>OY796894.1:35301864-36501864 GCA_963680785.1 Diplosoma virens | reverse complement strand
AATATATTCTAATTTGTTATGACCTGCTTTTTTTGATGCATGGGGAAGGTAATAATTGACAGTTATATTATTTCTTGTTTCATAATTATGAACATTTACAATTTTGGTGAAGCTATTTTGAAATATCTCTGGTAATTTATTATTGAATAGTTTATGCATAAATTTAGCCAGTTCTAATTTATACACATCTTTTACTTTTAAAAAATTTAATTTTTTGTATAATTTAGTGACTTAGGCAAATTTCTTACTACAGGTAATTGTTCGTATGATGTTATTTAATCATACTTTAATTTCATGAATTTGATTTTGTGAAGCCATACCCCATATGCTAATACTATATTAGATACGGCTGTATGCAAAACTGCAGTAGAGCATGCGAAGAGTCTCAGTTATCACATATTCACGTAACTGATACAATAAAAAGCAACACTTAGCCGATTGTAAGCAGAGTTCTTTGATATGTGCCAACCAGTTTAAATTTTCATCAATGTAAACTCCCAAGTATTTTACTACTTTATTTCTATCTATTTGGATTTTATTTATTTATACTTTAAAGTTTGTTTGATTGAACTAAGTAGATATGCTTGTAGAATAATAGATATGTTGTTTTTGAGTAGTTAAGTGATAACTTGTTTTGGCACATCCAATTATTTATATGATGCATTTGAATATTAACTTTTTTTTCAAGTTCCAATAAGTTATTATGTAATAGGGTTAAGTATGTATCATCAGCAAATAATGTAATTGAGAATTCAGACACTAATGGCAAATCATTAATATACAAAATAAAAAGTAGTGGACCTAAAGATGAATCTTGAGGTACACCACATTTGATTTTTCTCATAGTAGTTCAGTCAGTTCAGTTCAGTCATTTTTTATTTCCACCACTTGTTGAACAAAATACTTACATTAACATAATTACACTATGGAAAAAGGGACATGCAACAAAACGAAACAATGTTGTAACATGCAAAAACTCAATAAACTACACTAGCAAAGGTAACGGCTTGCATGGTTGCATAACCTAAAGAAAAAATATATATACAAGTAGTAGATTTTGACTTGGAAATTTTGGTGTATTGGTATCTATTATTAAAATAGCTTTTCATCAGTTCAAGAGCTATTCCTCGAAATCCATACATGTATTCTAACTTTTTATTAATATAGCATGGTCTACGGAGTCAAATGCTTTGCTCAAGTCTAAAAACAAAGAACAACTGTATAGCCCTTGATCAATATTATGTAGTAGGTCATTGTGGATTTTGCTAATTGCTAAAGTAGTAGACGAATTTTTTCTAAATCCGAATTGTTAGTCAATGAGTAGATTGTACCTTATCGAATAGGAATATATGCAAGTATGTAATAGTCTTTCAAAAATTTTGTTGAATTGGCATAGCAAGGACATCAGTCTGTAATTAGTGGTTTGAGTTGAGCATTCTTTTTTACAAATATATTAGAGCAGTATTACCCAAATAACTTTTAAAGCATAGCATGTATTACCAAACTTTTTAATAAAAAAAAAAACTTGATTTAAATGTTAGTGGCCAAACTCTATCAGTACAGTAGTGAGTCATTAACATGTTGGCTACCAAGCGGCTTTTCCCTTTACCCATGCAACTTACCAGTAGCATTTTATAAGTTATAAAAAGCAATGCATACAGGGTCTTACCGGTGAGTCTTATGGTGCATACAGAATGTTAGTTAGGGACTCATCAGTGATGATCCCCATGGTAGCCAACGTGTTAATATCGCACCATGGCAGATCAACCTAAACTACCGAGCTAAATCTTTCAATATTTAGCCTACAATGCCAGTAGCAATTTTATAATATTGAATTTAAATAAGAGCTAAAACTAAATGAACCTACATAATTTTATACTTTATACTTAAATTATTCTCATTATTACATGTAATAATGAATCAGACCATGAAAAATTTTTTAACTTTTTTAATTTCTTCCTATTTTTTTATGGCTTGTCTCGCATACCAAATTTTTTCAGTTTTTACGGTCCACTGATTTATGAGTATCAATCTTAAATTATTTCGAAATAAAAAAGAATCTATTGCAAATAAAAAAAACTCTTTGTATTTATGAAGTTAGGGAGTTTCCGACTTGTTGTTAAAGGTTTGTTGTTGAAGATTTGTAAAATATCCTTTTACAACTTTTTGATAGGTTTTGGAAAAAATAAAAGAAAATAACTGTCTAAAACTTTAAATTTACTGGATTTTAAAACTCAAAATTCGAATTTCTCATTAATTTTCAAACTTTTCTTCAAAGCTTTTAGGTTAAAGTTTTTTTGTTTTTATGTTTATCATCTTTGATTATCTTCTTGATTCCCAGGAAAACGTTGGAAACAAATTAAATTTAGTTAGGGCAACCATCAAGCGTTAGGGCTTGTATCACTACGAGGGTTGGCGGGAATATTTTTTGTTTGTTTTATTGATTTTTTTGCTTTGGTTAGCGCTTAAGTGCGGAAAGAAGTAAAAAAATCAATAAAACAAAAAAAGAATCATACCGTCAAATTTTGTAGTTGAAACAAGTCCTTATCCAGATCAAATTTAATTCTTTTAAACCCAGCTACAGAGAAGATGGGCAAACAAATAAATTTTCCGTAGTTATGGGTGGTATTTTTTATTTCATTTTTATTTATTTTATCTCTATATTTATCCTCCTGACTCGCAGGAAAGCGACGGAGGCGCTAATACATAGGGTAAGCAATTACCCCGACCTGCTTCCGGAAATACCAAGATATTGCTGTTCGCTTGTAATTTAATAGAGATATGACTGTAATTTAGAACTGCTTGCCAAGACCACCAAGCAGGGGAATGTGCCGTAAAATGTCTTTCCCAAGGACACAACAGAATGGCGCGAGTGGGATTTGAACCCAGACCGTGTTGGTCACAAGCCCGGCGCTTTAACCACTCGACCACGCTGCCGACTATGTATGTACCTAAAGTACATAAATTTTATTCCTTGTGTCTTATCATAATTCAGATAGATGTGGAGAATGATGATACGCTGTGGCCACCCCTGACTAATGGGAAAGGCCGAAAGGAGAAGAAGAAGAAGAAGAATTCTTATCATAATTCAGCTTTAAAAGATCCATTTAATCGAATTAACCTAACCAGCTTTTTATTGTTGACCCAATTCACTTACAGCAGAGTAGATCTGTAGCGGTTTTACCTATGAACGTACAAATTTATAAGTTCGTATATACTACTATACTACTACTACCACTACACTCACTTATATAAAATGGAGTAAAAGTTCAACGATTAATTTAAATTCTTCAACACAAGTAATTTTATTTATTTATTTTTATTTATTTTATCTCTATATTTATCCTCCTGACTCGCAGGAAAGCGACGGAGGCGCTAATACATAGGGTAGACAATTATCCCAGCCTGCTTCCGGATATACTAAGATATTGCTGTCCGCTTGTAATAGAGATATGACTGTAATTTAGAACTGCTTGCCAGGACCACCAAGCAGGAGAATGTGTCGTAAAGTGTCTTTCCCAAGGATACAATGGAATGGCGCGAGTGGGTTTTGAACCGAGACCGTGTTGGTCACGAGCCCGGCGCTCTAACCACTCGACCACGCTGTCGACAAAGGGTAGGTAATTACGCGAAAACGGTAAAAACGAACGAAATAATAACGAAAAAGGTACATAGAGTAGGCAATTACCCCGACCTGCTTCCGGAGATACCAAGATATTGCTGTCCGCTTGTAATAGAGATATGACTGTAATTTAGAACTGCTTGCCAGGACCACCAAGCAGGGGAATGTGTCGTAAAGTGTCTTTCCCAAGACCCAACAGAACGGCGCGAGTGGGTTTTGAACCGAGACCGTGTTGGTCACGAACCCGGCGCTCTAACCACTCATTTTGAGTAGCTTTACTTTTATTCAACTTTTGACACAGAATATCCGTTTCAGCGGTCACGTTAACAGATATATATATACATATACTGTATATATTAGCGAAAGTGATTGGACAAAGCCCATACCGCCATAGCTGTCAGAACAAATGAGATGCGAAAGCCATATCTATTGTAAATCAAGTACGATAAAGCGTTTAAGTCACGACAAGGCCCTATTTCACTCTTATGGAGCTTATCAGGTAACTGGCACGATAATAAGGTACAAGTGCAGCATTTACATACGTAGTACGCGAAAAGGTAAGTTACATAGACAATAATACATTAGTAAAACCGGATAGAGAACCAGATAGGCCTACAATCATGCAGCAATGGTTCAAGATATAGAACTGAACACGTTGCAATTATTGATGTCTATAGATACAAAAATAAATGCAGCATTGAAATTCTCAGCAAATTCATCGAAATGTTCAGTACTGCAGTAATATTTATACACTATAAACTGGAAATCTAGGGAAAAGCAAATTAAATTGTCATGCGTACGTATTAACCGAACAGCGTGGCAGGCCGGGCTTCAGCTGATTCGCATAAGCTCATCAACAATCGAAATAGAAAGTGCTCTACATATATATATATAAAACCCAGCAGAAAGCAACAGAATCAGAATAATGACTTTAAGTGGTCTTTTAAGTGGGTCCTCAGATACTCGCCAAGTGAGACTAAGATCCAGACGTCTGTTTGTGCCAGCTGCGCGGAATCTTTTGAACAACCTTGCCAGATTTGGCATCCGCGCCTCTGAATAGACAAATCACAAATAGAAAACGGAGTATTGTGAAAATGCTTCCAGGCTCCGTGCTTTTGTGGCCGAGACCGGTGCCAGGCCTGTTGGGATGGGCTTACCCCGAGTAGCTTGGGTTAAGCTCAACCGCCTGAGGACTGGTGTTGGGCGATTCCATTCGTCCATGCACAAATGGGGTCTCGCTCCTTCACCGAATTGCGAGTCTGGCGCCTCTGAGCAAACCGCAGACCATGTACTAACAGCGTGCCTTATACATCAGGCACCACATGGAGCACGAGGTCTGACGGTTTTGGATGACGAAACTCGATGCTGGCTTAATAACGTCACTGCCAGCCATCTGATCCAGGCAGTTCAGCAGTCTGGGGTAGTAAAAGGATAAACCCTTGGCCCCAGTCCTGTTTGTGTCTGACCTGGAGTGGATACCCTTCAAACGACGACGACGAGAATAATGACTTTCTAATTTCTTTACTGACTTTATTTCTGGTCAGTCACTAACTTATCCTTTTCTTATTCTACTGAACACGTTTTTTCCTAAACACGTAAAGTTTAGAGCTAGATTTTTTATTTACTATTTCACTTGAACACGCTTTTTTCTCAGACAAGACTGAATTGTGACATAGCGCTCAAAGCTACATATGATCCCCCCTTCGAATAAAAAAAAATTTAACAAACAGAAAAAGACCTACACTAAAGTTATCTTATGCAACGGTTATCTGGTCACCGAATAAAGGCTAAATCTTGCAATTTGTAAAAGCTTCTAAGTACATAGCAGTCTTTACTAGATAAATTAATCTTATTATTTTCTTAAGAAATAACCATTAATCATCCAATTCTTTTGGCATGTTTATTTTTTGACATATCTTTTAATTTAAAATGTTAACATGTCATTGTAGGCCTAATTGATTTATCTATTTTCCACCTTTTTTCAGATATTGTTAAAATTTTATGATTACATTTTATAAATCATCTTAAATCAATTTTAATTTTGTACAAAAACCAGTCCTTTGTTATGGCAAAGCAATATATACAAAAAAAAATACAAGAAAAGTTTAGGTGAAACAAAAATAGTCTTGCATTAAACCTAAAATATCAAATAAAAACTAAAAAAAATTTTCAATTTGATAGAAAAATTGTTTTAATATTAAAAAGCAAAAAAAAAAACTTGTTTTAATTTTCACTTAAGTTTTGAAAAAAATAAAATGATTCTCAAAAAAGCATTTTCCTGTTTTTTAAATGGTGCTGACAGGTCACCTTCGGGTGGTTTGGTACTACCCTTGCAGTGTTGATAAATTGTGATTTAAAATTTTTTTTTCATATTGTGTTTTATGTATTGATGGTATATTACCTGTAAAACAAATGCATTGAACTAAACTAAAACTGAACTCTCCAATCATTTCAGTATCAGTATCTTTTAATTCTGTAATAAAAAATATAGTGAAATTAAAAAATTTGAGGTTTTTTCAATAAGTACCATAATTGTTAGTGATTTTTTTAATGAAACTAATCTGAAATCTTTTGTGGTTACTATGGTTTCTTAAAAGATTCTTTTTCTTTTGGTTTGTTTTGTATTGCTTTCTTGTGCTGTAAAAGGGGATTCCATGTTAGTTTCACCACAAAACAACAGTTGTGGTCTCTTCATGAAGATACTCAAAATTTCTAGGTAATAGAAAGCAGAACAAAAAAAGAAAAAAAGCAACAAAATGATAAATGTTATTGCATGCAATCAAGATAACAACAATTTTTAAAACTAATCATGTATGGTTGCAGCATCTTTTAAAAAAAGATGAAAAGAAAAAACAAAAGTAAAGTGTTATCTGAGTCATGGTTAGATGCTGTTGTGTGGCAGAAAATATATGGTGAGATACACAAAAGGTTGCTGGCAAAAAAGGCCTGACAGGCAAAGAAATTCTATCATGGGTCAAAAAGACCATTTCATTCATACAAGCAATAAAAAGTTAAAAGTAAGATTAAAAATTAACATGAACTCGAACAAAGTAAACAAAAAGCACAAGATGCAATGCACAAATGTTTAGAAATATTATGAAGGTTGTAGAATGAAAGTGATATTTGAATCTGTTTTGTGATAGAATCTTTGATGCAGTAAAGTGGATGTGTCATCGTATAAAGTACAAATTTTCTGCAAAAATAACAACAAAAACAAGCACCAGAAAGTAGGAATTTTTGAAGATGGAACAAGGAAGAAACATGGAGAAAAAGGATCTCTCAAGAAGCAATAGTAACCGCTGGGGAATCCAAGTTAGTTTCAGTGAAATAAATCATTTACAGTGACCCTTTAAAGAGATTCTAAATTTTAATAATTATTGAATAACAATAGAATGGCAATACTAGTAACAACTACTGCTGCTTCTAGTTTTTATGTGAAATGATTTTAGTATAAACATTTTGTCAAAAGCTTGAGACCGTAAGTTTTTGTGATATTTGAAAATGAGAATACTAATTTCTGCTTTGTACATATATTTTATGGTAATTAAATTGTGTTCTGACATCATGTGACTAATATTTTCTTTGTGAGAAAGGTCAAAAATTATTCTTTATGAGTTTGTTGCAAAGCTTATGTAATTTATCAATCAATGTTTCATTTCCAAAATACCAACTTCATATGCAGCTGCATATGTAGCTAATGACAAGAGAAGGATAGACTGTCAGTAATGTCGTTTCATTTAAATTTGGTCTGATTCTTTGATATTATACAAAAAATTTGTCTTACGTTTTTGCATATAAACATGATGTGTTCTTTTCATATTAAGTGTTCATTAACAATAATGCCAAGACATTTTATTAATGACACCGTTTCAATGTTACATCCTCTAAAGGTAAAAATATTATTTGAGTTTTTTTTGAGTTGTGTGTACTGAATAATATGTATTTAGTCTTGTCAAAGTTAAAAAAAAGTTATTGGCAATTAGCCAGTTATCAATGTTGAGCAGTTTGTTGTTGCCCTTTTTAAATTAACATTTGGTATTTTTGTCTGACAGTAAGATAGTGATCTCATCTGCAAACAACAGGACAGAGCTCTCATTTAAGCAATGAGGAAAATCATTTACTTAGATAATAAAGAGAAGTGGACCAAGTACAGAGCCTTGAGGAACACCAGTAGTTAATTGGCTTGTAGTAGTTGATATTGCACCAAACACTCAGTTTGTTGGGTCCTTTCAATAAGATAAGTTTTTAACTTTTTTAAAACATTGCCTTGAACATTGTAATGTTCAAATTTGCTTAATAAGATATTATTATTGATTCTATTAAAAGCTTTAGATAAATTTTAAAAAATATCCAAAGTTGATCATCTTTTCTCTAGTTAAATCTAAGAAAACACAAGAAGTTGAATGACCATGTCTGAAACCAAATTGGTGATCAGAGCAAGTAAAAAAGTGAGTATTAACCCTTAAAGGACCAAATTTTTTCTTTTGATAAAAAGAATTTTTTTTGCTTATTTACGCGAGACTGTAATCACACTATGAAGCACAAAATGTAAGAAAAATTGAATATTGCTATTTATAACAATTTTTTTAGGTTTGTTAACTCAAAGCAACATTTGTCACAAAAACACAAATTTTTGTTCCAAAGTGATGGTTTATTTCACTTAAAAAATGTTCAACTAGTGTAAAATTTGAAAAAGCAATTAATCCTTCTACATATGAAAAAAAAAAGTTGGAGTTGTACTTTTTACCGAGCTTTCAAATTTTGCTTGTGAAAATCAAATTCTAGTCTAAAACTGCATACCTATGACTACCAAACAAAAAACTTGATATATACTAAAACTGTTTCAAGAAACAAAGTACAGATGTAGTTTTGGGTTAACACTGCTCTTTTGCATGAATTTAGAAGAAAACATGAGAACAAATTCAAAGTTCAGTTTGTTGCTTCAAGTTAACATTTGATGTTTAAGGGTTAAAGCAAGTGAAAAAGAAGTAAAGTCGATTGTTCACAATTAAAAAAAAAATTTTTGAAATGTTTGAGAGTAGACTGATGGACAATAGTTCAAAATGTTGGTATTACCTTTCTTTACAAAAAAAAAGGAATAACTCTGGCATGTTTGAAATATGAAAAAAATTTTTCCTGAGATAAAGACAATTTAAAAATGTAACTGATAACTGACAAAGAATTAGAAGGCAAGTACTTCAAGACAATTAAAACAATATTATCCCAACCAACACTGAATTTGAAAATAGTTTTAAAAATAACAAAGGAGATTTCATTGGTGTAATGAGAAAAAAGAACAACCCAGCCATCTGGGGCACTTTCCAGTGTTTCTTGATGCTGGTCCCAAGCCCAGATAAATGAGGAGATTGGGGCAGGAAGGGCATCCAGTGTAAAACCTTTTTGCCAAATCATACAAAATGCATAATGATGATGAATCCATACCATATTGGTTGAGGCCCAGGTTACCAACAACTGCCTCAGGTGTTGCATGGCAGGGCACCTGTGCAAACTGTGATACTACTGGGCTTAGGGAAAACAAGAGGAGGAAGGCTAGTGAAGAGGCAGTGAGAACTATGTGGGAATGCACATTCATAAGGGTGGGTACCTTAAATGTAGGAACAATGACTGGAAAGGGGATAGCTGGCAGACTTGATGGAGCAAAGAAAAGTAGATGTTACTGTGCCCAAATGGGAAACAAAGTGGAAGGGAGTAAAGCAAGGAAGATTTTAGGTGGATGCAAACTATTCTACAATGGAACTGATGGAAGAAGAAATGGGATAGAAATAGTGGTGAGGAAGGACCTAGTTGAAAGTGTCTTGGAGGTGAAGAGAGTGTCAGACAGACTAATGGCTGTGAAACTGGAGGTAAAAGGGTTGATACTGAACATAGTAAGTGCATATGCTCCACAGGTTGGCAACAGCATGGAGAAGAAAAATAATTTTTGGCAAGACCTGGATGGGTTGGTAGAAAGTGTATCAAAACAAGAGAGGATATTTCCCAGTGCAAACGTAAATGGATAATACTTTTTCTAACTAGTGTTAGTTTTTGCTTACAGTAGTTCAATTATGATTTTTAATGTGTAGACAATGTGCTATTGTTAACAAATAAAACCACTTTAGGGTTTTTATGTGAAATAGTAGTGATAAAAATACATAGTAAGGCAAGCAAAAATCATAGTAGATTTGAAGTCAAAATAATCAAAAGTGGAAGTTGAAGAAGGGGAGTTTTGAATATTTGTAGTTTAATCAATATGCCTGGAAAGTACACTAGTAATGAAGAAAAAGCTTGTATCCTTGCATGGAGGTAGGAAAAGGTGCTGATAAAAGTCATATGTGAGCAGGGTGAAAGAGGAAAAGCAACCATCATGAGGCTCTTGGCAGCAGCCAAAAACACTGTTCCCAAGCATAAGTTTGGTGGAGGAAGGAGAAGAAAGACATCCCAACTGACTGACATCATCATGAAACGAGAACTCCAAAAGAACCCTTGTTTGACAGCCTTGAAGCTGCAAAATCTCTACCCAGAGCTGCTGCAACAGATAAAAATCCAAACAGTCCAGCATTGCCTTTAGAAAGATTTGGATCTTCCTAGTCGTAAAACAGCCAAAAAGCCTCTAATTAGTGAGAGAATAAAAAGCAGCGTCTTGCTTTTGTGAAAAAACATGCACATTGGACAACCGAACAGTGGAGGAAAGCAATGCTGTTTTCTGATGAGAGCAATTTCCAAGTCTGTAAGATGGGGTCTACCACTGTGCAATGTCCAAGATCATCTGATCGCTTTGACCCTCGATACATAGTGCCAACTGTTAATGATTGTAACTGGATGCCTGCATCCCACTATAATGATCAACCTTCCCATTCTTGCCATATCCAACCAACTAAACTTCATCATCTGGGAGCCACTCTTTTCTTGGCCAACTGTAGCATTTTAGATTTCGAGCACCTCTTGCATAATCATTTGGTCAGGCCATTATATGAGTGGCAAGAGATTAAAATCCAGGTGCTTATTTGTACCTGCTGCACAGAAACTATAAGATAATGTATCTAAACTAGATATCTGTGTTAGTCAGTGAACAGACTTTACATGGAACATATAGTACTTGAATAGCTCACCTAAACATTATGATTTCATCCTAAGAGATGCTTCTAGGCTTCTTGGTCTGGGCCTGCTTAGGTAAGACTCAACCGCTTGCAAACTGGCCTTGGGCGTTTTGGGTCATCCTTGTATATATATAGGGTATATATATATATATATAGGGTTTTGCTTCCTCTTGTAATTGCAAGTGTGGTGCACATAAACAAACTTCAGACCATATCATTTCTGCATGCTCTACACACCAGGCACCAAAAGAATGTTGTGGTCTGTCAATCTTAGATACCAGACACTGGCTCAAGAACATCACTGCAATCATTGGATGAAAGAAGAACAAGTGAATGATCCCAAACAATGACGATGACAAATGCATGATATGTTATGAAAACCACATGCAATAACACCAAGCCATTTCAGCGTCATCTTAGACAAAAAAACCCTGACCATAGAGATAAGCCTTTAGCATTTTTTCAAAACAAGAAAGACAGTCTGAAAAAATTTGAAAGGGAGTGTTTTTGCTAATCTTTGTCTGCAGAAATAGAAGTGTCATTTGAGATTGCTCACATGATTGCTGTAAAGAAGAAATCTCACCACATTAATGAATGAAACATTGATTAAAATGTGCACGTAAAAAGCAGCTGGTTTTGTGTTGTAAAAAGCATACACCAAGAAGATACCAAAGATTTCACTCTCGGATTTTATGATCAAAACACCTGTTGTTAAGCTCACAAAAAAAATCGAGTGTCAAGTTTTCAAAAAGTTACTGTTTTTTTTTCAATTAAATGTGATGAAACAACTGACATTTCCCAATTGTTGCAGTTATTAGTCTGCATTTGTTTTAAGTGAAAAGTATATGCTGTTTTGCAGACCCCTAGAGAACACATATTGAACATAAGATGTATTTAAAGTGATCTTGATGTTTGTTGCAACAATAGTATACCTTGGAAAAAAATTGTGGGTGTCTGCACTGATGCTCATCTGACAATGTTTGGATTTCGAAGTGAATTAATTGCAAAAATATGGGAGGAACCCCAATGTGATTAGATCTCATTGCACAATTCACCCAAATGCTCAGGGCTCTAGAACTTTACCTATTGCCATGAAAAGCAGGTTTGTAACAATCATACAAGCTATGCTGTAATTACAAAACTGTTTACCAAGTTCTTTTTATTTTTTAATTAACAAGTTAGCACACATGTATGAAATAAAAGATGAACTTATTCTGTTTTGTTCATATTATCAAAATGGGTGCAAGTTTTATTTCCATGGCGAAAGGGAGGCACGTCTCAAAAAGTTGAAGAACCCCTAGTTTACAGTGACTTACAGCAGTGGTGTGTGGTCAGGTTTTGCATGATGACCTTTTATGTTTTTTACTTAATAAAGAACACCACAGTTTTGGGACAGAATTAGAGAAATCTAAGGCTGATCCGAGGTGAAGATCTTTTTTTTTAGATAACACTATGCTTTTGGGACGAAAAGTCAGAAATTCCACCATGATTTTGAGACAAATTTGGTCTTCATCTGAGAATCCCAGATAATATTTTGTCCTATCCGTAAAGTATTGCATGCCAACTGCATGTCCAGCCTCAGAGCTTATTGCATGCCACTGATTTACAGTTAGCCTGACTTTGTTTTATCTTTCCTTCTGTTGTGCTAGCATTAAGTAAGTAGTATGGCAGTAAAATGCCTGACCTTCAAATCAATAATAGTGTGTGCTATGTTACCACTGTCTGAACTTTCAATTTGTAACTTTTTATGGTTTTAATATGAAATTTAAAAACTGCTCGTGCATCTGACTGCTAAAAAAAAGTTTGTTGTAAATAATTTTGTTTTATAATTAGTCAGTAGCTAATTAATTACATGTAAAGTGTATACTGTATTATATAATTGTTATAAACAATTACATATTTTTAAGGGTACATATAAATATCCTTATATTGATCATTGATGTTTCAGATTTGAGTATTAACGATATGGAGAACTAAGCTAATTATTATTCATAATGCCTAAACAAGATGAAAATCCCTTATGGGATTATTTGAAAATAAGTAATGAAGATGTTAGGATAGCTATTTGCATACTTTGCGAAAAGAATTTATCAAGAGGGAGTAAGGACCCTCACAAAATGATGACAACAACAAATCTTTGCCAAAGCCAAAACTTTGGCTTTGGCACATCCCTATCAGAGTCATTCAAACAAATATCTAAGTTATCATTATGAAAAATTGCAATGGTTCTATCACAGCAGAGGTTTTTAAACAACAATTTTTGAATAGTCTTAAAATTTTTAAAACTCATCATTATCAATAGAATAAAAAAGAAAGACAGAATTTATACAAGAATGGTGCATCCATTGTTTTGAAGAAAAGTTTATAAAAGTATTAAGTTAATATTTACACAATTTATATGATAGTATAAATTATAATAAGAGCAAATAAGTTATTGCTGCTTAGCAAATAATTTTAAATTGGATGTAGAACAAACTAATATTTTCATTTTGGATATTGCAAATTAAGAAAAGAAAACTGTAGTATTTATGTTAAACTGAATTTAAAAAATATATACATAAGCAAATAAACAGTTCTAAAAATAAATAAGCAAAATATAAAATAAAAAAACATTGTTTTGACAAATTTAAACTGCAAATGCTTACTTTGATAAATTTACATGATTGAAAAAATTGTTATTGATTAGATTCTTAAAACTTGCTCGTTTTTTACAACCTTTTGTTGCTCACATTTTTTGTTTTTTTAGCATAAGATCTTTAATTATGTTTGATTCAAACACATATTTATTTGTTTTTTTTCTCTAAACTAAATTATCCTTTTTTGGTTTGGTAACAGGAGAACTTTTTGACATAAAAGCATCACAGTCCTTTTGCAGTTTTCTTATACTTTATAAGCATTAATTTTCTGGTGTATATGTTATTTATAATTTTTTGATTCTTGTTCACAATTTTTATAATTCATCATGCAAGCTTTTTGTTGGCAGCATGGCCTAGTGATTAAGAGCACTGTGATCAACAAATCTGTGATTCAAAACCTATTTGCATTGTGTCCTTGAGAAAGACACTTTATATTTTTATAATTCATTTTATAAATATCATGTTGTTGTTGTTGAAGGTCACTAAAAAATTAAGGTAAAATCATTGATTTTAAGAAATAAGGATCAAACCAGTCCAATCTGTTCTTATTTGATATACAGGGTGTTTGACATCATTTGACATGTAAATATTACAGAAACTACATGGTCGAATCAAATGAAGTTCAACAGGGTAATGTTGAGCTGAACAAAATTTATTCTTGTAAATTTGAATAAGAAATTCAAAGGCACCTGAATTTCATGAAAGGTTTTACAATTGTTTAATATGTACACTGCCTGTGACATGGCACATGTGAAGTCAGTACTCTGGTTCCTCCTAGTGCTGCAGCATGTCTTGGGTAACAGTCTCCAGTGCGGTGGTGTTTCTTTGTTAACTACCTGTCTTGCATGAAAGTTAAAATGGAGATTGTTACCCAAGACATGCTGCAGCATATTTAGGAAGAGCCAGAGTACCAACTTGTGTGCCGTGTTACAGGCAGTGGGCATATTGAACATTTGCAAAACCTTTCATGGAATTCACATACCTTTGAATTTCTTATTCAAATTTACAGGAATAAATCTTGTTCAGCTCAACATTAACCCTGTTAAATTTCATTTGATTCAACTATGTAGTTTCTGTAATATTTACATGTCAAATGATGTCAAATTTTTTTTAAATACAATAAAAAATAATATAAAGTTTAAAATCATTCATAATTTTAAAACAAATAAGGTTAGTCTACTTTAAAATGATAAATAAATGCTTATCATTATTTTCTATTTTACAGAACATTTTAAATATATATACATTTGTAATTTAAAATGGTTACTGATGAATTAAAGCTTGATATGCAACTTTCTCAACTTTTTACTCCAAGTAAAAAATTTGAAGAATCTTATTCCGTTAGACAGATAATACCTGAAGATTTTGATTGGTCATTAGCAAATGTTCCTTTACTAAAAGACTTAACAATTGATTATATTGCAAAAAATTTTGGACGTAAGATGTTCAATTTTTGATTAATATATGTGTGGTGTAATAAATATTGTTTTCCTTTATTTTTAAAGGTTAATACATGCAAAAATGTAAGTCTACAATTTAGCTTTAAAATTGTTGAGAGTAAAGCCACATAGATTTATGTTTTGATTGATATCTCTGCAGTTGAGTGTCAAGGATTAATCTTTGTTATTGTTAAATTGTAGACTTAAGTTTATATGTGTTGGATATTATGGTTGATAAGTTTTGAATTGTGTATTAGTGCTCACTGTGACAAATATTTTATGCATTACCATCTCTTTAATGTTTTGCATAAATTATATTTTATTTATATATATATCTTTTTGTATGTAAAAATCTGTCAAGGGTCAACAAAATTGTCATGATTGAATGGTGAAACAGTGTCCATGCTTTAAAAAATCTATCAAGTCTACCAAAAAATACTTTATCTTGATAAAAATTGCTGACTGCAGTACTATATTTATATAAAGCAAAAAGCAACTATTAAATTAAATCAAATTGTACAAGAAAAAAATTGTATATTTGATAATGAAATTCTAAAAAGAGCTTCTTAACATGATTAAAAACAACAACTGCAAGCTGGATTAAATTCAATCACATGGCAACATTCTCCACAACAGCAAAGAAGAAAAGCTCTCAAAGAGCTTTTTGAAAGTCTCTTTAAACCACAATTTTGAAATAAAAATGCACTAGATTTTATTACAAAGATTTTGGGGTCTCTCTTGATCAGAGATGGACAATCTTTTTGCTGTTGCTGGCCACACTACAAAATTAGTTCTAACTGAAAGACCCTATTGTGTTAACCCTTTATGTCCTGAATTACCATAAATAAAATTTATCATGACATGTCTTTAAACTAATTAATGATGAAATTTTATATGTTTATGTAAATAAAGAAGTAACTTGAAGCACTATTTATTGGGAACTTGGAAGTCATTATATTTTGGTACTTTTAAGTACCACTAGAATTGCATCTAATATAATAGAATTTTAAGAAAATTTTCATGCCAGTACTTATAAGTAAGTACTGCTTGGACATAAGGTAAAACATATGAACTTGTGTAGGCTTACTATAAAATAATAAGTATTATTTATGATATTTACTCTAACAGACAAACATAATGAAACAAAAGGTCATAATTTTATGACAAATTAATTCAAGTATAGTATGCAAAATAGTTTGTATTAACGACTAATTTAGTCTTGGATGCTCCCAGATAAACTTGCAAAATTGGTCATCCTTGAGCTGCTATTATGATTAACAGCTAGTAACACAATTATATGACAATTTTGTACAAAGAGTGAAGCAAAAAGCAGCATGGATGAATAAGTTGATCCAAACTGCAGCCTGTGATGATTTTCTGTGGCCCACTGATCAAGTTTTAACATTTTAAATCTTGTTGATCAAGAGTAAGGTTAGCTTTTTCTAACTACAGGTTAAAATTGTTGGCAAGATATTGTGCAAGTATTTTTGTTTAGCTTCTTTCTGACAATAAAAAGTGTGCTTTAGTCATACTGATATCCATAGCATACTACAATGACAAACGAGCATCTGTTACAGAAGGAAATAGCATAATAACAGCATTCAAATTTTGTAATGCCTCTTGCATGCCTTATTGACAATATTGAAGTGCTCAGTGACCTATCTTTTTCTTCTTTTGGCCTTTTCCTTTAATCAGGGGTAGCCACAGCGTATTATCTGCCTCCAAACCATCCTGTCTTCAACATAGGGTCTGCTTTGCACCAACTCCTTTGCACCAACTTCCTGCATATCTTCTTTCACTAGATTTAAAAATCTTCTTTTTGGTCTCCCTCTTTTCCTCTTTCCTGGTAACTCCATTTCTATCACCTTTCTTCCTACATACCCTTTGTCTCTCCTCATGACATGTCCATACCACCTCAGTCTTCTCTCTCTCATCTTCATTCCTAACCATTCTACCTTAACTGTACCCCTGATGTACTCATTTTTAATCTTGTCTTTTCTCGTCACTCCCATAGCAAACCTCAACATTTTCATCTCTGTGACTTCAATCTCTTCCACTTGTTTCTTTGTGATCACCACTGTCTCCAGTCCATACACCATTGCTGGTCTTACCATTGAGCTGTATACTTTTTCTTTTACTCTAGCTGGTAACCTCCTGTCGCAGATTACTCCTGATACTTTTCTCCATCCATTTCATCCTGCCTGCACTCTCCTTTCCACCTCCCTCTCACAACTACCACTTTCTTGCACCATTGATCCCAAATACTTACATTCCTTTACTCTTGGTACTTTCATATCCTCCATCTTTACTGTTTCTTTGTCATTTCCTCCATTTATGCATAGATATTCAGTCTTTGACCTACTTACTTTCATCCCTCTTCTTATAACACATACCTCTAGCATTCTAGTTTCTGCTATACTTCTTCCCTGGTCTCTTTGCAAATCACAATATCATCAGCAAACAGCATTGTCGATGGTGGTTCTCGCCTTACTTTGTCTGTTAGCCTATCCATAATCACAGCAAACAGAAACAGACTTAACGCTGATCCCTGGTACAGTCCAACTTTGACCTTAAAACTTTCTGTAGTTCCTACTGCACACCTTGCCACTGTTTTGCTTCTCTCATACGTATCCTGTACAAGTTTCACATACTTTTCTGCCATTCCTGATTTTCTCATACAGTACCACAACTTTTCTCTTGAAACCCTGTCGTAAGCTTTCTCTACCACGAATACACAATGTAGTTCTCTTTGACCTTCCCTGTACTTTTCCATCAACATTCTTAAGGCAAACATGGCATCAGTGGTTCCCTTTCCTGGCATAAATTCATATTGCTGTTTGCTGATCTCTACTCTATCCCTTAACCTGTCTTCAATTATTCTTTCCCATATCTTCATTGTATGGGTCATCAGCTTTGTTCCTCTGTAGTTTCCACAGCACTGTGCATCCCCTTTTGATTTTATAGATTGGGATAAGCACACTTCTCCATTATTCTGGCATACGTTCACCTATTAATAGTTTGTTGAACAGTCTGGTCAAAAACTTTATCCCCATCTTTTCCATGCACTTCCAAACTTCTACTAACAACTCATCTGGCCCAACCGCTTTACCTTTTTTCATCTTTCTCAGTGCATTCTTCACTTCTTCTCTACTGACACAATTTACCTCTTTGTTAATGACTTCTGCTTGCTCTGTCCTAGGGTCTCTGTTATTTCCTTTATCAGTTTCTCAAAGTACTCCTTCCATCTCTTTAACACTGCTTTCAAATTTACCATAACATTACCATTTTCATCCTTTATAACCCTCATGTGCTGTACATCTTTCCCTGCTTTGTCTCTCTGCCTGGCCAATCTGTACAACTCCTTTTCACCTTCTTTTGTTTTTAATCTTTCATACAAATTGTCATATGCACATCCCTTTGCCATCACAACTGCCTTCTTTGCCTCTTTTCTTTTATGCTTTTCTGAACTTCCTCATTCCACCACCATGTCTCCCTGTCTCCTTTTTGTTTCCCAAATGTCACTCCCAGTACAGTTTCAGCTGTTTTTCTTAGCATTTCTGCTGTTTTGTCCCACTCATCAGGTAACCCATCCTTGCCTCCCAAAATCCTGGTCACCTCTTGTCTAAACACTTCTTGACAGCTTGTTTCCTTCAGTTTCCACCATTGTATCTTTGGCTTTACTTTCTCTGCTTTTTTCTTTTTCACCACGAGAGCCATTTTGCATAGCACCATACGGTGCTGTTTTGCGACACACTCATTTACCATTACCTTACAATTGCACATTTTCTTCAAGTTCCTCCTTCTGCACATCACATAATCTACTTGGGTACTTTTTCTGCCACTTTTATACATCACCCTGTGTTCATCTTTCTTTTTGAAATAAGTATTGACAATTGCCAAATCTATCCTTTTCCCAAAATCCACAACCATTGATCCTTCCTTATTTCTTGTTCCAGCACTGTACCTCCCCATTATTTCCTCATCCCCTATGTTTCCTTCACTCACATGTCCATTTAGGTCTGCACCAAGAACTATCCTTTCCTCTTTTGATACACTTTCTATCAACCCATCCAGGTCTTGCCAAAAATCATTTTTCTCCTCCATGCTGTTGTTAACCTGTGGAGCATATGCACTAACTATATTTAGGATAAACCCTTTTACTTCCAGCTTCATGGTCATTAGTCTGTCTGACACCCTTTTCACCTTCAGGACACTTTCAGCCAGCTCCTCTCTCACCACTATCCCTATCTCATTTTTTCTTCCATCAGCTCCATTGTAAAATAGTTTGCATCCATCTCCAATGTTTCTTGCTTTACTTCCTTTCCACTTTGTTTCCTGTAGGCACAATATGACTTCATTCCTTTGCTCCATCATATCTGCCAGCTCTCTTTCCCTTCCAGTCATTGTTCCAATATTTAAGGTATCCACCCTTATGAGTGAGGGTCTTTCTTTCCACACTTTTCACTGCCTCTTCACTTGCCTTCCTCCTCTCTTTCTGCTCTTGTTTTCACTAGCAGTAGCATAATTTCCACAAGTGCCCTGCTGTGTGACATCTGAGGCAGTCGTTGGTAATCTGAGCTGCGACTGATCCAGTATAGATTTATCAACAATACACATTTGTATAATCTGGCAAAAAAGTTTTATGCCAGATGCCCTTTCTGCTGCATCCCTCCCCATTTATCCAGGCTTGGGACCGGCATCAAGACACACAGGAATGTGCCTCTGATAGCTGGGTTCTCAGCAACCTATGATGATGTCAAAAAACAATAACCAATCAGCAGGGAGTGAGGCAGTTCCTATAAACAATAAATTATGCAGTAAACTGGTTTCCAATACTATGTTACTATTACTTTTTAATTTTTAGAAATCTACTAATTAAAAAGTTAATGAAAGGTAAGAAACAATGCTAACTTCCTAAATTTTACTTTATTTATCTATTTTATTATGTTTTCACACTAATTATTGATAACACTGTATTTTAAACTATTAATATTTTTTCTTTAATCAAATTTTCATGAAATTTAAAAGAATTGTATTTGGCAATGCATGGAACTGATGTAATTTTGAGCAGAAAGGGTTAAAAGCCATTTTGTCTTGAAAAATCTCGTAAAAACTTTAAAAAAGTTCTTGCTTGCTTTTTGCAACTTTTTTTGGCAGTGATTGCATTAGAACTTTTTAAAAAGAAAAAAATGCTCTTTACATGGTGTTTATTTTAATAAAAAGTTGTTTGAATAAAAACTAAAGACTTTTTTGGTCTTCACTCAAGCTTTGTGAAAAGCAGTTTCAAATCAGCTATGACCTGCAATCTCAAACAATTTTCAAAAAAGATGTGCATGACTAAAAACTTTACCACCCTGATATGTTATCATTTGCTGTGCAAATTAGAAATTAAATTAGTTTAAATTTGTAATGAGTTTTAAGTGCATGACGTACATGCATGTGAATATGACTTTATATTTTAGTAAAAGTTTTAAGTTATTTTTTTCAAGTTATATGAATCTTTGTTTATTCAAAGTATGTTTACTAGGTTGTTGAGTAAATGGGAAAGTTTTTTTTAACTTGTTTTAAGTTTAAAGTTGTTCATAGTTCTTCTAGTAATGTAGAGGTCAGATAATAATTTAATGAAAAAAACAAAACAACCTTTTAATTTCTTTAAAATCAAAAACTGAGTAAATTCTTGGTTACGCAGAGCTTTAAAATAACCAATGGAATGAATGGAACCATAACTCTTAATTTTTTGGTAGTCTTTAAAAAGAAGGAAAAGTTTAGTTGAGAATTCTTTCGGCCAACTCTAGTAAGAAGAATTTGTTACCAAATAACAAACTGCAAGAAAACCATGGTTTATATAGATTTGGAAGACATCAAAAGCAACAGCACCTCTGATTGGTTGGAGAAATCAAGCATGCAATTGGATTGCCAAAAAAGAAGATCTACCTTGGTCTGTTTATGAAGTCATACATCCTACTGGTGCCCAAAGACCATGAATGTATGGATTACCTAAAGTTCATAAAAAGAACACTCCACTTTGCCCTATTTTCTCTTATGACTGGTTCCACCCAACATGAATTGGCCAAATACCTATCTTTTATTCTTCAGCTTGTTTTGGATCTATATTCCTCAAACTGCGTCAAAGACTCCTTTACCTTTGCCCAGACTATCTGTGATCTTAACCTTAAAGCTACCTTTCTCTGTTCTTTTGACATCAGTAGCTTATTTACTAACATCCCCCTTGATGAAACAATCAATATCTGTGTTAAAGCTTTATACAACAGCGACTTACCTTCACCAAGCTTTTCCAAGAACACATTCTGTCAACTAATGTACAGTCCTATTAAATCAGTGGAATTTAGCTTTGATAACATCATGTACCAACAGATTGCCATGAGCAGTCTCCTTGGCCCTGTTTTTGCCAATATTTTTGTAGGATTTTATGAACAACTACTTTTTGAAAACACTTCTAAACCTTTTCGTCAGGTATGTTGATGACACTTTTGCTATTTTCAGTAATGAAATGGAATGCAATCAATTTCTTCAAAAACTTAATTCTCTACACTTATTTTTGGTTTTTACTCACAAAAGAAATTAACAAGTCACTATCATTTCTTGATGTGTTGATTTGAAAAGTCTAATCAAAAAGTTTATTACTTCAGTTTATAGAAAATCCACATTTACGGGACAGTGTACATGCTGGGATTTATTTGGACCCAAGAAGAGGACAACTAATCTTATTGGTACTCTTGTTCACAGAGCTATTGAAATTTGCTCCCTAAAAAGTTTTCAAGTGAAATAAACAAAATCAAAAATATCTTGTGACAGAATGGATACCCAGAAGAATTCATTATTTCTGGAATTAAGATGGAAATTTCAAATTTTCAAACATCCAAGCAGTTCAATCCTGAAAAATGCCCACTATATCTAAAATTACCTTGGACTGGAAACATTTTCCTTAAATATGAAAAATAAACAAAATGAACAGTCAACAATTGCTTTGGATCAGTGTTGGCAAGAATAGTTTTCTCTTCAAAAAAAGATGTTGCATTTTGTTCTAAAGGATGTTCAGCCTGCTCATCAGCAAAGTAATATTGTATACAAATACTTGTGCCACTGTGATAGTGTACATGGGTAGAACAACCCAACAACTGCAAAAACAAACTCAACAACATGTTCCAAAATTTATTAGAAATAAATTTATACCATAAAAAGATCTCTTGAGGCATCAATGTAAATCCACTCAAAATGCACCTATTTCTGATTCGGCTATTGGTCAACATTTGCTAAACAAAATTTGATACTAACTGGTTATCTATTTTAGCTACAGGACAACTACCTTTTCATCTGGCAATGCTTGAAGCCATCATAGAGGCTCTTGAACCCTCTCTTTGTCACCAGAAAGAGTTCATCTGTGGATTGAAACTTTCTCACTTGCAGCACAAGTGAGTGCATAACCAATCACATGCTTGCTTTCTCCAACTAATCAGAGGTGCTGTTGCTTTCAATGTCTTCATGTCTTCCAATACTAGTGATGGGACAATTCCTTTTTTTTTCAATACCAATTCCAACAAAAATTTTTGATTCCAATGCCAATTTCGATTCCAATTCTTATTAGTTGAAATTCACTTTGTTTTTTATAAGAGACTAACATAAAATTTTTTTAAAACACCTTATTTAATCAGTTAGATAATTGATGTATAGTTCCTCCCACTTAATTGTTTTAAATTGTTCACCATTAGCCATTGTAAATTGAAGATTGTATATATTGAAAAAGTAAATTGATCTTCTTTGCAGAGTGCCCAATAAAAGAATAAGAGCAATATTTTGAAATAAAATTTGTTTAATCATTGTTTTGAAAAACCACAAGCATCTGTTGCATCTTTATTTAAATAGAATCTTGATTTGTATTCAATCAGAAAGATTCTATTTGAAAAAGGATATCTGAAATATCATACAAAATTCATTTCAGTGCTTTTCAAAAAAACACAACAGTTTGTTTCATTTCATAGAATCATCTGATGGTTACTGGGAAAATAAAGAATATAATCATTAGTAATGAAAACATAGTACGTTAAGTCAATCATACTTAATAAATAATTTATAAGAGGTTGTTTCAAAAATTTAAATCATTTCTAAAACTAGAAGTATTATTTAAGCTTTTCAAATTTTATGCTCCAAAATATGCATTTTGCTAAACTAATCAAGCAAATAATGCGATTCCTGCAATGTTATATTGGAAAAAAATGACTTAAAATATAGTAAATGCAAGTATAGAGGTTATGCATTCATATTAAGGTGACCTGATTTTTTTCTCTTACCTTAATATGAAGGAAAAAGACTCATTTTATTAGATGAAACAGACTGTTGAGGTTTTTTAATAAATTTTGTATGAAATTGCTCTGATTTTTTCATTAAGGACTCTGCAATGAAGATCAATTTACTCTTGCTCTCTCTCTCTTATATATCTATAAATATATTGCAATATTATATGAAACTCATGCAATACATGCAAATTAGGAAAAAATTAATCGAGGTGTTTTTGTAGAGTGCTTAATGAAAGTTAGAACAAATACATAGATTTTTATTTATTAAAAAACAACATTGATATTGAAGGAGATGGATATTGAAGACAGAAAGATGTTGGAGAGGGATATTGAAGACAGAGAGATGGATATTGAAGACAAAAAGTTAGAACAAATACATAGATTTTTATTTATTAAAAAACAACATTGATAGTGAAGGAGATGGATATTGAAGACAGAAAGATGTGGAGAATGATGATATGCTGTGGCCACCCCTGACTAATGGGAAAGGCCAAAAGGAGAAGAAAAAACAACCCTACAGTTCATTTCATTTGTTCCTTAATCAGATAAAACAGTCTGTAGAGATGTTTTTGCTTAATAAATAAAAAAAAAGGTATAAATAACATACAATTTATTTTATTGTTTAAAAATTCACAACAGTCAATTTCATCCTATGGAATTGTCAGGTGGTTACTTATTCAAATAAAGCAACCAACTGACAATTCAATTTGAATAAGTAACCACCTTATCATTTCATAGAATAAAACAGAGTGTTTTTATTAACAATTCTGCAAGCAAGCTCAATTTATTCTTGCAGTATAAAAACAGGGTGATCAAACCAATTGTAGACAAATGTTTAATAAAATAGAAATACATTAACAGAAGAAAAATGAAAAGGAATTTTGAGGAAAACATAAAAATTGACCAAGAAAATAAAATCAACAGTTATTTTTTGACACACCCTCCCCCCAACCCCCATAATACGTCTCAATCTGCCAAGACCTGACTGCACAAGGCATGCATGGTTTCTCCTGAAATCCCATCCCAACAAGTCCCCAATCCATGCCCCAGAGCACCGACACCCCAGTGACCAGAAGAGCAGGTTTTACTCTCCAGAATACTCCAAATGGCAAAGTCCAAAGGGTTTAAATCTGGAGAGGGAGAAGCCCACAATTTCTTTGGCCAAAACCCTGCCATATTCCTTTTGCACCATTCTTGGACAAGATTAGCCATGTGGGATGTGGCTGCATCCTGCTGGAAGGTAATTGCACCTTCCTCAAAAACTGCGTTCACTCAGGGCATCAACCCTTCCCACAACCTTTCAAAATCCGTGTACACTTGATTTGATCACCCTGTATATACAGGATGGAAACATTTGCTACAATGGCTTGCCACTGACAGTTAGATTGCCAATTTGGGTTAAGGTTAGTAATGATATTGTTGTTAGGGCTCATTTCCACTACAAGCATGAAATAAAGTATTCTTTGTTTGTTTCATTAATTTTTTTTGCTCACCTTGTGCTAAAGCACGGAAGTAAAAAAATGATAAAACAAAGAATGCTCCATTCTACATTTGTAGTGAAAATGAGCCTTTCTAGTTAGTGATGGTTGTTGACAAATTGCTACAGACAATTCGCCACCAACCCATAATTAAAATTAATATAAATGTATATATTGTTCTAAAAAAAAACGTCTCTTTTCATATATGTGCATGCTAAATGATAGTGAGGTATATAAAAAAGGGAAATACATGAATAAATTTAGGAATTGTTTTCAAGAATCGAAATTTTCATAAAAAATCTTTCGATTCTGATGCTGATTCCAATTCCTAAATATTCTTCAATTCTTTTAATTCTTGATTGTGATTCCAATTAATTGTCCCTTAAATATTCAATAGACGAATACTATATAAACAGGGCTGCCATCGATATGAATCCCAAAATAAGGACGACAGGGAAACATAATAAGATAACAAACAACGTAAAGTAATAAACAAAATGTATTTATCGAGTGCAACTTGTATCTAATTATACTTCAGAACTTTGCACTAGAAACGATTTGCTCCATCAGTTCTTTATTCTTAGAAATTATCTGGTGCATCGCACCGCAGCTGACTTCTAAGTTTACTTTAACTTGTAGAATGGATTTGACTGTCTTTTCAGAAAGGTTGTTTCTCTCTTTGGTCCACTGTGCCGAAACAAGGGAGAATACACGCTCCACAAATGCATTGCTAACAGGTATGGAGAAACAATGCTTATCAGCTTGTAGAGAAGCGGAAAATTGTCATTCCTGGCAAAGATATTCATCCAATTCTTCCTAGCTTTTTCTTTTTGGAAAACATCAAGTGGAATTTTCTTAGGAAAAACATTGAGAGCCGAGACTTCATCGAACAGTTCATCCATCATTGCCTTTTGGAGATCAAGTTGCCTAGCCAAGTCCACGAATTCTTCGTACCTAACTTTTTGTTCTCTTAGCAAGGTTCAGTTGGTTTGCGTCGGATGATTCTCAATGTTAAACCAGTTATCAACATATTCTAAACTGATAGTATAGAATTCTTGGAAGCTCGATTTGAGAATTTTAGCGCGCTCGTCATCAACACATCTTAGTAGTTCAGCCGTTGTTGCTCCAAAAAAATTTGAATTTTGTCGCTGCAATATTTTACACTTGAATGATTTAACTATTTCCGTTAGTTCCGGAAACAATGCAGTTGTTTCTTGCAAAAGTAGGATTGGTTTCTTAAACAACAAGAGAGCCCTGTGGAGGAACGTTACGACGACCAGAGACTCGCCTGATTTAAAGAAATCTATCAAGATTCGTGGTGGATGTTTGAGCGGAAGAAAATGAGCTTTAAGTGGGTCCCAGAGATTGATCATCCGCTCAAGGACAGAATCTAGTGTAGTCCATCTGGTCGGAGTGTGAGTGGGCAATTTGAGTAGTTAGTATCAAGTTTTTTGCAAAACTGCTTGAGGCTCACTGCTCCACTGGTTTGACTTTTGAAATGGCTGCCAATTTTCATAACGGTTGTCTCTATATCAACTGTCAAGCGATCTGATCTCTTCTCTGCTGCATTGTGCAAAATATGTGCAGGGCACCCCACTGGAATAAGTTGAGTCGCTCGCTGTTTGAGTCGATAGAATACGTTATTTTGTCCACTCAGCTGCGAACCGCCAAAGTTTACGGGTGTCTTGTCGGCACAAAAAAATGACAGTTGTTTCAGATCTAGGTTGTTCTCCTGCGAAGATGTATGTACAAAGTCTATAATTTGTTGTGAGGTCTCACTTGGCATTGATCGCAAGTTAAGTACTTGCACACCAACTTTGGCGTTGAAGAAGCTGATGACCAGAGGAAATAGTTTTAATTGATTGTGATTTGAAGCAACTACTGAGACTGAGAAAGGCTGTGTTCCTAGTTCAGGCAATACTATTTTTTGAGCATAGGGACCTAAAACTCCAGTGATGATGCTTTTAGTTTTCGTTCTGGCCGAGGCAAACTTTTTTTGAAATGTCAGAGTCAGGGAAGAGTGTTTTGAATAAATGTGACGTACAGTCGTTGGAGAGGAATGACTGCTGATGCTTCACAGTATGGAAAGCTCGGGTACCTTCTGCAGCAGCTGTTTTGTAGTCAATGGTAGCTGGTGAAGATTGACTCTTGAAAAAGGCTTTTACAGATTAGTTTGACTTAGTTTGTCGAGCAGAGTTCATGTGCTTTTGTGTTGCATTATGTGCAGAAATAGCTGCTTTACCTATGGCTTCCAAATAAATGTCACCCTTACAAAAACTGCAGTGCGCAAAACATTGGCCCTTTAAGCTTCTTTTGATGTTGTTGAATTTTTTCTCATACTCATCACGATAAGAGTTTTTGCGTTTACTCATTTTATCTCTTGTGAAGTTCCAGATCTAAACGAAATTTATATTCGTGTTTAGTGTAAAAGCACTGATTCTCAACTAGTATGAGGTCGAATTTAACACAAGCTGAATGCTTGGAGAAAAGACAATCGCTCAAAACTTCAGAAACTAAATCAGTAGGCTACTGCTAAATTATCAAATCTATCAGATTTTAAATAATACTACTAGTCAACTGCAAAGTTCTGATTAACTACTGTATTCTAATTTCAGTTAAATGCACTAATTTTGATGTCATTAAGGAAATTAATTTCGCCGCTGTTACATCATAAATGCACATTACAAAAAAGCTTGAAAGCCAAGCAACAAATTAAGTTAATAACAAATTAAGCAACAAATTAAGGTGTTGCGGCCATGCTTTCTACTGTTTTATACTTTCGCTTTCTAATTACCATATGCATGTTTTAACGTCTGACGTTGTGCTGCGAAAGTAAAAGGAAGAATCCTTTTCTTGATCTTTTTAATATTTATAATTTTTTGTGTTAAAGTGTTAATAATGATCGAGAATAAAATGAATGAATAAAGGAATGAAATCATTCGAATTGACCAATCGAAGTGCCCAGTATGAAAACCTCTAACCCTAAAATAACACAAAAATAAGGACACAAGTCAAAATAAGGACATTTCTTAGAAATAAGGACAAAAATATTTTCTAAGACACAGACCTTCAAAAAAAGGACAAATCTTAGAAATAAGGACGTTATGGCAGCCCTGTATATAAACCAAGGTTTTCATGCAGTTTGTCATTTGCCAACAAATTCTTCTAATGAGAATTGGCCAAAAAAATTCTCAAGTAAACAGTCAAAGAGTTTTGGTAATGAGAAATGTGATGTATTGTCCTGTAAAAGTGAGTTTCCTGTAGACTTCTGTTTCAAATAAATGATTAGGCTTCTCAACACAGATGTCAAGAAAAGGAAGTTGTTTGTTGATTTCTTTTTTCATAGTTGAATTTGAGTGAAGGAAATAGACAAACAACTTCCTTTTCTTGATGTGTGTTGTAAAGCATAATCATTTATTTGAAACAAAAGTCTACAGGAAACTCACTTTTACAGGACACTACATCAAATAGGAGTCTTTTTGTTCAATCACCTAAAAATTAAATTTATATCTACATTGGTGTATAGAGTGTATCGTGTATAAAATCTGCAACAGAAATCATTAAAAACAGGAACTGAAAAACATCAAGAAAATCTCGCTAGACAATGGCTACACTAAGATGTGATGAAAAGGTAAATTTCACTAACTACTGCAAGGTTTTCCATACCTAAACTCTTTGGACCAGACAAATGTCCTGTCTATTTAAAGGTTCCGTGAATGAGTGAACCTCTACCAAGATTAGTAGTGTAGTAAAAGCAACTGTTGACAACTGTTTGCTTTGATCAATTCAAGAGTAATTTTTACTTCAAAAGTATAATCTCTATTCCCTGCCACAAAGAAAAGTAACGTTATTTATGAATTCCAGTGCCACTGTGACAGTCAGTATGTGGGTCACATATTGCAAAGGCTTGAAGAGCAACTCAGTGTGTTCCAAAATGGATCCAATCTAGAATTAATGCAACAAGAACACAACCCTCAAGTTCAAATAAGAACACAACTGCACAGTGATTCTGCTATTGGAGAGCACCTGTTGAAAAATAGAGAATGTGCTAAGAACTATGAGAACACAAAGTTTTCAATTCTTACAATTTCATGTTCACAGTTTCAACTGCAACTTTTGGAGGCAATGTATAAGAAGATCAAGCAGCCTTTTTTGTGCAAGCAAAAAAAGAATTATATTCTCTCTGCAACTATTTAAAAGATAAACCCTTGGCCCAAATTCTGTATCTGTCTGAATCAGGAGTGGGTGCTCTTCTAAATGACACAGAAGAAGCTAAGTAGAGACAATAGCCAACACTATGATTCAACAAAACAAGCATTTAAATATTTTCAATCTTAACAGATTACAAGCAGGCATTAAAGTAGGTAGCAGCAGTAGTAACAACACACCATTTATGACATATTTCACTAAATAGAAATCAAAATAATAGTTGACTCCATATGCAACCAATTGGGTGTTTTAAAAGCTGCAATGCCAATTAATAAAAGTGAAGTTGCAAATTGAATTAGTTTATTTTAGAAGTTAGTTATCCATGCATATGTCCTAATGCAGTTATTTTTAACTTATCTAAAAACTTCATATTTATGGCTGAGTATTGCCACTTTTTTGGATATTGTCATTGACATGGTGTCAATTCAACCATTGTTGTTATTCTGCTAAATCCTTGTAAAAGGCACTTTATGTCAATTGACTCTGCTTGGTATGCTGTACAAGCAGCTTTGACAATTACAGTTTTATCTATAAACAAGTAAAAGAATAAAAAATTTGGGTACCGGTATCTTTTAACTTTGCTATGTGAGTCAGAGTAATAAATATTTAATATGTTGTTTCCAAACATTTAAATTTGGTTGATATTTTTAAAAACTGGTTTTCTAAGCCAGCGTGGTCCAACTACTGTGGCCTGCAGAACCATTTTGCACAATTCAAGTCTTTTTGATCAGGAGCCTCTAACAAGGCATGGCAAGCTTATGGGATAGAGTCTAGGGTTAGGACGAAAATTGGAGACTGATTCAAAGTGAAGACCTTTTTTTTAGAGAACACTATGATTTTGGAATGAAAATAGGAAAATCAGAGACCGATTCCAAGTGAAGACCTTTTTTTTTTTTTTTTAGTAAACACTATGATTTGGAACAATTTTTAGCCAGCTGAGGCCCACAAGCTCGAACAGTTTTGAAAAGTGGACCACCCTGTTTTAAACAATTTATTTTTATATTATATATTTTTTGTATTTATATTTTTTACAGTTAATTATTTAATTTTTTTAAACTATCAAATCTATCTTTAAAAATATTTTACACAATCACCAGCTAACCTACAGCTGCAGACATGCTATTGGGTGAGCAACATTAAGTCTAAAGAAGAATAAAAACTTTCAATTATGGCAGCTGTACTTTTTAATCCAATTATCATAAAATTGCAATGAAAAATTGTTTAGCAAAAGTTATTGCTTTTTTTGTACTTCACAGTAATAAAACTAGAATAACCACTTTATAAACCAACTCATTTTATTGGTTTTCATTATTTTATTTGACAAGAAAAAATGTAAAATCTTTTTGAAAGTTTTAAATTAACTGATTTTTATATATCTATTATTAAAATAATAATGGTATCTATATTACATAGAAAATCCAATTTTAAATGAACTTGAAGCAAAAGACAAAGCCAAGGTACTTGAAAAACTTGATACAAATATTCCACTTGAGTTGACAACAAATTTGATAGATGATGAAGATTTCTGGATGCGATGCAGTTGCAGTCGATGGGAAGTTTGTGATATTGAAGTGTATGGTGGAAGTTGGAAAAGATTATTTTTTGAAAAATATTTGGAAAATTTGATTGAAAATTTTGTTCCTGGACAATCTGATTTGTCAAAAGTTTTAAATGCTGTTAGTCTTGGTTCAAAATTCATTAAAAGATTAAACATACAGCAACTATTACCACCTGTGGTTTATCCAGAAAATTCAAGTAATGATGCTAGTGATGTAGAAAGTGACAGCCAGTCAGTCTTTCTTCCCAGTATTGATCACTTTAACTTTTGTGAATTGTTGACATACTTGCAAGATTTAGAAGAATTTAGAGTTGTTTATGGTGTGAGAGATTGTGGAATGAATTTTGAGTGGAACATATTTACATTTACTGAGCGAGATTGTTTACTTTTAGGATTATTTTTTAGAAAGTGTCAAAGTTTGAAAAGTATTGCAATTCAAGAAAGCAAAGTCAATGATTTAAATATAAGAATTATTTCAAGGCATCTTCTGGATCACTCTTGTTTGCAAATATTGAATTTATCTCATAATCACATTGATAATAGAGGTGCAAGAGCTGTTGCCAAATTAATAAATAATCGGTAAGCATTATTTTGACTCAGTTTTGTGTATATAAAACCAGTTTTGTGTGTACTATATAAAGATAAAAATTTCATGCTTTAATTAATTGATTTGGTAAAATGCCTTTGCAGTTAAAAGCAGGGTGTCAAACTGTTTAAAATAACGTTCAGGTTCAGCAAATTTTATTTTTAGGGGTTTAGTTCTGGTTCAGGTTCAGCAAAATTTTTTTCAGGTTCAGTTCCAGTTTGGGTTAATTTTTTTTTTCTGGGTTCAGTTCCAGTTTGGGTTTGGAATATATCTTTTTGGTCTATTTCTGAGCAGTGTTAAGACTGTAAACATGATTTGTAACCTCATATTATCATGGGTGTATCATGTGCTTTCTGGAGGAGTGATGACAAACACTCGCAAGCCCAAAAAATATTTAAAAAAAATTCTGGTACAGGTTTTTAAAAAATTAAAGATTAAACTAATTTACTAGCATTGGTATTGGTTGTAAAACCAAGTCTTACCAATAATGTTGAATAAAATAAATTTATAGTAATGATCTTGCAAGCGCCAAAAGCAAAAACAAAAGTTTTTTGTTGTTTTCTGATCTCAAAACTTTCTTAGAGATTGTGTTTATCTGAGTTTACAGGGATATCCAAAAGTCACCCAACAGTAAATCAAAACCATTTTATTACAAGAGGTATTTATTTTTAACAACTGAATGAATTTAATAAACCATCTAAATATGAGAAGGATTTATTTTATCATCTATGAGGAGGATTTATTTCATCACCATACTCGTTTATCCATTCTTCACAGACTCTTTGTGCATTACCATATTGGAAATATTTTTCAATAACAAAGATTCTTTGTTGCAGAGTCAGTTTGTTCATGTTTATGGACTGAACCTGCAATTAAAACAAAAAATTATTATAAAAGATATGAAAGACAAGATGATTTTAACTCACAGCATTCAATTAATATACATTCATATTCGGAACGAATAAATAAAATTAAATATTTAATGTTTATGGAAGTTCATTTTATTGTCAGGTGACTTTTGGCCAGCCCTATATATAGATTTTTCTTGGACTAGCCACTGACACACTTATTTCTAAAGCTTTTGATAATTTTTTTGTGGCAGTCCTGATGCAGAAAGTTTACTAGCTATGAGATGTTAATAAGGCTCATTTCTACAAGCATGGATTGGAGTATTCTTTGTTTCTTTTTTTGATTTTTTGCTTCTCTTTGTGCTTAAGTGTGGAAAGAAGTAAAAAAATTAATAAAACAAACAAAAAATACTCCATTCCACACTGGTAGTGGAAACAGGCCTTTATCTTACATAGTCTATACTTCCAAATTTTTTAACAAATTAAAAATTTAGTCATTCAAGTTTATAATAATAAAAAAATTGACCCATAAGTGCTCATTTTTACCACGAGCATGGAATGGAGTATTCTTTGCTTGTTTTATTGATTTTTGCTTAGATTTTAAGCATGGAAAGATGTTTAAAAGAAACAAAGAATGTGCTATTCTACACTTGTAGTGGAAACAAGCTTTAACATTCAGGGCTTTTTAATGCATATTTATATATTATTTCATCGTCGTCATCATTTGAAGGGCATCCATTCCAGGCCAGACACAAACAAGACTGGGACCAAGGGTTTATCCTTTTACTACCCCAGACTGCTGCACTGCCTGGATCAGATGCTGGCAGTGATGTCATTAAGCCAGCATCGAGTTTCGTCATCCAAAACCGTCAGACCTTGTGCTCCATGTGGTGCTCGATGTATAGGGCATGCTGTTAGTACATGGTCTGCAGTTTGCTCAGAGGCGCCACACTTGCAATTCGGTGAAGGAGTGAGACCCCATTTGTGCATGGACGAATGGAATCGCCCAACACCAGTCCTCAGGTGGTTGAGCTTAACCCAATATTATTTCATAAAATTCAAAGTTTGAAAAGGCAAGCACTCCTTTTGCTCCCCCTGGCAGGCATTTTTTGGCTTTATTTCTTGCCTGAAAAAGTCATTTATAGCATTCAGTATTGCCACACAACAAGTATCATGACCAAAAAAAACTCCAGCAACTTTAAAGACAAAGTTGTGATTCTGATTCTTCTACAAACTTTAAAATTAAAATCTGTGCATCAAACGGTCGAACCAGATCCATTTAAAATAAAGTTCTAGTTCTGGTTCAGCAAATTTTACTTTTAGGGGTTCAGTTTAGGTTCAGCAAATTTTATTTTTTGGGGTTCAGTTTAGGTTCAGCAAATTTTATTTTTTGGGGTTCAGTTCCGGTTTGGGTTCAAAAAATAATAATGGTTAATGCAGGTTTATGGATCCAGTTCAGTTCAATGCCCTGGTTAGGGTTAGGTAATGCTCATACTCAAAATTTTATCTTTCTAATTTATTGAATATAAGCTAATGCAGTGATAGATAACTAAACAGCCATGAAAAATTTTTGGAAATTCATCATCTTTGACCCAATTGCATAAGATTAGTTAAATAAACTATCTAAGGTCATTCTTTTAACTAAAAACTTTTTTCAAATTACTCAGTCTATATGTTAAATCTAAATCTTACTAAAAAGTTAAGAACTATTCAACAAATAAATAAAAATGCATTGATCGATGCATTTGACCATAATCAAAGTATAAAGGCAACTGTAGAAAAATTATTTTAGTATATCAAGTATTTTATTGATTTTTCTGTAAAATGTAAAATTTTATACTCTCTGTCAGAGGTAAGAAACCTGTGGCCTGCATGTGGTTGGGAAGTTAATGTATTGCCTTTTTATTTTGGTCTTTGCTTCAAATTCAGCATAAAAATTAAATAAATTTTTGGGATTAAAATAAAAAAAGGTCTTCACTATCTTTTTAAATCAATCAGATGAAGAAGCATGGTCTGTCAAGAAACTATCTTCTTAAATCAACAAAAAGTTTAATGCAGCCTGCACCTAATTTTGGGGTGCTGCTTGTGAGTGCAATCAGGTTTTCCCACCCCTGCTCTATAAATTATTGTTTTCATGTTAAAATTTTTTTATTTTCAGCTGCCCAAATCTTGTTAAAGTTATTCTATATAATAATTTGATTCATGGACCAGGAGCAAAAGCAATTGCGTTTGCTTTAAAGAAGACCAACAAACTTCAAGCATTAGATTTAAGATTAAACAGGTGCTGTAGCCATTGTTTTTCTCATCTAAAAAAAATTAAATTTACAATAAAATTAAAATCTTTGTTCATGATCTTCTGGTAAAATTAGAGTCTGTAACTGCTGTTAAATCCTTATTAAAAGATAAAAACAATAATAAATAATTATTTTTTGCATTGCTTTGATTTCATTGCAGATGATGTTTGTGTTTCATTTAATCTCCTGAAGAAGGTTTATAGTATACCAAACTGAGTTTATAGTATACTAAAACATCAAGTTTTTATGATTGTTTTTATCTTTTAATAAAGATTTAACTGCAGTTTTAGACTCTAATTTTACCAGAATTTCATGAACAAAGATTTTAATAATATACCTGGTATCAACAGCAGCAAAAATAAAATTAAAATCTGTTGATAATTGATGTAATCTTGTGTTTTTGTTGTTGTAATTTTCTGAGAGGTGTAATTATTTATGAAAATATTAGGTTAAAGCTATATTTTACTGTTGCAATCATTTTAGGTCTTGATTGAGAAATTGATATTGATTAATTATATGCTATATTTTTATTTTTATCTCTATATTTATCCTCCTGACTCACAGGAAAGTGATAGAGGCACTAATACATAGGGTAAGCAATTACCCCAACCTGGTTCCAGAGATGCCAAGATATTGCTGTCCGCTAGTAATTTAGTAGAGATATGACTGCAATTTAGAACTGCTTGTCAAGACCACCAAGCAGGGGAAAGCGCCGTAAAGTGTCTTTCCCAAGGACACAACAGAATGGCACAAGTGGGTTTTGAACTAAGACCATGTTGATCATCAGCTTGGAGCTTTAACTGTTCGACCTCACTGCCGACCATGCTGCTGCCCGGTGCTTTAACCACATGACCACGTTGTTAAATAAATATTATTGCTTTAAACAAAGTTGATTTCATAAGAGCCAAAAAAGCTTTTCATGATGTTCTTATAAGTTGCAACAACAACTGTTGGGACCATAAATACTTTCATTTTCTCTGGCTCATCCCATTTTGATGCAATAGCTACTAGAGGTGTTCACAAAGTGAATATCCACTAAATTTCACGGATCTGGAGCAGATCTTAATGTTTCACTAAGCTTTCAGATCCGGATCTAAATTTTTGTTTGTCAAGTCATATAAAATATGAACACCTTGCTTTTGATTTCCAATATAAGGCAGCAGTAGCTGAATTGTAGTTCACAAAAATGAAATGTGTAAGTTTTAGAATTAAGCACTAAAAGAAGTAGAAAATCAATAAACAAAGAAAGAATACTCCAGCCATTGCTCATAGTGGAAACAGGTCCTTATGATTCAGCAATTAGTCTTCAGTTTTGTTTTTCACATGGCAAAATACAATAGTTCTCTTATTTCAGTTTAGGATCTTCTATATCTGCTGATCTATAAAAGTTATAAATGCATTGTCTCGAAAGATAGACCAATTATTGTTTTTGAATAAATTTGTAGTTATGCTTTTTTGTGGTTTAGTAAATTTGCAATTGGGTAAACTGAAGTAAGGTTAAAATTTTTTTGAAGTGTTTGCTTGATAGCCATATATCTTGTAAAATTTGTCATTTCCACTAGATATTTTAGTAACCTTTTATTTTTTGTTGTTACGTATTTTAAAAAATCATAAAAAATAATAATTAACTTCAATTAATTTATTAAGTATTTATAGTTTTTTGGTGGGACTTATTAATTTAATAATAATAATGGAAAATAATGAATAAATGAGTGCTTGACCAATTTTTGTATTTTTAAGAATTGGAGATAAAGGGGGTGAAGCAATTGTTAATGCATTAGTCGAAAATTCTTCATTGCAAATTCTAAATCTTTCATCAAATGATCTATCAGAATTGACTGCAAACGTTGTTTCACATATGCTGAAATATAACACTAATTTAAAAGAACTTGATATGTCTGGAAATAAAATTGGATTGGTAAATTACATTATTTAAAAAATTGAACTTTGTTTATTCTCAATAAATTGCTAAAAATTGCTTGATAATGTGAATAACAGTAAACAATGACATCACTTTGGCATATAGAACCTATTCAGTGACTAATTTTGTTGGGAGGCTATTAAAATAGTCCTAAACAGGTGGTCATCACAGCATTGCTGAGGAAGGTAATATAGGCCAAAATAGTGGAACTGTCTCATGTTATTTATTAATTTAATATTGTTATAACACTGTCATAGCCTACATGCGTGTACTTGAATTTGCTTATGGTTGATTATTGTGTTTGGATATCTTTTTAGTATATGCCCTGATAGCTGTTTAGATCAGATACTCTTCCTAATAGTTTTGTGTTAGCAAAAAATGTGTGATCCAAAATTGTCAGACTTTGCATATTTGTTGATGATTGATTTGTCTTTATGCCACACTGAAATAAAATGGCTCATGGTGTTTTTGGGTGCTGACATGCTGTGCAAAATTTGATGACATTATTTGATCAATTAAAACTGCTGATTAATCTGTGTTTTCAGGACGGTGGAAGGCAGTTGTACTTGGGGATTCTGGACAATGGCACCTTAGTGAAATTAGACCTGCACTTAACTGGTGTAGGTGTTGACAATGAGTATCACATCGAGCAAAAGCTAAACATTAATAAGAACAAGTTTAATCTGTTTTTAGATCAATAATAGATTTAATATATTAGTTTGTTTTGCTTTATACAAAATTTAAAACCAACAGTTTAATCTACTAACTTTGTTGATAGGCTTTATTGACTCTTGCTGTCTTAGAATTCTGTTTTAGAAATCTGTCTTGCAGTCTTAGAAAGCAAGCTGTCTTAAAATTCAAATTTAACTTTTAATTTTAAAATTCTGCCAACAACTGATTTTTCTAAATTGTTATCTTGGTATAGCTTAATGTGTCGTAACTAAATTAATTTTTTGTAAGAAACTGGTAGGCTACTGCAATAACATGGTCAGCTTGAGAGTAACAATAGAACACGTACAACACTGTTTTTATTTTAATGATAAATATTTATGATTAATATTTACTTAAGGAAAATTAAGTTGCCAAGCAAACATAAAATGCTTGTTGGCTAAAACGATGATACTATTATTTTAAGGCATTTCTTCTAAACAGTTCGTCACTCTCGAATTTTTTTATCTAATAATTTTTTACTTTTTCAATTTAAACTTCGGTTTATATAAGTTTTTGTTTTTATTTTGGTATTCTGCTTACACTTATTAAAAACTTGTTTTGCGTTTCAAATCTGTTTATAGTCTTTTGTTTTTTAATTTTAAAAACCCCAATAGATGTTTTATTTTGGTTTTTCTTTATTTAAAACACTCTAGAACAATGGCTCTTAATGGGGAAGACATTTCAAGTTTCTTTTTACCACCTTTCCAACTTAACTTTTTCCCAAATTAATGTTTGAGAATTGACGTTTTGTATAGTAATTTCGTCTCTCAATTTATTGCAATAATTGTTTTGTCTGCATTTTTAAGAACAAAACAATATTTGTTTGGTTTAATATAAAAGGCTGGAGGAGATGTTGTGGTTGAAGTGTCTTACCCAAGCACGTAAGGAAGGCGTAATAGCACAAAAAGAAGTTCCAGAATCTCTGCACTAGAATATAATTTTATCGCTTGTGTGCTCATTTGAAAAATTTTTTAATAAAATTTATGTTCTACTTGTGTTATCATTCTTTTTCCTTCAGGCATATCAAAAAATCATTAGGTCTACTAGAGATAAAAAAAATCTCAATTTGATAAACCAGATAAAAAAAGTTAGTAAAATAAACTTTGTCCTAGTGCAATGTGCCACGTTTTCACTCACAGCGCACTCAAAAATTTCCGAAACGGCGCATTTCGATCAAAAGTGTGAAAAACTAAATAATGATTTTAATAATAAATTTTAAGTTATAAAAAGCCATGCTGGAGTTTGAGTCAGCAAATTTGTCAAGAAGTTGTAAAGTTTAAATTAAAAAAAATTATTTTCTATTTTAAAAAATTGTTAAGATGACCATTATCACACAGCACACCTGTTGCAGAGCAATGATTTGGAGAGCATACTGTGGGTCTTGAAACAAAATTACTACCAATTGTTTTAAAGTATTGTAACTTAGCTGTTGACTTTTACGTTTTTCTGCAAACTTACGGTTTCATCATATTATCCTGTAACCTTGCAACTTTCAAAGAGCTCTATCTGCTCCCTATTTTTATTTTTATTGATACTGTCTATATGAATATAACGGGGACTTAGAGCATAATATGCATTGTGGAACATATACCAATAATTTAAAATCTGATTAAACAGTATTTTTTACTGCTTTTCTGGGTGATTATGTAATTGGTTGATTTAATCATAATTTTGTTTTTTCCTCGTTTTTCACATAATCAATGGTCAACTTTGCTGTAACCGAATTAGTAAGCATAAAAAAGTCAACTTTTTTTAATTTCATTTTTCTCTTTTTGTATAAGTTTTAACATATGGGCAATTGGGCATACGTACTCTAATACCTACAGCTCATTATAGAATGTCATTAATTGGAAGTTCTCAAGCCTGGTTTCCGTTTGGTACAGTAGCTAGATTTAATAATATAAAAAAATTCGGTTTTAAGCATTTATCTCTCTAAACTTACAAACTCATTGTTTGAGTAGGCTGTCGGTCATTTTCGTCGAATTTAAATGTTAAAAAATATAAAGCAGGTGAACAAACTTATGTCTAGCTTACAAAGGTAGTTTTTAAAAATTTCCAGTAAAGAAATCTTCTGAGTATGTGGGGCTAATTTAATTTTCCACACCAAAAACTCGTGTTTACTTTTTGGTTTAGAATTGTCAATGGATTTAAAATGAAGTTGTAAACTGCGTTATTAAAACAGTTAGCCTATTTTCAGCGTTATTCTGTTTACTATCGCGTGTAAACCGGGCAATGTCATCAATAAAACGCTTTTAAAGTGTTTATAATAAATGGAAATGTATTGTTGATGACCTTTTGCTAATTGTTATCGAAAATAATCTGAAACAAATAAAAAAACATCAGCTGACATGTCTAGTACATATAGCCTAATACTGTAAATTTTGGCACATTCAAAAAGTTTCACGCTAATTAAGTATAAGATTTTTATGAATGTAAAATAAAAGTTTTGAGCCTGTTTTGGATTTATTTAAATTGCTCTTCTCTCATGAACTTGATTGACAAGTATCTTTATATTATTCAACTTTTGCTTTTTATTTTACTTTTAATCCTGTAACATAAATCAGCCTAAATAATCGGTCCAAACACATGCCAGAACATAAAATTACTCACAGAAGTTAATGGGAGACAAGAGTCAAAGAAATAATTGTTGTAATAATGTAACGACGTAGTTCCGAAGTTCGAGAAAATTGGTTGCACCTCGGCCAAATATGTCTTAATCGTGCTAAATCAACGGGTTCTTTTTAATCTCCATGTCCTCGTTCTCAATACAAAAAGCCTTACCTCTCAAAAATTGTGAGAGATGTAGAAAGAAGACAATCAACTAAAGACGCTTTAGGAAATCCGAGATACCAAATGACATAAAATTATAAATAGCTGAGACAAGACGAATTACTATACCACGCGGGTTAGAAACCGAAACAATCCCTCCCAGTGCGGAATTAATTAGTTAGTGAGCAACGATAAAAACACAAAAACGAGCAAACAAAACAAAATGACAATAATGGCACAAACATTGGTTTTCAGAATACTTTAATTCTTCGAATGTTGCTATCAAGCAAAGTTTGTGGATTGATCGCGTCAGCTCCCGCTGTCCTGAGAGTCGTAAATTTGCTTTTCAAACATCATTGCCGAAAAAAAACTTCGGTTACAATAGCAGGCTCCCATAGTCCTTAAAGCTGTTTGACCTTTGAGACCTGGTTCAAGCACAATTACGTAATGGTCGACTTTTAAATTTTGACGAGGTCAAAACCATTTTGATCGAAACAGCAAATGCGGTGGCATATTACGTAGACCAAATTCCCAGAATTGATTGATAAAGGCCTGAGCCGCTTTTACGTAAAGCTTTGAGTTAATCTTTTTTTTTTGATGTTTGATGGTTGTGGTATAGAGCATTATTTACAAGGAAATAACAGTGAGTTTTCTGTGATCGGTTCTTCGTCAAGATCTTCGACATTTTTTGGAAATAATGGTCGCAAATTCACTAAATAGTTTACTTTCGTGACAATCATCTTCCATTCTGAAAAAGTACAACAGCATTTTAAATAATTTAAAGTAGCGTTAAATGCTTTACGACAGCTAGAGATTAATAACTCAATTGAACCATTTATGTGGCTTGCTTTGGGCGTGTTGAAATCCCAAGAAAAATGAAACTGTGTATCTTTTCTAGCCATATTTTTGTGAATAGTTTGTTTATCACAGCTATTTATCCACTTTCTTAGCGGTATTTGAGGCCCTGCAAAAGATTTGCCGTGATCACTGTACATATGTTTGGGATGAATTCCGCGCTTTGTAACAAATCGTCGCCACGCTAGTAGAAAGTCATTCGTGGATTGTGTTTCTGCGGTTTCAAGATGAATGACCCCAGTAGTATTACACGCTATTACACGGTATGCATCCTAACGTAGTCATGTTTCTGGTTTTCTTGATCTTGGGGCCCAAATATATCAATTGATACAGAACTAAATGGTGGGCTATGGTATTTAAATCGGGAAGGCGGTAATTGGCCCATTTGTTGCTCCATTAGTTTACGTCGCGCAATAGGGGAGATGTGGCATCAATCGGACAGTGACGTATTTCCGCCATCACGTGGTTTATTTATTTAACTATTGCTGCTCTGGAACCGAGATTTCATTTGTTGCTAGTGCACATGTTTGTTTTAGGATTGAGCGTAAAGTGTGTGTTTTTTAATAGAAAAGGTGTTTTTAATGCTTTAAAGTAAAAAAAAGCAGTCAGAAATATTATAATTTTTAAAAGAACCTATATATACTAGTTAATTCATTCTTTGTTAAAATGTAGAACTGAGCTATAGCCACAGAAGTAAATCAAGTGAAAACTTATTGTATATCAGTATACTGATGAAATTTGTAATTGTGTTCAGTATGGCTGACAGGGGACCTTTCGGACATGCTTTTTTGACACTGTCCGAATGGTCCCCGTTTCTGTAAAACGTAATTGATGTCTACCTTTTTGGCAGAAATACATTAAGGATAGGCTATTAATTTCACAATGCTTACATTTAAAAAACTAAAAAAGAAATATGGTTTGTTTACTGATGATCAACTTCAACTCGCTTTAAAGAGCACACTTGAAGATGGAATAGGCATTAGAAAGGGGGCCAAAGAATTCCATGTCCCTAAGTCCACTCTAGCAGATTATATTAGGCGAGCTAAGATGAGTGGGAAAAAGTCTGTGCCAAAGATGTCCATGACAACGATGCAGGTAGATTGATATTAAATCAGCTTTTGCAATATCAACAATAATTTTTTTCATGTTCTATCGTTTAAGTTGAAAGCTGCTCGCTTTTTTTAATGACTGTAAGTGCGTGTCACAAAAGTTAATTTGTCTTTATTAACTTTGGATTTATTACATTGCTTTATTTACAGGTATTCGACTCTGATGAAAAAAAGGCCTTAGAACATTATATTCTTCATGTTTCGAAGATGTTTTATGGTCTAACTAAACTCCAGGTGCGACAACCAGCGTATAAATTTGCTGAAACAAAAAAGATTCTTATGTTTAAAAGCTGGACCGAGAAAGAAGCTGCAGGAGAAGACTGGCTTCGTAGATTTCGCAAGAGATCTGGAAGATTATCCAGAATCAACAAGTTTGGCTCGATCAGTAAGATTTAATCGCCCTGCTGTCGACAACTTTTTTTGTAAATTAAAAGAAGCTCTTCTTTGAGATTGTACTATCCCCAAAATATTTGGAACTTAGACGGGACAGGAATATTTACGGTTGTCAAGCCAAGCAAAATTCTGGCAAAAAAAGGAGTTAAACAAATTGGACGAATTTCATCAGCTGAGCGGGGAGTGTCAGTGACAATGTGTTGTTGCATCAACGCGATTGGCAATGCACTTCCACCAGTTTACATTCCCACGAGTCCACTTTAAAAATTATATGTTGAAGGATGCTCCGCAGGTAGCTTAGGCTTGGCATATCCAAATGGGTGGATGACTGGTGATCTTTTTGCAAAAACATTGGGCCATTTTATTAAATTTATGAAAATAAGTAAGAGCAATCCTGGTCTACTTCTAATGGATAATCACATCAGCCACCTCTCAATTGAAGCAATCGATATGGCCAAAGAGAATGGTCTGTGTTTACTTACATTCCCACGGCATTGTAGCCACAAGCTACAACCACTTGATATTGGAGTGTATGGGCCATTCAAACGCTACTATTCTTCTTTTTGCGATTCATGGATGACATCAAATCCTGGAAAACCCCTCTCAATTTATGAAGTTGCAGAATTATCAGGCCATGCGTTTCATAAAGCATTACTATTGAAAATATAACTTCTTCTTTCAGGCATAGGTGGGCACGAAAGTACCGCGGTACTTCTACTGGGTACTTTTGAATAATCCAATTTAATAGTAATAAAAAAACTATTTTTGAAATTTTTTTTATTTTTATTTTTGAATTACACTATTTTTGAATGTCAATTGAAATTCAATGTATGACAGAGAAGTTAATAGTTATAACTATTGAATTGGATTATTCAAAAGTACCGAGTAAAGTAACGCGGTACTTTTACTGGGTACTTTTGAATAATCCAATTTAATAGTAATAAAAAAACTATTTTTTAATTTTTTTTATTTTTTTTATTTTTGAATTACACTATTTTTGAATGTCAATTGAAATTCAATGTATGACAGAGAAGTTAATAGTTATAACTATTAAATTGGATTATTCAAAAGTACCGAGTAAAAGTACTGTGTCCACCTATGCTTTCAGGTCCAGCGGAATTCACCCTTTCAACCCAGACGTTTTCCCCAATGATGCATTTTTACCGGCTCTTGTTACAGATATTCCCCTTCAGCTTGATGAGGCTGATTCATCCACTGCTCCATCGACAAGTGAGTCTGCTGCAACATTCACAAACGTTGCTGAGCGTCAGACACTGAATGATGAAAAACTTCTTGTAGAAATCAATTCATATCCTAAAGCTAATGTTTCACAAAAACGCCCCAACAAAAGAAGATGCAAGTCTGCGATAATTACTGATACACCTGAAAAAAAAATTAGTTTCTCGCTGCAAAAAAGTTCAGCAAAAACGCCCAGAAAAAACAGTCCCTCCAGTAGCGAAAGAGATATATCCATCCATCTATTATCCGATAGTACAAGTGATAATGAATCCACCACGAGCACAATTAGCGCCACTACCAGTAGTCGAGGCTCTGGGAATGCCGTATAAAAATTGGAGATTTTGCTGTGGTAAACATTTTTTCAGGGGAGGGAAAACATAAAAATTTTATTGGAAAAATATGTAATGGGCCGGATGAGGATGGTGACTATGAGGTAAATTTTATGAAGCAATCGGAGAAAATCAAACATGGTTTTCAGTTTCCTGAAAAAGTCGATATTGCATCTGTTCAACTGAATGATATTGTTAAGCTACTACCAAAACCAACGTCCGTTGCTACGACCAAACGACTTTGTGGCGTTTTCAAGTTTGCTTGTGACCTCTCTTTTTATGCATTGTAGCTGCGTTTGAATATTGGTGACAGTTTTTCACATATATTAATGATGTTTAGCAACGTTGTTACTGTAGGACAAAAGTAATGTCCATTTCTGTAATTTCTGCTTTGTAATTTCTTATTTTCTGTGTATATTAAACATACAATTTTAAACGCCCGAGAGGGCCCCTACGTGTGGACGAAAGGTCCCCACGGGTGGGGACCTTTCGGACGCTTTTTTGTGAATTTTGTATGGTAAATAAATTTACTTTCAACTGCTTGAATTTCTTTTTCCAAAGCAGTGTAAGTTTATCATAGGCCAAAGTATAAAAAAAACTTAAAAACACTAAACATTGCCCAACCAATCAAGCAGAAAATCAACTTTAATAGATTTTGTCCGATTGGTCTCTTACTTTCCCTACGGTACTAATACACTTTGCCGCTATAGATTTAACCAATTGTTTGCCGCATATTATGTAGATGCCATTTTTCTGAAGGTTGACCATTACTACACGGTAACCTTGATGTCCTAGGTTTCGATGCATGTGCTCGTCATAAAGTTTAGTAATTTTGCTGTTAAAATATAAAGCGATTGGATTTTTAATAGCTGTATCGTATGGAAAGTTATTTAACCGTCCATGAATTCGTAAAAGTCCTACCTCGTCGGTCGAGGGTTTATGTTTAGCTTCATTCTCGCGCTTCGATATTCGGCAGTTCTCAAGTTGCTCTGCGCAAGCCAAAACAAGCTAAGTTCAGCATAGTGCAGTTCATTGGCAATTAAAAGGGAAAATTTGAAATTTTTATCAAGTTTAACTCTTTTGTAATTCGGATCAATTGCAGCCAGGAGCTGGTGCGCTTCAACAGGTGGTCTTCGAAATCGTTTATATTAGTGATGTAATGATACAATAAATGTAACGACGTAGTTCCGAAGTTCGAGAAAATTGGTTGCACTTCGGCCAAATATGTCTTAATCGTACTAAATCAACGGGTTCCTTTTATCCCTTAGTGTCCTCGTTTTCAATACAAAAAGCCTTACCTCTCAAAAATTGTGAGAGATGTAGAAAGAAGACAATCAACTAAAAACGCTTTAGGAAATCCCGAGATACCAAATGACATAAAATTGTAAATAGCTGAGACAAGACGAATCACTGTATCGCGCGGGTTAGAAACCGAAACAAAGCCCTATAAATTTAATTGATTATTCGCTAACTGTGTTTCTGAAAGACGAGAAAATAATTTGACTGCCACTTCAAGTCGAAATAGATGTTCTATTAGACAAGAAGTGTGTGTTTTTGAAATCTATACATTAAAATTGCTGTTTCACTTTCAAATAGAACTTTACAGCTGAATTGTTAAAAGCTCATTTTTAATCACAACATCTTCTTAGATTTGACTGCTTGAATAAACTTACAAATACGTTGCCGTTTGAAATTGTTCGATAATTTTATAAGCTAGTGATGCAATAACGTGTTAATCCAGCCTACTGAAGCACAACTAAAACACATATGCAGTAGTATTACATTAAAACACGACAAAGTAACTTTGCTTTTAAAATACTGTTTTTAATCCATAGTCTACGTGATCTGTTATGATTAGGTTAACTTCATTACAAAAACTGTCGTACTCCTCTTCAACCTGGCAAACGTGCTATAAAATATAATTTAATTTCCATGTTTCGCGACATATACAAGAAAGCAGCTTCTTTCGTACGCAAGCGAGACAGTAACACAAGATCCCGATGAATCACATGCCGGTCAGTCGGTTGCTCGGCTGTCCGAAGAACAATCGAAGTTGCTATTATGAGGCAATCTCTTGCTTTTTATACTTCTGCAAATAAGATGAAAATTAGAAACTTTAGTGAAAAACAAAATAAGATGGGGCTAGATAAAAGAACACCTTTGTTTTAACCAACACAACGCATTCTAGATTAGTTTTTAAATAGAACGCGCTTATCATCACCTTCAATTATCTACTGGTTATCATCATTATCTTCAATCATTTACTTATCTTCCCGACTCGCAACACAACCTTGGTCAGGTGAAACGTTAACCGAATGAAATTATAAATTGAGACGAGTATAATTAATATTCAGTCGATTTTCATAACGTAAACTCAATGAGGCAACCTCTCAAGAAAAACGCGCATAAGAACTTAGTCGGTTATCATGACCGGGGGCCTTCAACACACAATGCTTTACAAACTACATGCAACAATAACAAGTTAAAAAGCATATAACTTTAAAACAAAGCATTCCATGATATTAAGTTTATTACTTGTTTAAATTCTTCCAGGAAGCCTTTTAACTCACGAAATTTCCCATCTAAAAAAAATCAATATGATTCCTGCCGTTTAAAATGGTGTCCTCCAACTGACATACCGGAGCTCAAAGCTTGAAGTAGCTGCACACAAGCATCAACAGCCAGATCCAATTTCTGATCCACAGCTGTTGCGTCATAATCAGAGAATATCTCGGGAAAGATGGAGGTGCAGATGTAGTCGCAGTCGCTGCGGGTTACCCAAACGACTGATAGTAGGGCAATGGAAAACGGGGACAGATCGGATGGCGCTTCAAAGGATTGGAGACCGGAGAGACTAAACATTAATTTATGTTCAAAGTGCCCTGGATACTAAATGTTGGGTAAGAGATCCTAAATCTTGCGCTTGATGCCTCCAAGTGCCGTGAAGTGCATATAACGAATGATCTTTTTATACAAGTGAAGCTATTTAACAAAAAATCAACAGCTTTTTGGGAGGCAAACCCGTTAAAAGTTGCTTTCCAGCTTTCAATTGTAACTGTTCACAGGTTTTTATTAAATTACCTGGGCTTATAAACTTTTTAATCCACTGTGATTGAAAATGAGTGATTATTTTTAGTTTAAGTTCGCAATAAAAGGTCCGCTGGGAGAATAGCTTTACACTTACTTCCGATGTTGTAAAGATTAAGAAACGACATTTGAGAAAATTACAAAAAATTTTGATAAACTAGACCAAAGTTCAAACCTACAACCTCTCGCTCACGGGCAACTATCCTGTGCAACAAAACTCACGCTTTGTGATGGGTGACGTCAGCAAGGACCGCGGACAGCAGCTTCGTGGCGACAATCGCGCGAAAGCGAGCGACGCCATCCAGCGAGTACTGCGACACAGTAAAGTAGAGTGATCGCAAGTTGGATCGGAGTTGAGTCTTGAAGATCTGGAGGAGCAAGCGACGTTACACCTCCGCGTGTCCGCCGGGATTCATTTTGTTCGCGTTCGATGAGTGAATAACAACAAAATAAATCGCGCGTTTACTTGAACAAGCCTGGTTTTGTGAAGTCGACTATTGTTTCACGAAATCACAATCATCTACTTCACGAAATAACATATCAATCACATGTAAATTTGATTCACTTACCTCACGAAATCCATCTGGGTTCTTTCGATAGTATATCAGCAACGCTGTAATGACGTCATCTATTACTTGAACCAGTGCGAGAGACTCTTTCTGAAACATCCGCTAGATGTCAGCAACAATACGTCACTTGATATGGAAGCGATGATTGAAATAAAGTGACGTGCTTGATCAAGCCGAATCAACATATTATTGTTTCTACTCACATCGACTTGTTTCAACCTTGTTTCATTTTCATCAAGACTCCAGGAGAACAAGACGAAATATTCCACCAGTTCGCGCGCCAGAGAGCAAACGGAAGAAACGTGATCAACGGTTTTCACACCTGTACAATAAAAGTGAAAAAATAACATTGCACAATATTGTTTTAGAATATCTTTAAAAACAGTTGAAAAAATAGTATTACGAAGTGTATTGAAGTAAAGAGCAGAGTATTGAACCAAAAACATCGAGAGAACAAAATTGAGTGCCGTAGACAAGTTTCTGTTATATTTGAGTAGAGCAATTTGAAAATTGATTTTTAAGTTTAATCGTACCCATTTTCCCTTTCAGTTTTTAAAAATATTATCACTGTTCAATTGCCACAGGACATTGCAACAATCGGACAAAACCTTAAGAAAAAACTTGAGATGCACGCAGAGAAATAATAGGATGAACCTGGTTTTACTCGCCTGCTTCAGTGAAGGCAGAGAGAAAACACAGAACATCATCGGCGACTGGGACTCCTCGTTGGAGGAGACGGAGAGCGGCGGAGAAAGTGAGATGAAGAAAGTCCTTGATGAAAATTGGATTCAATGATGACGAAGCAGAACTGGCTTGGGATTGGTTGAGAATAGTTGTGCTGAGCAACATGGAAGTGTTCTGCAAGATCATATTAAGAAATCAATAATTGAGTTAGATAAACCCTCAAACTGACTGATCGTCTAGCTTGTTGGTCGAGATTGTGGTTGTTGTTCCTTTCTTTTCTAGATTATTTTGGAGGAGCTATTAAAGAAGCCAATTTCGACTCCTACCTTTAGATGATCTCTAGTGCTTGCAAAGGCCTCTTCCACCGACTAATGGTGTTTTGATGGTATTTTGCTGCAGTTAAAAAGGTGATCAGTGTCAAGCATTGAATAAATATAGAGATAAAATAAAAAAAAGCTCTATATTTATCCTCCTGACTCGCAGGAAAGCGATGGAGGCGCTTATACATAGGGCAAGCAATTACCCCGACCTGCTTCCGGAGATGCCAAGATATTGCTGTCCGCTTGAAATTTAATAGAGATATGACTTTAATTTAGAACTGCTTGCCAAGACCACTAAGCAGGGAAAAGAGCCGTAAAGTGTCTTTCCCAAGGACACAACAGAATGGCGCAAGTAGGTTTTGAACCGAGACCGTGTCGATCCCGGCGCTTAAACCACCCGACCATGATGACGACGAAGGATGTAAGTCTTATGGTTTATACTAGAAACCAAACTGCGTAAAAATGAGAAGCACCAGACTCAAGTTTGGCTCTTATTAGAGCTCGTCAGTGATGCATATCTCACTGCGAATCGAACTCGCTACATGTGGTCCTCCACGCAGGAGACAACACCACTATTATATAACATTCTTACGGTTTACTGCGTCTAAGTAACTTCACAATAGTTGTGATTTGTTGGTTCTTAGCTGTGCCAGTTTTCCACCCATTTAACGTGGTAATGTTTGTTTTGATGAATGAATGTCATAGGGTTTGGTTTAAGTAATTTTGTTTTTTTTCTAGAACGAAGATATTGTGAGGTGATGGTACTGTGAATGTGTTTGAGGTTTTCTTTACATTCCTCAGGTATTATATCTGGATCTGAGATGATGATGTTAGTGTGCTCATTGTTATGAAAGATTGTGGCTTTCATGTTTCTGGGCGGATAAAAGCATGCATTAAGATCATGTAATGGGTATGTTTGTGTTTGAGTCAGTTGTTTAAGTTGAGTGGCATGAAATTTGAGATGGGTATCTATTGAAAGGACATTGGTTTCGTCGTGAAGGTGTTTGAGTGTTTGTATCTCGTGTGCAGCCAGTAGCGTGCAAAGCTGTTTTTGAATGGTTTGTAGTTTTTTTGATGTTGGTGTTTGATATGATAGGATTACATATGGTGTTTGCATATTCCAAAGTGAGGAGAGTGATAGCTTTGAAGATTTTAAAATAATTTTTATTTATACACCATAACCAATTCAAGATTACACACACCAGTGGGGGGTCACAGTTTAAGGTCATTTAACACATAAATGGACCGAATCAAAGTCACCGAATACACGAGAGAAAGTCAAAAAGTTTTGCTACTAAATTTCGAAAAATTTATTTAAAACTTTTAAAGACAAATTTTAATTGTTATTTTTCTACATATCCTCCGTCTAAGTCAATGCCAGGGGTGTTCAAACTTTTTTTCAGGTGGGCCAGATTTGAATTTTCGAAAAAAATTTTTTTCGTGCGGCCATCTAGTTTACAAGTACCATAATGGTTCCAACTTTATCTCGTCAGTTTTTTTTCGTGTCTGAACTTATCAGAAAGCGCTGCCATTATTATTAGTGTAAAAAAGAAACTTAAAAGTTGGATTGGTATATGTGTGTCTGCAGGCCAAAAATAATACATTGTACGACCATAGGCGCGAGCCGTATGAAAACTCATCGTGGGCCGTACTTTAAACACCCCTGGTCTATGCACTTCTCAAGGCGATGTTTCCAGCGCTCTAACTCTTCTTTAAAAATTCTGGAGACTTTGACTGAAACCAGGTCAAAGTAGTCTTCTTAGCATCATCAATAGTCAGAAATCGTGTTCCTTTGAGGTGTTCCTTTAGCTTGGGACATAAAAAAAGTCGGATGGGGCAAGATCATAACTGTAGGATGGATGCGGTAAAATTTCCCAGCGAAATTCTCTTAAGACGGCCCTTGCAACTCTTAAAGAGTGAGTTCAGCTCTCTGAGCAACTGGTCTTTTCGTAACGCTTTTGGTGCCCATCTAGCGGAAAGCTTGCTGAAGCCAAGGTGGTCTGACAAAAATTGAAAAAGCTGACCCATGTGATATTTCAAGTGCAGTGGCTATCTCATCAATGGTAATTCGGCGATTCTTTTCAACAAAGTCCTGGACTGCTTTCACATTTTCGTCAGAAGTTGAGGTTGATGGTTTTCTTCTATGGGGTCATCTTTAAGATCTTCTTGACCTTCTTTAAAGTGCTTAATCCATTTAAAAATTGTTGTTCTGTGTGGTACAGAGTCTCCATATACTTGATGCAAAGAGTCAATAACTTGTGAAGATTCCCACCCAAGTTTGGTCAAGAACTTAATGTTAGCTCTGATCTCAAGATTTCTAGTTTCCATGGGTCAAAATGTATCACGATTTTAAAGTAACCCTGATATTAAATGCAATTACTATAATACTACAATTTATTGTCTGAAAATGCAAAATCATCCAAACATTAAGCTGAATGCGTATCACATGAAAATTCGTGATTGTGCATGTTTCAGAGCTTCAGCAGCAAAACTTTCTGACTTCCCCTCGTATCAGTCAATTTTAAATCACTCAATGCATTACTGTTTCAAATAAAGGCACAACTTACGTCTGTGGAGATTGCGGATTTCAGTTGATCAATTACCTCGACTTGAGCGAGTTCGATCAAATTCTTCACGCTTCGAAGATAAACCTCGGGGTCGCGGCCCGTCTGGTCGCCCTCTGAAAACCACACAAACAGCCGGGGTGAACTAAAGATTGGTGGATGCACGGCCACGACCGCATCCCTCCGCTACAATCAAACATTGAGAAAACAAAGCCGGTCAAATCAATGATAATCCAAGCAACGATTGTGTGGGATGCAGTGGAAAATTAATTGAACGTTTTTAGTGACAGACTGACTCACCACAATCGTTTTTACAAAACAAGTAGAAACAGGTGAGGAGTTGGTACAATAAGCGAAGACAATCTATCAAGGATTTGTCCGACAAACTTTCTAGTTTTGCTTCTTTTCCCAACAAACGTTGAACTAAGCCAGTCTAAAACAAAGAATTGAATAATAAAAAAACGAACGGTAGTACTGATCAGTTTGAGCATTTTTTCGACTTTATTTTTGTTAAAATTTTGACCTAACAATATGGCGAATTATTAAAGTTTTATGGAAAAGTTTTCATTTAATAGTTGCAAAAACGCTACTTTACATCAGTTTTGAAATTACATTTTTTTGTCGACAGTGAGATAAAGATCTTAGTTTTCTAAGATACAATTTTCTGCTTTAGCAATTGTAAATTTGATGTAAGTGCTTTTTTATTGTCATTTTTATCTCTTTTTATTCTTCTGAGTCTCAGGAAATCGCCGGAGGCCGTATACATAGGGAAGCCATCACGCGATTATCCTGAAGCTTTCAAAAATGCTTCTGGTTAAAATTTTTATTTGTTTTTTAGTTTTTTATATAGGGATTTTGATAGGGAAATTTAAAGCTGCTTGCTAAGATCACCATGCTGAGAAAAGTGCCGTAAAAAGTCTTTCTCAATGACACAACGGAATGACGCGAGTAGGTTTTGAACTGCCAATATCGATTACGTTCGCTATGAATCACGACGCTCTTAACCACTCAGCCATGCTGCCAGCTTTCAATAACAAACACGTATTCAAAGACATATTTTCTTTGCACATAACTTCATTTTTAAATTAGCAAACATTTTTATAGAAATCAAGGATTCTGAAACTGAAGTGCGAACCTCGGAGCAAGGGGCGCTAAAAATCTTCAGGAAAAGCTCAAATGTCGGTGGAATATTGTAAAACATGTAAAACTTACATTGCTGCTTCAGAACTTATGGCGGGCAAAAAGTTTTTAAGATTGACGCTAAGGGGTCGCAGCGCTGAAAATTTGAGAATATACTGATATAAGTGCAAAACAAAATATTAAGAGTATTTTCGGCTGCTCGAAAAATTGCAAAAATAAGCAAGAAATGAATTTTTGTAAGTAAAACTTAGACCAATTTTGACTTTATTCAAAATTTTTACTTTATTTTGACCTATACAACCCGTAGAAAGACTCCTGAGCAACCCACATTGGTGCTACGACAGTTGATCGAAACCACTGTTGATAAAAAAAAACTTTGCTTCTGCGATTAAACTATCTCTTTGTTACAGTAAATTAGATTCATAAAAATCAGTAAGAAAACAGTTTGTTTTATTTTTTGTAATTTTTTACCAATGTCAAGGCCAGGGTTAACAAGGTCTCTGGGCAAAACAATTTTAGGAGGGCAACAAGTAGATCTCTTGCCATGGTTATGTTTCGTTAGAGGCCTAATGCTGCCATTTTTGTCATTCTTTTTAAATTGTAGCCAATAGCATATTTAGGGGGGGACATTGAACCTACTCTTGGAAAAATCGTAGACAGTTTCAAAGGAAGACCTTTATTTAGAGATTACTATGTTTTTGGGACAAAAAATCGACAAAACCAAAACAGATTTAAAGTGAGGACCTTTTTTTAGAGATCACTATGCTTCGGAAACAAAAAATCGACACAGATTCAAAGTGAAGATATTTTTTTCTTCTTTAACAATTTGAAAAAACTTTCCATTAAGCTTATTTGATTGGGTTGTATGCCCCCTCCCCATTCAAAAATCCTCGATACACCACTGATTGTAAGAGCAGTATAAGATAAATCATAGTTCTGTATAGCACATTAAGCAGTTTCTAATTAAACTTTGCCTTTTCTTGCTTTTTGTTGTTTTTTTGGTTAACCTGCTTCCTTTGTAAAATGTATCCGTGGTATCGCTTTTTCCGCTGGTCCGATAAAAATTTAAATTTTCCAGTCGCAACTATTTATAACTACAAAACAAAGAAAATCAAGATGGCTTTGCAATGTTTTGTTGTAAATTTTCTCTTTTATTATTCGATTTAGTGTCGCTTTGATCAACTGTCGGGTCACGACCCAAAGTAAACTTGTGTAAGTTCATGACGTAACAAAGCCCTGAAAAAGTTTCGACCTTAGTTGGCCCTAATGATCAGTGATTACGCTTTGATAGATTTTTAAAAGTGAAATCGTCGATGTTGTAGCACAAAGGTACTTTTTGTAAAAGCACTCACAGCGGCAGCCTGAAGATTTACAGAGATTTCCAACAATATTTTTCGACTTTGCACATCAGACAGCAGACTCATGAAGGTTTCTTCATTCTCGAGTAGGACTTCCAAGTACTTGATCGCTAGTTCAGGCTTCGCGCGACCCGCGTCAGGTTCATCGAACATGACGCTCTTTCCTTTTTTAGATTTACCGTTTCCGCTCTAAAAGACAAAAAATAAACTGAATACCGTAGGCTGTTTCAAGTGAGTTCGATCAAAATTTTTCGTGACCGAACAAAACAAGGCATTCAAGAATGAGTGGAACTTCGTTCAATCAACTCCTTACAAAACGGTACAGTGTGAACGGTAGAGTGTGACGCGACCTACTTTTGCCACGCGGTTCAAATCGTTTTGATTGAGAGCATCAGCAAGCCAATCGTTGATGAGATGAAGCAAGTCTTTGCTCCAATTCCACTTCACAAGGCATTTTATCAACATTCCATAATATGAAACAGGTGAATCATCCGGAAGACTTTTCAGCTTTGGAATAACTTTTTTACTAAAAAATAAAAAAAATTATCAACTCTGTTTAAAATCTATCAACTGAAAAACACCAGCAGAAAGTTTGAAACGCTGATCGGAAGTGCTCCATTCCCAGTTGGTTTTCGGGGATTAAAAATAAATCCTTTAATTGTTAATAACAATAAAGAATCAACTAATTCGAACAAAGCGCTACGCCAAGGCAAGCACGCGTCAACGAATCGAGTTTAATCATCCAGTTGATGCAGAGTGTCTATTCACTGCCGTGTTTTAATTCTTTCAGGAACGGGCACATTTGAAACATATGATTAGGAGATATGTATCAGCAAACGTTAGCAACCTGAAAATGGGCATGCTGGCAGGATGCAGGCAGGAGGAGAGGTGCAGGAGTGCGTTCAAAGTCCGTTCGTCGTGATACTTCCGGAAGCAGACATGGGTCATCCGGGGAAGTTGAACCATCACCCTCTTTGCAAGCTCACGCAACTCCTTGCTTTGTTTATCGCCCCCACCGTCATTGGCCACGTCATTACCTGTGAAATCGATGTTTTTAAATCGAGATGTTCAACTGGGCAATGATCTAGTAGATAGGTTTCCAAATTTAATTGGACTAATACTTCCTTTCCAAAAAAATCTAAGGCTTTCTAAAATTTTCTTACTCAAGCGAACAAAGATATTATATAGACATTTCTGCCTACGTCCAAAAGACAATATAAGTCTTTACTTAACCCTTATTTTTATTTAACCCCAAAACACCCAAAGTTACAATAGATACCCTGGACTGTTTTAGTGCGCACCCTTTGGAAATTATTGATCTAGTAGTTAAATATTGAAACATACTGTAAAATGATCTATTTCATCACACAACCACAGAGGCTCCGCACTTTTTCACTAGAGCAACTTACTGAAGATAAACGTAAAAATGGCGTTTACTCACGCTTTGAAACGGATTTAATCTTGCTGCTGAAATCCAACCACAGAATACATATGGTGTCCAGCAGCCCTGCCGCAGCGGAGGAATCCTCGGCGATGTTCGAGGATGACTGTTCGGGCTGAATATGAAGTTAAGAGCATGAGGTCATGAAGGTCAATGAAGGTCAATGAAGGTCAATGAACATGATTGTCAAGAGCATGAGGTCATGAAGGTCAATGAACATGATTGTCAAGAGCATGAGGTCATGAAGGTCAATGAAGGTCAATGAACATGATTGTCAAGAGCATGAGGTCACATAAGAAAGGTTAACGTCGTTGCCTTATTACAAAATAAGTAAAATGACAACGAAACCGAGATACTTTTAAACTGAACATTATAACTTACGCTTATTAATTTTCCTGGGTAGCGGACAGAGGCGGGCCGTAGCTAGTTACAGTAATTAGCCGCTTTTTTGGTACCTGTAATTTCGTTACTTTTGCAAATATTGTAACTAATTACTGTTTTGATTGTGTCAAAAGTTACAAATTACAGTTACTTTATAAATTGAAAGATGTTTTTGGTCAACACAACTAATGCCGGCTGAATTTAAAGTTTTGATTTTTTTTGCTTTCAATTAAATTTGAGGTTCAAAATCTAGTGCCGGCAGATGAAATCAAAGTGAAGACAAAAAAATAACTGCAACTGTAACTAGTTATTTTTACAAAGTAACTTGCCCACCACTGGCTGCCAAAGGCTTTCGATTGCCGTGATTTACAGTAGAGGTGCAGCGTATTTTCGGTGCCCATCCATAGATGCAAAATCGGTTTATGGTTTTACTTAACTTTCTAAGACAAGCGGTGAATTTTTCGTTGATTTAAAGCGAAGGGTTTCTATCTTTATTTTAGTAAAAGTTAATAAAACAATTTCACGAATTACTGTTGCCAAAGTTTTAAAATAAAATCTAAACCTAATATTTGGGTCTCCATAAAGAATGTTGAGAATCAATGCTACAACCGAAACAACACAGAATATTGTTCGAGGTATCGATATCAACCTGCCGGTGCTCTCTGCTGCCGCCATTGTGTGCTTTTTGTTAATGTTCAGAAAGATTAAGGCCACCGCACTGAAACGGGTATCAGAGTGGTCATGTGATCGTTAGCAATTTATTATTAATACAGAGTGGAGAAGGTTGTGAGTGTGATGGTGTATTTGTGGGCGGCCACTCACATCCACTTGCTCCTGAGACTCCATTTCCAAACTTTTTGAAACACAGTTGAAGACGAAGACGCTTAACATGAAAATGAAATCGCCTGAAAAACAAAAAATCTGAAGAACTTGTGAGTGTAACCAAATTAACAAATGTTGACCGAAATCAAAGACATTTTGAAAGTTTTAAAACTACAACTCAAAACTAGCAGTATCAATTTGCACCTAATTTGACTCACACTTAAATCACCGCTAAAGCATAATTAAAACCCGCAAGAAACAAACCGAATTTATATAAAACTCAGCATATTTCATAAAATATCCTCTCAGCTGAGCAGCAACGGTTTCGTCTTGATCGCTGCGAGTCCACTAACATTATAAAAATATCATCACAAGTTCGGAACAGAACATGATATATAGAGAGAACACAAATTCTAGTTTGTTTATTTACCCAACTCTGTCGCTGTTAATTGGTCTTTGGCGAATAAATAGAACTTTCTAGCGGCGTCAGTGTTTCGGGAGTAGAAGTTAACGCAACGTTCAATCCAAGTCTAAATCAAGAAAATAGTTTAGTTTTACAAACACGGGGGCTGACCAGCATGTGCATGACTCTTCTGTATGTTCAAAAGCACAGGCCACATGATTAGATTTGTTTTTAAATAGCGGTGTCATTATGATTTTTTCACTTGAAAAACAAATTCAAGTAACATTAAAATATTTTTCGCGTCAAGAGACGGACGAAAACTTGAAAGTTGTGTTGATTTTTTTTAAAATTCAAATAGCTTATGATGCAACAATTGCACTCATGTAAAATAAGAATTGCTTGAAACAACTAAAAAGTTTACTTAAGGCCCGTTTCCACTTCGAGCGTGAAAAAGAGCATTCTTTGTCTCTTTTATTGATATTCGATTGAAGCGAGCGGTTAAAATTGAAGCGAGCGCAAAAAAAAGCAATAAAACAAAGAATGCTTTTTTCCACGCTCGTAGTGGAAACAGGCCTTCAAAGCTTGTGGGAATTTGAGCAAATTACCTGCTCCTGCTTCACTGCATTACCGCAACTTTCTGCCGCGTGTCAAAAATATATCAAAGCAGTTAAAAAATGATCATGCTTTAAATACAGACATGTGGCAAACGACGTATTTAAGAAAAAAATTACATTCCCGCGCAAAATTCAAACGTCATTCAATTGAAAAGTTTAAACGTAACTATTTATGAGAAACCTGAATGGGTTGGTCTTGTGGCAGAAAAGAACCAGTGATGAGTCGAACTATGTTGTTGCTTCCTGCTCTGTTTTCCACTGCTAACTGACTGAGGATGTTCTCAACAGGGCACACTTCCCAGTACTAAAATCAATTAGTTGGGTAATGCACTTGATTATAACACTATTTTCACACATATCAATTATGCACCTTAGTATTCAATAGTCAAACACGCTTTAATGAGGTCTCAGTCTAGTTTGTAATGAAAATTGTATATGCTGCGTTACATGTCAAACATTTATTTATCTTTCAAAAACATGGCGGAGGCGTTAACTTGGAGCAAACGTCAAGGGAAAACTTTTGAACTGACTTTTTAAAAGTACATACCAAGATACATGTATATCGCATTAAAACTTTGAATTTTTACCTGCGTTAAAGTTAACTCTACTGTCAAGAGCGGCGAGTAAAAAAAAATTGTCATGGAATAATTCTCCTAAAGGAGTGACGCGACCGACGTCAAACGTGCATTAAACTGACAACTATCGACAAGGAACCCGTACATTGGATTTAAACCGAGTTCCGCCTCATTGACCGACTAATAAAACATTAAGCAGTAAAAAATACGCCAAGCAAAAAAAGATTAATTACAGATAGAATACTTCGAAATGTGTCTAATAAAACAAACTTTCAAGTCTAACACAAAAGGCACCTTTATAGTGCTTGTCTTCTTCACTGACAAGAGAACTTTACAAAATGCAATTCTGACTTTTTCATTGCAATCATGAATACAACGAAATACAACGGGAAGAAGTTTCTTCAAAAGAGGATGACTGCATGGATTGTTCAGCAACACAATAGTACCCTGTGTAATTACAATTCTACATGTTAGAAACATTAAAAAACAATTGTGCATACCAGCTTGGGAATTCAATTAAATTAGTAAAAATCATTTAAGAGCTGTTATTTGTAGAAGCATTAACTTTTAAAAATTTAGATGCATCAAAAATTATGCCTTAAAAAAGCATCAACACTTGGTGAATTTATTCTTACTAAACACGATAATCATTGCATTTGCAACAGTGCACTATAATTTTATTTTGTCGATCAATTTTTTGCTGACTCTAAAGCCCTGGCACTAACATATTATAGCAAAGTCTTGTTTTCTATTATAACAAAGCAGACTTTATGAGCACTCTTCAAAAATAGATGACGATTTACAATAAGCTTTTTAAAAAGGAATATATAAAATGTGTTATACGTAAAGCACTAATAAAACGAGACAAAAATTTTGGTAAAATTGCAAATATTTTTTTAAAATATCTCTCAGGTTTCAAAAACATTCGTACGAAATTCATTAAAAGTAAATTGCGACTGTTTAATTGTTAATCATCATCCATTTTCGTTCCGAAGCAAGGAACAGGGCGTGTTTCCCCTGCAACCGTCGCGTGTAGCCTCGCCACCACTCTTGTCTTTCCTTCACCTGTTCTCGTCGCAACCATCTTCTCATATTGTCTTCAACAACCCCCATTCATCGTTTCTTAGGGTCTTTTTTTCTTCTTGCCTTTCACCGTGATTGTCATTGCCATCGCTTGCGCTTTTCCTTAGCTCATCCGTTTAATGATTGTCGGCAGCGTGGTCGATTGGTTTGAGCGCCGTGCTTATGATCAACATGGTCCTGGTTCAAAAATACTCGCGCCATTCTGTTGTGTTCTTGGAAAATACGCTTTACGGCACTTTCCCCTGCTTGGTGGTTTTGGCAAGCAGTTCTAAATTTCAGTAATATCTCTACTAATTTTCAAGCGGACAGCAATATCTTGGCATCTCCGGAAGCAGATCAGGGTAATTGCTTACTCTATGTATCAGCGCCTCGGTCGCTTTCCTGCGGGTCAGGAGGATAATATAAAGATAAAATAACTAAATAAAATAAATGTGACTAAACCACCTCAGTCTTCGACTTTATTGATTGCCAATGATATTTGAAATTATTATTACTGTCGGGTAATGAACCAAGTTCAACCAAGTTTTTTTTAAAACTTAACTATTTAATCAAAAGTTAATACTAAATAGAGGCGTCTTGGAATTCAACCAGCGAAATTACCGCTAGTTGCAGGAGATCGGGGCGCTTAGAGATCCCTACTCGACCTGCTGCCCCCGCAACCCCAAACGGACAAGTGGGCAACGGGAAATACACTGAATTAATTCAATGTTTTCCCCGAAAATGATGATACTAACTAGAGAATACAACAGGACTTAATTGAAAACTCACTTGAAAAACAGCCAGCCGAACTGAAATACAAGCATCAAACGCAAGGTTTGTGTAGAGATTTCGACACTGAATCGCTATCACATGAGCAGGGATAACGTCCCAATACAAATTCAAGATATTGAAAATGCCAGTAACAGCTAAACAATACATTTGAAGAGTGTTATTATTAGAATTTCTAAAATTCTTTTTTAAAACAAGTGTCTTTAGAGCAGGCTCTTTTAGTAAGAGAACCCTCATAAACTTTTAAAACCAAAAAATTATAAAAAAAACTCTTTAACAAATAAAATTGTTCACAATGCATTGTCATCAAAACTTTGATATATTTCAAGTTAGCAAGCATATTTGTTTAAATTTATAAAAAAAATAAAAAATTAGTCTACAATTTCAAAATTACAGGATTTTATACAAACCACTTGAAAGTTGTCTATGGAATCCAGTTTAAAAATTACTGCTTTAGAGCATAACATTTAATTGTAAGAAATGCCCTTGCAGTTATTTCAAAAAAAAAAAAGTATTTAAAAGCTAGAAAAATACGTATTTACAACTTTAGCAGCAACTAAATCACTTTAATATACTTTTTGAAAGTTGGCCAAACATGCCAAAAATACTGACCAATGGTTCTGACTTGCGGATATGAATCCAAAAGAATGTCTTCAATAACTGTGAATTGTTTCTGTAAGAAAGTATCTCGGCCCTCTCCCGAGCCATCATCAGCATTAACCAGAGGAAAAGTATCAAATAATAAAGTGGCAGCATTTGCTCTCACCATAGCATTAGATGCCTGAAATCGGATTTACTACACAATAGTAATAAAAATATGACAATATTTTTTTTAAAACATTAACTAGAAGAAACAAATATATTTTGTTTTTGAATATACGTAATTTTAAAAGGACCTAACTATACATGAAAAATATAAAAAATTGAATTAATAATAAGCATTTCACTAAAAATTTCAAGAGTGAAAAACATACTGCAATGAATATGCAGCCTCACCTTCAACGACCTCCATATGATAGGGTTATAAAGTCTGGTCAGCATATGGCGGACTTGCAGGGCCCCGTTTTGACAAGTAATGGATAAAAGAATCTGGTGATAAGCATGAAACAATTCCTTGCCGTGGCGGACATGCATGATTCTGAAAAACATTTTTATTATTCAAATAGTACCAGTTGACACTTTTCCAACTATTTTTGTTAAACATTAGAAACGACATGAAGAGTTTAGATATCAATTTTCAAACAGAAGAAAATTAAGATCACATTTTATTTTGTTAATCTATCTTACTTAAAGTTACAAAAAAGTGACAAAAGCAAGAATTAAACCAAGACATTCTGCATAAGGTCACAATATAAAGTAATAACGTGCACTGTTTATTAAAAAATTTAAAAGGTTGCGGAAAATCACCTAAACATCACGTCCTGAATGCAATATTCCTCAAGTTTTTCTTTCATGACCTCATTTGCTTGAGACCATGCAAGATAGTATATGTTACCATAAGCATTACAATAGTCGTAACAATGGTTTGAAGAAATTTGGCACATTATGGTTTGATGAATCATAATCAGAAGATCCTGTAAATTAATAAAAACCAAACTTAACCGATTTAAATAATTAAAAATATGACCAATGACCATTCTAATGATCTAGACCCTAGACCAGGGATGGCAAACCACTGACCCGCGGGTCATGTTGTGACCCATTAGTTGAAATTCAATGACCCACCTGATGTTTTAAAATTTCTGGAATTTTTAGTCTGCAACATTTATTTAGGACGGATTAGACCAGGGGCGTCCAACCCGTAGCTTGCGCAATATTTTTGAAGCCCTCTGTCCTGTCCCAATTTTGGAAGAAATCGAAGACAGATTTGCTGTGAAGACCCCTTTTTTCTAGTTTTTTATCAAATTTTAGAAGTCACTGTAATTTCGGGACAAAAAGTGAGGGATCTGAGACTGATTTTAGGTGAGGCCCTTTTTTTTTTTTTTTTTAGAGAACACTTTGATTTTGGGAGAAAAATCGAGAAATTGGAGATGAAATTGAAGTGAAGACCTTTTTTTTTTAGAGAACACTTTGATTTTGGGAGAAAAATATGCAAGCCCAGATCAGACCTCTTTTTTTTCTCAGACTACATCAATTTTTGAAAATTCTTGCCTCAGGCCCCTAAATTGGAATATTAACCACTGTTTTTAAGTAATGACTTTTTTTTAGAGATCGCCTTGAATCTAGGACGAAAATTGGTCTTGAATAAACCCAATTTTATGACCCGGTTTTGGCATGCTAATTGCATGACTAGTCTCAAAGTTCACCGCACGCCACTGATATCCACCATTGGTGAAGAGTTTTTTTTAGTCTTCGACTTTTTTTAGCGAGTGACCCAATTAATGTACGAGGGTCAGTCAAAAAGTAATGAGCCCTGTTAACTTTAACCGCTTTAACCTTCATATTTTTTCTAGAAATTTTAAGGGTGTTTAGTAAATTTACTGCTTTAAAGATAAATTGTAAAAAAAAATTGTTTCAACGTGTCCACTTTTGGTATTGTGTTTTGGAAATGACGTCATCACTGGATGTCCGTCAGAAGCAGAGAGCTGTGATTGAATTTCTTGTTTCGGAAGGGGAGCCACCAAAACAAATTTTCGAAAGATTGGTAAATGTTTATGGAGATGCTTCATTAGCCTACAGCACTGTGAAAAAGTGGGTATCCAGGATTAAACACGAAGAAGATGATCCAAGTTTGAGTAGCCTCCAGGACAGACCAAGAAGTGGAAGACCATCTTCTGCAGTCAATCCTGGAAACAATGATAAGGTTGAGAAATTGATTAGAGATGATCGCAGAATCACTATTGATGACATTGCTGAACGTGTTGGAGTTAGCCATGGAAGTGCTGTGAATATTGTTAATGAGCTAGGCTTTGCAAAGGTTTGCGCCAGATGGGTTCCGAGGCAACTTTTGGATTTTCACAAGCAAGCCCGTTTTGAAGCTTGTTCGGAGCTTATTGAGTGTCACAGAAGTGACAAAACTTTTCTCAGCCGTATAGTGACAGGAGATGAAACCTGGGTTCATCACTATGAACCTCTGTCGAAAAGATCATCCATGGAATGGCGTCACCCCACGTCCCCAAGAGCCAAGAAATTCAAAAGTCAACGTTCAGCTGGAAAAATTATGGCGACTGTGTTTTGGGACATTGAAGGAGTGATATTGGTAGATTTTATGCCTAAAGGTACTACCATCAACTCAGATGCTTACATTGACACTTTACGCAAACTGAAAGCGAAACTGAAAAGAGTTCGACCTCACCTGGACATGTCTAAGGTCTTGCTGCAACACAATAACGCCAAGCCCCATACCAGTCTCAAAACTCGTGAAGTGATTGCTTCTTTTGGATGGACGACGGTAACCCATCCCCCATACTCACCCGACCTGGCACCATCTGACTATCATCTTTTTGGACCATTGAAAGAAGGAGTTAGGGGGCATCACTTCACTAGTGATCAAGAAGTCAAGCACGCTGTAAGAAACTGGTTAAAAATGCAGCCTGCTGACTTTTACAAGGCTGGCATAGTGTCCCTTGTTCATCGATGGACAGTTGGAATTGAAAAGTGCGGAGATTACATTGAAAAGTAGAACTGAGATCTCCTATCCCTGGGCTTTCTTTTGATGTATGACTTTTGATTTTATTGCAACAAATATGGCCAGGAGAGACTTGGGCTCATTATTTTTTGACTGACCCTCGTAAGTTTTAAAAAACTATCATTTTTTGACCTGCCCTATAAAAAAGGTTTGCCAACCCTGCCCTAGACCAATGATTGAATTTGACCTAGACCAGCATTGAAAGATTTTGCTGCAGTTTTACAATTGAGCATCAATTAAATTGTGAAAGCATTACTAAAAATATTAAATAGTTTTTAAATGTTTGAATTTAAATTTTGCTACATCAAAATTTTTTACATGTTAAAAAAAAGATAAAATTTTATACTAAGAAAGAAATGATAAACTGAGCTTTACCTGATCTAATAATAAAACATTGGATAAAAACTTTCTTCCATTTTTTACATTCAAAAAAGCAGGATGAAGAAACGCTGCAGTCAGGAAGTGACGCAATTCCTAAATCACAATGAAAATTGAAACTACAAAAAACAAAAGTGACATTGAAAAAATTCAAATTCAAATAATTGATCTTTATAAGTGGAGATATAATTATACAAATATCAAACACGAATATAAACATCTTAGAATTAATTAATGTCTCAAAAAATTTATTTTAGAAATTCTGCATAAAACGTAAAACTTATACTTCTATATTTTCATTGTGGCATTGATCATCATTTACATTTTCATTTTTTTCGAAATCAAGTGAAAACAGAGCATTTTGAATTTTTTGAAGTTGATTAATACACTTGGAAAAAGATTTCTGCAAACAATAAAGTTGATTAACTGCATGTTCACGTAGCAATTTTGAGATCTGACAAAGCGAAGCCTTAATGGTTCAACAATTGGTTTCACAACAAATGGATGTTTTGGCAATAAGTTTTTGTTACTAATTTATTCAAAATAGAATTCTAAAGTGCGAAAGAATATTTAACTTTTAATGAAGATGCAAAAAAATCAACATGAATAAAATGCTCCAAATTAAATACATACAATAACTTATTTAATAACAATAATAATGAAAAAATAATCATACAAAAACTAAGTTATTTTTTAGGTAACTCACCTTTTCATTTAATCTTGTTCCAAGAATTTCATTAAAAAGAAAAATAAGAACATTTAAACAGAGATCATGTTTACATTGTAAGTCATGGGACCACCATTGAATGCATATGTTACTCACAATTTCAGCAAGTTTTAGGGAAGATGAAGAGAAATTCAATAACGAACCTAAAGATTTGCTAAAATAGTAAAAGCTTAAGTAAAACTATCACTTCAGAAATCTTCTATTAGCAACTTTTTTCCAGACTAAAAACTGGTATTAAATTTGGTAATTTTTCTTATATAGTCATAATAGATTAACACATCATTTTTAACTTTTTTTTACATATTTTTAATAGTTACTGCTCATCATTGAGCTTCTTTGCCTTTTCCAAAAATTAGAAAATTTTGCAATAATTTTTTAATCAATTTTAAAAATATGGTTTGCATTAATCTTAGCTTGCTGCAACACTAAATTTTTAAAAATTGTCTAGAATTCAAGTTTTCACATCTGGAAAAACTGGACCATAGTTTTAGAGATGGCTTTTAGAAATTACAGGAAAGTAATGGAGCTGTTAATACATACAGCAAGCAATTACCTCAACCTTCTTCCAGAGATACCAAGTATTGCTGTCCACTTGAAATTTTCTATTTGTTTTTTTAGTTTTATAGGGATATCACTGAAATTTAAAACTGCTTGTGAAAACTGCTAAGCAGGAGAAAGTTCCGTAAGGTGTATTTCCCAAGGACACAATAGAAAGGCATGAGTGGGTTTTCAACCAAGACTACATCAATTACAACCACACTGCTCTTAACCACTCAACCATGACATTTAGTTCTGGAGCAGCAATGATTTTATGTATAACATATTGCTATCAGCAATGTTCCCTCTAATTTTTAGCTGTGCGTGCATGCAGAAATTTGTTCGTGTAAACTTTACTCTTTTTTGCAGAGTATGTGTGCACTTTCTGTGCACCACAAAAGTACTACAGATTGCATAAGGATTTATGATCAAATTAAGTGTTTTCTAAAAAAGTCTTTACTCTGAATCTAACTCTAATTTGTCAATTTTCATCTCAAAATACTTGGAAAAGGCAGTGGGCCACATTAATGCCTCAAGGTTAGACATGCAACTACAGCAATTTTTTACAATTTTTGTGTGCTGATGTCTTTTTTGTGTGTGTGTGCAGACATTTTACAACTGTATGCACATTATTTCCTTGTGTGCATGCACACACATGCACAGCTTACAGGAAACATTGGCTATCAGTATCAAAGTTTTCAAAAATTGTTTATTATAAGTATAAAGCAAAAAATTAGGTACAACTATGAAAGTAATAATTAAACCAAAAACCATGCAGCACGTATAAAAATTCTTTTTGGTCCATTAGAAATATTTTGTATTTTCCAAAAGAATTAAGTCAATTTGTTTGCTTTTAACAAGCATATTTTGGTGGGGTGGACAGAATTACAAAGTTCTTAATAAAGAAAAAATTCTATAAAACATTTTGTATTTATATAAAGTTATATGCTTATAAAATAAAACTTGATTTTAAAGAAAGCATGTTTGCTTATAAACATATATTAAATAAGCACAAAAAATATTTAACAAAAAGAATTATTCTTTGCTAAAACATACCATTTAAAATAAACACTGTTTTTAAAAGTTCATCAGTAATTGATGGGTCAGGTACTTTGATGGCTGCTAGGCACAATGTTGAAATAATTTCTAAAAGATTAATGGCTTCATTTTTCAAAACCTGAGAAAAATAACTGGTTTAGTTTTTCTATTGTATTAATTTTTATTGTACTATATCATACCTGATCATCATTAAACTGAGAATCACATTGGGAAGCAAACACTTGAAGATTTTCTTGGCATAATGTAGTAATATTTTTCCAAAAAGAGGTGCATTCAGCCAGACTAAATTCCTGAGAAAAATGATAATTTAAAATGTTAAAAATTAAGTTTAATTCCATATAAAGACAACACAAAAAATATGTATTTGGTCATCATGACTGCTAGCAATAAATGCTTCTTTTCATATGGCTATATTTTCTTTTACATGGATTTATATTGCAGATAAGCAGCATGACCCCATTTTAGAATTTGTAATGGAGTGCCTGACTGGAAGAACAGAAAAATCACTTTTAATTGACTGAGCATCAAACTTGTGTCTTTTTATCTACAAATCAGAGAGCTAACACACTGAGCTAAACTGATGACAATTTAATTAAAGCTTGCTCAGTTAAAAAAAAAAGAAGTTCTTATTCTTAAACCCAAAATTGGAAGTAGAAAAATATGAAGTATTCATATTTCAGAAAGCAGAAATGATAATAATATTATCTCATTATGCATCACATGTCACAAACCAAGGTGTTGAAAATGTATTGTAAACAATACAAAAGAAAACTTTAAAAACCACATTCAAGAAATTAAAAGATGAAAAAAATTTAACAAGTTACTGTGAAAGCAGATCAAACTAACCTGTAATACTTCAGAAAGACCATTAATAATGTCACTTTTTATTTCATTACTTTTAGATTTTGTAGAAATTTTCAATCCTTTGCTTTGTTCAAACTTAAAAAAAAAATTTTTTAACTTTACGCTGCTTTTGACTGCAGAAATCAATTGATGTTTGGGACGCATTCTTTTATAGGTGTAGTGAATTTAAATGGTATATACAAAAAATTCTTTTTGCTATAATTTAACTTATTATTAGCAACTTAATCCTAAAAAAAAATTGAACAAGCATATCAAACTATAAAGTAATAATTCAAAATGTAAAAATGAAAGAGATACAGTTTTTTATTTAAGCATATTTATATTACATACCAAAAACCATTATGTAAAATTTGTAAATAACATCTTTATTTTATGATGCAAATGAAGGTTTATGCAACAAAAGTATGTGTAAAAAAGTATGACTAAGATTCTTACACCATGAATTTAATTTCATAAATTATTTCAAAAAAGTTATATTTTTAAAAATCTCAAATGTTTATTTTGAACCATGAATGATAAATTAATTAAAAATTGTCATAGATTTGATGCTCAGAAAAGAAAAATGATCCTTTACATCAAGAAAATAAAGGTGATAAATGGGAGCACAACCCAGTACTTTATATAAAAGAATAGCCTGCAACTTTATTACTGTCAAAGCCACACAAAAACCCTGTAATTGCTTGAGAACTTACATATAACACTTTCTAAATTTTAGGCCAAGAATTGTAATCAACTGTCATCCAACAAGTGCTACACTTGTACATCTCTGAACCAAAATTACAATAGTTTAAATTAGAAGTAAATCTATTAGAAAATAATTTTTGCATTTAACAGTTTGTAACTATTTAAACATATTGCCCCAGCTCTTTACTTAAACAGTTAAAATTTCTTTATCTTTTAGCCTTTCCTTAATTTATGACAAATTTCAAAAAGCCAACAACTTTGCCAAAAAATGCCAAAACTACACAAAGCAATACCATATTATGTAATGCAAATAATAAAACTTTCTGGAAAATTTTTATACAATTTTAAAACAAAAAATCAAATAATAAATAAAAATGTAAACATTATTTATATATAAAAGGCATTTACAGTTTAAAGTTTAATTTTTCCAGTTTTCTGACGTAATGGCAAATGTAAAACCACTGGTCTACTTGTAGTGGTAATTATTCGGGTCTCTTAAAGTGAGCGATTTTTGTTAGTGAAACTAACCCAGAATTCCTGTACTGCTGAAGTTACTATCGTTTTTTGAAAAATCCTTTTTCTTTTAGTTTCTTTTTTATTGCCCCTTGGTGCTGCATGGGATTCCAGGTTAGTTTCACCGACAAACAACAGTTACACAATAAATCAAAGAATCACACTGCAGCATAGATGAAAGAACAGGATAACAAGAATAAATTTGATTTTAAGATTTAAAGAAGCCCGATTATCTAAAAATCGCTTAATCTGTCATCCTGGCCAAACGTAAACGAGTGCAAAGTTTCAAAACTTTTAATGTACCCGCCAAAAATGAAAATGATATTAGTTTTCAGTGCGGTGCAATATCAAGCTGAAAAGCAACAAACAAGCACTGTATTTTCTGTACGCTTCATTGAAGCGTAACGTCCAAAATAGACCAAGGTTCTGGCGTTTTGTTAGATTGATTGTTAAATATTGTTGAATTGAAAATGAAATTTGAAAACCCGGAAGCAACCTACAATTATGTTAAAGGCAGTTTTGAGATGGGCCTAAGGGTCCCGGGCCCCAGCGAAAATTTTTAAACAAATTATAATTTAATCCACTGTATCATCATTATTATTAATATCATCTTTATTTACCTTCCTCGCCGTCGTCATCGTCGTCGTCGTTTGGTAGGGCGTCCACTCGGGGTCAGTCGCAAACAGGACTGGGGCCCAGGGTTTATCCTTTCACTACCGCAGGCGGCTATGCTGCCCGGACCAGATGCTGGCAGTGATGGTGTTGAGCCAGCATCGAGCTTCGTCATCCAAAACCGTCAGACCTCGTACTTTGTGTGGTTCCTGATGTATGGGACACGTCATTAAAACGTGGTCTGCGGTTTGTTCATAGGTGCTGCACTTGCAATTCCGTTGATGGAGCGAGACCCCATATGTGCATGGACGAATGGAATCACTCAACAACAGTACGCAAACGATTGAGCTTAACTCGAGCTGTTTGGAGCAAGCTCACTTCAACAAGGCTGGTACTGGTCCTAAATATGAAAACACGGAGCTTGTACGTACTTTCAATGAACTCCGTGTTCCATCTGTAATTTGTCCACTGAAAAGCGTGAATGCTTAGTCCAGCAAGGTATTTAATAAATTTCGCGCATTTGGCACAATTAAAACGGGCGTCTAGATCTTTATCTTTTTTGGCGAGCATCAGAGGACCCACTTAAAAGAGCACACAGCATATGTTCAGGGACTAGGGATCCACGGTAAGACAAGGAGAGTGTTCAGATGGCTGGATGCATAAAAATATGGGTAAATGGTCCAGTGGAGTGGAATGCAAGCATCCAGTAACTATGTGCAAGACGTCATGAAGTTTCTATGAAATAAGTGGAGTGCTGCGATACCAGACGGGTGCACAGTATTCAGCTGTTGTCTGCATAAAGAATGACAAGCAGAGAAAACTGTTTTTCTCAAGAACACAACAGAATAACAAGAATAGGTCTTGAACCCCGGCCGCGTCGATCGCTTTTGCCATCAATACGGCGCTCTTACCTATTATTAGGCTACGCTGCCGGCTCGGTAACTTTGTGAACGGTAGGTTATTACTGTGGAGTTGATCTAACCAGCTCAACAAACTCTTAAATCAAATTGGTTTCTGACATTGCCTTTATGATAATCAAACACATGTTTGATTTTGCGTCAAGACCTGTCAAGACCAAAGTGTAAGACCTGTCAAATTACTGTATACACAGATCAATAGCTGAAGAGTTGTAGGCTTCAATCATGCAATTGATTGAAATGGATAAGGACTGGAGCTGCTTTTAAAGAAGTTAAGAAATTTATGTTTTTGCATCGCAAAAAGTAAAGGCTAAAGCTACGTATAATGGTGCTGCAACCATGATAAGTAAAACAAAAGACTTTGCAAGCATTATTTAAAATGAAAACCTTCTAACCTGCATAATGAAAACCTGCATAACCATAAATTAAATATATTTTGTCAAAATTATGTGATTTTGCATCCATTCGCAACATGCTTTCAATTTCAGCTAAAGCTTGTGACTATAATCAAATGGTCGTCAATCAAAGCTTATAAACCGGAAAAAATGTAAATTGATTCTATTCAGATGAAACACAAAAAAACACCGTTTATTTTAATTACGTCCTAAACAAAAATTAGAACTACACAATGCTGTTATAGTGTTCCAAGAAATGATCGCAGCTGCTTCAGCATTTCTTACATTAGATATGGAACAATTCTGTTGTCAGCAATTCAATATTAATTTACAGTACTCTTTGTTATTCGATTGACAGATTTCAAGGTTGTAATAATTTACACTACAAGGATTGCAAAAAGTCAATTAACATTTAAGGCAATCACAATTTCAAGTCCACTCTGCAATACCTGCTGCGAACAGCAGCTGCAACAAATAGCTTTGCGATATTTTATTAAAGCTAAAAAATTAATGCAAAAAGGAGGAGGCGAGTTGAGAATGCCTTGGCGCGAAAGTTCTACGCTGCAGCTGGAGTTGAACGCTGGTTTGCGCTTTAGCAACAAGAAGATAAGACGGATAAAGAAAATCTGATTTGAAAAATAGGCTTTGTAGCAAACTCATCACCGTAAACCGTCTTTCGTGCATGCATTTGCTTCGATTTTGCAAAGTTTTCCGCTGTGCAAATTCATCACCGTAAACCGTCTTTCGTGCAAGCATTTGCTTCGATTTTGCAAAGTTTTCCGTTCGATTTTGCAAATGTATTTCCCCATGTTGCATTTCGCTCGCTACAGACTCGACTATTACACCAAAGAAGCAAGAAAGCATCTACAACAAGAAAGTAAGAAGGCATCTACATCAAAGAAGTAAGAAAGCATCTACAACAAGGAAGTAAGAAAGCATCTACAACTAAGACGCAAGAAAGCATCTTCTCAATTTCAGGACTTCCTTCTTTCAATTAACGTGCAGGTGTGATAATTTTCTTTGTTTATAAAATTTTTGGCTATTACTGTTTTGGATTTTTAATTTTCACTCGCTCACGTTTTCCTCGCATTTTGCCAATAATTGTAAACAGCTTCAATTTTGCATACTGCCGTCGTAATACTGTCGTGTATAAATTTCGATACAGTCAAACCTCGGTTTACGAACGTCATGGAATTCGAACAATTCGGTTTTCAAACAGAAGTTTTGAGTTAAAAATGACCCCGTATCCGAACAAAAATTCGGTTCTCGAATAACTTTTTTTTGTGCACCATCATACGAGTTACAGTACATTCATTGTTACGTTGCTTTATTGTTACGTTTATAACATTCATTGTTACGCTGTGCATTTACAATTTTATTTTACAAAACATTCTTTTCTCTTCATTAACCCTAAGTCATGGATCCAATGAAATCGAGAAGTGATATTGGTCAGCGAAAAAAATACATGTATTATTAAATACACATTATGTAAATTTTTATGCTATGTAAAGTTATGTAAATGTAAATTACTTGTTATGTTTCGTTTTATTTACTCTTGGAAGAAATGGTTTTATTTTATGATATACAAGGTATATTGTACACAGGTAAATAAGTTATTCTTTTGGTGCGCGGAACGAATTAATCTTTTTTACATTATTTATAATGGAAAAATATGATTCGGTTTTTGAACAATTCGGTTTTCGAACAGCTTTCCAGAACAAATTGTTTTTGTAAACTGAGGTTTGTCTGTACTTAATTTTAATATGGATCGTATAAATTCTCTTTTATCGTTGCGTGGAAGCAAGATTTCACCTCGAAAATTTAAATCAATGTCGCCTAAATACAATGCCGTTTCCTCCGTTGCTAGTTCTGCTTCATGTTCTAATAATTTGATATCCTCAACTACTAATCTTATTTCGACTAACATTCCAACCACTGCTAATAACATACCTCACGCTCGAATTTCCGAAGGTAGCCTTGCGCTAACCCAAACACTGATTTCGGACCCCATTTATACGTTCTCGTCATCATCCTCAACACTTCGTTCTTCATCTTCCAACACTGGCATAAAAACGTTAGCTAAGGAAAAATCTTAACTATCCTAAAATTGCAACGTTTCCATTGTTTTTGTTTAGAAAATCAGTTCTTTTTAATTACGAGTGTAGCAATGAGGATACCTTGCTATTACATCGTCTCAATCAGCTTACTACAGGATACCTAATACACAGCCATTGCATTGAAGACAAAATATATGGAAATTTTCAAGCAGATTGTTTTTGAACTTTTTTATAAGTTGATTTTTAATCTTTTCGTTACACTTTTAACAGATGAAGGCTTTCTATTACTTAGCCTGCTCTTTGGCATGCAAGAGATTATTTTATCTTACTATATTTATTTCATTTTGAATTTGTGAGAGATATTAGTAAAATCGTGTTTGTCTTTTGCTTTTAATAAGCGGATATTAATTATTTTATTTAGGCCTTTATTCATATGTCCGTGTTGTTAAGTGAAATATTGTGGGCTGTGAAATTTTAATTTTAATTATCAAGAGGGTTTTGTGGCTCCCGGTGTTAGCTTTTCTATAAAACATTGGTCGAGCCACTCTTTAAGGCAATGGTTTCCAGCCTTTACAAAATTGTACATTTATTTTACATGAAATAAATCATTTTATCATAATTTGAAGGTTTGATTGGGATACGGTATAGTGTTTCGTTAAATATATATTACGTGGAAAAAATACAAAATCAGAGCTTCGCAAACACATTTATCTTTATTTTCATTTCATCATTTGTCCTCCTGACTTGCAAGAAAGCGACGGAGGCGCTAATACAAAGGGCAAGCAATTACCCGACCTGCTTCCGGAGATGGTAAGATATTGCTGTCCGGTTGAAATTTTTTTTTTTGGTTTTTTAGTTTTTATTTAAAAATATGACTAAAGTTTAAAACTGCTTGTTATAACGACCAAGCAGATGAAAGTACCATAAAGTGTAACAAGTATAAAAATCAAAATAAACTGGCTTTTATTTTTCTATGATAAGATTTATATTTTCAATGTGATGGCTGGGCCTGTTTTCGAGGCCAGATCAAGTTGGCGCATAGATGAGGAATTTTGATTTAACAAAACTCAGTTGAGTGGATTTAACAGAATTCCGATTTAACAAAACAGAATTCCCATTCCCAAAAGAGTCACTTCATGGAATTCTCACCTTAACTTTTCCCGCTATCATTTCGCCTTAGAGGTTACGATAACTTATGCCTGATGAGGTTCATAAGACCGAAACAGGCCTGTCGCATAGTAATCGTCTCCTTTTTTAATTTGTTGTAGTCGCTTTATTACTGTTCCTAGTGAGTTGTTGAAATTACATATGATCAGTTACATTGTGATCTCTTTAGAGAATCATTGTATTAGTTAATTTGAAAAAAACAATTTAAATTTTTTAGCAGGGGTTTCCAAACCAGGGGTCGGGACTTTAAGTGGGAGCGGAATTGTCAATATATGAGATCACAAACAGGTAATGGGGTCGGTGGAGTCGCTGAGGTATAGTCAGGAAATGTGTGTACAAAACATCCAAGCTGGAAGTGCGAGATAACAAGTGAAATTTAATAGTTTGTATAGTAACAGTAGTTACTAGAACTGTCATTGAGAAAAAAAAGCATAATTAAAATGAAAACGCATGACTACAAGCCTATTTATTTTGTATTATTATCCGTTATCTAACTAAACCAATACCTGCAGGTTGAGATATGACGCGTTTTATTAGTCTTCAGTTCTACTCGTATAATACATATTTAGTTATTTGGCTGACTCTTTTGCAATGTAGCTTTACTGATCACTATCAGTTGAATTCTAGGCTTTTGGATTAGCAGATTCCTTCTGTTAGTGTGGTCAGTTTTTATGATATATAAGTGATGGTTTTTGTTTGTACATTATATTATACATATGTAATTTTAGTTGTTAGAATAATAATTATCTTAGTTTATTTTTATAAGCCGCACACAACAGCGATATAATATAAGTAGATTTATACTTCTATAATGTACGCTGTATAGAGATTTGTACATAGATTTTTAAACGATATATCCGAGCGTGCATTTTGTGATTTTAAATATTCAAATATAAATATATATTCCTTTAGACCTGTACGCGATTTTTATATGTAACTCATGCAGAAGTGAATATATGTAGATATATTTCTTTTGGCTTTGTACGCGATCTCTGATGTAATAAACCTATATGTAGTTTTATTCTATTAAGTTAATTAATAGTAGTTGTAGTAATTAATCATCACATGTCTGAGGGTGATTGTATATTAGCGTTTGGTTTATCAATATTTTATGTTCACGAGTTAATAGTTTCTAGATGCGATGATGCAGTTATAAAAGTGATTTATTTCTTTTATACAGGGTGTCTCAAAAGTAACCGAACCCAAATTTTAATAAAAATTAGATATCGCTTTAAACAAAGTCGATTTTATCGGAGCCATAAGCTTTTCGTGACGCTCTCATCAATGGCAATCGCGTCAAAATGGGACGAACCAGAGAAAATCAAGGTATTTATAGACTCAACAGTTGGGAGAAAGGTGCTGTAGTCTCGGAAAGGAGAAAGGCACAATTGCACAAAATCAAAGAAGTGTGGTGCAATACAATGTAATCTCGGAAAGGAGAAACGCAATATGTGCAATTAACCAGGAGAAACACTGTTACTCGTAACTTAGGTTGTTTGAAAAGTTTTAATGTGTAAACAAATTCCTTTTGTTTACATAAAACCGGATGTCTCGTTTTGATAAAAGTTGCCTCGAGTAGACACAGAACACATATGGAACGAGTTGCGTGCCACAGCAAGAATTTTAAAACGTTTGTCATTGTAGTTTGCAGCACATTGCTCGTTATCAAGCAAGTGTTGTCCTACGGCAGAGTCACAATCTGGATTATTACGTTTTAGCTTACAGGATCTGCCGGGTTGAGATCGTGTAGAGCGCTTCGCTTGCTGTTGTAGCCATTTAGGAATATGCTGCTTGATTCTATCTTGTAGTCGATGTGATGTTCGTCCTACGTACCTATTGTCACAGTGGCACGAATTTTCATAAACAACGGAGCTTTTCAGCGTGGTAGGTAGAACATCTTTGCGGGCTACAGGCAACATGCGTTTGGATGTAAATACCACTCTGGTGGTAACGGAGCCATAGCAGCTTTCAACAGCCGTTTTGACGTTTTTATCAAGACCAATAGAAGCTTTCCCTATCCAAGGAACTCTCAAATACACGGGGCACTTCTCAGGGTCAAATCGTTTGGGCATAGAAAACTGAGCAATTTTCTTAGAAATGTTGCAGCCAATAATCGATTCAGGATAACCATTGTCCAATAGAATGTTCTTGATATGCTTAATTTCTTCGTTTAGTTTAGATTTCGTGCATATCATTAGTGCCCGGTGTACCAAAGTTGATTTCTAAGAAATTGCTCGGTTTTCTATGCCCAAAGCGTATGGCTCCGATAAAATTGACTTTGTTTAAAGCGATATTAAAATTCTGTACCACAAAGTAGCTCTTTAAAAATTAGATATCAAAAACAACAAACTTCTTAAATATATTTAGTATTTACAATTGTTCAAAATGTCTACCTTGAACTTGAATACATTCATGTGTTTGAAAGCTTGCTTCCCATCTTTCTTTAACATGCTTGTAGCTCGTCGTTGCATAGCAATTTTTAATAACGAAGACACGCTCGTTTAAATCTAAAATCCTTCGCTGCATTTTCAAAAATGTGGGTACCAGCAGCGCACACTGAACAGGAATTAGGCAATGATGTTAAGCAATACTAAGAAAATACCATACAAAGACATAAAAAAGAAATTACGTTTGTTGGTTTGATATCTAAATTTTGTTTAAGCTTACGGTTCGGTTACTTTTGGGATACCCTATATTACAAATTCCTAAGTTTTTTACAGATCGAAGGCCTAAGATTATAGACAAAACACACAAACACACACACACACACACACACATTGGGGTTGAACTGAACAGTTGAAAGTTCTAAATGGGATCGTGCTAAGAATACCTTAGGAGCCCGTATTTAAAAAAAAAACAACCAACTTAATTTTTTAAAAAATTATTTGAGTTCAGCAATAAAAGCATTGTTACGCAACTCACGTGCTACAAAATATTTCTTTTTTCTTCCTGACGTCATACTGTTGTCGAGTTAAAGAAAATCGACCAATTTTTAAATGTGATCATAAAAAATACTCAAAATATACGTACAAAGCATAGCCTACTTGTAAATTTCTGTTGGGACACTGTTCAACAAACATTTGATTAAGTCAAATTAATACGATTGACTTTACAAAGTATAAAGATCTACTGTATTCTAAAAACAAAAAGTCATCTGAAAACATTATCTTGACATTAAGATATTGAACCGAGACCTGAAGCAAGCAATGTTTTGTTAATAGTAGCTCCTTTGTGTTGTGTGTTTTGAATTTAACGCGCATCGAACTTGGACGCGTATCATACTTAGTTAAGCGCGAGCTACCGCGTGTTCTTTATTTGCCTAGCGAGTTTCATTTTATGTATTTGCATCTTTAATAATTACCGCGCTGTAAATCAGAGAAGAAAAATAAAGAAATACAACACTTTGTAAACTGCATTTGAGCTTCGGCAAAAAAGTATATGCTTATCACAAAAATGATAGGCCACAGTTAGTACAATGGTTTGGCAGTGGTTGTTTTCATCGGAACACATTCAACTAATAAGCATTCGAGTGACGTAGCCCTGTCGTGAAAAAGCACTTTTAACGATTTTTTCGAATCGACTTGTACGTATCTTTGCATGGTTCGAACCGCTCCATTTTGCCGTCTTCGTTGATGAATCCAATTATTTCGCCATAGTCAGTCCTCCCCCCAGACAAATCACCTTCTGATTTACTTAAGTTGCATCGATTAAATTGAGGTGATGACGCTAGGGGTCTTCTTGGTGCGCTTATACTAGGTTCAGTCATATCTGAATTTAAGAACATCTCACTTTTCGACAAGAAAGTGTGGAAAGTTCTGGGAATGTCGTAACCCGCTTCGGGCACAGGGCTCGCCATTGTGTAAACATCTTCAGTTTGTGGCGGAGGCATGGGTTTGCAGTTAGCGTACTCATCTATCTCATAATAAGGACTTTCTTTCATGGGGCGCAAGTATTCGTTTTCAGGCTCCGTAGGTGGGGGCACGTCGTAGTGGTTTGCACTTGCGGGGTGATTGTAGTAGTTAAATGGATTCTCGCTTCTTCGTCGCAAGCTGACATGGATTGCATACGGCGCGATATCGTATACGCTATTAGGATCGTTTCTACGGAATCAAAACAACCATAAATTAACTCCTAATTACTTTAAAAAAATTTTCTCCAAATTCTTACTGTTTTTTGCGCCTGTAGATGATAAAACCGGTCCCAGCGGCAAGCAGTAAAAATCCGATCACTCCTGGAATAAGCGCCGCCATCTTATAGTCTATTGTTTTTTCTTTGATTGGAACCGCCGCTTCGAAGCTTCTCGACTCTGTTTGAAAACATCGACAGCAGTTGATTGCAATTGCATCACACAAAGTTTATGTTTTCATCATACATAAAATGCCCAATACATAAAATCAGACAAAGTTTTCATCATACATAAATGCCCGCTTAATTGTGGAACTGTAACAAGCACGTGTTTCTCTATCCGAAAGTTCACAGACTTTAAAAGAGAAATGTTAACTTGTTAATTTGTTGAAACTCTCGAAAATTTTCAATTTCGTACTTCATCTCCGTTTCTCTATTCCTTTAATATTTTCGGCCTCTTTACCAACGTTTTCCTGCAAGAAGCTATCGAAATCTGTGTCAATGCTCTCTATGATGACGATCTAGTCGGCAGCGTGGTCGAGTGGTTAACGCACCGGACTGATGATCAACATGGTCTCGGTTCAAAACCCACTTGCGCCATTCTGTTGTGTTCTTGGGAAAAACACTTTACGGCACTTTCCCCTGCTTGGTGGTCTTGACAAGCAGTTCTAAATTACAATAATATCTCTACTAAATTACAAGCGGACAGCAATATCTTGGCATCTCCGGAAGCAGGTCGGGGTAATTGCCTACCCTATGTATAGCGCCTCCGTCGCTTTCCTGCGAGTCAGGAGGATAAATATAGAGATTAAAATAAAAAAAAATAAAAAAAACTTCCGTTTCCCAGGAAAATTTTTATTGAGTTGATGCAAACGGCCATTTCGCCGGTTGAATTCAGTTTCAACGACACCATGTACCGGCAGACTGATGGTGTTGCTGTGGAGTTTCCGTTGGATCCAGGCCTCGCTAATATTTTTGTTGGTTACGAGAAAATCAAGCACTTTCTCAACGTGAAGAAACCTCTCGTTTACTATCACTACGTTGATAAAAACGAAGACAATTTTTTGATGACGCTATGCGGTTTTTGAAAACGAAGACGATTGTGAAAAATTTCTTTCTTCACTGAACTCTCTTCACTCTTCGTTACGTTTCAGGTTCGAAAAAGAACTTAACTCTTTCCTCCCGTTTCTCGACGTCCTAGTTGATAAGCACAAAACTGGATTTATCACATCAGTGTATAGAAAACCCACCTTTACCGGCCAATATCTACTTTGGGATTCTTTTAGCTCTATGAAGCGAAAAATCAATCTTGTGGCTACACTGGTTCACCGAGCTCTGTTCATCTGTTCTAGCAGCAGGCTTCAGACCGAGCTTGACAAAATTCAATTTATCTTGGTTGCTAATGGTTACCTAAATCATATTATTACATCCACATTTACTTAGAAGATCCGACAAATCAACCAGTCATCTCAACATGGACCCAAGAAATGCTTGGTTTATCTCCATCTTTCATGGCTGGGAAATGTTTTAACCAAATTTGAAAAGCAAATTACTACAGCCATTTAGCGTTGCTACTTTGCTGTTGAAACATTTGTTGTTTTTACAACCAGGCCTCTTCTTCCTGCAACCAAGAAAGATGTATATCACCTGCCCATCACCACAAGAATGTTATTTATCAAATTGTGTGCTACTGCGATAGTCGGTACGTGGGGCGTACGTCCCAAAGGTTGCAAGAACGCATTAAGCAACACGTTCCCATGTCGATCAGAAACCATCATTTTTCCCAAGACCGCTCTAATCTTTCCCGTGCCTACAAGACAAACAGCACTCTCAAATTATCGCCCATGACTCTGCTGTTGGACAGCATCTTTTGCAAAACCCTTCCTGTGCCAGCCAATACAATGACACCAAATTCTCTATCCTTGCCCGAGGACGTACTTCTTTCCACCTTTCCACTCTTGAAGTTACTTTTATCAAATCTTTTCAACCTAATCTATGTCGACACAAAGAATTTCTTTACAGTTTAAAACTCATTCATTAATGCTCTTTTTCTTTTGCTTGTTTTGTTGCATTTCTTGACCAATCAGACGCACTCTCGTTTTCTTTTCTTTATTCCCAATTGGTCGCCTTTTTTAACCAATCAGACTCCTTTCCTATATAACCACGATCAGATTGCTCTCATTTCATTCTGACGATTCTTCCCGATGGGTGTCAGATAAAAAGTCTTCGAGGAATAAATACGTTTTTTAAAGGTATTTCAAATTAGAAGGGTAGACTAACGTTTCTCAGAAACGAACAGGTATCGCAAAAAATTCAAGGACTGTTGGTCAGGGGTAATGATTGGTCAGGAGTAATGAAAACCAAATTCGGATTAACACCATCACTGCGAGAATCTAATATGGACACCGTAGAAGCCTGGGCAAGTAAAAAAATAAAATCTGGGCCCCAGTTTTGTCTTGTCGAAAAATAATACTTTTTTATACTTACTAAAAAGATCAAAAAAATCTAACCAATTTCCATCACTTTTTAGGCCCGTCCGATGTCGCAATTGTGAGTGGTGAAGGCGCTTCATAGGATGATTAATTGGATTAATTTTTTTATGGAAAGAATAAAAAGGGGAAAAGGCCGTGTCAATTATTAACATCAATCAAAAATCAACCAAAAAATACACCAAATGATTTCGTTGTACCTGACGAAGTGATCAGTAGTTTACGAGAGCTAGTGTAATTAAATAAAATTTGGTTAATTGTAGTGCATTTTTTGGTTTATTTCTGATTAATTGGTATGTATAAGTACAATAAATGTAAATATATAAGTACAATAAATAAATTTTAAAAAAATAACATTTTAACATTCCAATCCGAAAGTATCCAAAAAAATATTTATAACATATAGCAGGGTGGCCAAAGCTATATCATGTTTGAGCCGCATATCATAAAACCAAACTTTTAAAAAGCCGCAACACTAAAATCTAAAAACATGAATTTATTTATTCATTTACTGATAAAAAAAAGTTCTTCACTTGAAATCATCCTCAGATTTCCCACTTTTCGTTCCAAATTCATAGTGTTTTCTAAAAAAAAGGTCTTCACCTCGAATCAATTTTGTATTTCCCTCTTATCGTCCTAAAATCGTGGTGTTCTCTAAAAAAGAAAAGGCCGTTGCATGAAATCATTCTCAGATTTCCCACATAATTTTTTAAATTTTCAAAAGGTTCAAAGAGTCGCAGTTTGGCCACCTTTGATATATAGCGTAAATTTACGTACAAAAAATTTTAACTAAACAAAAATTATTTTTTTCACATTGCTAAGTGACGTACTTGGCTCTACAAGTTTTTGAAACTGGTAGCTGATAAAAGCTTTAAAACTAGTAAAGTGTTTCTTTATTTTGAAAGTTGGAGGCCAGTTCTTTAGTTCCGTCCATGTGACGTTGCACTTTCGCTGAATTCTTTTTTTAATTCTTGGTGACAATTCAGAAACTTTTAATTCTTTTTCAAAATAAATCCGGCAGATCCGTTCCATAAAACAACATTCTGACCCTGAAAGAAAGAAAATGTTCGTGTGAATTTACCATATAACAATGGTAGCCAATAATCCTACTAATGTTTATCAACATCTAATCTAAGCTGTAGATTTTATAAAGTATTCAAAACCATATAAACTTATTATAAACCAAGCGAAAATTACCTTCTGGAAGAAAAACTTTGTCCAGAGCTTGTTCACAATTTCTTGTCCTGTGACTCGACACAACATCTACCTTTGCGAGGAGGATGCCAGAAAAATTAGAAAGATGGTAGATTGATGTAGGACATTGTCCGCTCAATGACTCGTTGGTTGAAATTCGGCCTTCGCTCTCTGACAGTTGAAAGTCGCACATTGTCGAAGATGATTCTAAATAGAAGACCCCATGTTCAGTAACTTGATTAGAATTGATTTAGGATGTGGGTTAAACATAAGACAAAAATAAATTTGTATGAAGAACAAGAAAAAGTTACAACACAATGTTTACATAGAAGTGCCAAACGTCTTTGTGACATTTAGGCTTATTGCAATTATCTTTTTTTAGATTTACGTAATTTAAAAACTTGCTTTCAGTAAACAAATACTTTTGTTGTTTCGACGAGCTTAAACTAAAAAGAAGTGGACAATTTTCAGTGCTAGGCCTACACGGAAATGTTATAGTAATCGTCATTTTTCCGCTATCCTTACTGAATGTTGCAAATAAAGTTGAGTAGTAGGCTAATATAACATAGTATTACACCTCCACTGTTTTAGTCGAATATTTAATAAGACTTGAAAACAATCGTCAGGCTTGAGCTATCAATCATTGTGACGCATAATGGCACACAACGCATTTACCATTGTGTGGACAAGCAATTCTTTCTGACGTCGGCAATTAGAATTCGTTCTCTGCGTCATGGCAGGAAGCAGGTTCCGGTAAAGTGTGCAACTAAACCTGCGGGTTGTGTTCGTTTTTTGCCTTATCTAATAAAACAACATCATGCAAATTTTTTTGTTTTCTTATGGCCCGATGCAATTACTTCTATTGCTCACCGGTTATATTTGCATCGGTATCGACTTGACGGTCTTTGTTTTCTGCATTAAACGGAGTCACTTTTGTACGTAAGCAGCATGACCCCGTTTAGAAATTTGTTTTTCCCAAGGACACAACGAAGATCACACAGGCAGACTGCACACCAAACTGGAATTCTTGTTATTGCAAGTCAAAATTTTTTATCTCGTTGACAAAATAAATTTATTTGTCTTAATTTCATTATAATACTACCTAAAATCTATTTACAATAAGGATATGACTTCCTGAATGATATTAGAAATGCAAGTTTTAAAAGAGCCGATCTCATCATTTTATTGCATTCGTAAGACTGTGGAAACTTTACGTTTCAAATTTTTAAGCTATGAACTAACTCATGAACATGGCATAGTTTTGATTAAATTTCTATTTTTAGCTTTTCGCAAAAATGGTGTTTTATCGAACAAAACAAAAAAGTTAATTTCGTTTCACTTATGAAAAAGAAATTGTAAATCTACAAGATCTGGAATAAAATCCGCTCTGAATCTTAGTCAGAGGAAGAAAATGACTCGACAATAGAGAAACATTTTGAAAATGAAACTCTTTCAAAATACGACACAAAATGCGACAGTTCTGTGTTATCTGCTAAATAAACTACGCGACCACAATCAGTTAAGAGTAAACTTCATCCGGTTGTAAGCTTATCAACTGATAAGTCGGGATGAATGAAAATATCCAAACACAACTTCCTTTAGGTCACCCTTGGGCAAGGTGAGTACCTGATAACTTTCTATGCTGGGGTTACAAGCCAACAAATAATTTCATAAAAATAAGCAAGGCTACGTTAATCTTGCATCTAAACATTTTTTGTTCTTTTTTTAAATTTTTTTCTTTAGGTGATACAACCATGCAAATCTTTAAACTTAGCTAATGTAAATTATAAGTTTTTGCACGTTTCAACGTTGTTTTCGTTTTATTTCATGTTCCTTTTTCGGTAATATAAATAGATGATGTAAATATTTTGTTTGACAAATAGGCGGAAATAAAAAAACGACTGAACTGAACTAATTAATTACAATTAAGCTTGTGTCTACTTGGATTAGGATAATCTGTATATTTAATAAAAATTCCAAGTCGCAATTTCCCTTCAACTAATCGCATTTTTTCCGGTGGAACAGATTCTAGTTTTCACAGAAAATGACCTGGAACTTTATTATTATCACTTAGGCTATTATAATTAACATTATTATTACTTTCACGTTTGAAGGCATCTAGAATTATCTGCAAGGCTTTACGTGATTTTTATACATTTTTATCTCGATTATTGTAAATTGTTTTAATGACTATTCTAAAAATCACTTGGGTATCAAAAACTCCACCAATTGGACTTATTTTAACTCAAAACCAGTATAATCACTGTTGGACCAAAGTCAACCGTATAGTTTTCCGGAAGCAGTGCAAACGTGTACGTGTTATAAAATTAGACAGCATGAAAATAAAACGATTTCTTCACATAGGTATTTAAAAGTTTTTGCATTGAAAAACGCGATAAAAACAAGGAAAACAGCTGATTAAAAACAATAGTAAGTTAACATGATCGTCTCTTCACCTGATATTGATATCAAAAGCAGACCCAAAACATATGCGTCCATCTTGGTTTTCCTACTTAAGTTTTATAACAGAGATGATAAGTTTTAATCTAAAAATAAATCATCAAATTTTTTTAATCATTTTAATGTCGAAGCACAAATTTCTGAATAGAGATGACATTTGGTAAGGTCATAATGTGGGTGTCTTTTTCTTTTTACGGTTTTATATGAATTTTGTTTGTAAAAAATTTTTTGTACACTTCAACGTGATGTTTTAACTTTAATGCAATTTTTAATACAATTGAAGAGCTTATTTTTAAATGTACCTAAGTCACTCAATGCCATTTTGAGAAAATGAGATTTAAAGTTTTCAAAACCCTACTTCTACAATAGAAATATGCTAAGATTTCAAACCTCTGTGCTATTCAAAAAGTGATTTGCTAAAAAGATTTTTTGTCAGAATATTTCTGGCGAGTAAATAAACAATTTTTTCAGTTGATCTCATTTTTTCGAAAATGTGACTTAGGTACTTTTAGAAATAGGGTCTTCAATTGCTCTTTATTTCTGGATCCTAATTCATTATGGTAACTTTCCTTACCAAGGCTATTTACTTCGCAATATTTAAAATTTCAATAACATATAAAACTATTTCAATAAAAAATTAATAGCCTATCTATTATTCTAACTCACATTGCTGACAGACAAACAGATAAATTTAACCTTGTTCGTTTAAGGTCTTTAAAAGCAATTGATCTAGCCACCTGTATATCTGTGATCTCACAAACACCTTTTCGTGGTTCTTTTTCATGCAGTTGTAACTTTTCTTTTCCGGAAACGTTACAACTCACGTGGTAGGAAGTTGTGTATGATGCACGTGACAAGCGTACATTAGTTTTGTCACAAAGTGTAATAATAGCTATCTGTTGCAACAATAGCGTACAGAATATCGCAAGACTTTTTTGCAGGTACTGTAGGCCAAATATTACTATTTTTAGTAAATATAGTTTTGTTCAATTACAATTTATCTTTTTGTGTATCTAACAAAGACAATTTAAAATATGATTTTTAAAATGTGTTTTTTTTTATCTTTTTTTTATTGTTTTTATTTTTTATTTTTTTATTTATTTTCCTCACTCGCAGGAAAGAGCAACTTTCAAGTAATTACACCGACCTGCATCCGGAGACGCCAAGATATTGCTGTCTGGTTCAAATTTTTTATTAAGATATTACTGGAATTTGGAACTGCTTTCCAAGACCGCCAAGCAGGAGAAAGTGCCGTAAATTGTCTTTATCAAGAACACAACAGAATGGCGCGAGTAGGTTTTCAACCACTACCATGTCGATAACAATCACGGCGCTTTAACCTATCGACCACGCTGCCGACTTTTCATTTTATTTTATCACCATTAAAACTACAACGCAAGAGTTGCCAAATCTTAAGATTTTGAGTTTCTTTAATATTATTAGAAAAAATATATCAAAATAATTAAGTAGATTTTATGCAAAATACGTTATTTATACAACAGGGTTCCTCTTTGTAACGAGCGCACGTGTGGAGTGGGTCAGACTTAGAAAACACAACTTCTCAATTTCAATTAAGACCGACAGTCGCCGAATTTAATTTTTAACGTTCGTTTAGAACAGTGCTTCTCAACCCCTGGTCGCGACCCAAAAGTGGGTCGCCGACAAGCTTAGTTGTGTAAAAATTAAATCATTTTGGTTGTGATTCGATTCAAAAGTGGGTCGCGACCCAAGGATTGACCCAAAAGTTTTATTTGATGAAGAACACCACGGTTTTGGGACAAAAAATGAGAAATCTGAGACTGATTTCAAGTAAAGACCTTTTTTTTTATAAAGAACACCATGATTTTGGGACAAAAATTGGTTTTCATCGTAGAATGCCACACAATTTTTTGTGCTACCCATAAAGTATTGCATGCCAATTGCATGACCAGACCAACTTTGGCATACCAACTGCATGACCAGCCTCAGAGGTCACCACACGCCACTGCAGTATGGTTAGACTAGGGTTGCCATACGTCCGGGATTTTAGACCTTATGTCCGGGATTTTAGCATCAACTAAAAACAACGTGCAAGTTTGTAAGAAAGCACGTTGATTATGGGACGAAAATAGCAAATTCCTGGATCGATTCAAAGTGAAGACCTTTTTTTTGATCTTCGTCCTAAATTCGGAAACAAATTTATTTTGTCCGCCCCTTCAAAAATTTTTTTGTTGGTGCGCCTATGTCTGTCTGGAATTCCGCCTATTCAGATATGGCAACCCTAGGTTAGACCTCGTATGTTAAATAATCTTGTGTTTAGTTCACTTTTTATGCTTGCAATAACGTCTATAAAAAAGATTGGGTCGCCACAAAAAAAGGTTGAGAAGCACTGGTGTAGAAAAACAATTTAATGATTAACAGGGGTGTACGCCACACAGAACAAGAAATCTAAAAAATTTTTCACAAAAAAGTCTAAAAATTACTTTCTTAAATTTTAAATCAATTATAATAATTTATTTTTTATCTCTATAATAATCTTCCTGACTCGCGGGGAAGCGACGGAATTTTTATCAGCGCAATAGATTAAATCTGTTGTATTTTACTCGTACATGAGAAAATTCTGATATAAGAATAAACTTTTTACGATATTTTGAAATTTTAAGTAAGTTTTGGCGTACGCAGACAAGCCTATCTTTTACTGCTTCAGCCTTTAGCGGACATTGGCTTCGCTTTTTTTCGGAAAACGCGTTCATTTTTAAATGGGTTGTTCGTGCGCTGAAAATCTTAATCGTGGACTGTGACTTAAAAATGCCTACAGCGTAGTAATTGGTTTCTCTTTTTTATGAAAAAAGAGTCGATTTTAGACCGCTGTTTGTGCACTGAAAAACCTGAACGTAAACTATGGTTTGAAGTGGGCGGTGTTGAGTATCACAATGGCAAATGAGAGAGAGAGAGAGAGAGAGAGATCTGTTTATTTGCATCAAAATCTTTTTAATATTAACAGTTAAAACAAACACAATGATTTTTACATATTGAAATTAAACAAATTGATTAATAATGGTAAGAATTTATATTAAACCAAAATAAACTATAAATAGATGATGCAGGGGTAGGAAGGGACAAAAAGTCATTTAATCACTACCAGGGGCAATTGCCCCCTGCCTTTTAATATTCTGAAAGCACGGGGGCAGATTGTGCCTTTTGAAATTTGTCTTAAAGAAATATTTTTAGATCTGCTCTACATTAATCTATGTAATCTCGATCACCATCAAATGCAACGATGTTTCTAAAATTACAATTTGGGAAGAGAGTAAAATGTTTTCTTGATCCATAATACGACTAATAACAGCATAAATGTATTCATTAGAAATTAAAAAAATTTTTTTAACAAAAACAAACAAAAGAAAAAACCATGATAAACGTTTTCGGCTTGCGTCAGCCCTCTTCAGATAAATAAAATGATTTAAAGAACTATGTACTGTAATTTAAAAATTAAAATTAAAGACATCCGTAAATCATGGCACAGTAATGAAAGTCGCGAAAATCGTAAGTTTTAGGTAGTGATGGATTTTGGGTGAGGCAAATGAGGCAGATGTTTGTTTAGAGTGAAAGAACGATTTTGAGTGAAGACCTTTGATTTTGGGACGAAAATAGGAAAATCAGAGATCGATTACAAGTGAAGACCTTTTTTTTTTTTTAGAGAACACTATGATTTTGGGACGAAAACAGGAAAATCAGAGATCGACTACAAGTGAAGACCTTTTTTTTTAGAGAATACGCTAATTTGATTGCGACATGATTGCTATAATCGACTTTTGTTGGGAGTGCCTTTTTAACAAAAAGTGTCCTTTTTTTAAAATTTGCCCCCTTTGGAAAAAAATTCCGGCGCCCCTGATCAGTACCCCCAGCTTATTTGAAAGTTTCATAACACGCAATTTAATATATCAGTTAAGTTTTTGGTTAGTAAAATTGATTATTAAGCATAGAAAAGATTAAGACAAGATATATTACATCATAAATATAAATCTACCCTACAGACACAATGAAAGAAAGGAAAAAAATAAAGCACGAAAAACAAAGGCCAAATAGACAAAATTAAACAACAGAATAGATCCGGGCATAAATTAGATTTGAAATAAAGGCAAATAGCATAAAACCAATTCATTTTCAACGACGAAAAAAACAAAAAAGCAACAAAAGGACAAAAAAACAAAGGCCAATAAGATTAAAATAAACAACAGAATAGATCTCAGCATAAATTAGATTGAAATAAAGGCAGATAGCATAAAACAAACAACATAACAGAATTCGGAATAAAGTTAAACAGCATAAAACCAATAGCACAACGATGAAAAATAACAAAAAACAAACAAGCAACCAAAGGACGAAAAAAACAAAGGCCGATAAGATTAAATTAAACGACAGTATCGATCTCAGCATAAATTAGATTGAAATAAAGGCAGATAGCACAAAATAAACATGTTAGTTACTTCAACTGGATGGCCTTGAACACCCAAGTAAAGTACATAAGCGAAATAGGTTGTGGTTGATAAATTGTTAGAGTTTCTTTCGACAACGCGCAATATACAGTATGCACTTTACACCTTTCTTTTCATTCGAACCCATGTAATTCTGGTGTTTATGCGGTTTATCTGCAACGAATTAGGTGCATTCATGTACAAATAGAATCAAAATAAAATACGCTTATTAAAACGAACGCGACAATCATTCAAATTTTGTAAATAACAACAAACCAAATCAATTAACCGATTAAAACACTAATTATTTACTGCCAATTAAAAACGTCTATAAAAACATTCTACATACCGAAATATTTTTTCAAGGCCACTTTCTTCAAGTTATCAATTTATCGACCACCGTAAATATCACGAAATAGTAACTTCCAATTCCACTCAAAAGAACTTTCGAAGTACGTTAATACGAGCGTTTTCTCTCTGGTTTGACTTCGGTTTCGGCAAGACGAGTTCAATGCGAAGACGTCACGCAGAGAACCTCAATCTGATTCACTACGGAACAACGGCGGCTATCACTCTTAACAAAATTTACAATGTGCTTTATGTGGAAACTTTAAAAACTATAAAAATATGGTTAAAACAGTTGATTATATTACTTCGCACTCAAATAGCAAAAAATTTAATTTAAAACAACATCTTACTTGCAAAAATTATGGTATTTACGTCGCAGAATGTAAATTTTGTAAAATGCAATACGTAGGACAAACTAAAAACAAATTTTCTACCCGATGGAATAACCACCGCTCATTTTGGAACAAATTTAACGTTAAGGATAACAATGACCGAGCTGCCCTCCTTAAACATTTTTATACATTTCATTTTGATGCTTTTAATGGTAAACCTGACATCACTGAATGCTACATGGTCATATTTGTAGAACAACCAGATAAAACTTTATTAGATTGGTGTGAAAATAAATGGATTAATAATTTGAATGCTAAAATTAATATTAATAGAATTTTTTTGTCTTATAATTGCGATTGAATTTTAAACCCGTTTATCCTTTACTATACACAGTTAAACTACAACAGTTTTGCTAATCTTTTCAGTCAACACTTTGAATCTTAGCGGGAGTTTGCGGTTTTAATTTCACTACAAGTTTTTACACTGTACGTTTTCTTCATTATTACGTAATCCATAATCATTATGTCAGTTATTGTGTCGTTTAGCTCTTAGTTTTTATCGAAAGCTTCACTTTGTGTCATTGAGTCAGGACCCGTATAGTATGAGTAGAATTTTCAAAATGTCTTGTCAAATATATGATAATCTATTTTAATTAATTATCGAGTTAGGGACAGATGGCACTAGAGAGTACCACCTGTGGCATTGTGCATCACGCACGCCGAACCCGAGCTCACTGCCCGACCATGGTTTCGAGTTATATATTTAATTAATTAATTTTTTACAGAAACTGATGATGACCTTTATAGGTCGAAATCGATTTTTCATAATAATACAGTTGGTTTTTAAATTTTAACTTTTATTTGCTATAATAAATTGAAACTTGACCGATTTTATTAATAAATTCATGCATCGCAAAATTTACAACCTACGAATTCAAAGCAGCGTTTGCTTGTAGCGAAAATTGATAGCGATTATTTAAAGCGAAAGTCAACAACAAACAACATAACAGATTTCAGCAAGCAATTAAGGATTAAAAGGTGCACAAAAAACAATGCAAAATATAGTATTTCTTAAAGTTAAAGCTTAAAACATTAAATTTGTTTTACAGCATAGCTAGTTTATCTTGTATTAATACGAAAAAACTATAATTAATACGGGTAAAATTTGGATGTTGTTTAAATTTTATAGTATGTTTTATAGGTATGTAGAGTTTTTTAGAAATAGAGTTAAATTTTAATATCTTGCCATTTCGTATTCAAATTAAATTATTATAATACTTCAGCTAACTGGTTAAAATAGTTTGATGAAAAATAATGTTAAAAGCACTATAAATATTAATATAATTTAGGTAGAAAATATATTTTCTTCATCCATAACACAATAGCACTCAGCAACACCAATCCATTGATTGATCTGTTTTCATGAGAATTGTTGTTTTATAAATGAAACATTATTAAAATATCATTTTTAAACAGAAGCACCTTATTTTGGTCTACTTTAACTTTACAAGTTTTTCTCCAAAATGAAGCGAAAACAATCAGTTTTTATTTCTTAATTATGGAAAAAAATCATGTAAAATTAAACACGTTTTTTTCCAAAACAAAACTTAAATCTGTATCTTGAAATTAAACATATTTTTATCTTCTGACCTTAATTCGAACCCAACCAACATGATCACAGCATTGTTTGCCAACTTTTCCAATTTGAAGATTTAACGCAACCGATTCTACACTTAGACCTAAATGGCTTGCTAGCATATAATTTTTTAAAGGCTATTTTTAATTGTACTTAAATTATCGGAAAATCACAGCACACTGTGTTCAAATTTTAACGTTTAATGGCCAACTTTAAAATGTTTGTTGCATGCAGCGTGGTGTTAGCTACGGTATTTATAAGGTTTGACTTGTCGAACTTGCATTCCAAAATGTTGATTGACAGATACGTTAAGACTGTGCTTATCATCTATGGGGCAAAATTAAGTTTTTTTTGGTTTTGGCTTGAATTTACAACGATATTGCATATCTCAGTTTAAGCACACATCACCATCTGCCACTGACAATTAATTGGTTAATTTTTTATCTATTTAAATTTAAGCTCTTTATGCATTATACAAAATTACCATTTCGTGTTTTTTCTAAAATTTGTGGTTATTTTCATGAACATTGTCTCATATAGATATATAGGGTGTCCGTAAATTCTCGTTACAATTTCAAAAATTTACCATAGTTTTATTTTTTAAAGATACAATCTTTCAATCGGTTTGTTTTATAGTAAAGGGAAATGCTTCAAGTTTACGTTAGATCAGCGGTTTCCAAACTTTTTTTTCACGGCGCCCTTTGAAAACTTAACAATACTCGCGGCGCCGTAATGAAAAAAAGGTCTTCAGTTCAATTACTTCTTTGAGTAACCTTTTTTTCTCCAAAACTCATAGTGTTCTCTCTAAAAAAAAAAAAAAAAGTCTTCACTTTGATTTCATCTCTGATTTCCCTATTTTTCTCTTAAAATCAGGGTGTTCTCTAAAAAAAAAAAAAGGTCTTCAATCAGAATCGTTCTCTGAAGAAACATCTGCAACGGATTCAAAACTGTATGTGCTGTTTTCGAGGGGGACTGCCTCATTCGCCTCACCCAATATCCACCACTGCTCACACGGCTTTCATTCCGCGCACACTAAGGAAGCTCTTAGAGGGAACGTTGCTGCTAGCAACTTTCACACTGAAATTATTGTGAGAAAAGCAGTAAGTACAACAACTTTTGCATGCTTTCGCGGCGCCCCTGACAAAGTCTCGTGGCGCACAGTTTGGGAACCACTGCGTTAGATGCTTTAGTATAGTGGTTCTCAACCTTTTTAAACCTGCGGGCCAGTAATGTATTAAAAAAAATTTTGCGGACCGGTAATCTTTTTAATTTCTGAAAAAATTGTAATAAACGCAATAAATCGATAAAAAAATTTTTTTGTTAAAACAAAAGTAAGCATTTAGCAGTAGAAGAACTATATTTAATGTGAAATTTGCTGCTGTCTTTTTCATATAATACCTAGTAAACGTGGCTCTATTGAAGTTTTTTAAATGGCAAAGTCAGGGGAGCCAGAAGCGGGGGGACACAGTGGGGTAGAAAATTTACAAGAAGGTACAAGGTACTTTTTGATATAATTTCTTCAAAACCAAGCTTTCGAAATTTTTTTTTAATTAGTACTGATTTCCGATTGTTCCTTTTATGACAATACCGGTACTTTTCATCTTTACTACTCCCATCTAAGTTTGAAATTGTAGATTTTTGGTTACAATTCCAAATTTTCAAAAAAGTTACTTCCTGAATTTCTTATTTTTTCCTGCTTAGTCTTTTCGAATGACTGTCTTAACTCAGTTGAAGGATAGTCTGACACCATTCCTCTCAATAACTAGAGACTGATTTCTTAATTCATTTTCATACTTTTTCTTCACCACTTCTTTTGAAACCATTAGTTTTGTTGCACACTGTAAATATATTGATGCAATAAATTTAAAGAGAGCTATTAAGGTCATTCAAGCGGTTGAATATATTCGCTAAATATGCAAGTTTACTTATGCATATTTTATCGGATAAAAATTTTTTTAATAGAAATGTTCATTCACGTAAAAATTGATTTGCTTCTTCCCTCAACTCAAAAAGACGTGCAAGAACGCGTCCTCTCAAAAGCCATATCACTTCTGCATGAAAGATGAGATGGCGATTTTGCGCAGCCATACTCACACAGAGTGCCACAAAAAGCCTTAAATGCAATACTCAGTCACGAGTAATTGATAATCTAAACTGGTCGGATCATAATGTCATTTAATTCAGGTGACAGTTTCTGGAAAGCTATATGTTTACAGCGATGCATGCAATGTGTAGAAAGCAGATTTTTGTTTGCAACTTTTTTTATTTTGCGGTTGCACCCGAACGAAAACCACAATGCTAGCAGCTTGGTCAGTACACAACCATACACATTTTCTCCAATCTAACTCTTGATCTTGCATTTAGCTATTAAGGAAAATCAATAATTACTGTTAATATTCTTCTGTCATTGTTCCACGCATGGCTTCCTTAAAGAGTAAAATTGAAATAAATTGTTGCGGACCGGCGGTTGAAAACCACTGCTTTAGTACACCTCTACGTATGCACCATCAGTCGCACGTACGATATCCAACCGATATTCAATTTCTTGCCATGTTCTTGCTAACATATCTACAGTAACTGTATCAATTGTTTTAATTATTCGATATTGCAAATCATTTATGTCTCTGATTTTGGTTCGGTAAACGATATCTTTTACATAGCCCCACAGGAAAAAAATCCAACGGTGTAATATCAGGGGAAGGTGGCGGTTATGGAATGGGACCATCACGTCCAATCCATCTTATCTGGAAATGTTTTATTCAAAAATTAACCAATTTCAAGGCTCCAATGACGTGGTGCACCGTCCTGCTGGAAAATAACTTGTGGTTGATACTGTTTAAGTTGTGGTGACACGTATTCTGTCAAAACGTCGAGGTAGATTTGAGCTGTGATTGATTTCTCAGCGAAGAAAAACGGACCGATAATTTTATCATGCATGATTCCACACCACACGTTTAGTTTAAAGGAGTCCCGTTCAAGCACACAGGTATCATACGGATTCTCCGAGCCCCATATTCTCAAATTGTGTCTGTTTAATAATCCAGAAACGTGGAACGTTGACTCATCACTGAAGCAAACACATTTCAAAAACCCTGGGTCTGGATCTAACCTGTCCAGCATCGTCACTGCAAATTCTTTTCGTCGCGGCTTATCTCCTGGCTTAAGGGCTTGCAGTAACTGCATTTTATATGCATAAAGTCGCGAGTTTCTATGCAAAACTTTGTGAATAGTGGAGCGTGGGATCTGTAACTGCGTAGAAGCCCCGCAAATGGACTTTCTAGGGCTTCTGGTATATGCCACTCTCACAGATTCAATTTATTTTTCTGATATTTGAGGTCGCCTAGCTCCCTTTCTCTGTAGCACATTACCAGTCTCTATAAACTTTTTATGCCATGTTCGAATGGTAGATCGCGCAGGTGGCTTTCTTCCATATTTGCGTCTAAAGTTTCGCTGTGCTTGGATGTCTGATGTAATTTATCCCCGTTAAAAGTAATTCGTAGTTTTATTATAAGAGAATAATCGCGTCTCTTTCTAGTAGCGCTGCTTTTGTACTATGTGATATACGTCCGATTCGCTCTATTGCTCGATACATGTATCTTAGATTTTCTCTTTTTGCGGACAGAATGACGTAATATGTTTTGTCCGAGCTTTGCTATCTCGAACGTAGTAGAATATTCGCGTTTAAGCGTATTCTCGAAAGAGTTGTAGAATTGTCTAGCGTTTACGAGCAAATTTGCGTCACGTGATCTTTTTTCTATATAAAGCCGATGTGTAGCGAATTATTGTTATTATTGTGAGGTAATTTGAAGCGGCTCGAGTGAAAACGATTTTATTTGGCCACAGGAGGCGGACCGTTAGATTTTGTATCGGCTGACGATTGTTAAATTTATTTTGCGCCAGTGGTTGGGAGTTGTGTTCTACAGAGGTAGAATTATTTGTGTTGATTGAATCAAGTAATAGCGTTGAGTTCGCTTTGCAGTTTGGCAAAGCGTGGAAATTTTGTCGGTCGTGATTTTTATAATACATTCGTTCTTATTAGAGACAGTAGTCTCTGTTTGTTGTGAAGAAGAGTCTTCAACGAAACCAATCCGAGCTTTTGCTAAACCAACTGTATAAAAGCTTCTGGCTCATAGCAAGACTACTTCTTGAGCCGGAATAAAATAAAATTTAGACACAGCTTTGTTTCGGCGCAGGTATTTGGGTTACCTAGCTCAACTGGTCCTTTGGGATTCCCGAACAAAGTCTGTGACAGCTGGTACAGCTATAAAACTTAACTACAAAATTTTTAAAAGTGCCTTTCTTTTGAAATTACTTCATGGAGTAGATTGAAAAAAAGTCGTAAATAAGGGAGCAGCGACTGAACAAAATACATTATAACTACGGATCGTAAATGTAATAAAGCCAAAATTTTTTAAGGCTGAAATAACAACATTCAGATGATGTTTAATAAGACTTTAATAAAAGTTTAAACCAAAAATTTAAATACACTTGAAGTCTAAACGAAAAACCAATATAAGAATTAATTTAAACGAGCAACCTAAAATTGACTTTTTAACTACTTGACAAAATAGCAACTGATAAAACTGAAGCGTAAACAGAATGTGAAATAACAGAAAAGGCAAATTAGCGTGTTGGAGAAAAGGCGCAACGCGCGGCAAACATCATACAGAAAATTTGCTGATTACCATAATTTAAAGGCATTATTACGTCATGGAGCTCACACCCATGTTATTTGGGTTGCTCAGAAGTCATCTTAACAAGGTTTTATACGTCAAAATAAAGTCGAATTTGGTCAAAATTTAACCTCATGAAATTTCACATAAAAAACCCATTTTTTGCTTATTTCGCAGTTTTTCAATCGGCTATAAATAGGCTGTTTTAAATATTTCGTTTCTATCATTTATTCCAGGTACGTATTTTGAAACTTTTGGGGCTGTAAACCTTTAGTGTCACTCGGAGAACTTTTTGCTCTTCTTCTCTGTATAAGTTCTGAACCAGCAATACTAGTTCTACATTTTTTGCAATATTCTACCAACTTTGCGCTTTTTCTGCAGACTTTTCACTCTTGGATTAGGCAATTTTTAGTTTAAGAATTTTTGATCTGCAGGTATACACGAGTATGTTTTAAGAAATTAAAATTTGTTAAAAATAAAGTATTATTTTTATGTAATTAACCAAAACATTTTTGGGCGTCTTTATTTTAAAAACACTAACATCAAAACTCAAAATCATGATGCATGAAATTATTTTTTTGAATACATGTTGAAGATTTTATACACATTAATTAATGGGATGAAGAACGTTTTTTAGCATGGTTCGTGATCGTGCTGGATCACGAATTACATTACATTAGTGATCTTGAATTACACTGGTGATTCACGATCATTGAAACAAAAATGTCACTTCATGGATCACTAATGTAGAAATGACATTTTCATTTCAATGTTGACGAAAAAGTACAATCATACTTTTCTAAATTTATGTAGACCTAAATTGCTTTTTTCGCAACATTTCAACCGAAGTATATCCTTAACAAGTTCTATAACAGTCCAAAACAAGGCTGCCAGTAAGAAATTTTTGTTTCCCCCAGGCTTGCCTGAAAAATTTCCCCATATTTATGCAAAGTCTTCATCTATTTTCTTCCCTCCCATTTCTTAAGTTGTAAATTATAACGCGTTCAAAACAGGGCTGTAATAATTTCTCCACAGTGTATGGTGAAGTACATTCTCCGTATTTCGATCTTTTGTATTTTGACAGCCATGGAACGTCAATATTTTATGGCAGTTTATAGCAGAACTACACTAATTTTAATATAACAGTGATTCGGTAGCGTAATTCCCCAAAAATATTGCAAATTTTGGAAAAAATCCTCCATTCCCCCAGACTATCGTGCGTTCCCTCAGATCGGGGAGAAATCCCCCAGCTCTGATAGCACTGGTTCAAAATCGTTAGCTCAAATAAAATCAATCAAAAATAAGGTAAACAAATTTTTTTTAGGTCAAAAAAAGGCTTTAGGTGCAGCACGCACAACCTCAGTCCGATATGGTCGCTTTACCTTTAAACAGAGCAGTGCCGTATGTGAGAAGAAAAAATGAATACTGGTCAAACGCGATTATCCGAAACGCAATCATCCAAAATTTTTATTATCCACGAAAAATTATGTTTCCCGAATTTTTTTGCGATTTTCCGTAAAATTTTGCTTGAAAGAAATTTCAAATAAGTTTGGCAGAACAAAAAATTATCAATCAGTTATAAACTGTTAAACTTACTAGCGAGCGTCAATACAGATAGCAATTAACATGGGTAATTGGACCACGTCATACAATGGTATCAACAGCAATTAGCACATTTAAGCGTCTTTTGTTATAAAATAATTGTCACACGTAAGGATAGGCTACTCAACCTTTTTGTACGCATAAAGGTTCTTTTCTATAATGCTACTTGTGACGACTTGTGACGACTTGTGACGACTAGAATCCTGTTTGTGACAACGGATCATTTGAATTCAAATTTTTCATTGCACGCACCAGAATTTAATTTCAATTCTATTTCTTTTATTTCAGCTACGTCGCACCAATAACTGAGATCAAAAATATGCTTATAAGTGAAATGCCAGCATACTAAAAAAAGGAATAAGCAACAAAAGAGTTAACCTTATAGCAAGCAAAAAAAGTAAAAAAGAAATATTTGATGAAAAAATTTTCATGATTGCTACACCTTATTTGTCATATATTCTTCAAAATATTTTTATTAAATTAATTTCAAGTCAATTTTTATCATAAGGTTATACAAAACCATACATAGACATCAAAAACGACTTCTGAGAGAGTTTGGCCTTATTTGATTTAAAAATTTTACGATTAAAATTGTTTTTGGGTTTTGTTTCTGAAAGTTTTGCGTTAATTTTTTATTATAATATAGCTTAGCGTGGTCCAACTACGGGCCCGCGGGCCAATTTTGCACAATTCAAGTGTTGTCGATCACAAGCAGCGGCAACCTTGTATAACAAAGCATGGCGAGCTGATGGAACAGAGTCTAGTGTTGAAGTGAATACCTTTTTTTTTTTTTTGGAGAACGCTATAATTTTGACACGAAAATAGGTATTTCTAGCCGGCTGAGGCCCGCAAGCTCGAATAATTTTGAAAAGTGGCCCACAAGAATGCAGAAGTTGGACCACCCTGATATAGCTCACATAGGTTATGTTTCACATTAATAAACTTACGGTTGGGAGCCGCAAATAAAGATTTCGGGAAGTTTTTTTACTGCAGGTGCGAAAGTAGTCAGTCAAAAAAAGACCTATACGCACAACCGAAAAAAGAAGTTTTAAGGCCTTGCCACTGGTGTAAAATAGCCCCAAAAACTTGATATAAAAAATAAAATAAGGCCTTCAAAAATCTTTTGCTTGCACTTCTAGGGCTCGCAAAACGATTAGGCTACAACACTTTCATTCAACCTCCTTGAAGGATGCAGAGAGAGCAAATCAACGGCCATCATCCACAAACCCTACTCTCGGTCAACACGATCGTCACAAATAGACAGAAAAGATGTTTTATAAAATAAGGGCATAAACCAAACTCGAACCGAAAAGCTATATTGACCGCCAACTGGATTCTTTGAACCCAAGCCGGAACTAAACTATTAAAAATAAAATTTTCCGAACCTAAACCGAAACATTAATTTAAACGGTTTGACGCCACGATATTAACCTCATAACCCAATCGCTTGCATCTGTTCTTGAATGATTAAATTGTTATGCTACATAAAGATAGCAAAAAAACTAAAAGAAGAAGATTCATATACATTTTGCTAAATTTGCTGCTACCTCAGAAAAATTAATCACAACGTCAAAATAGAATGACAAGTCGAACTAATCGACTGAAGCGTTTCTTCACTTTTGTTGACTGCTATTAGTTTGTTGTTTCCAATTAAGTATTACATAAATAAGCACCAGTAGGTTATCGGCGTTTTACAATATTTTCCAAGAAATTCGAACATGAATTTGTAAAACAAATTTTTCCAGATTAAATTGAAAGACGAAAAAGTAATTCAATTTTAAAAATCTAATTTTTTTAAACAATTTTTTGTCTGGAATCGCCATAGCAGATAGTTAGGCTTATGTTTTCATTTCATTTCATTTCTATATTTATTTTCCTGATTTGCAGGAAAGCGACGAAGGCGCTAATACATAGGGTAAGCAATTACCCCGACCTGCTTTCAAAGATGCCAAGATATTGCTGTCCGGTGGTTTTACAGAGATATGACTGAAATTTAGAACTAATCCTTGCATTACGATGAATATAAAATTTTATCACGAAACAGATTCAAATATCGCTTTTATTCTACTATAAATTTTTATTTATTTATTTATTTTATCTCTATATTTATCCTCCTGACTCGCAGGAAAGCGACGGAGGCGCTATACATAGGGTAAGCAATTACCCCGGCCTGCTTCCGGAGATGCCAAGATACTGCTGTCCGCTTGTAATTTAGTAGAGATATGACTGCAATTTAGAACTGCTTGAAAAAGGAACCAACAAAACGAGTTAAAGTTGTGACTCGCCAATTAACGATGAAATGTGTGACCAAATGTATTATGTAGAAGCAAGGTTGCTCTACCTCATTATACGATTGTGCAATAAGCAGAAAGAATAAAAAAAACAAAAAAAAACAATAAAAATACTGTGGCTATTTGTTAAAATAAAACGCAACTTTTTAAAAATTTCTACTGTACTACAATTTACTCAAACAAAAATCTAATCTCCTGTCTTAAAACTGTAGCAGCGCTCTGTTTACGGCTTTTTTGAATTCATTAGATTGTGATTTTAAAGCAAGTCATAACCATAATATCACCCCACTTATCCTCTTGACTCGCAAGAAAACATCAGAGGCGTAAAAATCAGAACATCTATCAAGCGATTACTCCGGCTTGTGTTTGGAGATGCCAAAATATTAGTGTCCGATTGAAAATTTGTATTTAGTTTTTCATTTTAGAGATATGAATGACATTGGAAACTGCTTACTACTATAAGATCACCAAGCAGAAAAAAATATCGTAAATTGTTTTTTCAAGAACATTAAAATGATGCGAATAGGATTTGAACCAAAAATACCTCAATTACGGTCGCCTTTAAAAAGTGCTCGTACCTACTTGACCACAATGCCGACCTTTGACGACCACTACAAAGCCTCAGACAAAGTTTGTAAAAATCTCGAAATTGAAGATCTTTTTTTAGTTCATTTGACTTTCTCAGTCTAGGGTCGGCGTCGTTGCTCTGCTCCCCTTAGAAAAAAAGTGCAACGCATCTGTCCCAAGCAATGAGCTACAGCAAATATTCTAAAGAAAATAATAAACGAAACTTTGAGGGTGTTTTATTTTTGATACTTGATCAAATAGGCCAAAATTTTTACTGCTTGAAAGTTGAGTCCATCAAAAGTCGCAATTCGGTAAAAAATTTGTGACTAGAATCTTATTTTTTTGTGCTGCTTTTAAAAAGTTGCAATGTTTAGTATTAATTTCAACCGTGCCGAAAAAATTTCGGCATCTCCTAAAGGCTAAAGTTTTTAAACTGGGGGCCGCGTGAAAGGTTCATAGGGGGGCGCGAGCAACTGGCTGCAAACTCAATTTTAGCCGAATCTAGCGGGCAAAATCATAATTTTTCGGACAGTGATACGAAAATACTTGGGCAAAACCAGAATTTTTCAGGCAGCGATATTAAAAATTCGGGGAAAATCAGGGATTTTGAGTAGGCACACTGACCAATGCAAAAAATAGTTGCCAAATTATAGGTGAAGACTTTTTAGAGAACACTCTAATTTTGGGATGGAAATCAAGGAATCTAAAACTGATTTAAACCGAGGTTCTTTTTTTTTTCTTTGGTCTTCATCCTAAGAATTTTTTAATATGAAGAGCTTTGTTGGTATCATAGAAGGGGGCGCAGTCTCAAAAAGTTTAAGAACCGCTGCTCTAAAGCAGAAAAACCAGTTGCCGCAAGCCTGGGAATTTTATACATACTGTGATAGAGGAAACTACATAACAGATGTGATGACTGTGGTTGTGCATTGTTTGATTACTTTTAAGTTTATTTCCCTCGCCAAGACAACGAAGCATTGTTAATTAGGAAGTCAGCATGTAACCTTGCACCAGGTAGTTAGCATTACATCTAACCTTATGATGACGCTTTAACTCTTTTAACCAAGTTGAGCGAAATTGTCCTCGTCGCGATTTGTATCAGCTAAATTATTGAACTGCGCTGGATACCTGTAATTTGATGATTCATTCAACGCCTAAAATTGTGCGTGATTTTTTTCTCCTTCGTTCTGAATAAGCATTCTCTAAATCACTGGTTTCCAACTTTTTTACGCACTTTCAAAAATTTATCAATCTAACGGACCAGTAAATTTTTAAGACTGATAGGTTTGCGTTTAAAAAAAATTCTAGCCCACTTCCAGTGCACCCGCAGGGCCTCGGCTGGGGAACAGAGCTCTAAATTCAAATCCAACCCCAACGTTGATAAAATGTTGATGCTGTTTTTGCTTTTCTTGATTTGCTGACAAGCTCGATTTATGAGCTTAAACAAAACAAACGCTGCGTTGCTTTTAATGGGCAAACGTCTGAAGTTTGGCTTATTTGATAAAGGTTAGTTCATTGCAGCAATGCTACTTCTTATCTACTTTGCAAAGCACTTATTCATTAAAAGATTGTCACAACTCACAATGTAGCAGCCTGTCATCTTCGGCTGTTTTATTCAACAATTCGTTCGTGTTTAAAAGGAATTTCGCACGAATTTCTAAATTTGTTTTTTATCAGTTCTTGAATTCTTAAGAGGAATTTTTAAATTACCAAAACACGATTTTCAAAAGAATTAAAAGCCAAAAATTAAACTAAAACACCCGTTTACTAAAAAAATGAAAACGTTTAAGATCGAGGCATTTATTGAAAATGATATCAAACGTGTGTGAAGTGAAGGAAACACTTAACACATAGATCAATACATTGACCGGTGAAACAACACACATTTTACAAAAGCGATTTTTTCACAAATGTTTTGAAAATTTACATTGTTTTTAAGAATTCAAGTAAACAAAGCTGTAATCCGAGACAGCAAACATAAAAAACCGAAAAGTGTTTCATCTCGAAAATCAACAGAATGGAAAATAAGTAAGTATACTGCCGAAGCAATAGAGTTTTCTTCAACCGGTTGATTATAATCTGCGATAGAACTTTAAATTTCGTATCTTCTACACAGATCTGCCGGCTTTTTTAATCAGTTAATCGAATTGACGCCGATGATTTAGATTAAAACAATGTTTTGTTCAGTCAGATTTACGTTTTCACATTCGAATGGAAATCTTTAGTAACTTTGGGCGGTTTTCAAAATTTCTCCAAATTGTTGTAAGTTATTTTTTTGCACATGTAACAACAAAAATTTATAAACACGATTACAAAAAGCTGCGAAAGCACGCCCGGTATCAGTTTTAAACTGCATTAAAGCAAACAAGGTAGGCTAAATCAATACGAAACTAAAAACAAATACTAAAGTAGTGAAAAATTAATACCTTTACTTCAAAATAATAGTAAGTTAAAAAATTGAAACCAAGTGCAAAAACTGGCATTGGCAAAACCACAGAGTTTTCGGCCGACTTCAACTCTGCCAGGAATATCACAGGATTTAGTTTTGAACACGATTTACAAATTTTCAGAGGATTATCTGAGTCTAATAGGCCAGAAATCAAGAAAATGTGTAATCGCGCCGTGGCTGTCTACGTCAAGGTTTCTCAAACTTTTTTATTCACGGAACACTTTGTCTTATTATTTTTGCTCACGGAACACTTCGTCAAAAAAAAAATTCAAATCACAAATTTGATAAGAATATCAATGGACTTTTTTGCAAGTCAAAAAACTAAATTTGCTTGAGCGAGTCGTAACGAACCGTAACATAAGAATGTGAAATCCAAAAATAATTTAAAGGTTATGCAAGCACATTATGATATGCTTGCAAACTGTCATGTTCATTGTTTAGCGGAACACTTTATGTAAGCTCGCAGAGCACAAGTGTTCCGCGGAACACAGTTTGAGAAACGCTAGTATACATGTACGAGCTCTCATTCAACAAATGCTTACTCGGTGTTTTTTCATTTAACACAATAACACGCGAGAAGAGACTTTGATTTGCGCGATGATGTAATAGCTCCGCCGTGAAAATGCGTCATACGCAAGCAACCGTCTAACCCGACGTAATATCGACAATGCGGATGCAGATCAAGTAAAAACTAGTTGGTACGTCCGCGAAAAGTGACAACACTACAGACTGGCACAACACAGGCTCGAGCAAATTGTAATCATGCCACGTGACCCTCAGTCAAACACTACGTCACTTAGGTTTGATTGATGCGAATGAAGTTACGTGGTCACGATTCATGTTTAAAAACAGAGTTTGAACGCACAAGGTCTCTTTAACAAGGGGTGTACAACAGTTTGAGGCGAGATGCCAGCGATTCAGTGAATGCAAGCAGCGGTTTAAACGCGAATACGCTGGAAATACTTCTCCGGATATTGTCCCAGACAGCAACAAGCATGGTCATGACGGCGCTCTTAAAGTTAAACCAAGCTTGAAGCCTCCAAGCAGACAGGTAGAAAACACATTAAATAAACGCACCTACAATAGAAAAGACTCAAGTATAAGATGAACGCCGTGCGACTAACTTAATTCAAAGATTCACGACTTGATCGTGATACAGATAAACGCCGTCTTATTGGTCGGAAACAGCCGGCGCCATAGAAATTGCCTTACTTCCGGCTTTAATTCAGGCTTCCTCGTTTTGAATTGATTTTTAGCAGCGCTGAGAAGTGATTAGTGCCACTCTCTCAATGCACTGAGGTTCGCTCAAAACAACAAAGAACATTGTGTAATAAAATTTCAAGATCGCAGACCATAGTAAAGTTCGGAAAGGTTTTAAGCACAAGTTCAAGCTAAAAAAAAGCTTGAAACGCCGCCTGACGCAGCCGGTTGATCAAATTAACAATTTAAAACTTTCAAGTTCTGTTCTGCGAATCAGCACCGTCAGAGTATTGATCGTGTTGTTCATCCAGGTTATTGGCGAGCGCCACCGGTGTTAGCCACTCCCGCGGGAGGCAGCGCTGAAGAAAAGGGATGCACGAGCTGACAGAGGCCAGTCTGTTCACCCAACGAGGGATTGCTCGGCCGCACAGAATCTAAAAAACGAAACTTGAATTCATGCCATCGAAACGACTTGACACGTGACATATTTCAAAAGGTTTAGTTTCAGTTGAGCTGCCTCCACAATAATAAAACTGTAAATAACGTTAGGTGAGAATAACAGAAGAGGACGCTAGCCAAATAGCTTAGAATAAAAGCAAGAAAACAAGCTGATTCTGGTGAAAATCAAGTTTTTATAACGATCTTGACTACAGCTACTGGTTGTAAACGCAACTAAACCTTCTCTTTCAGTCATTAAATGTCTGCTGCATCGAACATCCGGCGTCGCCTTCATGCTGCAGCAACATGAACACAAGCCCTTCTTATTCAATCTAATCAGAAGACATATTCTCCCGAACATCATTAGAATCCAGAGTGCGAAAGAAAGCGAACCGAATTGATTTATAAAAGTAAAGAAACGGGTCTAATTGGTTGATAAAAATTTGCGAATGCGAGAAAGAGTTTACCAACGCTACTGCCGAGACCTTTACGAAACTTCACAAGGTCACAATGCACTAAAGCGGCGGCGGTTTTTCTACCCTCGTGCTATATCAACATTATTCCTACAGAAAAACAGAAATGGAACGAATAGTACATTCTCTGTAAACAAAAACTGTATTAAAAATATATAAATAAGCGGTTATATCTCTACATTACAGAAATTTTCTGAGAAGACACTTTCTATCTACTGCTTACACTAAATGAAGTGGTTAGTGCATCAACCGTCGACAAGCCGACTTCGAATCTCACATGCGACGGTCGGCGATAAAAACAAAAAAAACGGCTTTTTTCTTCCGCCCAAGTAATTTGGATGCGATAAACGGTTTATTGTATTATCAGAAAATTTATCAACAAACTTTTCTTGTAATTTGCAATACAATTTTAACCTGAGAAAGTTCCGAAGTAAAGTGGTTGCAATTTCGTCGCATTAAATGATAAGCATTTCCTTTAAAATCTTTTCCAAGTTGGTCAATGATGCTTTCAATATCACTCTGGGTGAAGTCGGTCACGCCCAGCACAATGCTTTCTCTGAAATTGATAACGTTAAACATTAATTATAAAAGGGCAAATATGAAAGTACCTGTAGGCAAAAAGCAGTAATATTCGAATTCGAAACTGCTTACGTTGTTAGCAATGACCTTTATTTCTTTTGTTCATGCATGGCATATTAACTCGTTCTTTTTACAGTATTTTTAGATACACAGAAACAACATGCTTTTGAGTATCTTTATTAATGGTTTCAGTAAAAGTAAACAATATAACGCCAGGAAAGCAATTGAAAAGATGATTCTTAATGAAGATGACAACAAAAGAGAAAATTCAGCAATTTTGAGACAGAAAACAGCATTGAAAGATAATGCCAAAAAATCAATATGACGTCACAGTAGAAAATGACGTACAACGATGAATTTCAGTTAAACAATTGTAAACAATCAAAAGTACGAAGTGGTGTGGTAGGAAACGAACCAATAGAGCTTTGTTGTATAAAGTGCTTCATCTAACAGCATTTTGACTAGAAAACTGGTTCCAGCAGCTGCAGGAATATGGTAATGGGCAGCCCTATTGAAGGTTTTCGTTTCTTCATTGATAAACTTATAAAATTTATACAGAAATAACCCAATCATGCTTTGGCGTTTAAATGATAAAAAATTTGCATTTGATCTGTGCAAATTAAAAGCATTTATTTAATTACAATTTAAGTAAATGCTTTTAATTATTGAAAATTACAGTAGTAAAAAAATTAAAATTGATCTTTGTGCCATCTTTGGGTTTTAGGATCTTATCTTAAGATAAGCAATAGTTTTCTTGTGAAACAAGGCGTTTACCTAGTACAGTAAATACATCACTAATAAGTATGATAAATTAGGTATAAATTTTTAAAACAAGCTCATGCCACAAAAAGCTACAAAAATTACAAAAAACCACAAAAATCATCAAAAACACTACAATTTAACAGGTAGTTTTTCAGCACTTTCACTTGCAAAAAGTTTGTGAAAATAGGAAACCATCCGACTAGATACAAGCAAAAAGAAGAAAATAGATGAGAGCAATCAAATGTTGAACAAATGATAAAAGACAATTTGGTGTTTTTGTTGAAGATTTCAAAAACTTTTTTTGATATTTTCTTACTATTTTAAAAACTTTTAAAAAAGCTTCTTTAAGTTCTTTATTTAATGTATTGTACAGAAGTGTTGCAATTGATATGATGCACAAATAAAATTTTTGACACTGGGAATTGTTATAAGAGGCCTACTTCAAAAGTTGATTTGGACTTGTGGGATCAAATGTCATTAAAAGATTGCAACAAGAAAATAATTTGTAGCATTACTTTTCAATATCATCGATTGCTTGGATTAATGGCTGCATGGTTTTACCCAAATAACAGGCCAATTCACTTTCCCCAATCAATACAGTACAACTTTAACTAATCAAAAGAAATTCACAAGAGCTGTTTTTAAATAAAAGTGGCATTGATGCAACACCAAGCAAATATGCTGATTGCATACTGCAATTAAAAAGAAAGCTCCGTAATTTCCTCTTACAGAAATAAATTTGGCTTGCAAAGGCTTTGATAAGGTGTGCTACTATGCTATGTATTTCATATCGAAAGGAAATCTACTTTTGCTACAAGTTCAAGCTGCCACAGAGACTGAAGCACTGTCACTAAATAGTAACAATGTGTTGCTTTAGTTTCTGAACTGAAGATATTGTTCTGCTGTAAAACTTTTGAACATTTTATTTGCTTAGGTAACATTTTTTGATTCACAGTTCAATATAAATTAAACTGATTTTATTATTTAACTCTTTTGGGTCGGGTGTGGTGATCACTTTGATGTGTCAGTTTAGTGCATTTGTTTAGCAGCATAAGGAAGCTATGATTGGCTGCTTGAATGTCATATTTAAAGCTAAAACACAAGTGAAGTTTATAAACCACACCTGAGCTTTATGGATGGATTTTGTGTTTATATGGGACATCTGTCCTAAACGGAATGTTTGGTCTTTGTTTACATGTCACACCTGTCTTAAACAGAATGTTTGGTTATGTATTTATATGCCACAACTGTCCTAAACAAAACGTTTGGTCATGTGTTTATATGCCACACTAATTCTAAATGGAATGTTCTGTCATGTGTTCATTTCTGCAACTGTCTCAATTGAGTTAAGAACTTTACAGCTCTGTACTAACTATTGGTTAAAGTTTAAAACCATTAAGTCATTACGTGATAATCCTTATATAATAATCAGTAAACTGGACAACGGATCAGGTGAGGTCATTCTTAAATATTGAGAAAATAAACAAAATTTTATCAGACGATTCTAAATTTAAATGCTTGGATGCCACAACTGAAAATGACAAAACTGCCAAGATAGAAGCTAAACTCCCAAAATAGCTACTGGAACTTACCAAAAAAGACCTACCATAGTTTTTTATGAAGTCATATGTCCTACTGGTGCTCAAAGACCAAGAATAGATTACCTAAAATTCATAAGAAGAACACTCCACTTTGCCCTATTCTCTCTATGACTGGTTCCCCCATATTGGCCAAATACAGCTGGTGCAAAATGACTTAGGACCTTTAACAAAATTTCCATTTTATTATATGCTATAAAACCTTACATCACATTAATCTCACAACTCTGCTTTTATGATTGTGATTCATTAATACATTAACAAAGGGTCATATAAAGGAAATATGACAAAATATTAAACACCGTGTTTTTGTTTAATAAAAATTGATAAATATAATAAAAATTGTGTTTTAACTTGAAAAACGGTTATGTCCTAAGTCATTTTGCGCCAGCTGTACCTATCTTTTATTATTCAGTCTGTTTTAGATCTATATTCTACAAAATGTTTCAAAGACTTCTTCACCTTTGCCTGGACTATCTGTGATCTTAACCCTAAAGCTATCTTTCTCTGTTCTTTTAACACCAATAGCTTGTTTACTAATGTCCCACTGGATGAAACAATCAATATCTGTGTTGAAGCTTTACAAGACAGCAACTTAACTTCGCCAAGCTTTTCCAAGAACACTTTCTGTCAACTAATGCACAGTGCTACTAAATCTGTGGAATTCAGCTTTGATAACATCATGAACCAACAGATTGATGGTGTTGCCATGAGCAGTCTCCTTGGCCCTGTTTTTGCCAATATTTTTGTGGGATTTTATCAACAACTACTTTTTGAAAACACTTCTAAACCTCTTCAGATATGTTGATGACACTTTTGCCATTTTTAGTAATGAAACAGAATGCAATCAATTTTTTCAAAAATTAATTCTCTACACTTATTTTTGGTTTTTACTCACGAAAAAGAAATTAACAAGTCAGTGTCATTTCTTGATGTGTTGATTTGAAAAGTCTAAAAAAAAGTTTATTACTTCAGTTTATAGAAAACACACATTCACAGGATAGTGTACATGCTGGGATTCATTTGGGCCCAAGAAGAGAAAAACTAATCTTATTGGTACTCTTGTTCACAGAGCTATTGAAATTTTCTCCCTAAAAAGTTTTCAAGTGCAATAAACAAAATCAAAAATATCTTGTGACAGAATGGATACCCAAAAGAATTCATTATTTCTGGAATTAAAAAGAAAATTTCAAATTTTTAAACATCCAAGGAGCTCGACCCTGAAAACTGCCCAGTGTATCTAAAATTACCTTGGACTGGAAACATTTTCCTTAAATATGAAAAATAAACAAAATGAACAGTCAACAATTGCTTTGGATCAGTGTTGGCAAGAATAGTTTTCTCTTCAAAAAAAGTATTGCTTTTTTTTCTAAATGATGTTCAGCCTGCTCATCAGCAAAGTAATATTGTATACAAATACTTGTGCCACTGTGATAGTGTGTACATAGATAGAATAACCCAACAACTGGAAGAACAAACTTGACAACATGTTCCAAAATTTATTAAAAATAAATTTAAACCTCAAAAAGATCTCTTGAGACGTCAATATAAATCCACTCAAAATGCACCTATTTTTGATTTGGTTATTGGTCAACATTTGTTAGACAACAAAATTTGCGCAAAAAATTTGATATTAAATGGTTCTCTATTTTAGCTACAGGACAACTAACTTTTCATCTGACAATACTTGAAGCCACCTTTATAGAGTCTTTTATACCCTCTCTTTGCCACCAGAAAGAGTTTGTCAATGGATTGAAGCTTTTTTGCTTGCGACACAAGTGAGTGCATAACCCATCATGTGCTTGCTTTCTCCAACCAATCAAGGGTGCCATTGCTTTTGATATCTTCTAATACTATAAAAACCATGGTTTTCTTGCAGTTTGTTATTTTCCAATAAATTTTTCTGACAAGAGTTGGCCGAAAGAATGCTCAAGTAAACAGTCTTTTTAAAGACTAGTGAAAAATTAAAAGAGTTACGATTCTATACATTCCATGTTATTTTAAAATTCTAGCATTTAAAAGATCATTTTTGGCTGTTTATTTTTTGATATTGTTTGGTAATTGTTTAAACACGAAAACATAAAAATACAAACAAATTTTACATTTGCCTCAGTGCCAAATTCTGTACATCACCAAATTTTTGTTTCCTGACTTTTTTATGGGCTGAATTTTTATACCATTCTGTACAACACCAAATTTTTGTTTCCTGACTTTTTTATGGGCTGAATTTTTATAGTCCATACTGAGCTACACATTTACATTCAATAATAAATTGATGAAAAAAACTTACTTGAATCGAAAAGCTTCACCCAAATCCTTGGTATCTCTTGGAGCAATTTCAAAAATCCCACTAAAAGGATATTGATGTCCACCAAAAGCAAATTCTGTATGTCCAAAAAAATAAAAATCTTGGCTTGTTTTTAAATATATATTTGTATAAATTCTTCATTGTACAAAACTTTAAAATAACTAATGGTATTGATAAAACCATAAACTCTTTGAATTTTAGTACAGAAGAACACCAATTATCTGAGCTAATTGAGACCAGGGGTAGTTCAGATAAAGGTATTTTTTTTGTATACTCAAACAAAACACAAATTTGCAATAAAAAGCATCATTTCCACATATGGTCATTTCTAGTTGATTTATAATTTCAAGTTTCATCTCAATAGTAAGTAATTTTTTTTTTCTTTTGGTTTCAGACATACTGTAGTGACTAATTAGTTTGAAACTTCAAGGAAATACAACACGTTGTCAAGTGCTTTTTGCTTTCAAATGTCATGCTTTTCTGGAAACACAATTTGTTATCCAATGTTTCTTGCTTACAGGCATCATGCTTTTATGACTTTTGTTAAAGTAGTGTTCAGATAATCGGTGTTCTACTGCAGTCTTAAAAAATACTGTTTTCATTAGAATTCTTTCGACCAACTCTCATCGGAAGAAATTATTGGCAATGACAAACTTCAGGTAAATGTGGTTCATATAACATTTGAAACCATCAAAAGCAATGGTGCCTCTGATTAATTTGGATAAAGAAAGCATATGATTGGTTGTACACTCACTTGGGCTGCAAGTCCATACTTCAGTCCACAGTCAAATTCTTTCTGGCAACAAAGAAAGGGTTCAAGAGATTTCATGAAGGTGCCTTCAATTGGTGCTAGATAAAAAGACAATCGTCCTTTAGCTAAAATTGAAAACCAAATCAAATTTTTCTGTGCAAATTTTGTTATCTAACAAATGTTGACCAATAGCTGAATCCAAAATAGATGCATTTTGAATGTATTTACATTAATGCTTTGGGAGCTCTTTTAGAGATTTAACTAATTTCTAATTGAATTTCTAGTTGAAACATGTCCAATTCAATTTGTTCATCTAGTTGTTTTGAGTTGTTCTACCTATGTGCACACTATCGCAGTGGCACAAGTACTTATATACAACATTGCTTTGCTGATGAGCAGCAAAACTTTACGTGCTCATCAGTAAAGCAATGTTGATATAAGTACTCATGCCATTGCGATAGTGTGTACGTAGGTAGAACAACCCCACAACTGGATGAATGAGTTTGACAACATGTTCCAAAATCAATAGAAATCAAGTTAAACCTCAAAGATCTCCCTAAACATCAATTTAAATACACTCAAAATATACCTATTTTGGATTCGGCTATTGGTCAAGATTTGTTAGATAAAAAAATTTGTGCAAAAAAAATTGATATTAACTGGTTCTCAATTTTAGAAAAAGAATAATCATCTTTTCATCAGGCAAAATGCTTAAAGCCACCTTCATAAAATCTCTTGAACCCTCTCTGTGTCAGCAAAAAGAATTCATTTATGGACTAAAGCTTTCTTGCTTGTAGCACAAGTGAGTACACAACCAATTGAACGCTCTCTTTTTCCAAAATAATCTGAGATGCTGTTACTTTTGATATTTTCCAATGCTTTATGAATCATGTTTTCCTGCAGTTTGTCATTGCCAAAGATTTCTTCTGACAAAAATTGGCTGAAAAAATTCTAAAGAAAACAGTCTCTTTTAAGACTACTAAAATTTAAAGAGTTCATACTTCTGTCAGAACCATCACTTATTTTAAAAATATAATAAAATTTTTTTTAAACTAAAAAACACTTTACACATAATTGATTAACATTTTTGCTGCCAAAGAGATGTAAATCAGCTTTTGTTCACTATTTGCCGAGTTTAGTTCATTACCTTTTTTATTTTAAAAAATCCCCAAAGCTTGGGAGATTAGTAACAACAAACAGTGAACAACACCTGGTCTTAAATGTATATATATGTTCTTTGGCAGCAAAACTGTTAATAACAATTAAAACAAAAATTTTATAAGTCAAGAAATTTTATTGTGCCTCCTCTGGCTTTGTATATCTACTGATACAACTAACTTGCAACAACATTTTGTTCTTCTTGCATTGATGTTGACCTGCTTGCTGTTTTGAATAGAATTTCCATTGTAAACAAGTGGTTTGTGATACAGAATTCAAAAATAACCAACAAAATAGCCAAATTAGAGGTAAGTTTTTTTGTTGGCAATTATCATTGTAGAAAAGTATTTATCATAAAGTGTCTTCATAAGAGCAAAACAAAAATTACTTGGGTAGCCCAAGCATCAATTTTTGATCTTTCAGCTTGCAAGTTGAGTCAGAATGTTAATGCACAAAACTATTCTGATTACATAAGAAATGGTAGTACAGTGCGCTTACACTTTGACTTGCAACCAAAAAGATGTTTATTCTCAAAAGATTTTAGTTGTGCCCTCAGAAAGACAAGAAAATTGTGCATAAAACAATCATAATAATTGAGTTAAAAAAAACAACTTCATATAGTTAATTTGACTACCTAAAATAAATTCTAATTTTTTTATTTTATCTGATGTGGATTTACTTTTGGTTGTTGTTTAATTATACCATGAATTCAATAATATTGTTTGTTTTATAATAATTCTCAACATTATATTATGAGATTTTTTTTATGCCTAAAAAGTTATTTTTCAATGTTGTATTTAATATAGACAGAAAAAGTCTTAGATTCAAAGTTGAAGGTAAAAAATTCAATCAAAATTTGCACTAGATTATTATTATTGCCTCTAAATAAAAAATAATTAATAAATCAATTGCCTACTAACCTCTGTTATAAATTTCTATACCAGAATGGTACACACCAATTCCAATATTAGAAGTATACTCATTAATCCAGTACTACATAAAAATTTTTGTTTAAACATCGTAAAATACTTTAGTTTTTAATAAACGATATATTCCTGATAATTTTTTTTTGCAGAATTAGAAAATCAGAAACTTTTTGTATTTGGCACAAATCCAAGTTTACATAAAAGAGTAGAAAACATAACAAAACAGAAAATTTCATATTGCACATTATAGCTGATGTATATTATAAATAAGACTTAAAGTTTTGGTAAAGAGGTTATTACTCTAACAAAATTAGAATTTTACCTTGGCAAGGCAAAGCAACAAAAAACTTTGATTTATAAATTTCCAAGGTTTAGTTCACATCTTTTCAAGAAATGTTGCATTGAAATAACATTTAGTTAAGGGAACTTAGGACTAGAAACAACCCAAAGACAAAAGCAAATAATATTCCAGTAAAGAAATTGTTATGAAAGCATATTTAAATTTTTTAATTTAATTTCGCTAAATTCACATTATAACCTTTTTAGTCTGGATGAGATAGTACCATAGACTATCGCTGTTTCACTGCAGTACAAGAAGGTTTTTTGATTACACATTAACATTTTACAAATGCAATCACTCATTGACATCCCAAAATCAAAAATTTAATCATAAAAAAATAGACAGCCTTTTCTAACAAGTGTATTTTAATTTTTTTTCTTATTCAAAAAAATTAATTGTCAAAAACCCACATGTCTAGAATTTAATGGTCACATAAAATAAAGAGGACAAAAGTAAATCAATTAAATTCAATTTTATGAATTACAAAACTATTATTGTATTTTCTACAATATTGCTGTTTTCAGCTTGAAAATTTAAAATAAGCCTACTAAAAAAACAAGATTTAAATTGACATACCATATCATAGACATTAAGAATAACTGGAGCACAAGCCATAACTGCAACAACAAACAATATAATTAGAAAACAAATTTTTAATTTAATTCTTTGTATAATTTTTTTGGATATGATAAACATTCACGTCAAAAAACAAAACATAAACTATGTATCAATAAAGTTACAATACCATACATTATTCTACTAATACCCTATTTAAAAAAAACAACATAAATTCTTTGTCTCATTTCAAGAATAATTCTAAAACAACCCAGTCATATACCATTCTTACTTTACTCAAAGAAATATGAGATTTAACAAAAAACTTATTGCAAATTGTTTTGCAAGCTTTTTTTGTCATAAATTCTCTACTTGTACATACATATATTTTGGACAAAATCTTATGTTACATCAAATCTATTGTGCAACCAGAGAAAGAAAATTAACACAAAACAATATAATATTGAAAAAAAAACAGCATTTGAACTAAACTCTGTGAGGTAAAAGATATAATTAGTATATTCTTATTGTTTAATTTTTTAAAGAAGTGCAGCTTCAAAATTTTTTGAGATATTGTTTTTGCCATAACATTGATAGTTCTTTTCTGTTAATAGCTTTGGGAGAGAGATTGTTTTTTATATCATGAAATTGCAGTGGAAAGCCACCTACTAAATTTTCAATTTACATTTAATTAATTTATTTAGATTATTTTAAACACAAATAAGAAAGATTACAATTACACAAATAAGATTAAAAAATTATACTAATTATCAATTCTAACTTACTTGTACAAAATAGAGCAACTTATATTGCCAAAACACCAAGCAAGGACTTTCAGCAGTTTACAAACTCATATTATAAAAGCCATAACTCTAAAATACCTTAAAGACAAGAATTTTAGAGCTAAACTAAAAAAGGATTACTGTTCAAGATATAATCACTGCATAGTTTATAGTAGAAACTACTATTTACAATACTTGTGCCTGTTTTGTAATAAAATTAAATTTTTTAAAAATTAACAAATAATTGAATGTAGTAACAAATGCATTTTTAAAAGCAAAATGAGCTACAAAATTTAATAGGTATGTCACTACTTGGCAACAGATAAATTCACAAGGAAAACTCATTATTTGTATTTAACAGTGATTAGTTCAGCTGGAGAAGAGCAAGCATGGCCTTATAAAAAAATGATCAACTGGACCAAACTGTAAAAAAGGCTCAGTTGATATTAATATTTCAATTAATTTCATTACAGCAACTTTAATTTCAATCAATCATAAGCCCTTAAAATTTTGTACTAGACAGGTATGCAAAATTTGTGAGGTTAAAATTTCTAAACTGTAAATGTATTACAAACTTGTAGAGTAAATAAAAGTGACTATGAATTTACAATTTCAGTAATAATGTACCCAGTTCTGATGTGATCATTATCAAATTATGTATGTAAAAATTTTTTTTGTTGTCACAATAAAACAAACAAAAAAATTTTCACAGTCAAGCTTTTTACAGACTGGTTCACTTAAAATTTTCAATAAGGTCACACTCACTATTTCTCTACTAAATTGGTCAAGAATAAATAGTGTCACAGCCAAATAGACATGAAAACAAGTTTATTCAACAAAATAGTCTTGCTTCATATTAATATCAGTTTTTCAAAAATCAGATCAGCAAGTAAACAAAGAAGCATAGCAACCAACCTTAAAATTACATATAAAAAAAGCAACAATGGCAAGTACAGTAGACTTTGGTTAATTCAAATTCGATTTGACGGACAATATCATCTAAATTAGGCAAAGATCCAGATAATCCAAAGCTTTTTATTAAGAATTATAATATATAAAAAATTATTTATACTTTCAGTTTTATCCCAGTTTAACCGAAATCTTTTAGTGAAATTCTGCATTAACCAAAGTCTACTGTAATAAAATACAGTATATAACTGGCAATGAAAAAACAAAAATAAGCAAAGACTGTGTAAGGAAGATATTACAACAAAAACAAAAAGTAAAAACTTAATAACCTTGATTATAAAAATCATATTTTAAAATATAACTTAATTAAAATTTATTTGATCTTATGTGTTTACTCAAAACAATAATAAATATATCCATAACTGCATATTAAATTGAAATAGAAAAAAGTTATACAGTATCAATATGATTGATGCTATATAATATATAAGAAAATATTAAAGTAAAGAAGCAAAATAGATCAAGTCAATTTAAAAAATTATATTTGGTTAAAGAAAATTTAACTGTTGAACAAACTGTATAAAATGTAAAAAAATTATTTGATTTTCTACAACATATTTAAGTAAAAGCAAAGCTGTACTACATAAACTAGCTGAATAACAGTTTGACTTAACATTTTTTGAAACACAAAAAATTGTTGAAAATAAAATTGCAAGAAGAATTTAACCTTTGATAATCAATGTGCATAAAATGTTCTCTGAAAAACCAACCAAAATACATTATGCAATGTTTAGTACTACTTTAAATTAGGCACTACATAATTATGCATGTACACAACTTTTTTTTATTGCAACTCATTTTTAAAGTGCACATTGTTAACAGATATTAATAGAATTTTGTTAGCTTCATTTAAAGATTACATATAAAAATATTGATGGAGCTTATTAACAACATTATGAATGCAGGTGTTCTGTAAATATTGAAGTAATTTTAAATGAAAAATACAAAAATTAAATAAAAAGAATATTGGTAAGAAAATTTGGCATTAACTTTTCATATATTTTAAAACTTCATAAACTTGTTTCACCCCGCACATCAATACACATTACATTTTTCTTAATGCTATTTGAGCAGTATTTAAGTATGCTATACAAAATGCTGAAAACAGCTCTAATTAAATATAAAGAGCAGTAAAAATATTTCTCTAATAATTAATATAAAACAAAAGTAATGGCAATATCAATCAAGACCAAGAAGAACATATAATACTAATAGTTTTAACTGCAGCAACAAAGACACAAAAAAAAAGTTGATTTGGGTCCTAAATGCTAAAACCTAGTGTCAAAGTAGTAATGCAGATAATTAAAATAAAATTTTGTATACCCATACAACTAATATTATATCTGCTCTGATGAGATATCACAATAGAAAAAGTACTGCAAGCAGCTTTAAATTAATATTTTTTATAATACAAACATTGCAATTAATTGCATAAACAATTGGCAAAAGTTTTATGCTAATAAGTAGAACATGTATTCATCTAAAATTGCTATTTTAACAGTATAAAATTGAATATAAAGTTTCTTTACCTTTTTCAGTTAGATGTCATTTATTTAAAAACTTTTCAATACCCCTTGCTTTCAGTGTTGGTTTATCATAATCTTTTTGCTTTTCTACAACATTATTACTCAAACTTTTTGGTGCTCCTTTTGCTTAATTATTAATAATTTTTATAAACCTAAAATTGAATGCAATTGACAATGGCATTTTATTTGTTAAAACAAGGCTTAATTTTACCTAGTTGCAATTTTGTAAATTGTGAAACTTTTCAGTACTTCAAAAACTGTGCAAATCTGAGAAAAACTGAAGAGTATAATAGTGCAGCACATAAGTACTAACTTGTAATTACACAATAAAAGCTGTATGCTGTATTTAATCATGTTTTTTAAATGGTAAATATCATAACTTTTTAATATATAATTTTTACAGATTTTAGTTTTAAAATCTTTGCAACAGGTGTAAGGAGCCTAATTGAAATTATGAGCTAAATGTTCAAACTAAAGATTGCACAAAAGCCAGAAAAAACTTTTTCCTACAAAAACACTTTTCAAACAGATTTTTTTAAAAAAAGTTTAGTGCAAGATTAAAAAAGATCATCACTTGAAATTTCTCAGAAAACATTAATTACACTGATTAAAAAAAAGTGAACAATATGATTTGATAAAATTATATGCAGCTTCCCAACAACATCCAATCTACATTTTGTTTGCAGACTGAAAGTTTTCCATTGCTTATTTAAAACTATTAGGTTATCTTTATATTAAAGTTAAAAATCTATTTTAATTAATTAAACCTTGCAATGAAAAATCAATAAAACTGGAAAATTTTTGTTAACAAATGATTGACTATGGTTCAAAATTTACAGTTATCTAATAAAATAGATTATGCAATTAACCCTAATTAGGTAAAGGACAAAAAATTCTTGCACACTGCTATTTATTTGTACTCCATCATTTGCATGGTTTTGAAAAAAATTCATGATTTAATCTTCAATCTTTTTATAGATTTAAAGGCACTGCTGGAAATGTATACATCCAAGAATGCAAAAAATTGATTAGTCAAATTGAAATATGTTTAATGTGTTCAAAATCATCTGAATTATAAAAACTATACAGCCTGTTTATATCATCACATTCTGCAATAGTAATCAAATAATATATTTTCATTCAATTACTCACATAATATCAAATAGTGTTAACAAAACAATAATGTGTAGCAGTTCCTTTAACCTGAAGGAGTTTAGCAATACTAAATTACACAATTGAAATTCGCCACCCAGGTGATTGAAAAAAGATAGCAAAGTACAAATTCTGTGGATTAAAAAACCCTTTAGAAGGATTCCAATTAAAGACTGCTTCATGGTCTCCCATGGTAATCATTGCTTGATAAGTTGTAACCTTGCTTTTTGCTTCAGAGATTTTAAATATTTCAGTCAGTTCAAAACTTAATATTGTGCCACGGCTGAATTTAGCAAATTGTGTTTGAGTACAAGTCCCATTCACCCACACGTGTCCATTTGACATTACACAAAATGTCCCATCTTTAGTGTGAAACCCAGTAGCATCTGGATCACGCTTAGTACAAATGACAATACAGTCATTCTTTCCTCTAGACTTTCCCTCCATTTCAATTTTAAAAGTAATTGGAAAACCTATTAATAATGATACTGATGAATACAAAGCACCACCTAAGCTAGATTTTCGAGTGGCAACTTTATTTTTATCTAAAACTAAATAAGCCTCATTATCTTTTGATTGAGACCATGTGTAACCAGGCATAGTAGTCATTTTTTCTTGATATACACTCCATGGACTCCATTGCTGAGCTTCATCATTTGGATGATAAGCACACCTACATACTCGAAAAGTATAAATTGAGTTTGACAACAAATTTCTTACAACACAAGAGAAATTTGAACCTAAATATTCATCTTTAAAATTAAGTAGTTCTAATTGCTCTGTTTTGCTTTTTTCATTGGATTTTAGTTTACCATGATAGCTTTGCAATTTGTAAATGTATTTTTGGTCATCTGTTTTGTGAGTATGTTCATCAATGTTAGACCAAGAAGCAATAAGTCCCCCAGGAATAGGATCTAAACTTGTAATTTGAACTGGTGATTGCTGGCAAACTTTTCCTTCACAATTGATAGCAGCTGCAAGTGAAGACAGAAGTTGAGGATTGAAACTGATTGAAATACTTGGAACTTCAACAGGCAAAGGGACTTCTGGAACACTATCCAAAGATAAATTAGTAGTTGAAGCAATAAATGTTTTTACCTTTTTTATATCAGTATTGGATTCAAAATCATGATTGAGCAACTTTTCACCTGATTCTATTACAAAACTAGACTCTTCAATTCCTTCGTCAATTAAAACAAGACAGTCTTTCAGTGGGTTTAAGGCTTCAACTTCAATATTAGAAACTTCTTCAATAATTATCTTTTTTCTACTTAGTATTACATTTATTATTTGTTGTTCTAATGAACTAAAATATAAATTGACTTCTTTTTTTGTTCTAGTGGCAGTTGAAGTAATTTGATCAATAGATGATAAAAGCTGCTGTCGTCGCCCTTCTAATTCACATTTGTGTTCTCTAGCACTATCTACTATTTCAATGGCATCTCCAATGGCTTGATCCATTTTAACCAACAAGTTAAGCTACATAAAACTAAATTATGATTATAAAATTTTTCCTAAAAAAAATATCAAGCATACAGTATATACAAAAGTTGTTCAAAATTATATAAGCAGATATGATGTTACAATCTATGCTTGATGTCTAGCATTTTCTTGTTTGTGGTCCTATTAGTTCTCCCAGCCAGAGCACCATTGTCATTCCGTTGTAGAGAACTCTTGACACTGAGATGAACAAAATGTACGTTTTTAAAAACCAATTTAAATCCTGTTTTGCATTTATTAGATGCCGATTCAAACCAAATCCATAAAAAATAACTATTAAATAAAGAAATAAATAAAAAATAACTAATAAATAAAGAGATTCTGTTCAAAAACCTGAAATAGACTTTGGCCCAGAGTATCAATAGGGGGTACTTTCTAAATCAAAATCAGTCAATACATTAGTAACACAAGGCAGAGTATCTTGTTCAACATTTAAATATCTGACATTTCACTCCTCCAAAAAGTTGTCCAAATCATAACATATGTCAATGACATGCACATGATCACTACCAGAGTTGGATCAATTACACAATTTCTTATCAATTACAAATACAACTACAATTACACATTAAAGATTTTTAATTACATTACAATTACAATTACTTTTTAAGGTGTAATTTAATTACAAATTACAATTACTTTTTTTAATAAATGCAATACATGCAAATATTTCCAGAAAGATATAGGCAAAAGTCTTTTATAACAATTTCAATAATAATTACTATTTGACCAACTGAAAAAAAACAAACATATTGTTGTCATGCAGAGCTTACACTTAGAAAGGCATGAAAAAGATTTTAAACAATACAGCTTATCTGCTTCTAGCACGACACTTGAACAATACAATAAACAAATGAGTACTTCAGGGTAGTATGCAGAAATAACTTTTTATAAAGCACTGTTTAGCACTAAAAGCTTGTACTTTCTGCATAGTGTATACAATCCTAACCTAATTCATTTACCCAGAAGAAAAACACAGCCTCCTTAGTAACCGTCATCAAATGTATACACTTAATTTCACACTTTTCATTGATTTACAGTTTTACTTTCTCATATATGGTTGAATTACACTTGATAAACATCAGGCTGCGAAAAGTATCTGTACCCAGTAAATTTGTTTTGCAGTGTAGAAATTTTCTGCAATTTAAAATAATCTTTCTGCAGGTGCAGATGTTGTTGTTAGTCCCAAAAATTCTTTGGCTAACACAGCTAGTGTGGAAAGTTCTTCTGATTTTTTCTTCCAAAACGTTAGTGGATCTTCATCAAATTGCAAGATGTCTTCAGCAAAATAAATTTCTACTTCTCTTCTTGAATTCTTCGGTTTTTTCTTTTTTGAGCCTTCTGCAATGAAGTTAAATAACTTTGGCTCTTTGGCAAGGCTTCCATTATCATCATCTGTGCTGTTGCTGCTGATACAGTCTTCTTGAAAAGAACCAAGCCTACTTGTGACGTGTGTTTGTAGCACCCGCAGAGCTTCTTCTTTTTCATCATCATTTTCAATCCACTTCTGTTTAAATCTTGGGTCAAGAAGGGACGCAAGTCTGTTATCCATACAATTTGAAAATGGTAACAACCTTTTTAAAACTAAATCGTAAAGGGCTGTTGCCAATTTTTTGCAGTGATTTAGATTTGCATTTTTCAGTTGTTCCATGGCTTTTACCAATCCAACCACTACAGGACATACTGTATGCTTGAAGATGTTACAATATTTTCCTCTTCAATTTGCTGCATTGCCTCCTTAAAAGGTAGCAGCACTCTTACAAGTTCATTCAAGGCCAAATAGTCTTGATTTGTAATTCCATTTAGCAATTAAATTAAGGCAAGAGCTGCTTTGACCTCTTTGCAGTCTTTCAATATGCTTTGCAACATAACAAGTTGCGAATTCCACTGTGTAACATTTTTTGCTCTTAATGTTATATTATTTTTTTTAAGTAAGTAGTTGCATTGACCGATTTTCTAATAGAGTTTAGAATGTTAGCCACTTTTGCAAGCTGCCTTCCAATGTAAGACTTTTAAAATTCTGAATCCTGCAGGCAATCTTTGATGCAAAGTTGTTGAGTGTGAGTGAAGCAACTGACCCTCTCTGATAAGTAGGAAAGAAAAGAATTTAAATCTGCATCACCCTCTACAAAATCATGCTCAGAAATATAATCTGCAAGCAACAATTCGTTGTCATTCTCACCAACTTCATCAACAGTTTTATGCAAAATAAACTCTGGTAGTAAAATTTGAAATGCCTTTACCATGGAGGAAGCATTGTCTGATTCAAATTTCATTACTTTTGAAGTTAGTTTAAACTTTTCTATAACATCGTCATAAGCCTTGGCAATATTACAAGCTGTATACTTTTCCAAAATGAGTCAGCTGCCAGTACAAAGCCACAAAGCTTCCATGTCGGCATGAAATGAAATGGGCAGTGATGCCCAAGAAATTTGACCAAAGATCAATTGTTAGATAAACATGTGACAAACATGCCAGTTGGTGTCTCATTTCTTCTTCCATCTACTGAACTACTGTTGGTATCAAAATATTTCTAATTGTCGATCGTCTTGGAATTACAAATTTTGGGTCAGCAGTCAGCAGCAAATCTCCAAATGTTTTACTATCAACAATGCTTAATGGTAGCTGATCACAAGCAATTGATTTTATTAAAGCTTTTGTCAGTGCTTTTTGAGTCACATCATGAGCAGCAAAAAACAGAAAGCTTTGAAAAATGACTTAATTTGAATTTGGCAATCCTTTTCTTGTATTTTCTTTGATTTTTCCTGATGCTTTTGTTTGCAATGCATGTAGTTAGTATACTGACTAAGACAACATCTTTTCAAATACGTTATCAAATTTGATGTTGCTTTTGTTGAAAACTTAATCTTTTTTTGCATTGATTGCAGCATGCCTCAGTATTGGTTAAAAATTTGAAAAAATCTGCTAATGGTTTTAGTAGTAGGCCTACTTTGACTGTGGATTCAGCTTCAACATTATTCATTTCTAAATTTTCCATACTGTTCTGCAATAAGTTTTTATTTTTTAAACTTAGAATGCAAAGTTGATAAAAAAACAAACATTATTTAGCAATGTTACTGTTAACTGAAGACTATGTGAACAAAAGTACAAACAATGCTTTTTAAACAAAAGCACTTGTAATTAGGCTACTAAGCAAAACATCACACTGATGACAGGATTGCGAGCATGTGCTATCTCAACAAAATGAGCTCAAAAATTTTTATATCTCGAAACTATCACTGCTAATACAACAGTGAACACTGAACAACATAGACAACGACTGAGTGACTGCACTAACAACACTAAACCACTCGGTCACGGTCGCTAAATATTAATATAAAAGCTGGTCTGCATGTCTAGACAATTATTTAATAAATTTATTTATTTATTTGCATCAGACAGGATGCTCAGTTACACAAACACATGACAAAATAAAGAAACAAACTACTTTTCCAGTGGCAGCTGCACTGGGTCACTCGGTCAGTCATAAAAGATTTGTCAAAGCAACACTAATTTAGTGAAAAGCACAAATAGAAGCAGTGACGTAATATTGAAACAGCAACAGTAAATAGGGTACGAGAAGGAGACTAACAAGAGTTTTCTCCTTTATAAAGCAGCAGAAACAAACGCTGCAGTCTTGAGATGTTGAATCAAGAAAACAGTGAGCTGCTTGCCGCTGCAACAAAAAAACTGTCAACCAACTGACATTGGTCATGTGTTAACATGCAACGATTCTTGATAAAAATGAAAATGTAGAACTTCACATTCATAAACTTGTTAAAAAGTAATTGTAATTTGATGATTAATTTTTTAAATTACAATTATAATTACAATTACACAAGAACAAAAAATCTCAATTATAATTATAATTACAATTACTCAAAAAAGTGTAATTAATTACATTCAATTATAATTACAATTGTAATTGATCCAACTCTGATCATTACTAATAATTTTCACCACAAAACTACAACAACTTTTTTTATTAGATTCAGCTAACTATGGCACAACTTTTATATTAGATTCAATTAACTATGGCACAACTATGGCACAATTAAATAAAGAACCAAACATGACCATCAAACAAAATACCCAAAAATTATCAAAATTACTCTTGATATAAAAGTGACATTTTGTAACAATAATTGCCATTACAGCCAAAGCAAAACAAACCCTACATTCTCAAATTACTCAAATCTATCAAAAGGTGTAAAAGAAACTAATTGTCTTTACCTTCAAAATTATCAATCACTGCATTTTGGAATATGCAACCAGGATATAAAGCCTTATCATATCAAACACCAGCATTAACTAACAAACTGTGAACCATTCAAAACAGAGCTTTACACATTGCCATAGCTTAGAGGTGGGAAACCTTTTTGTTATTGGAGGCCAGATTTTAAAATACAAAGAAAATAGCATAATCAGTTTGAATCTATTTCAGTTTTTTTAATTTTTGTTGCCAAAAAGTAGTGATCTCTAAAAAAAGTCTTCACCTTGATTCTGTCCCAGTTTTCTTGATTTTGTTCTTAAAATACAGTGATCTCTGCAAGTTAAGGAAAAAAATTTTTTTATTATCAGCAATATTCATTGACACATAATTCAATTACTTTTTAAAATGTTATGGAGGCTGCAGGTTTCCCACCTTTACCATAGCTGCATAAGAGACACAAACACTCAAGACAAAATCATTAGCCTTCAAATGGACACCCAGCTACAAACAACTGATCATAACCAGGGTAGTGAAGTCGAAAGTTTTAAGGAGTCAGAGTCAGATTATTAAGAATAGAAAGAGTTGATGTCAGAGTTGGAATATTTTATCTGACTCCAACTTTTGATGTCCAATTTTTTTTCTTAGAACACTACTTTTTAGGAATGAAATGCAAGAAATCAAGGACTGATTCTAAGTGAGGGTTTTTTTTTTTTCAAAAACACTTGTTTTTTGGGTCAAAAATCATGAAATCCAAGACTGATTTAAAGTGAGTGATGACCTTTTTTTTAGGACAAACAAGTGTTCCAGTTTGCCCCTTCAGAAATATGGTATACCTATGCATAACGCTATTGCCCTTATTAAGGATTCAGTCTGGGGGATCAGAATCGAAGTCCTTGAAATTCTAGAAGCAGGAGTTGGAGTCTGCATCCTAGACATTCTAGGAACCAGAGTTAAAGTTGGATCTCACATCTTCTGACTCTGCAACCCTGATCATAATACAAATGCCCCTTTTAGCCCTTTTAATGCACATTCAGATCCACCTAGAAACAAGACCAAAGTCGTTTGTCACAGCAATCACATCAACATCATCATTTCAGATTCAGACATAACTCCTAAAATACATAAAAAAAACCTCAAACATATTCACACTACAATCACTATATAATACCACACTGTAAGAAAAAATAACTAAGTCACTAAAACCACATGACCTTCATCAGAACAAGCATTACCACATCACATGCATACAAAAGCGACACAGCTCAGAGCTAACAAATCACTACTATGGCACTACTACTATACCCTTTTTCCATAGTGTAATTACATTGATAAGTATTTTATTTGACAAGTGGCAGAAATAAAAAAAACGACTGACCGGCAAAGTTACTTACACACAATAAACCATGAAAATACATTAAAGTGCTTGCTATATCACCTCTTTAACCATAGCAAAATACAGATGAATCCAGTTAATTGTATAGTCAATTTGACAAGCTTTTTTATGTGATTATCCAGATTATGCATTTATCTATAAGTACTAAAAACTTATTTGTTGTATGTTGCTGAAACAGTATGTGTACCAATTCAGGACAAGCATTTCAGAATGAAGTAATTATAACATTACCAGAGGATTATAGAAAATTCTACATTCTATAATATCTATAAATCCCAGGGGCATTATACTTGATTTCTTGCTTGCTTTGAAAAGCATGTGCATGTGTTGTTTTCAATCTGTTAGAAATGCTAAAACTAACTCTTTTTTTAATCAAATGATGACAGATGTTTTAAAAACATACAGTAGCACTTCTGCAACTTTGATCTCACATTGTTTTGTATCAACTGCTGTCTACTCATAAATGTAAAGCAAGAACAATGTGTGTTTGTACTCACAATGTGTTTTCAATCTGCACTTACTTTCATTGATATGCAGGAATGTTCAATTAATTGAATAAATATCTTTGAATTACTATTCTATTAACCAGATTATGCAATAAACCAATATGTGATTAACCAAAGTGTTTTCTTAGCACATGAATGGTTTTGGTTTGGGATTTCTGATCCTTATACAATAAAGCAGATTATGTGATTATCCGAAATGCAAATATTCAGATTCATCTGTACCAACATAACATCACACTATTAATCTGTGGAAGAAGCTCCTACAAGCAGTGAAGGTAATGGGCCTCCAAGATAAGCATTTGGAAAGGGGCAACAACAGCAACATATCAATAAGGGTTAAAATTTTAAAACAAAAAATTGATTAATGCATATTTGATAACTACTGTCTTTCCTTATTAATGAAAAAGTAAACTTATAAGCCTAAAATTTCTATCCAAATTTATCTATTTATTTTTGATTATTTTTAGAAAAGAAAACGATATATTATATTACAAAATATCATGCCTTAAACAACAAGTTAAAAAATTTGTACTGCTTAGTATATGCATCTTTTGGGTATTTTTGTTTAAAACTATAAGAATAGTGATGAATAGACATGAAAATAAAAAAGAGGTTTACTGGCAAATATGTATTTTGATGTACTTATTATAGCATTATTCAAGTTACAATCAAATGTTTGCAGTTAGTATTTCCTACATTACATCAATGAACAATATAATCATAAACAACAGTCAAGTTTTCATTATGTAGCTTAAAACATTTCAGTTTTCTACCATCTATTGCTTCAAAGTGCAAAAGCTTACAATCAGTCAACTAAGAAGAATGGTCAAAGCACAGTCACATAACAGCAAAATAATAATAGAAGATTTTGTTTAAAAACAACTTTCAAAATTGCAAGGTTTCATTTCCTGTTTGTTGTTACTAAGTGTGCAGACTTTGGGGATTCCCTAAAATTTAAAGGATATTAAACTCAACTTAGCAAATAGTGAACAAGAACCAAATTTCAGTCATTGTGTTAGTATTATTTACATGTTACATGGCCAAAGTAATCACCATAAGTTATAAACTATATCCAAAGTCTGATAATCAAGCTTATGAGCTTTGGATGTTTTAGCCTTACAGTAACTCTTTAGGACAAACTTTTTATAAAAAGAATACAGATAACAATTAAAATTTTATTTATTTAATATATAATGCTGTGCTGCTTGTTTCAACACCCAAGCACTCTAACAAGTAAGGAAACACAAAATATACAGCAAGAAAATGCTACAGTATACACTTAAAACAATTATACATTGCTAATAAAAAAATAGCAATAGAAAAACAAAACAAAAAACAGTAAATAAATTTTAAGTAAATTTTTGTTTTTTTAAAAATTTTTTATCTTTAAATTTATCCTCCTGACTTGCAGGAAAGTGACGGAGACACTAATACATAGAGTAAGCAATTACCACAACCTGCTTCCGGAGATGCCAAGATATTGCTGTTTGCTTGAAATTTAATACAAATATAACTAAAATTTAGAACTGCCTGTTAAGATCACCAAGCAGGGGAATGTACCATAAAGTGCCTTTCTGAAAGGCATAACAGAATAGCATAAGTTTTGAACTGAGACCATGTTGATCATAATCCCAGCACTCTAACCACTCAACCAAATTCTGTATGTTCTATAAAGGAAAAATTTATCATAACAATCAATGTGAGAACTTCTGGTCTAATACGATGAGTATGTCCATGCAAGTTATAACAATTAATTTTTTAGAAAATAGTCATTGAAATCAATATCAATCATATCATAATACATTTTATACAAAAAATCATATCAAATTTAAGTTGTCGATATTCCAATGATTTAAGATTTAGCATATACAATTGATTACAGCAAGGATTCTCAACTGGAAAAGAATTTCCCACTAGGGAAAAATTTTGTATTTTTAAAAGGGGAATTTATTTTTAATGAAATTGAACATTTTATATATTAACTGTAATACTTTATAGATTATTTTTATGAAGAACACTTCAAAAGTTTAATTTATTTTGGTAATTTTTTTTTAGAGATTATTATGTTTTCAAGACTAAAATCAAGAAATTAAAGACATATTCTAAGTGAAGACCTTTTTTTTTGTCTTCATCCAAAATTTTAGACAAATTTTCTTCTCATAGTTGTAAAGTTTTAAAAATACTGATATGTACATATAAATTATAAACTAAATTTCCAGTAAGAAAAATTTAGTTTTAAATATCAATTAAAGAGGTCCATGAAGTTAAAAAGGTTGAGAACAACTGGATTAGAGTAAGAGAAACATAAACTAGAGCACTTACAAATCATTCTAACATTATTTATAACAAAAATGATTGGCAAATTTATAGATAAGGTCCAGCACTACTTTAGGCAATTTTTCGAGACTAATTTACTGTTGTTTTGCATGCTGAGAACAATTTTGGCACTTAGAAGCGTTGCAAATCATTTTTTAAGAGTGTTTCAAAGGGGAGACCTCCCTGAACCCTCACCCCGAATTTTAGGAAGACTTAAAAATCACTTTTTTTATCGTTTTTCACAGGCTCCTTCCATGACGACAATGAATGAATGAATTAATGAAAATGCAAAATTTGAACCCCCACCCTGAATTTTAATAAGACCTAAAAATCACTTTTTTATTGTTTTTCACAGGCTCCTTCCATGATGACAATGAATGAGTGAATGAATAAAAATGCAAAATTTAAAAAGAGCACAAAACGAGTAACTCGATTGTGTGCATGCACAGAAATGGGGTGGGGGAGGGGGTCTGCATAAAATATCAAATATCTCAAAAATGATTAATTTGTGACAAATTTAAATATCACCATGTTATTCAGCAAGCAAAATTACAAATAGAAAGTCAAGGTTTGAAGCATAAAATTGTGCTGGACCTTATTTTTAAAAATACTAAACGATTGATAGAACAACTTTTAAAATAGGATAACGATGATCTTGGTGGTTTTTGGGGAGAATTGCTAGCAAATACAAATTTTTATGCAACTCTTCACCCAGTGTACTTTGGTGCAAATTTGCCTTTTGTGGTCTTACAAACCACAAATAGAAAGTTTTGTATGCTGGTTAAGTATTTTACTTGACTAATTTAAAGATTAACATCAGTATACAATTGACATAACATTGACTAAACTATTCATGTTAATCTTTTGTTCATATTTAGTTTCCTCTACCTCAAAATACAGCACTTAAGTCTATTACTTTATATTAGTTTTTCTTTCTTTTCTTTACATTCGCATTCTGTTATAAAATCATTGTAATGTCCAATTGATAACCAATGATACATAAAAAAAATTCTTGTCATATCCTTAAAAATATGTGTTATTTTTTAATTTGATTTTTGTGTGTGTTTATAACTATTATTAAAATTTTTATACAAAAAAAAAAAAAATCATTTACTTTGTGAACTTTGCCTATCAACTTCTGATGATTCACATAATCGTTTTTGGGTCTTTTCAAAAAGTCACTGTAAGCAATTTTTGTTCATGAAACTAACCTGGTTCCTCCTGCAGTTACTATCGCTTCTTGAGAGATCTTTTTTCTTTTGTCCATCTTGGTGCTGAAAAGGGCATTCCAGGTTAGCTTCACCAAAAAAAATTGCTTATGGTGACTTATTGAAAAGACCCTCTTTTTTTCTGATTGTCCTCCAACTAAACAATTAATCTTATTCCTTCAATCCCTACTATGGTACTATCCAAAATCTTGCAAAAACTTATTAATGTATCCAAAGATACCCTACTTTCCAATTGAAAAGCTTAGTTCTAAATGTACCTAAGTCACATATTGTCATTTTGAGAAAATGAGCTTTAAAATTTTCAAAAACCCTATTTTTAAAATAGAAATTTGCTGAGATTTCAAACCTCTGTGCTATTCAAAAAGTGATTTTCTGAAAAGATTTTTTGTCAGAATATTTCTGGCAAGTAAACAAACAATTTTTTCTGCTTATCTCATTTTTTTGAAAATGTGACTTAGATACTTTTAGAAATAAGGCCTTCAATTATACTATATTAACTTTCAAAACTGTTGGCAGCATGGTTAAGTTGCAAAAGTGTCATAATTGTGATCAGCATAGTCTCGATTCCAAACCTATTCACACCATTCTGTTTACCCCTTGGGAAAGACACTTTACAGCACTTTTCCTTGCTTGGTGGTCTTGACAAGCAGTTTTAAATTTTAGTCATATCTATAATAAAAACTTAAAAAAAAAGTTTAATTGGACAGCAATATCTTGTCATGTAATGAAGTAGGTTGGAAGGTTTTTTAAAATGTACAGGTCAACATGGGAGGCTAGTTTGATGAGGTTGACTTGATTAGTATTTATAAAATATTTATTTATTGTTAAAATTGGTTGTATTTGTAATGTAAATAAGTAGAGCAATAATATCATTCAGTTTTAAGTTGGCAAGGTTGGCTATAAAAATATTTAAAATCTTGAAGAGACCCAGTAATAATATATCACAATACGGTATTATGATATACCAAGTGTGTGTATCAAGACCCAGTAATAGTATATTACAATATTATAATAATTGCATGCATTGTTTTTATTTACCTGGGTACACAAAAAAAATAGACTTTGTTTTTAATTTTGTGTTATGTTTCAATTTAATAAAAGAGTCTTTTACATTTTAATCTTTACTCACAATCAACTTGAAATTACTCATAGTGCAAATAAAGATTGCAAAAAAGGAGGCAGCAACTAAACGAAACACATTATTACATTCACAATGTTTGAAACCTACTTGCATCAATTTGTTATGTCCTTGAGAAAGACACTTTGCAACACTTTCCTCTTCCAGTTGATCTTAGCAAGCAGCTTTAAATTTCTCCAAATATCTCAACTAAAAACTAAAAAAACTTAATAAAAACGATATATCCGTACAGTAGGCCTGTTATTGGTTGCTTACTGTTAGATCCTGATTGGCTATTCGAGGTAATTTAATGATTACTTGAAAAAAATTATTTTAACCTTTGTAAGAACAAAAAGAATTAATATACAGGGTAAGGTAAAAGCATATCCATCGTTACCATTAAATTGATCAATAGACAAGCATTTGTCAAGTAGTGACAGCAGAAAATGCCAATTTTTTAGACAACACTAAAATGTGTAGTTAAAGTAAGTCTACATTAGCCTTCCTCAAATAACCCATCTTTTAACCAGATCATCAAATGACTTGTTTCATTCATCTTTTTTTTTTTTGACTAAAGCTTTATTTACCAGTGTCATTTCGGCAAAATACTCTCATTTCAACCAATAAAAAAAAGAAAAATCTTTAGCTTCATTAAATGGCTGATGAAAACAACAAAAAAAATCCGTAACATGGCGCAGGCAAACAAAAAAATGGAAGCAAACGTAACACAAAACGATCAAAATTTAAACTCTATAAATTTTTTGGGAGAAACTCACTAAATACAAAAATTTTTCAAACACTAAGTTGAGTTTTACCTTAACTTCATAACTTCTAACTATTGAATTCGTATTTTAAGCCAAAACAAACAAATACAAAACTCGAAAATTTTACTACAAAAAATCTATTGAATAAGTGGCGAGCGGTGAACTCCGAGGCGAGTCATGCAATTGGTATAGCTATCCATTGAATGCATAGGCGTATCAGCCAAAAATATTTTGTGGGGGCAATAAAGTTTTGCCCAAATTATGTGATATTTACTTAAATTAAATTGTTCTCTAAAAAAAGTCTTCACTTTGAATCAGCCTCGGATTTCCTGATATTTTTGTCTTTGAAAATTAATAATCTCTGAAAAAAACAAAAAAAGGGTCTGCACATAGAATCTGTCTTCGTTTTCTGGCGAGATTTCTGCCCAAATGGGCAGTACAAAACCCTAAAGTATTAATGATCTCCAATGGGGGGCCATGGCACAAGAAGTACTGTCTTTAGTAGGGCCTATGGTAAGCCTACGTATTAATCATCTACAAGGGGGGGCATAGCACAATATTCCCTCCTACGCTAGTGGGTACATTATTTTACACAGTGATGGCTTTAATAGGGTGCGAACAGTGCGGCCGCATCAAGCTCCCTCTAAAATGCATCAAAAAGTGGTCCATTCTACACAAGATATTGCTCTATTTCAGTGGTTCTCAACCTTTCTATTATCGCGGACCCTTTAATTATCTTTCAAGCAATCGCGGACCCTTTGGCCGTGGGCGCCGGCTGAAACAATTTTAGAGGAGCAAGATAGGCATAAAGTATATCTAGAAAGAGCCAAGATGGTTAAAACTTATCAAAAAGCTCTATTTTACAAAAAAAATTCAGATTCCAGAGGTACCAACGCCTCTTCTTGCTCTCCCCCAGTGCCGACGTCCATACATCACATTTTCTCTTCTTGACCTTCATTTGGAAACCAGATTTGCATCCAAGCATTGCCAAGACTCCATCCGTACATACGCCACAAAGCTTTTCCCACTGCTTCATAAATCTTTGAGATGCTGTTCATTACACCTTGAGTTGTTGCTATAGTTTCCAAAGAATTGCAATACAAAAACCCTTCTTTAACATCCTCCTTATGTATGTATCAAACAAATACCAAGAGCTGCGAGCATGATGCAACATCTGTTGATATATGTCGAGTTGCACAACGAACATGTGAGAAGATCTGATTTCCGCTATAACTTGCTGTTTGACGTCTGCTGACCCATAGACTCTAGAGTCTATGGCTGACCTAAGCAAAATACGCTTCTTAATTGTGTTGTTGGTACTTGGCACTTGTTGAATCTTTTTTGCACTTGTTTCTCCTAAAAGCAATTTCATCCATATCTACCGCACATGGTTTTACACGGGTTACTCCGATGGTATAGGGATTTTTTTGCTTAGCTATATGTAATGCCATTTCAATAAAAGCCGTCAGGCTTGCAGTGATCTATTCTTGAAAATATCCTTTAGCATACAATTTTTGCCGTTTCAACAAGAGTTTTTGTATTTTGTCTTTAAAAAAATCTAATTCTTTTTTACATTCTCTTGGTGCTTCTGTTGCAGGCAGGGACCTATTTTAAGGGGGGGATGGGGGGGACATGTTTTCCCCAATACCTGGGAAGGGGGGAATAAAATACCTTTTGTCCCCCCAAATTTATGGCAAACTCAAGGACATTGTCCTTATTGTTTGAGTTTGCTGCAGATGTTTTTTCAGAGATTATCATTTAGTTGCGACGAAAAGTGGTAAATAGAAGATCGATTCAAGGTGAATACCTTGTTTTTTAGAGATCATCATGATTTTGAGAGAAAAATGATGAAATCAGAGACGAATTGAAGCGAAGACCTTTTTTTTTTTTGAGAGAAAAATGGTGAAATCGGAGACAAATTGAAGCGAAGACCTTTTTTTTTTTTTTTTAGAGACCACCATGATTTTGGGAGAAAAATAGTGAAATCGAATGAAGAAAAATAGAGAAAATGCCCGGGCCCCCAAAAGTTTGACTGCCTATAGGCTCCGGGATGCTTAATCTCGCACTGAATTTATTAGTAATCAAATATTGAACATGTCGTAGTCACACAAAATTGTCCCCCCCAAAATTTTTTAGCAAACTAGGTCCTTGCCTCGTACACTATATCCTGTTCATCATCATGATCATCAGAATTGGTTGAAGACATGGAAGACCTAAGCTGGTTCTCATCAATGTCCGGCAGCTTGGTGAAAATAGGTACAGGTACTTTATCACTATGGGGAATCGGTCACATAGCAGAATGTATGTTTGGGTATTGCAAGTGTTGCTTGCTTTTCTTGTTGAATCCTTTGACATTTACGAGGCAGAAGTAGCAGTCATTCACGTGGTTTTTTGGTTCTCTCCATACCATTGGCACACCAAATTTGAGCTTCGCATTCTTTCCTTGAGACCGGGATCTCAATGTTTCGACACACGTTGTGCAAACTTGGTGAGGCGCCCAACTTTTGTCCTGGTCACCAAGCGGTACTCCAAAATAAGTAAAGTTAATTTTTTGATAAAACTATTGATATTACGTCTTCAAGGTGGTAAAAACCACAGATATAACAGAAAATATCTGGGACATTGCAGCATTTTCTTCGCTTGGAAGTCACAAATATGTTAAGACCTTAACGTAAGATAAAACAGAACAAAAGCTTTTAAACACTGTACTGTAAATATTACTGAACCTGTAACATATTAACAAACACTCCTGTTTAGAAACTATTGCTGTTACAAACAAATATATTGTTACAAACAAAACTATTGCTGTTACAAACAAATGAGGTGAAGCAACCTTGCTTCTATATTAAACAACAAGTCACACCTTTCATCGCTAATTAGCAAGACACAACGTCAACTCGTTTTGTTGCTTCTTCCTTTTTCTAACCCGTCTTTAACAACACACAAACTTTTCAACGTTTTGTTATTTTGTTCATGTGGCTGTGCAGAAATAAAAGAAAACTAAACTGAATGTTTCAGAAGAACAACTTTTTAACCTTACTACCTTGTCTGCAAAGTGCAATTTCTGTAACTTCATGGCTAGTTCTCATATCCAACATCGAAATAAGAAGTTGAGTTTCTCACGACTTTCCACCGCCATAAACAATATTATGGTCTTTTTTTCCCATTTCGCAAAACTGGTTTAAAAACTATGCTTTTGAAGTTGCTTTTGTGCTTGATAAATGGCATCAAACATCTGAGCGAATGAGCAACTTTCACACAATGCAGCACTACAAAACATGCAAATTGCACAAAAATGTGATGTAATAAAGAAAATCTGAGCTCAGATTCGGATTCAGCACCCCAAAGTTACCCTAACTCCGTTCTCAAAGTCCATGCAAGAAAAAAAAAATTTTTTTTTGTTGACCAGTGTAATTATTTAACCGCTCTGACCCGACGTCATTGAGCACTTTCCTGATGAACACCGACAAAAAATTTGGAAAACTTCTGCAGACAATTCTGTTTCGACCTTTCGGGTGTCGTCAGTGCAGTGAAGTGTATATATGTATACAGTGGCGGCTCGTACATAGGGGCCACAGGGGCCGGGCCCCACTAAAAATTTGACTAATAATATGTGAATTTTTAAAGAAAGACGCTATATTAAATATCAAAATGTTTACATGCATGCCAAGATAACAGTTAACAGAAAAGCAACGAGAAATATTTTCAAATATTTTCTGAAGTCTCTTCAAAACAATCCAGAGGGGCCCACATATTTTGGCCCGTTTACTCCTATATATTTACACCTAAAGCCAACCAACTCACGCGCCGCGCTTTGTGAAGATTTTACTACGCTAGCAATAGCACAAAATTGGGGCCAGCGATGTCTGGCCCAAACAGCAATCGTAACTTATAAGCAGACGTTAGCTGCGCCTGCGCCTGCCTTTTTTGGCTTAAGCGTGATCAATTGTACAGTTTAATTTGCTTTAATTTTGTGAGTTCGAGTTCGTTTTCAATTCGACAATTTTAATTTGTTTTTCTATTTGAATAAGGTATTTCAACTTCAACTTAAAATAAAGAAATAATTTGTTAAAGAATAATTTTGGTAAAACAAATATTTTGGTTTTCTATTTGAATAAGGAAACAAATTGATTAGTAAGAAGTCTCTTTAAAACGATGCAGAGGGGCCCACATATTTTGGCCCGTTTACTCCTATATATTTACACCTAAAGCCAACCAACTCATGCGCCGCGCTTTGTGAAGATTTTACTATGCAAGTCAATAGCACAAAATTGGGGCCAGCGATGTCTGGCCCAAACAGCAATCGTAACTTATAAACAGACGTTAGCTGCGCCAGCCCGTGTGCAGCCTTAGAAAATTAGTTGTTATTCAGTTGATATTGGGTGATGTTGTGCATTCTTTTGTGAGACAACAGGTTCTGCTTCTCAGCACATGTTTTTTCACAGCTGTGGTTGTTTATCAGTTATTGGTAACGTGATTTATTGTTATTTTGCTGCGCTTACCTCTTTGGCGAAGGAAAAAAGGTTAAAAGGTTAAGACTATTAGCATTGTGATTCAATCACGTTACATGCGTTTGAACTTAGGTCGCTGCAACTCTAGAAGAGCTGCAACTCATGCATCTGTTTCTCATTTGCAATTGCAATCATGTGTAACGGAAGCATGTGATACAATCACAGAGGAAGTTAAAGAAAACTTCGGATCTTCGGATAAATTTCGTTCATTTTCCATAGTGAATCCAGCTGAATTTGAGCTTTATAGAAACTCTTTTCCCGACAATTATGTTAAAGAAATTGCTTCGAATTACGCAATGCTTAATAAAGATAAACTGAAGTGTGAATTGTCCGTTTTGTATGCAAATGATAATTTTAGTGGAATTTCCAATATTAGCGAGCTATTAAAATTCATAAATGAAAATGGACTTGATGAAATATTTTTTGAAGTGTCTAAACTGCTTGAAATTGTTCTTGTGCCACCAATTTCAACTGCTGACTCAGAGAGAAGCTTTAGCACAATGAAGCGAATAAAAACAATTCTTCAAAACACCATGTGGCAAGACAGACTGAACAGCCTCGCTTGCCTGTCGATACATAAGGAGTATATTAGCAAAATCAGAGATTACAACAACAAAGTCATCAACATTTTTGCGCAGATAAAGGACCGAAGAGCTGACTACTTATACAAATAAAGGTTAGAGTTGAATATAGCATTTTTTGTTAAAAATTTATTTACCCCGCCTTTGAATTTAGGTAGTCTATGAATGGAACTTTTTGATATTTCAAAAATTGTTTTGCTGGCCCCACCATTAATGAAAGCCACGAGCCGCCACTGTATATATATACATACATACACTTCACTGCACTGATATATATATATAATAATAAAAGTGGCAAGACTGTCAGTAAAGAGCTCAATGAAAACTCAAGAGCATTAAATTAAATTACAAAAGCCACAAAAGAGATTTTATTAAAACCTCAACAGTCTGTTTCGCCTTTTCGGCTCATCAGGAGGTGATTTTTATTCAAATAGAATATTCAATTCGGGTGGTTAAAGCTTATTCAAATCGGGTGGTTAAAGCACCGGACTGATGATCAGCATGGTCTCGGTTCAAAACTTACTTGCGCCATTCTGTTGTGTCCTTGGGAAAGACACTTTACGGCACTTTCCCCTGCTTGGTGGTCCTGACCATAGATATCCTATATAACTCCTAGATTGCGCATTCCCGTAGAAAAGCTGTTCTAAAATTGAAGCCAATTGAATATATCGTAAGACTCCCCGCGGTTACATTAGCTTGAATGGAAATTATATGTATTTTGACACTAAAATTGAATTTTTGACCGATTAAAACGTTTTTCTTTTGGGGGTTGTAATGGATACGAAAATTTGAAGTAATGAGCTATGAAAAATGTCAAATTAACTGACTTTGACGCACAATAAAAATAAGTTAGACAAAGGAATAAGTAAAAATTATGTTTCAATTTTTATATTTTCAATGATACTGTTAAAAATAATAAATTTTTTTAAGTGTTATTATTGAAGTTGCAGATCTCTTTATATTTATTTTTATTTATTTATTTATTTTCATTTTTACTCACTATATATTTTCTATATATTGTAGATCTTATTAGTATAGATATTACTCACTATATACAGGGTGGCCCAAAAGTAGGCATACAGTTATTTATACACTTTGCTTTTTTATATGCTTTTTAATATGGTTTAAAGTTATCTGCAGTGTGATTTATGTTACTTAAAGTGCCACAAATGTTAGAAAATTTGGAATCTGAAATGATAGTGCCACAACTTCAAACCAAACCTAACTTTGATGAACTCTTCTTTCAGCAAGATGGAGCACCTTTACACTATGCGTTAAGAGTAAGCAATTACTTTAACAAAGTCTTTCCACAGTGTTGGTTCAGAAGAAGAGGTAGCATTGAATGGCCACCACACTCACCTGACCTGACACCAATGGATTTTTTCTTTTGGGGTGTTGTAAAGAACAAAGTGTATGAGAAGAATCCCAAAACAGTAAATCAATTAAAAGATTACATTTATGATGCATTCAGAGAAATTCATGAAAATCAAAGTTTGTGCCGCACTGTGTGTCAGAGTGTTTTGGACAGGTTTGAAGAATGTTGCAATGTTAGCAGAGGACATTTTGAGAACTTAAGAAGTTAAACAGTTTCTGTCTAAGATATAACTTGCATTCTAGAAGTTTAAAAGTATCTACATACATGAGAACTACAAACCTACTTTTGAACCCTTTTAATAACTGTATACCTACTTTTGGGCCACCCTGTATTGTAGATCTCTATATATTCTAATCTTCGTTTATAAAATTAGGTAAAATGGTATGCATATAAGTTGTCCTTCAATTTTTTACAATAATTTTTTATAAGTAAATGTGTTTTATTTATTAAAAAAATTATACATGTTAATATCAAGTATCTAATTTCATTAAATGATAAAAAAAACATGCACAATATACATAATTAGTTGTACACTAATGAATGATAGACGAATTGGATCTCTTAGAGATTTTCCATAAGCGATTTTTGTTTATGAAACTAACTCAGAATCTTTCTGTGCTTACTATTGTTTCTTGAAGAAATTATTTTCCTCTTAGTTTTTTTATTTTATTTCCTCTTGGTATAGTAGGGAGAATTCAAAATTGTTTGAAAAGCAAAGCTTGTCAAGGTATCATAGTTATAATTGTAATATTTGTTGATATACTTAAATTTTTTTTTATTTTTTATTTATGAATTTAAACTTAAATTTTAAATGAAAGCCCATGAACTGTAATGTGAAAATATTCAAAACTGTTTTTGTTTTTGTAAAGAAATTTTAATACTTATTTTTTAAATTAGGGTTAGAGTTAAGGTTAGTATTAGATAGGTTAATTCTAACGTGAAGCAAAGCAAAGACTATTTTAGTAATCAAAATTTAAATATTTTCTGTCCTTCTAAATTATGCTTTAAATCAGTGTCACTGTAAATTATTTTTTAGTATAATTATTTCATTGCAACTTTTTTTATTTTTTTAATGAATTTCAGGGCTTTATGATTTTTGGTATTAAACATTTATTTTGGTGTCAGTTGTACCTCTAATGAATTTCTATTGTCTCCAATCATATATTTATTTCGAATTATTTACAAAGAAGTTTGTAATGCAATGGTTTCACTTGTTTGTATTATGGTAAATTTGTTTATAAGATTTTTTTTTTTTAGTTACAAGAAAACAATGCATGGTAGTAAGATTTTACCTAAACACATTTATACAGTTGTATATATGGATTTGTATTGAATAATATGGAATGTATTTGTATTGTATAATATAGAATATATGTATATATACATCTGTATTATATAATCTATATATAAAAGAATCATGTGGAAAATTTGTGTTCATTAGTTGCATTATGCAAAGCTTTATAATTCAAACTGTGATGATTCAAATTGTAATTTTAATAAGAGTATTGAAATATATTTTTGAGAGACAATATTTAAAATATAAAACCAACACGAAACAGCTTTACAAGCAATGTTGCATATATGATGGCATCATGTCAAATCACCAAATGGAAATATATGCTTAAAAAACAAAGAAAAATTTAGTTTACAGCATACAAATTTTTTATTGGTTATTAAATGCTTTAGCTTGAAAAAATTTTGGAAAATTCTATTAAAACTAATTTAATTTTGAGTTTTATTTTCCTTTCTGATTGAGTTTTATTTTATTTTATGTTTTGCTACAAGTGTAATTAGCATTAATATTTGTTTTTTAGTACTGATATGGTAGAATCCATCAAATTATCCTCCAGGTCTCTAAAAACTTGCTGCATATCAAGCAACTTCAAACTGCAGCTGATGTACTATTTTGAACACATTTACGTCATGGTAATTTTTTGAAATTGTTGTAAAAATTTAGTGAAATTTCTTTGTTGTTTTGTTTCCAAACAACTTTTAATTGCCATTATCAAATTTGATCAGTAGCTGTTTCACTGTTTTGCTATTTATAGATATTAATTTTGTTTAAATTTAGTCTAAATTTTTATAGTTTTCAAACCTATTTTAAGAAATCTTTCTTTAAATAGCAATGAAATCTCATATAGATTTTTTAAAAACTGATTAAATTTAAAATATTTTACTGATTGGACTTTTTTTACTTTGAGGTAATTTTTTTGAACTTTACAAACATACATAATTTAGAACACTTTAACATATGAGGAGATTACATGAAAAAAAAACAGTACACATAAAGAAGAAAAACAAAAAACATTATACCCTCATATTCATAGACAAACAAACCAAAATTTTAATAATAAAATGTCTGTAATGAAATTAAATTAAATTGTTTCAAACAAACTTTAAAGGCATTTACTATGTCTAATAAATTTTTTTGAACTATTTGGTTATTGATTCGCTGAAAATTCTTAGTATAGCTAATTCACGCATTGAGCAAAGTCTTCATCATCAAACTGTGATGAACCAAATTTTATTAGAAATAGTTTCAAAATAGATCATTGTAATTTCTTGCAGAGACCAAACTGGTGCATTGTGTTATAGCATAGATTGAACATTGGTCTATAAGCTTTAAGGTACATCCAAACGATTTTGCTGCTGAACATAGTACAAGATTTAAAAACAATGCAAGAGCTTTACATGCTATGTTGCAAATACAATGATGTCATACTAAATCACTTGATACATATACGAGTATATATGCCTAAATTGCAATGAGGCTAGGCTCAACAAGAAATGTTTATTGGTGATTAAACAGAATTAACTTTGAAAATTTGTGGCGAATCCTGTCATAATTGATTGCTTGAGTTTTTTCTTTTCCCAAATGATAGAGTCTTATTTTGCAATATGTTTTTGCTACAACTTTAATTAACAAAAATATGTGGTTTTCAGTAACTATACAATCCAGCATGTGATCCTCAAGATTTGTAAAAACTTGCTTAACATCAATGGTTCTTAGCACTGCTGCTGCTATACCTTCTTGAACATTTTTGCATTGAGGTAATTTTTGTGAAGTTGTTATGAGCATTCGTTGAAAGCATTTTTCTCTTTCACTGCAAATTTTAATCACTGATTTAAATGCATGCCTAAGGCCTCCTTTATCTTTGTAGTTCACAAAATCTGAGCTTTTCTTTTTATCAAATAAAGCTTTTTTGCATTTTATACATAAAATTTGTTTGGTAACAGATTTAGCAACATAACCAGCTATGTATTGTATAGCAGCATGTTTGTATTCAGATAAATAAACTATATTTGGTGCATCTGTGTAATCATGTTCATTTTTAACTGGTACTTTTTCGATCAAATCGTATTTTCTTATTAAAGCTGAATTTATTAAATTTATATTTTTGTTTGCAACGGCAAAATTATCCAGCATATCTAACATGTTTGTTGCATCTTTTGCTTCACAATTTCCTCCACATGCTTTAATGCCGCTTCTAAAAAATTATCTTTTATATGCAGCTCTAAACTGTTGTGCGGTTGGATTATTATTAAATCCACCACAAGCGTGCAAAGCACAAAAAAATAATTCCAAATGGTCTTGGCTGAATTTGTAAGTTAAGATATATTTCAATTTTCCAGAAGTTACAAGATTCTTGAAGAGGTTTTGAAATGCCTTGATTGCAATAACAAAACCCAAAAAGCCTGTTTTTCTTTTAGATATTAAAATAGAAGTTCCTGTTGGCAATTTTAAATCTTGGATATAGTGCAAACTTTGATTTAAAAATGATTGCCACTTGCAGCGATTAGATTCTCGAAGTGGAGCTTTATAGTTATTTGCTAATGGATTTTTAGAATTAAGAATATCGAATAGATGGTCGAAAGTTCTTATAAACGTCACTGTGGCTTCACTCCCATATTTTATTTTTTATTGCAGTATTCAATTGCATCTGCCACACTCGAACTTAACGTTGTGCTGCCAAATTTACTTTCATTTTTTGGTTAAACCAGTTTATGTGTTGTTTTTTCAACTTCGTTGCCAAATTTAAGCCTTCTATTTCTTGCAATTTTTGAAGTTGAACAACATAATTCCAAGATATTTTTTTCCGTTCTTATCTCAGTGTATTGCGTACTAACTTTTGACTCAGTGTATTGCGCAGTAACTTTAGCATGTGGGATATGTCTAAAATTATTTGAATATCTTCGTTTGATTTTGTCGGATGCGGAAAATATGGTATAATATTTTTAATTGATAAAGATGCACCTAGTTCAGATAGCATCGAAAAATGGCAAGACGGACCATCAGTGGTGGATATTCCAATTTAGGGGCCCGAGGCAAGAATTTTCAAAAATTGATGTTGTCTGAGAAAAAAAAGAGGTCTGATCTGGGCTTGCATATTTTTCTCCCAAAATCAAAGTGTTCTAAAAAAAAAAAGGTCTTCACTTCAATTTCATCTCTAATTTCCCTATTTTTCTCCCAAAATCAAGGTGTTCTCCAAAAAAAAAAAGGTCTTCACTTCGATTTCATCTCTGATTTCCCTATTTTTCTCCCAAAATCAAGGCGTTCTCTAAAAAAAAACAAAAAAAGGTCTTCACTCCGAATCGTCCTCTGAGCAAACATCTGCAGCGAATCCAAAACTGTATATGCTGTTTTCGAGGGGGGGCCTCAGGCGACTGCCTCGTTCGCCTCACCCAATATCCACCACTGCGGACCATCACAAGTAAGAGAAACAACTTTCGCACCCACTTGTGATAATCGCTCAATAGCAATTCTTACCAAATTGGCTCTTCCTTGTCCAGTAAGTCCATCAATAAAAAAACAACCAAGCGGCACTTTCCATGATTTATTGATGCAAACAGCCATTATAACTAAAGCATATTTTGCTACAGGTGATGAATCATCGTCGTCTACACCGCAACCAAGGTCAACAAAGCCGCGATATTTTTCACCATCCCAAGCAACATGCCTTCTTATTGCCATTTCGTCTAGCATAAGTGCACAGACTGTTTCTTGCGTTGACATTTCTACTGCACATTTTATTGGCCTAAATGCAAGTTCCGTAAAACCAGGTTCTGCGGGGACCGCTGTATACCATCGTCTGACTGTACTTGGGTGGGGAAGTGCGAGGTTAAACATTTTTCTGACATATCCATAAGCTTTGCTGGAATAAAACTGTAAAGTTAATGCAAAAGACTTTAACTCTTTAGAATACTTTTCTTTTTTTAAAGTTGATCTTTTTCTTGTAAACAGAGCTAGAGGCAAACCCTCAAAGTGCTGTTTCAACATGGCTTCGCAATTTGAACTAATTAAGTCTTTTCTTTTAAGAGTTTTAATCACATTTTTCAATGATTTTACACGAGTTTTTAATCGACGAGACGATTGCTGTTGTAACTTTAATTTTGTTTTTAAAGATTTTATCTGTACATTTACTTTACTAATTTTGGTATGAATATTTTCGAACACCATCGTATACGTATGATCGTGCTTTATTGTGTCATTGAGTGATTGCAAACAAGCTGATGTTGTTGGAATGTCAGATGTAAAGTTTCTTTTCCGAGTTGGTCTAACACTTTTTGTCTACAAGCAATATTTTATGTTAATTATAAATTTCTATTTACCGTAATTTATTTTTCAGTTGTTTATTCATACGATAACATGTAACAAACCTTAATTAAATGTTTTGGAAAACTTTTAAACCTAGTTGGAATTGCATCTGGTTTTAGTTTTATCGAACAGTTTTACCACTGTGCTCAATCATATCTTCCCGAAAATGATCCGAGCAAAGCCGACTTGATTTTGTTGGCACCCAGTTATCGCGACGAAGATTTTGTTTCCATTTGAATAATAGTTTAGGTTTTGTTGAAAATCTAAAGTTTATAAAATAATTTTTCTCAAGCTGGAGTTTAATTTACAAGCTTTTTTGTATTGACTTATAAACAGAACAAAAGTTTTTTAGTCAAATCATTTGAAATAAATCAAAAGAGTAGCTTTGCTTCGTGGGTGGTAACCCCCAAACCAATTTGTGCTTTAGCTGCGTAATACGTGCAACTTAATGTAAGTATTCAAACAATTTATGGTACAAATTTTGAATAAGGCTAGCAATAAATTTATCCCTAAGTTTTACGTCTTCAAATTATTGCTTCCTACGTAGTAAATTTAAAGCTTTAAATTTTATAGTTAATTTTTTATAAATACTTAAACATACATTTAGAACTCAAAACAAAAACTGCTTTGTATTGATAACTAAATAGTTCATCAGTTTTTTTTAACTACCGGTAACCCCTTTCCTCTGATTTATCTGATCGATATTCTTAAATGACTATTTAAGCTTGCTTTTTCTAACCCTTTAAGGCAGTGTTTCTCAAACCATAGGTCGCGACCCAAAAGTGGGTTGCCAAGACTATGCGAATGGGTCGCGAAAGCTTGTAAATTACCGCACGTAAAAGAAAAGATCTGCGCGCACAAGATTTGAGATTCAAGGTGAAGACCTTTTTTTAGAGATCACTACGTTTTCACCACGCTCAGTCAAATTTATTTGGATCGCAGTTATCTTTGCAAATCGTTGTTTTTAGCGATTTTGGGTCGCAGAAAAAAAGGCTTGAGAAACACTGCTTTAAGGGACAGTGGTACATATGTGTACCATCGTCGTCGTCGTTTAAAGAGTATCCACTCCAGGTCAGACGCAAACAGGACTGTGACCAAGGGTTTATTCTTTTACTACCCCAAACTGCTGCACTGCCTGAATCAGATGCTGGCAGTGATGTTATTAAGCCAGCATTGAGTTTCGTCATTCAAAACCGTCAGACCTCGTGCTCCATGTTGTGCCCGATGTCTAGGGCACGCTGTTAGTACATGGTCTGCGGTTTGCTCAGAGGCGCCACACTCGCAATTCGGTGAAGGAGCGAGACCCCATTTGTGCATGGACGAATGGAATCGCCCAACACCAGTCCGCAGGCGGTTGAGCTTAACCCAAGCTGTTCGGGGTAAGCCCATCTGTTGTATCTTTGCACGAATACACAGGTTTATAAAAAAACAATAGTAAATATTCACAAAAATACTTAGCCAAAAAAACAACCGTATTGAAATATAATGCTTTTAGTTCGTTTGCTGTAGTAGCTTGATAACTCTGAACTGACTGCTAAACCAAAATAAAGGCGCATATTTAACTAGTAACAATTATGCTTGGAGATGCGCGCGTCCAATAATTGTTCGAGCAGAAGGCGCTGATTAAGATTAGAGCGTTTAAGAAAAACACTACGTCATCTATTGCACAATATCACAACACCATCCCAACAGGCCTGGCACCGCTTCCGGCCACAAAAGCACGGAGCCTGGAAGCATTTTCACAGTACTCCGTTTTCTATTTGTGGTTTGTCCATTCAGAAGCGCGGATGCCAAGTCTGGCAAGGTTGTTCAAAAGATTTCGCGCACCTGGCACAAACGGGCGTCTGGATCTTAGTCTCACTTGGCAAGTATCTGAGAATCCACTTAAAAGACCATACAAGATATGATCGGGGTCCAGAGATCCACGATGATCCATAAAGAGTGTCTCTCCCAGTCGGCGAAGCTCAGCTGGCTGGATGCCTGAGAGTACAGGTAGGTGGTCCGTTGGAGTGGGACGCAGGCATTCACAACTATGCGCATGGCGTCGTTCAAGACACTGTTGATAAGGCAAGTGTGAGCACTGCGACACCGGACTGGCGCACAGTACTCAGTTGCTGAGTAGACTAGAGACAAGGTGGCTATGCATAGTGTTTTAGCACCAGCACCCCATCCTGAGCCCACGAGTCGCCTCAGCGGTGTGACGCGCGAGGATAGTTTTTTGCGCAATGTCACTAAAATTATTTTAGGCGACCCCATTTGGGGTCGCGACCCAACCGACCCATAGTTTAAGAAGCCCTGGGTTAAATCTAACTTTAGTCAGCAAATCAACAAATTATTTTAATAACTCTTACTTGTGAAATGTTCTATGATATTTTTTTTGACAAAACTTTCATTGTCCTCTGAGCCCTCACTGTCGCTTCTGGGTTTATCTTTGGTATGAAACCTTTTTCTGCAACCGAATGCCACACATTCATGACCTCTATTATCTGATCGGTTCATCAGAAATTAGACGCTAGTTTTTATAGTGAATGAAGGTTTTTATTGAAAAAAAATTTAGTATTTTCAATGAGTACTTTTTATCTAGAAACAGAAAAATGATTATAACTTGTAACATTGCAAAAAAGCCCACAATATGTAAACGAAGCCTACGACAGTAAAAATAATTATTTAAAAACTTCTTCAGCTAGTAACAAGCTAATTCAAAAATTTGAATTGTTTAGAAGTCATGCTCATAATTTCATACTGATAGTATTTGAATGAGAGCTTGAATAGCTCACTTGTACATGATTTTATAAAATTTGAGAAATAAATTGGTTGAAAAAGCCTCCATATAAAATAAATTCAATAAGAAAACTGGTACAATGATGTAAATAAATTACCGGTACCCATATTGAAATATTTGTTACTCATATAAACTATAAAACGCATTAACTATGAAACGGGAAGAAGATAGAGAGAGAGAAAAAACTTTTAGCAGGCTGATTAACACCACGACGTCTATTCAAATACGGTAATTATTTCGACTATAGAGGATGACTAAAAATTTGGTTATTGCGAGAATATGTATAATCGTACAATAAAAAAGAAAACTGACAAAAGCACATAAAAAATGACGTACCATTCAAATGCTAACGCTACACAACTATGTAATAAAGTTACACCTTGATGCGAATGTTCTAAGGCAGGAGCGGGCAAACTTTTTAGCTCGAGGGCCGAATTCGAAAGTTGAATTTATTGGCTGGCCGCATTATAGTAATCTCTAAAAATATTGATCTTCATTATGGATTTGTCTCGGATTTTTTAGTTTTCCTCCTAAAATTAAAGTCTTCTCTGAAAAAAAAAACGTCATCGCTGGAAATACTTTCCTAATTTTCTACTTTTCATACTGAAACCAAGCTGTTCTCTAAAAAAAAAGGTCTTCGTCTCCGATTGGCCTCAAATTTTTTTATTATTTGTTTAAACCCGTCGCAAGCCGCACAAAAGATCGTTCGGGTCGCAGTTTGCACATCCCTGTTCTAAGGTCAAAAAATCCCATACACACTTTGGTTAATGTTTTCGCAGTGGGGTGATGTGATTGAACCAGCTAGAAGTTTGTTCAAACTTTTCATTAAGCCAGTTGCACATCTAGATTCTTTTATCTTTGTCCTGTTGCTGCAGCACATGGTGAGTTGAAATTTTAAATGGAAACAGGTTCAGGTCCTTCTTTATGACTCTCAAAAGTGTAGTTGGAGACAAAGCCACCTCTTGAGTGCAGATTCGGTAAGATTTCTTTAGACTACACAAACTTGCTCTTGCTTCTCAGAAGTGATGATTGATTACTGGCCACTTCTTACTTGTGGACATGATTCAGGGCTTTCTCCATTTCAAAATGCTGCACAATGCTATATATTTCTATTATTGTAAGTGCTGCACACTTAGACTTAGATTTGTAACCCTGGTGTGTGTTAAACCGACAGCAGACTTCTGCGAGTGACTTAGTTTCATACCAGAGTTGGAAAATTTTCAAGTTTTGCTCAAGTGTGTACATTTAGCAAACAATAAATATAATACAATACTATAATATTTGTGTACAATCTGAAAAACAAGAAAAACACAGACATATTAACAAACCCAACCTGGTTGACTGTGTAACCTGAAAAGAAAAAGTCCATGCTTGCCCCAACAGATTTACTGCAGCCCATCAAACTAGTTACATCTTTTTTTGGGCACCCTGTATATATAGGCAGACTAATTAAGTTTAATAACATATTCATAAATACAAATTCATCTACTACAAAAATTAGTTTTACAGTTTTTTGCAGTTTGTTTTCACTGCTTCAAGAACATACAATTATTTTTTTCTTCTTTAAAATATATATGCATTTAACAGTTAAACCATTATTTACATGATATCAATAAAAAATATTACTATATCAATGTTAACAAATAAATAACAATTGTTTAAAACAAATAGCATGGCTTTGTGCACAATAATTTTTTGAATACATAAATTATTTGCCTGCAGAGTAAAAAGTTTGCTTGTCACTTTGTTTTAAAACAGTAACAAAGAAGTCATTTTTTCCAACAAATTAAAAAACTGGCCAAATATAATTTACTGACAACATGAGCTTGTAAACTATAGCATTTTTATACAATTAACATATATTCCAAGTTTGGCATAAAAATGGGGTAAATAGGCAGTTTAAGAGCATAAATCATTAATAAGCATAAATAAAAAAAAGGTTAAGATTTGAGTTCTATTGTTAACATTTTTATTTACACCCCTAACCCTAGCCCTTTACACACCTAAAAATCCTTAAATACACTCAATAACAATTTGCACACTAAACTGTATATTTACCAAAAATTATTTGCAAAATTGTAGTCACAAAAAACTTCTTTTTGAGCCAAAATCAACCAAAAAATAAAATAGTAAATGCTAGTCATTTAAAAAAAAAACATTAAAATTTTTGACAATGGTTGAAAATAAACAAATTGCCATTAAATACTAATAAAACAAAATTTTTGGTATTAATCAAACAAAGATCAGCCAGGCACTTTGATATTAGAATAGGAAAGACAAATATAGAACAAGTAAATGAAATAAAATATTTGGGTGTAATCTGTAATGATAAGCTTTCTTGGAAGTCTCATATACAACATGTTTACTCCAGTGGTTCCTGGGCACTGCTCAAACTGAGGAACTATGTCGACACTACAACACTAAAACGGTATATTATGCTTTAATTTACTCTTATCTTCAATAAATTGTGTCTCAATGTGGGGACTGGCTTTGACTACTGCCCTGGATCCACTGGTAAGAATATACAAAAGTGTAATCAGAATTATTACAAATTGTCCTTTTTTGTCACATACAAATACCCTTTTTCAAAAATTGAATTTTTTAAAACTAAAAAGTATTGTTAAATTTGAAATTGCAAAAACAATGTTTTGCTTTAATAAAAGTTCAGCAAAGAATGAGTACCAAACTATTATAAGTATAACCCAAAAACATCATTATAAAACAAGATTGGCAGCGAAACAAAATTATTTTCAACCTAGAAAGAGAACAGAATTAGGCAAAAAGACATTTTCTTACATTGGACCTAAAATATGACAAGAAGTACCCTTTGAATTAAAGTCACTTTCTTATAATCAATTTAGGAACAAATTTAAGCTTTTTTTAACTAGTCAATATTAGAAAAGATGCCATAACAATTTGATGAAGTCAGCTGGCACATGGAAAGTTATTTAATAACAACTAATATTGTCATTAATTCTTTATTGTTTTTCTAAATGTATTGTGTTTTGCAAGTGTATCGTTGTAATTTTTCTGATAAAAAAATTTTTTTTTTTTTGGTCCCACTATTTAAAGATAGGCAGTTGACTAAAAGACCGTATGGTCATTTCACTGCCTTCCTGTGCTTTCAAAAAAATTTTTTATCACATATATTGGTGTATTCTTCGTTTTGAAGCACAAAACAAATATATTGAACTAAAAAAAAATTGAACCATCTCCTGGTCACCTCTGACTTAAAAATTTTCATGTATATACTATTTAATCAAAAAATTTAAAATGCATATTAAAAAAATGTTTAAAAAATATTAATTTCAAACAATGATACCTTGAACATTTAATAACACTATTTTATTGAATTTTTAAAATTATCCATTAATAAAAATTTTTAAAAAAATACAAGAACTTGGCTGATCAAATTTGATACCAGTCTATGTAAATGCCAAAAATAATTTTAAAATCTTTAATATACTGCTTGTAAATGCCTAAATTAATGTTCACAAGCTCTGCTTTTCATTTATTTCTTAGTCTAAATTGATATTAAAAAAGTTTTCATTGTTCCTTGAAGTAGCAATAAAAGTATAAAAATTAAACCGTAATTTTTACTTATTTCTTAGTCTAAATTAATTTTTTGTGTGTTAAAGTCAGTTATTTCTGGCGTTTTTTATAGCTCATTAATTCTAATTTTTATATCCATGACATACGCCAAAAGAAAAACGTTTTAATTGGTCAAAAAATCGATTTTAGTGTCAAAATACATATAATTTCCATTCAAGCTAATGTAACCGCGGGGAGTCTTACGATATGTTCAATTGGCTTCAATTTTTTTATGGGAATGCGCAATCTAGGAGTTATATAGGATATCTATGGTCCTGACAAGCAGTTCTAAATTGCAATCATATCTCTACTAAATTACTAGCGGACAGCAATATCTTGGCATCTCCGGAAGCAGGTCGGGGTAATTGCTTACCCTATGTATAGCGCCTACGTCGCTTTCCTGCGAGTCAGGAGAATAAATATAGAGATAAAAATAAAAAAATAAAAAAAATAAAGTTAATAATGCAAATAATGCAGCTCCTGTGACGTCATACAAGAAAAATAACTCAAAATATAGAAAATGCTTGTATAGAAATTTGCATCCATATAAAGGTGAGGGATGGCGAGTTAGGCGTATTGTAAAAAGTGTAAAAGGAGGGAGGAAAAATCTACAAAGCAATGAAAAGGTTACGGGAGAGATCGTATGAGGTGAAAAAGTTAAGTAAGTGAAGTAGAGTGCAAATGATAGCGGATTGAAATAACGGACAAAAAAGGTAATTTAATTAATTTGAATTTGTGTTTATAGCGATGTTTTCCGGTAAGCTTCGATCGTTAGTAGGGTGTTGTTGGTTTGATAGTAGTGGTCTGATTCAAACGTAAAATGATTCTGATATTGAGATAGGTAAAGTCGCAAATAATTACGAAAAGTTTTTTAATTTAAATTTGTTTTTATGACGGTATTTCCCATTTAGTACCAATCTTTTATTCAGCATTGTGGTAGGGTCCGCTCGGAGTATGAAAAGTTTTTCTGCTAAGCAGAGGTTGCACCATCTAGCGCCCGGATGGTATGGTGTGGTGCGGGCCGCGATGCTCCATTCAATGGAGGGGTTCTTTCCTGTGTCTTTAGCTTGCCAAAAAGCCTTAGATAGCTCGGTGGCTGTTGTTTCTGTTATGTTTCAGATAATTGCCTGATGAGCCGTTTTTTGGCAAAACAAACTATTACAATTTTAAATTGTTAAATTTTTATGTGTAGTGTGTAGTGTTTTAACCTAAATAAATATATATACTGGGTTGGATAAAATAATGGATATTTGTTTAAAATTAAAACAAACTTTAATATGGTGTGGGACCACCTTTGGCAGCAAGTACAGCCTCAATTCTACAAAGTATTGACTCATACAAACTTCGAATGGTTTCCAAAAGTATTTTAACCATTCTTCAGCTAAAGTAGTCTTGTGAAACTGGGTTCTTGCAATGGGTATTAAGCTCTGCAAGCTGCAATCTTGCAGTCTTTTCTAACAATCTGTTTAAGAGTCCGACAATTTCTCTCAGATATCTTTTGTTTCAATCCAGGGCGTAGGTAATAGCAATCCAGGGTCCGTATTCTTTACCTACGCCCAATCCAGAGTTGTGTTTGGGTGAAGAGGCTTTCCTTCTTTTACAAAGGCAGTGATTACCTTTGAGACTATACTTTTTGATACAGCAAACATTTCGGCTGTTTTTGTAATGCTTACTCCTGCCATACAAGTATCAACAACTTGCCCTTTTTGGAAATCAGAAAGATTTATACATTTTAACTTACTATAAAAATATCTGTAAAAAATTGTAATTTTAGCATAACACAGTTTTGCTTTATTAATTAAATTAATTTAACTTTTAATTAATTTAATTAACTTAAAAATAATTAATTTAACTTTTAATTAATTTATTTAACTTAAAAATAATTAATTTAATTAACTTAATCAAAATTAATTAAACTTGCTTTATATGTCTATTTCACTTCCTGTGTTTGTCTTTGTGCAATATCGTTTTACCTCACTTGTAAGTGCATCACTGAATGTTGATTCTGGTGCCATTGTGTGTCGCATATAATAATAATAATAGTAAGCAAGAAAAATAATAAATGAAAAATAATACAATATATAACATTTTGACAGTTTTATGTATGTTCCAAAATTATGATGCTAAGGCGCTTGATATTTTCATAATTTTGCCCAACCCCTGTATATAAATATAACTGCAAGTTGTTAATGCTCTTCAAAATATTTTATTTCACTGAAAAAAGAAGTGAATAAGATGTTGTGTTCTCTGATGAGCTTCACAGGATAAAAAGTCTGTTGGGACAATTTTATGTAGTTATAGGCAATAAGATATGTTATGAGTTTTTCTTTCTGCTTATTGTCTGTAAAAAAACTTGCTATAGTCTTTCAGTATTTAATTTGCTTTGCAGTGTTTCTGTTTGTTGTCATTGTAAAAACCATAAACATAGAAAAGATTATTTCTAAAAAAAACATAGCTAAGTGCCACCCATAACTTAGAAACTTTTTTTTGTTAAAAATTCAGATATTTATTCAAACAAAATCATTGCAAGTTTGGACTTGAGTTAATTATTGACAGTTTATAGAATATAGTTTATAGAAAAATAGACACTGTAGAAGAGACCAGGGTTGCAAACTTGAACTTAAAAAATAAAAATTGCTAAACTTGAACTTAACTCAAACTCAAAAAATATATAATTAAATTTGAATTCATTAATTGATAAGTTTTGAACAAAGAAGAAATAATATTTTGGATTTTATTTTTAATATTAAATTGTTAAATTTAATATCTAACAATTTGATATAAGGTAAAATCAAATATCAGTGTCAATATCAGTCAGCAGTGTGGTTGAGTGGTTAAAGTGCCATGCTTGTGATCAATGTGGTCTTGGTTTAAATCTTACTCATCCCATTTTGTTGTGTTCTTGGGAAAGACATTTTATGGCACTTCCCTTGCTTGGCAGTCTTAGCAAGCAGTTTTAAATTTCAGTCATATCTTCACAAAATCAAAAAACCAAAATAAGAAATTACAAGCAAACAGCAATATCTTGGCAACTTTGGAAGCAGGTCGGGGTAATTGCTTGCCTAATGTATAGTGTCTCTATTGCTTTCCTGTGAGTCAGGAGGATAAATATAGAGATAAAATAAAGATAATAAATCAAATACAACTCAATTGCATTTGAGTTTGAAAATATCTGGGAAAAGTCAGAAATTTTTGGGAAACAACAAAAAAATATTTAGACAACAAAAAATTTTTTAAGCATAAAAAATCAACTACTTTTTCAGGACAAAATTTTCAAATTCAAAGAAAAGATTAGTGTAAGAAGTGAAAATTTTGTTTAGAGATCACTACTTTTTTGGAATAAAAATTGAGAAATCTGAGACAGATTGCAACTATTAAAAATCATGATTCAGGCAAAGTCATAAATTTGGGCAAAACTGTATTGTTCCCCAAACATTTTTTTGGATAATATGCCTATATAATGCCTTCTTTCATTATTTCTTTTATTTTGTTTATCTATTCATGGTAGCCTTACAATTGTTTAAAGTTATTGCATAGATAAGGTTAATCAAGTTTTCAATTTTCGCAACATCCAATAGAACTCAAATTTAAACTGGAACTCAAAAAATTGAAAATTAAAGAACTCAAACTTGGATTTGCAAATTTTTTATAAACTTGAAGTTGAACTAAAATTAAAATCTATTGAGTTTGCAATCCTTGAGAAGACATTGTTTATTACCAATAAATGTGATATCTGTATCAAGAATATCAAGAAAGCAGATTGATGCTTGTAGAAAGATTTAGTTTCGCTGAATAAAAACAGTGAAGAAAAAAAGTGAGATTGCAATCAAATTTTTGGCTTCTGAGATGTGCTTTTATATGACAATGTTTCACAGCTCCTGGGTTGTGACCTAAAAGTAAGTCATTATTTAATTTAATTTGCTTCAATTTAAGACTTCTGTTGTTTACAAAGCCATTGAATTGTACAGAGTTTGTTTCCACAATTGCCAAAAAATTTGATTTCATTGTAAAGATGAGTCTCAACACAATTTACCAGCAGAAATTGTGGCACAAAAAGTACCTCAATCAGGTTTTTACAATTGAGTTGCAGAATTTAACTAAAAATTTAATTATTTATTTTATGAATACAATGCATGGTGATTGGACTTAAACTCAAGGAAATTACAGAAAGAATCTATAAAAATTATGATACGAATAATGCATGGAAAGGTTAAATAACAAAAACACACAAAAAGGTTAATTCACAAAAGCACAAGAAAAGATTAAATCATGTTTGTAATCAAGAGCAAATTGAATTTTTTTCAAGTGAGCTTTAACCTTTTAAGCGTCAGTTTTTCAAGCCTATGGGCAACTCAAAATGACAGGTTTTTTTTCCAAGATATCAAATATTTTAAACTATGCAGAGTGTATTATTTTATGTACATAATGCAATTCTATTATTTTTTTAATTATGTAAATGTGTTGAAATAAAAAATAATTGTACTTACTATTCTTTATTGCTTAGTGTGCCACTCCTTGAAACATGGCACTACACAAAGTGCCACTTGACATTTTTCACACCAGTAACCGGATTGACGGGTCTTTTTACTTTTTGCACACTGGGCACATTTTTTTTGTCCAACCTTTTTCTTTGCTGAAGGTGGACATTTATCAGGAAAATGCCTCCCAATAAGCCTAGAAGGCTTTGCAATAACTTTGGCAGGTCTTCCTCCATTTGCACTTGGAACAGGCAAACTTGTTGCATATGTAGCTACTAGGTTTTCAGCCAGAGTGATAATAAAGTTGATTCTGTCTAGTTTGCCTCCAAGTTCTCTAGAGCAGGGGTCAGCAACCTTTTCAACGCAGTGTGCCAGTTTTTGAATTTTGTTAACTGTGTGTGCCGAACTATTTTTAATAATATAGTACAGGGGTGGGCAACGTTTTCTTTCCAGTGTGCCAAGTTGTGAAATTCAATGTCAAAATATATGTTTCGTTCCGATGTCTTCACTTTGATTTCATCTCCGATTTCCCTATGTTTCTCCCAAAATCAGGATGTTCTCTAAAAAAAAAATCAGGGTGATATCTAAAAAAAAAAAAAAAAGGTCCGTAAACGTGTTTTTGAAAAATATTCATGACACCACATGCTGTATAAAATCACCTCACGTGCCAGGGGTTGCCGACCCTTGCTCTAGAGCAAATAAATGAATTCAGTACTGCTATATCCAGTAAATGCCAAAATATTTTTTTGTAAAATTTCTTCATTCTGTTCCTTGCATAGTGAAATGATGTAGCAAGCTGTCAGATAAATCAACACCACCCATATGCTTATTATAATCATTGACAACTTCAGGCTTTACATGCACTTTTCCATATTTGGAAGTAGTTGTTTCCATAGCTGAACTATGAATGCTACTCAAAAGAGTCACATCAATCCTATCCTTCCATTTCAGTGCCATCAATTTTTTGCGATAAGCTGCAACAATCTCTCCATTTTGCAATGTCTTTGTCAGAGATTCTGGCAATCCTTTACGATTTTGTCACACTGTACCTACTATATCAGTTTGTCTTTCATTCAATGCATCTGCAAGAGTAGGGCTCGTATAAAAATTGTCAGTATGAGTATACAGACAATAGCCCTTATCTAAAAGTGAATCAATCAGTCTAAAAACTATTCGCGATGTGACTGGCATTTCATTATAAGCAGAGTTATATACAGTATCTTTACCTGTATATATAAAAGAGTTCCACACATAGCCTGTAGTGCTTTCACAAAGTTTGTAAAAATTCATGCCAAAACGTTTCTTTTTGTTAGGCATGTATGTGATCCAGCCTAGGTGACCCTTCCATCCCAACAATGACTCGTCTATGCTGATTGACTTGCTAGGAATGTAATTTTTCATAAATATAGGAATAAGAATATCAAGCAAGGGTTGTACTTTTGCTAGTTTCCTTCCTGGACTTCTATTGTTGATGGTTGTATTATCAGCGAAATGCATGAATCGCTGCAGCAGCTCAAACCTTCTTCCACTCATTACTTTGGAATAAAATGGTGTACATATACTTTCTCATTTACTAAAATACATACAATTTTGTGCCTTTGAGTCAACCCCTTGTAAAATTAGTAAACCTACAGGGTGTCCACACCAAGTGTAGACTGCTTATTTTTTGAAAAACTTACAAATAAAATTAAATATTACAAAATGCTTTGATTTATTTACACAGTCCCGTTACTTTTCAAACAGCCCTCGTATGTACACTCATTAGATAAAATTATTCAGCATAAAGTATCATAATTTGTATTTCATAATTTAAAAATAGTCTACACTTGGTGTGGACACCCTGTACAAACGTTTTTATTTCCTCTATGCATGTATCATACCATTAATGTGCACGTGAATGCTGTGGTAGGCTCTCAACATTTTCATCAAAGAACTGTTTTGCAAATAGGTTTGTTTCATTTGCAATGTGCTCAAAAACTTCTTGATCAAAAAATTTTTCAAAAAATTGCATGGGATTATTATTATCATCAACTGTAAATTGAATACCACTATTGTTTTGAAATGCAAATGGCAAGTGTGCACACTCTGTATTTGTCCAGTCACTTGGCAGAGCAATTTGGTCATCATCACTTTCATTGAATGATTCTACACTGCTTTCAGATAATTCATTTTCACTAATATCTGAACAAAAACTATTATCAGAATCATTTGCAATTACAAGATCAGCTATACAACTATTACTCAGCATTTGCTTTTTTTTAGCACTCATTCTGATGGGCTAAAAGTATGTATGTAAATGATGCAACGTTCAGGTGAAATGGCTTCCAGAGTGTGAACCCGCAGTACCACAACTCATCAATTATTATTGGACACTAAATTTGTCAGTGATGATCTAGCGAGTAGCGACTGCATTCAATTTGGAAGCTCATTCGATGCCAAGTAGTGCTGATTACTTGCTATAATGAAATGGGTGTAAAATTACATCAAAAACATTTGTGGTTTAGTGTGCAAATAAACAAATGTAAATATACATTTGTTTATTTGCACACTAAACCACAAATGTTTTTGTTAGTCATTGCCAACAATTTCTTCCTATAAAAGTTGGCTAAAGAATTTTAAAGAAAAAAGTCTTTTAATGACTACTAAAATTGAAAGAATTATTGGGTTTGTCAATACCATTTGTTACATCTTATGCGTAAATGTTTGCCATGTTAGTAATGGCTGACGGGTTTTGAACCGATGCACCTTCTATTCTTGCACTGTATAATCAGCACTCCTTTTAGTGCCTTCTCATGTGGCTTTTTGGCATTGAGTGATGCACATTGTATTGGGCAAGGGTTGCTTGCCACTTTGTTTTTAGTAGAACAGTTGTGATTTCTTTTAAAACTGGTGATAGGATTTGACTGAGTTATTGAAGAGAGCTTGAATTTTTAATACCCAAACTTTATGATTTGTTTGCTGCTAACGATTATTAGTCCCCTTGGATATTGGCTACTTCTGGTAGCAATTCGGTAGTCTTGTTGATTTTTTATTTGCTTGTCTGCCCAACATCGTCAGTAAGTATGTGGGCAATGCGTTCATGCAATAAAGGTAATTTACATAATATTTGTTTATAGAAAACTGCTCTCTGACTAGCATCTCAATTATTGCTTTATCAATAAAAAATAAAACCATAAAGTTTGGTGTTGATCATGGGGCATGTTTGTGAGGAGCTGGATGAGGACAAGGCAGTTTTGTGACTCTGTCACACCATTGGTCATTTTAAATTGTTTTATACCAATTCATTTTTATTGATATTTTGCTTTAAATAAAAAGACCAATACTGGTGTGTTGTGTTTTAGTAAAGATCAGACATGTGTTAAATAAGGTTTAAGTAACAACCAAACATTTTTGCTGCTGTACTTAATGCAAAATTTGAAACACAACCAAGAAGCTTTTGAGGCAATGTTGTTAAGATAATGATGCCACATCAAATCACTTGATATATAAATGGCTAAATCACAGATAGAGTTAGAAATTAAATTAATATAGCATTTGTGAAATCAAATATTATTTTCCCTGATTAACACAAAATTATTATTTTCTTTGATGACATTTACTTCTTTTCCAAACAAAAATTATTGGTTTTTAAACTTAGCAATTGATAGTTTCTAGGTAATACGAGTATGTGGCTTAATACTAAGCCCATGGTTCCTTAATTTTTTTTGAGAATGGCATCCTTTAAAAACTTATAAACACTCATGGCACCCTAGTCAAACCACAATTTGCTTGTAGTTTAAATGAACAAGATATTACAATTAAATGATATTTAATACAAAAAAAAAACACTAAGTTTTTAAGATATTAAAAATTAGTTGAGTGCGACTTGAGAGCTTGCTGCTTCAAACATATTTTACCAAGCTGCTATTTAATGATCGATATTGCAGCATGCATTTCTTGTTTAATGTAAACCAAAAAATTTTGAGTAGCTGATTTACAAATCATTGTCAAGACTTGAAACTATAACTCAATCACAGCTGAAATCATGAGCTTCTTTGCCATGACATACATTTTTTTATGTTTTACAATTCTATACACAACTTTGAAAGAGACCACTTGAAGTTATTCATTTGTGATGATTTAAGAGTAAAAAAAAATTAGATTGTTTTTAAAGTTATGATTTGTTAGGTTTGTCATTTAGTCTATTGATAGGCATTTGTTTCGCCACTTAAATTTTGCAACAAATCACACATTGAAAATAAATTTCTTCTCATTTTATGACAGTAAAACCAAAGTTAGGATAATTACAGTCATATTTTTTGTTTTTAATTGTTTTTTTTATTGATTTATGTCAGTTGCAACTTGCCTTTTCTAAGGTAAAGTATTGATGACAAATTTCTAAGGTAAATTGCTTATGCTGATTTTGTATACATGTGATGTGATGATGTTTGTTATGATGAATAAATGTCATGGGAGATTGTGTGTGTAACTTTGTCATTTTTTCTTGAACTGAGGTATTATGAGATGATGGATGTGTGAATTTGCTTGTGAGATTTTCTACATTCCTCATGTGTTATGTCTGGATTTGAGATGATGATGTTAGTGTGATCATTGTTATAAAAGATTGTGGCTTTCATGTTTCTGGTTAGGTCTGAATGTACATTAACATGATATAAAGGGTATGTTTAAATTAGTTATTTAAGATAAGCAGCATCAAGCTTAAGATGGATGTTCTAATTGGTAGGACACTGATTTCATCATGTAAATGGTTAGTGTTTGTGTCTTTTGTGCAGTCATTGGCAAAGTGCAAAGCTGGTGAAAGTTAAAGTGCAAAGCAAAGCTTTAAATGGTTTTCACTTCTTTGATGTTGGTGTTTAATATGATAGGACTCCATATAGTGTTTGCTAAGTAGATCACATATTATACCAGCACCATTTTTGGTTTCCTTTTTATTTACACAGTTTCTTTCTTGATGATAACTTTTATCATAATTCATTAATGTAATTAATTATAAATTAACATCTAAAGGTAAAACCCAGATTAATTGAAATAAAAAAATAAAAAAAACATAGTCCATGTATAGCAAGTAAAAGTTTAGCATGAGTGAAAAAAAAGATACAAAAAAAGTAAAAGCAATAAGCAGTTGGAAAAGAAAAAAAACTTAGATAACGATGACGACAATTTATGAATGAGAACCTTTTGTTTATTTTGCTTGTGTTTATCAAAAAATGTCTTGTGATGATTATCAACTTTTTATAAAATTGACTACTTTTATCATTGTCATTTCTGAAATTACTTTATTTATTGTTTGTTCTAGCATGTAAAACAAATTGTTAGTTGACATATTTTACTTTAAAAGGTTAAAATTTAAATAGTTTTTTGAATTGCTAATGGCAAGAAATCAACAAGTTTATCAACCACATGATGATGTGAATGCCAGCTCAAGCACATCTAATTATCCTGTTAATGCATACTGGGATGAAAACTTATCATCACAAGCTAGTGAACAAGAACGAATGAGTATTGCTTATGGATCAGGTGAAGCTGCAGGAAATAATGCTCAAGCATCCGTAACCCCTCATTTTCCTGCAATTGCAGATGCAGATCAAAACCCATCATCGCAGACTAATGAAACTGAGCAAATGAGTATTGCTTATGGATCAGGTGTACCTGCAGATAATCATGCTGAAGCATTTGACCGATACAGAGTGTATCAAGATCCTAATCAAGGCAGAGGTAATCGCCAACGAGGACCAGTGGTTGAGAGGCTAGCATTGTTTGATGATAGACCCCTGGATGATTTGCACTTAGGTAAAGTTAGTGCTGTTGCAGATAAATCACTTTTAAGAGACCTTTTGCAAGCCATTGTATTAACCAATATCCAGAGAAATGAAGTTGATCAGAAAATTGATAGAAGGTGTGCTGTCAGTACTCTTTTAAAAATATGGAAACTAAATGGCAATCGCAAAACTGTGGCTGATCTTATTCAACTACTTCAACAAGCTGGTGGTGGAAGATACACTGAATTAATTAACACGTTGCGAAATACCCCACCATAAAATAATTAAGAAAAAAATTTTCTTGATTTATATCTGTATTGATTAGGTGTAATGTTTTCTAAAAATATGGAAACTAAATGGCAATCGCAAAACTGTGGCTGATCTTATTCAACTACTTCAACAAGCTGGTTGTGGAAGATACACTGAATTAATTAACATGTTGTGAAATACCCCGCCATAAAATAATTAATAAAAAAATTTTTTTGATTTATATCTGTATTGATTAGGTGTAATGTCATTTTTAAGATAAAAGGTTCTTTTATCTTTTAAAAACTTGCAAGTTTTGTTTATATACTCAGCCTAATTTTATCATGATTTAATTTGCTAAGCATGAGAAAAAGTATTTGTATAATGAAAGATTACTTTGCTATAAGTCAATTTGACAAACAATCAACTATTATACTATTTTTCTTGTATATTTTATTTTCCCCTTTGATTTAAATATACTATTGATAAAACTTGATAATGTTATTATTGTATTACTTTCTTTTAAAGTTATGACATATTAAAGTAAAAATTTTGCATAGTAATATTTGATTTAAAAAAAGTAAGATTATTAGTATTGATTTTTTTCTTTTGTTTAAAAAAGTTTTTGGTAAGTTAAATTTTTTTGATAAAAACTAGTTTTTTCATTTTTGAGAGAAGATGATTATTAACCCCTTAATGTTCTAATTATTTTCAAAATGATGTGTCAAAATAAACCTAATTTTTTATTCACTTAATTGAAAGTTTATCTGTAGATACCATGAATCTTGATTAAAATCTTAAAATGATTGTTATTCCAGCAAGTGCAAAATTTTAAATTTCAGATATTTTGGGATAGTGCTTTCAAGGGTTAATATAAAGCCTTGTATGTTTAACATATGCAACAACAGTTTCATTAGCAAAAATTATCAAATTTGTTAGTTGTTATTAAGTATGTGACTTAGTAAAACAAGTTTTATGATCATAAAATTTCAGTTCTTGTTCACTATTCTTTGAGCTTACTTCATAAAGTTTTAAATTTGTGGGAATCCCCAAAACCTGCTAAATTAGTAATGGCAAATAGTGAACAAACCCCACAATTTATTGCTTTAAAAAAATAAAATTATTACATAGCCAATGCCTTCAGAAATTTTCTTGTACGTCATGAGTATAAATATATAAAAGACATAATCAACTTGTTTCTTTTTTGTCTATTTAAAAATTTTTTATTCCTCATACAAGACACTCAAAAAAAGAATCTAAAGTTAATGGAAAATATAAGTTTATACTACCTTTTTACTTTTTACAGATTCTGCTAAAAGCTTCTTTTCTGTTTGAAAACAGTAATGTCATATCTGTCATATGAATGAATGTCATATGAATGTCATATGAAAAAAAACAACTCAAATAGATTTGTATGAATCGTAGTTAAAGTTAACAGTAAGAGTGAACTAATCATTTATAAAAATATTTCAAAAATGTGATTGATCTTTAAATTCAATTTCTAACCTTTAGTTGTACTTTAGTTGTTTAGACCAGTGCTTCTCAACCTTTTTTTGTGGCGACCTGAATCTTGGCCAAAAATGGATGAGAAAACTTAGGCGACCCAATCTTTACCAGACTTAATTACAAGGTATTTTTGTCCCCAAAACTTAGTGTTCTCTAAAAAAAAGTCTTCACTTGGAATTGGTCTTGGATTTTCCTATTTTCATTCCAAATTCATGTTGTTCTCAAAAAAAAAAAAAAAAAAAAAAGTCTTGGGTTTTCTCATTTTTGTCCTATAATCATGGTGTTCTCTAAAAAACTACTTGATGTTTTAAGTTGTTTCTAAAATTTTGGACTTGTTGGCAACCCAGAAATTGAGAAGCACTGGTTTAGACTTCAATTAAAGACTTGTAACTCCTTGTTAAAAATTTGAATAAGTGTATTTTTTCCAATCTCTGTAATTTTTTAAAAGTTTGCTTGACACCACTGATTCACTTTTGCTGCCGATCGTTTTCATGTCAGCATCATAAAATATTATAAAATTCTTACTGCTTGTAATTAATAGTAATCGAAAATCTTTAATGTAATCAAAAGTGAAAAAAAACTTTTGCAATTTTTTACTTTTCTTTTTTATTGTATTTTTGTTTTTATGGTGTGTACATATTGCGAAGTTAAAATTTGTTTATTTTTTTGGTTATTCTATTATTAATAATAGTTGTATTAATATATTCCTTTTATAAATTTTTCAGTAGTTTAAAATTTTTAAATGGTTAAAAATAAGACTATATCTAAAGCTTTTTGTGTCACAATTTTCAGTAACAAAATTTTCCTTTAAAGAATCTTACATGAAAAGTTTCTGCTTTTATTTAACTCTGTTTGAAATATTATTTTGTGATGTTTAATATGAGTTGGTTTTGTTAAAGAACAATCCTTAACATTTCTAATTTTGAAAATTGTGTCTTTTTTCAGTTTCTGTGATCTTAAAAATTTGTGACTTTTTTATTTCAGTTGTTGGTAAGTTTTTACTTCAAAAAAGATGCTATGTTTTATACATTTAATTAAATAGCATAAATATTTGGGGTGATAATCTACTTGAACATCATATATCAATATAGCTTTTAGTGAAACAAATGATTTATATGAAGTGTTTGAAATTACATAAGTTTTTTCACTCCCCAATTTCTTCAAGACTGTTTGCAACTGCAGCCAATTCTTCAATATCTGTTCCAAATGTAGAATGTACAGGTAAATCATCATTTATATTTAAGCTAGATATGCAACAAGAACTTAACCAGTAGAAAAAAACCTAATCAAATTTAAATATTTAAAAATGTTTTTCAGAAAAGCCTTTTTTTCAGCATGCTCAATCTCTTCTGTTCATTCAAGAAAAACCAGTTTTTCAAAATCCTTATCTAACTAATGGTTTATTGCAATCTTATTTGAGAAGACATATTCCACAAGAAGTAAGTTGTTAAATACTTTTTCATACTTCTATTTTTTACCTATAAAACATTTTCACAGCATACTAATGGGTTGAGGATGTCATGTTAACTTTAACATCTTAAAATGTAAGGCATAAACAAATGTAAAAGTAAAGGTATAAACAAATAACTTATTCTTTCTGTTTGTTTTTACATCTTTATGTACAGTATAAAAGTTTTTAAACTTTGTTTTATTTATACATCCTTAACACTAGAATTACGGAAATTTTTACACACCTTCTTTTACGGAGGTGTGGTTTTCGACACCGATGTGAGCATGTAGCATATTAATCTGCAAAACCTTAACATTCATTTCCTCATTTGCACATATTTGTTAAAATTAAGTCTGAGATGCTTTCACTTTTCAATACCGCTCAAAAAATCTATAGTAATTAATACTTAGGAGTTTGATTCCATTGCACTACGTAATAAGACAGCAAGTAATAATACTGTGAACTTTTTTGTCATGATAAAAATCATTTATTCCAGAGAATTGCAAATGTAAAGATTGAAAAAATCAAAGAGAGCAAAACTTGCATTTAACAAATGTTACTTTCGAATTACCAACAGAGCATGTTCCACATGTTGGTTTTGTGCAGCTCAAACACAAACAAGTGGTTGCATTGTTGCAGCTTTTACCATGGCACTTCCTTTGTTTGCGAGTAGGGTATGCAGCAGGAATAGCATCAGAAAATGAAACTGTCAGTTCTGGTTCATTACATAAGTTTTTTATCAATTGAAAGATAAATTGTCGTCGGCTGATATGTTTTCTATCAGATTTTACGAACAATACTTTCGCATTTATTGCAGCAATATCAAGTATATTTGCCCAAACAGCAAGAGGCCATCGTCTGGATGCAGACTGCGTTGTATAGAGCTGGGTCATTTGGTCAAAGCAGTCGACCCCAACCTTATTTTGGTTGTAGAACAGTATAACGCATGGCTTTTGTTTTGGAGATCCAGTATCCACATCTGGCGCAGAATGCATTGTTGACAATAGACATACGGATTTCTTGAGTTTTGCTTGATAGTTGACGAACAAAGCATTGCTTTTATCATGCCACATAAAGCGACTATGATAGAGATTGCTTGGCATTGGTTGTGTCATCTGTGGTGACAACTCACGACGATTTTTTCTTATTGTACCAACAATCGAGATCAATCGAGATTGTTACGTGCAAGTTTTTCGGCTGCTGATAATGACGTAAAAAAGTTATCACAGGTTATATTGTAACCTTTTCCTTTTACTTTTTCTGTGAGCTTTACCAGTACAGATTCAGCCAAAGGAGTTCCTCCTCATTCTTGTCGTTCTTGAACACCTAAATATGGTACAATGTTCACAACATACTTTGTTTCAACGTCTGCCAATACCCAAAATTTAATTCCGTACTTATCAGGTTTGTCTGGCATGAATGTGATAAAGGGGCAGCGAGACTTCACAGGCATTAGTTGTTCATCAATAGTTGGAGAAAAGTTGCAATTGTATTTTGTTCGACACATGGACAAAAAAGTTTCAAATACTTCACGTATTGGTGCGAATTTATCTGCATCAGGACCAGACCTTTTCCTGTTGGGCTTGTTGTCAAATCTCAGATACTTCAGAATATTTAGAAATCGGTCTTGCGGCATAGTTTTTGAAAAAATGGTAATTCCATACTCCTTGTTGTGCAAAAATGATACTGGATGATTTTTTCCGTAAAGACCTCTTGCGTACTGGAGAGCAATAAAAGCCTCTAAATCACTTAGGCTTAGAGAAAAGTTTGTATCTCCTCTTCAGTGAGCTTCTTCAGTAGTGTATTTGACAATCGAGCAAAGAATACTTTCAGGTATGAAGTGCTTCCAAGCATCATATGGAGTAGTAATGGATTGTGAAACTTGTCTAAGTATGCCACTTGCACCTGTGAATACATTGTGAGCAGGCGTTCTTCCAGCAACTAAAGTTGCACTACTTTTCCACACCATCTTATCCCTTCCCAACAGAGTTGAATCACCAGCAGTTGTTGTTCCTGTGTGAGTATCGGCAGTATCAGAATCAGAATCACTAGATTCGCTGCTTTCAGAACTGTCTGAACAACTGCCAAGCAAGCGCCTGCCATTTCCTGGTCTAGCAGCAACAAGAACTGGTTGAAAATCTTCATCATCTTCCTGCTCTTCTTCATCATGTAAGTCATCATCAGTGTGCCAATCCATAATAATATTGGCAGCTTGTGCTGAATTGTACTGTTGAAAAGCCATGAGGTTTTATATTTTGCCCTTTCAATAGTCAGAAAATACGGTAATACGCACTGTCGCCCAATAAAATAGAACCAAAATATAAACTAAGCTAAGAGATTTACTGTAAAAAATACAACATTTATTACTGAAGACTAAAAGAGGTATACTGCAGTACAATTTTTATTACCTATGCAATAAATTGATTTTTTTTAGGTTGAGACCACTTTATTGAAAAGCTGTTCTATATTTATATTCTTTGCACATTATCGTTTTGATCAAACTTTTGAAAACTCATTCTGCCCTCTCCAAGCCATGTATCCACACTTTTTGAAACTGCAACTCTACCCTTGATGAGGAGCTGAAGTAATTGCTTCTCATGCCGATGAACAACAAAAACCAGACATGAACGTGTATTGGAAGAGCTTATAGCATCACGCAAAGCTCAAATGGCTACAGTGTCAAAAACGACACCTCCGTAAACAATGGGGTGTTAAATTTAACTGACCTAAAGTACTCATTAAAAATCAAGATTCGGAAACAAAATGCTACTTATACTTTATAATAATAAAGTTTAGGAAAAGTCAAAAAGAATTAGTCTCTTAGAAAGTATACAACTAAAAATACGAAATATTAAAAAAGTGTCGGTGTCGAAAATGACACCACCGTAATTCTAGTGTTAAAAAACCAAAAAAGTTTTGTTATTTTGCTTTTGTAATGTTTTGTATATAACCTATAGTATGTGCAGTTGCCTTCAAATAAATTTAAAATTGAAGGGCTTAGTTTTAAATATACCTAAGTCACATAATGTCAGTTTTGAAAAAATGAGGTTTAAAGTTTTCAAAAACCCTGGCAAATCAGAATAATGATGGAAAAAACCTAAACGGTTTTTTATTACTTTGGTTATGTATTTCTTCCTATTTCAACAACTTTTTAGAATTTTATTAGGACATCATAAGGAATTAAAACTTGTTTTGAAAATTGGACTTAGGTACTTTTATTGCAAATTTTGTTTTAGAAGTGCTTTTCTACCAAATTGACAGTTTAGTTAGGCTGAAAAAGTCAACCACATATAATAATAATGATAATATGCATTGTATTTTTTATAGAGTGACATATCAAAAAATAATTTAGAATCTGGGGAAAATCAAATAATTTTCTGAAAATTTTTGTACCCAAATCAAAAAAACATAAAAAAACTTTTCCATGATCTATTAAGTAAAAGCTAAATGAATATAAAGCTATTAAGTACAAATTTAAAAAAAAATGTTTCTGAATGTCAATAGATGGAGTTGATGCTTCATGACTCCAATAGAATGCTATGTAATTAAATTATTAGGTTATAGACGGGAATCAAAAGCTCTAAATAAAATGCTAGGATTTCCAATTAATTTAAAAATAATGATTAGAATAATAATACAGGTAAACCTAATGCAAAAATAAGTTATCGAGTAAGCTTGTCTATAATGAAAATGAATGTTATTACTTCATTATAATGCTTGCGTTACTCTTATATTATTAACCTTTGACAAACTTTCAAAAACTCCTATTTCAAGTTTTATTGACAAAAGTAAAAAAATTTGTTCAGGTAAGACTGCTTTGCAGGTCAAGCCTTCAAACAATAGGTTTAATAAGCTAGCAATTCTGTATAGGAATTTTTAACATAAATCAGTTGGACTTCGTTACTTCTAGAAGAAAAATATCCTAAGATTTGAAACCTCTCTGCCAGTGTTTTCCAACCTTTTTTATATGGCAGCACACTATTCAGCTATTTAAATTTTTGCAGCACACCCATTATATTGGTTAATAATACAAAGGTCTTCACTGAAAATTTCTCAATGATTTCTCAATTTTTGTCCCAAAATCATGGTGATCTCTAAAAAAAAAAGGTCTTCACTTTGAATTGATTTCTGTATTTTCTTCTGAAAATCACGGTGATCTCTAACAAAAAAAAAAAAAAAAAGGTCTCATATTACCGAAATATGAGATTGATTCAAAGTGAAGAGAGCTCCACAGGCCGTACTTTGGATACCCCTGCCCTAATTAGTCTTTTTCTGAAATCTCTCACAACACACCAGGAGACCTCTCATGACATAATAGTGTGTCGCGATACACTGGTTGGAAAACACTGCTCTATGCTATTCGAAAGGTAATTTCCGTACATTATCCTGAAAAGATTTTTGTCACAATATTTCTGGCAAGTAAACAAACAATTTTTTTTAGCTTATCTCATTTTTTCAAAAATGTGACTTAGGTACATGTACTTTTAGAAATAGGGTCTTCAATTGTACTTTTACTTTATAGTTTTAAAATATAATCATAAAGTACAACAAAAGCTCTTTTAATTGTACTTTTTGAAAAAATAATTTTTGCTTCAAAATCTGACCAATGTTTTTTTTTATTATTATTTTCATAGATTAATTTTGTAATACTGTACAGTATGGTTTTATAGAATTTTATAATAAAATTCATTTATAAATGTGTTTACATATAATAGCTATTCAATGAAATAAAGAATGATCTCAATCGTTTTGGTTGTCAAGTTCAAAATGAAATAGAAGAGTTAAGCAGACAGTGTGAAACAAACCCACCAGCATTAATTCATTATGATGCATGGGGAAATCGTTGTGATGAAGTTGTAACTTGCTCAGCATGGAAACAGATGAAAAAGATTGCAGCAGAGGAAGGACTTATTTCAATTGGATATAAAAGAGATTTTGGTCAATCAAGGTTGGTCATATTTAAGTAAAAAAGTTTTTATATTGATAAACATTAGCATATGCAATTTCCTAAAAAATATCAATAAACTTTGGCAACAGTCTTAAAAAGTTTTTGGTGTCACAAAAGTTTTTCGTTTATTGCTGTTTAAAAACATGCAAAACACTTATAATTGAAATTGGTACTTCAAATGGCATCAAATTTTTATGTATATTGCTTTTAGTTTGTTTACTGTATTGCTCCCAAGAAACAGTAATCTGATCATTCATGTGGGTGACCTGAAAATTCCAAGTTGTAAAAAGCTAGAAGCTAGAGATGCATTGATTGGCATATGCAAACACCCTATAAAGCCTTATCCAAACCATTCAGAACACAGCTTTGTGTATTGCCACTGATTGTGTACAAGACACAAACTCAACATCTACGTTTCCCAACCTGTTTTGGTCATGGACTATTTTCTCACCAGTAAAAGTCTTTGTGGACTCAAAGTACATCAATTTTGAATTAACATAAACCAAAAATGTAACATAACCATGAAGCAAACACTACAGAACTTTAATAAAGTCAGTTTATTTCGCACATTTACAAAGACCGAGGAGGTCCATTTGCAGCTTCCCAGTTATCAAACAACACATTTAATTTCTATTTTGTTACTATTTAATTTACTATTTTTTATTCACTTGTTTTATTTATTTTTTTTTTATTTTTTTGTAGTGGGTAAAGTTGTTTGATGACAAAAAAAATGCATTGAATTGAATTGAAAATTTAAATGGAAACCTTGTCCCTGAATTTGCATCACTAGCTTGTCGAAATTAGGGTTTATAGTCGTCAACGCACATCTAATGTCATCTTCTGGTTGAAGTTGATTGCAATACTTGGTTTTTATCATACCTAGGGCTGAAAATCCAGTTTCGCAAAGATACCTAGTTGGAAAAGGCAGAAGAGCTTTTTTTGCCTGCCAACAGAGATCAGAGAGATTTGGTTCCTATGATTGTACTTTGCCCAAAATTGAGTTGGAGAAACATTTTTGAATTTGTTTCTCCACAGCTGTTAACTTTGCAGCTCAACCAGCTGTTCAGCAATGCAGTCCATTTCTGGGTGAACCTGCAGTGCTGACATCTCAAAAGGACATCGCACCCAACGCTCTGCTGTAATCATGAGAAGGGATATATTTATTCAACTCAGAAAGAAATGAAGAAAGATGCTCAAGAAATATCTGACAAATGTTGTGCAAACTAAATTCTTCTTCTACAAATGCGTTTAATGCTGGAAATGCAGCTATTTTCCCATGTTCCATTCAATGCATCCACAACTCCATTCTAGCTTTAAATGCGATATCTTGTCTTTTCTTTGCATGGAGGTGTTCAGTTGATTTAAATGGTTGAAAAAATCAGCTGAGAATAACAACTTGCAATCCACTTGTTGTCACTGAATCAGTCTGAAAGTTCATAGTTCTGTTCTTTTAAAAAGCAATGACTTCCTTGCATAAGTTAGCTACTTTCTCCAGCACTTTTCCTTGTGATAGCCAATGGATGTTTGGATTATACAGAACTCCATTGTGTTCAGCTCCCATTTCATCACAAAACACTCAAAATAAACGACTGCGTAAGGGGCAGGATTTTTATATATATTTTATATAACTGACAACAGATACAACCTCCTTGAACACTAAGACTAGGTTATCTTGAAACTTTTTTTGCTGCCAGATTTTCTCAGTGTAGATAACAATGAACAATTAAAATGTCATTAACAGCAGACAGTGTCACTGTTTCGGTCTTTAGGACCTCATCAGTGCTATGTCAACCCGTACTTGTTTAAGGCTAAATATATAGCTTAAACAAAATTTAATCTTTGTGGTATCTATTCTTGGTACAACTCAAGGCTAAATTTGTATGCTGGTGACAAGCCGAATCTCCAGTGAAATGGAGGTGAATGTGCCAGCTCACTATGATTAAAGCATACTCTTAAGCAGTGTGATTGAGTGGTTAAAGTGCCGGGCTCATGACCAACATGGTCTCGGTTCAAAACCTACTTGCACCATTCAGTTGTGTCCTTGGAAAAGACACTTTACAGCACATTCTCCTGCTTGGTGGTCCTGGCAAGCAGTTCTAAATTACAGTCATATCTCTATTAAATTACAAGTGGACAGCAATATCTTGGTATCTCCGGAAGCAGGTCGGGGTAATTGCCTACCCTATGTATTAGTGCCTTCGTCGCTTTCCTGCAAGTCTGGAGGATAAATATAGAGATAAATTAAAATAAAAAAATATGTAGTGTAGATAGCCAGTGGTTGCTATAACATTAAGCATGCAAGGCTTGAAAATGTCAATAACAGCAGCCAGTGTCACTGTTTCGATCTTTAGGACCTCGTCAGTGCTGTGTCAACCCATACTTGTTTTTGTTTAAGCTATTTATTTAGCCTTAAGTTAAAATTTCCAGGCACAACATCCACTGTGGTCTAACTTCACCATTTATCTCAACTGATGTAAATCCAAGTTTTAAAAAGTTTGCATTATATGAAAGTACTTGCTTTTATTTTGCCATTGAAAATCAACTTATTGCAGTTTTAATTTTAACCTAGTGATTGTGGCCAGCGTTGCCTCTCTAAAAATTTTAAATTTATTATATTTTTAAAAAAAATTACTTAAGTTAGGAAAAATATCATTTGACCTATTTTCAGCTTTCAATATTTATTTATTTAGTTATTACTAACATTAACTAACCATGATACCTATCATTACAGGCCTAACTGTTTCAAGCTTATTTAAATTATCTAATATGGTTATATTATTAGGCTACAAGATAATATCTGTAATCAAAGGAAACAGAAGGGTTAATAGGATTGTACAGTAAACTACCAGCACTAACATCAAGCACAGGAGTAATAAAACTAAATGTATACTCCAACTAGCCTATAAGTTTACCAGTCTTATAGCTCAAGTTTTGAAGATGCCTAACATAAAATGGTAAATGAAGCTAGACAATAAAGAATACAAAAATTTGCTAACTATAAATTGTATACAAACAGTACTGGTACTACTGGTTGACTGGTAGTTTTCAAATCTCAGCCTTTCCATAGCTATCTTTTGTTTATCCAGTGAAATATCAAAAAAGTGTATTTACAATGCTATGTCAACTCCATGCCACTGCATGCATGAATAAATGCATAAATCTGAAAGAACTGTAGTTTTACAACCAAAACAAAGCAAAGAAATAGCTCTCTGTAATTGTACGCAGAGTTATGAACTACATCAACAAAACAATGAATGTGTGGTGGTAGGCCAGAACAATGTAAAATTTATAATATAAAAAATACCAGTAATACTATTGATTAAAGCAAGGAAATAATATGAAATTTACTTCATATTAAGGCTCATTGAAAATCACTAAATATAGTGAAAAATCACCAAAAGTGGTAGCACTGATCATGGCCATGTGAGAGTTAGATAACAAAAAAGATAACAAACGTGAGCACAAAAGGCATTATAGTTTTGTTGTGATGCAGTAAAAGATGTACGTTGTTAATCCTTGTCACAGTCTTTGTTCGGGAATCCCAAAGGACTGGTTGAGCTAGATAACCCGAATACCTGCACTGAAACAAAGCTGTGTCTAAATTTTATTTTATTCCGGCTCAAGAAGTAGTCTTGCTACGAGCCTGACGGTTTATACAGTTGGTTTAATGAAAAGCTTGGATTGGTTTCGTTGAAGACTCTTCTTCACAACAAACAGAGACCACTGTCTCTAATAAGAATAAATGTATTATAAAAATCATGACCAACAAAACTTCTATTCCACGCTTTGCCAAACTGCAAAGTGAAATCAACACTATAACTCGACCCAATCAACACAAATAATTCTACCTCTGTAGAACACAACTCCCAGCCACTGGCACAAAATAAATTCAACACTCGACGACCAATACAAAAACTAACGGGCCTTCCGCGCCCAACCAATTACTTCCACTCGAGTCGGCTCCAAATCACATCTAATCTTAATAATCGCTACGCATCAGCTTTATATAGAAAACAAGATCACGCAACGTAAATTCGAGATTTAGCCAGAACTCCTGGAGAGATCATTATGCTCGAATGCTCCAGAACATTCTACAATATGCGAGCTGTAGTAAAGCTTGAAAACATATTACGTCAATATGGTCGAGCAAAAGAGAAAAGAAGATACATATATCGAGCAATAGAGCAAATTGGATAATATGACAGCAGCGCTCAAAGAGACGCAATTATTCTCTTAATAAAACTAAGAATTGCTTTTAACGGGGATAAACTACATCGCTATGATTAAAATTATTTTGAAGTGTGGCAATTCTAAGGACTAAATGAACTCTGCTACTATGGTATCACGGAACAATCAAAGCATGTGCAATGAATAAAAAATTCCATTGAGTTAAATACTTAAAATTAAATTGAGTTACAATATTATGTTGATAAAAACATTATTGCTGTTTGTATCGATCAAAAACAAATAAAAGTTTTGCAGCTTGTTAATGTGCTTACCGACTCATTCAAATCTTCCTTGGACTCATTTAAGACTGTGGACTTGGGTTGGGAAACACTGATCTACATGATCAAAGCAATGTTTTTCTGAAAGGCACCCATTCCAAACTTCATGCTACTCAATGCAACTTTTAAATCGTCTTAATGCCCATTTACTTCCATTCAAAAACATGAAAGCCACAATCTTTCACAGCAATGATTGAGTAGCTCAGATTCAGACAACAAACATGAAAAATATAAAGTTGAAACACATTCACACTACCATCACCTTGCAATACCTTAGTTCTAAAAAATGAATATTACCACATAACAGGCATAAAATCTGACACAACTCAGAACTTACAAATGACGACACTTGCAAAGTTACCTAGACACAATAAACCCTGACACTTACATGCCACAATTTATACCATGCTTGACACATACAACACTAATCAAGTTTTTACCTGTAGTAAAGTACCAACCATACTACCAGTTAACAAAACAATCTATTGGAAGCAGTAGATATCATCTAAAAGTGGAAATCTAGGTAGAGTTCTAAGATTTAAAGGATAATTTTTTGAAGAGCAACAGCAACAGCAATTTTTTCAGGTTTGTCAAAGCAGACAAGCTGTAATTCTTAATTTACTTTGAATAAATGTTCAACCAAGTTATTGTTTTCAACCAATATTTTTATTTTCTAAAATACAAAATATTTTACATATTCTAGTCGTTTGTATCAAATGGCCAAGTTGCTTTTGTTTTGTCCTTCTTCTGGTCTTTACTGTTGTCCTCTTGCAATGGCTGATGGTGCTGCAAAAGTGATTGAGACGATTCTTTCCGATCCTGATTCTTGCAGTGAATTCCTGAATGAGCCGTTTCGGTACATGTTATATTGATTATCTTATGTTATTTTTGTTAATTAAAACAAGGGTTTATTAAATAGTATGTTTCCCCAGCAGTTTGAATAGTTTTTCTATGCAGCTACTCTTATTTTTCAATTCTGCTTTTGCATTTAGCTGAGTGTATATTGTGCTTGACTTTTGTCTTTGAATCTTAAAACGTTAAGAGAAAGAAAACTTTTTTAAAACTGTGTGTCCAAGACAAAGTGACGATATTTGAAGTAGAAATTCAACATTATATTAAGAAACCAAAACTAAATGAAATTAGTCAATTTAAGACTTGCCAACTTAAGAATATATTTTTGTGATACATTGATTAATTGTTTGCAATATATCTGACTTTGTATTAAATTTAGGCATTTTATAACCTGCTATTATTCATGTATTTCAGCGATTGTGGTATCACAGATTTTGCTCACCCAAAAAACTTTTAAATGGCCAATGGTATTGATGGAATCATCTAAATCTTTTTATTTTTGGTAGTCTTTAAAAAGACTGTTATCTTTAGAATTCGTTTTAGTCAATTCTCTTCTCAAAAAACTTGATTAGTTTTTGATGAACTACAAGGAAATTGTTCATCAAATCCCTTCACCCTTCTCTTTGTTTCCAAAAAGAATTTGTCTATAGACTGAAGTTTTCTTCCTTACAACACAAGGGAGCATGCAAACTAATGGTGTGCTCTCTTTCAATCAATCAGAAACGCCGTCTCTTTCATGTTCGCTATCTCGATATAAACCGCGTTTTCTTTGCTGTTTATAATTCCCAATGAGTTCTTCCAACGAAAGTTGGCCAAAAGAATAAGAATTCTAAAGTTTTAAAGCTTACCAAAAATTGAAAGAATTAAACAAAATGGTTCTGTCAGTACCGTTAGTCATTCTAAAGTTGTGTACAACTGAAAATTTATTTAAAAACTTTGAACTGAGCCCCTGTGGTCCCAGTTTTTTATTAAATTATTATGAGTTCGAAACACTCTCCTCAATTTCTCCAATGGGGACTGCATTTATTTTTTATAGTTATGTTATCCTTAAAAAATACTGCCTTATGACTACAGCAGATTTTTAATTCCAGATTTGAGATTTAAACATATTGCTGTAACTTGTTTATAACAGAAAATTAACCACACGAGACTCTGCAGAGTTTTGGACATCTGGTCAGTGGATGACTGAAAAAGGTGGCGGCTCTGATGTAGGTAACTGATTATTTTAATATTTTTGTAGTTCACATCTTTTCTTCAAACTTTTTGTGTTTTTATAACAGCATAAAATTATAAAAATACAATTTACCTGTTTTTTGTGACTTTAAATAAATAATTTAATTAAAATTTCCATTTTATAAACATTTCCATTATGTTGTTATTCAAGGATTTGAATTTTTTTTCCTTTTAATAAATTTAAGCTTTTATCACTTTTTGCCAAAACACTAGAAAACACTATTACCCTATATAACTAAAAGCATTTTAAACATTTCTCAGAATCATAATTTCAAACACTTAACATACTTTTTGCACAACATCTGCCATTAAATCACAAAAAGCTTCAGTGATCCAAGGCTTCCACCAGAGGAGAACATATAATCTAGCAAAAACATTTCACATTTGCCCAGAAACGTATTAATCATGGTGGTTACACATGTCCGTTATCTCATTTCCAGACATCACATATGCAAAATCTCATAAACACATGCACACTACCATCACCTCAATATGCAGCTCCAGAGAAAAGGAAAAAAAGTCACAAACACCACACAGTATGATATATATTCATCAGAACAAATATTATTATGGCTCATTTATGCAAAACTGGCACAACTTAGAATCAACTCATCATAACTCCAGCAAAGTTGCCTTGACAAATAAACCTTGACATTTATACGCCAAAATGTTTTTGACTCATGCACATGACACTGATTACCTCTTTAACTGCAGCCTATTACCAACATAACACCATACCACTAGTCTGTGGAGGAAACCTTTGCAAGTAGCAGAGGTCATTTCTACTATAATGACTGTCAAAAATTGGAAAAATTCAAATTGCTGAAAAAAATAGTTACTGCTTCAAGTATTTTGCCATTTCATTACATATCATGTGCATGCAAGTGCCTTATGGGACATACCCACTGCAAAATGTGATTTTTTAACAGTCGAATAGTAGTTGAATTTTTGTGTTGTTTTGTCTTTTAGCGACATCTATTGAAACTGTGGCATACAAGCAAGATGACGGGAGTTATAAGTTAAATGGTTACAAGTGGTTTACATCAGCCACTGATGCAGACATGTCGCTTGTGCTGGCCAGAGTTGTCAATGAAAAGTAAGTTTACAAAAGTGACTTGTGATTTTTTTTTCTCCTGCACTTTATTTATTCTAGATAAGGTAAGATTTTATCTCTAAATGGAATCATGAACTTGCGATTGTTTTTTCGAATCCGAATCTCTATTTGATCAGTAAAAGTAATCTATTCAGCAAATTTTAATTTACTTATATAAATAAATTAAAATCTTGTGGTGACTTGCCCACTAAGTCGGCAGTCTGGTCGAGTGGTTAAAGCGCCGTGATGCGATCAACATGGTCTCGGTTCAAAACCTACTCGCGCCATTCTGTTGTGTCCTTAATATAGACACTTTACGGCCCTTTCCCCTGCTTGATGGTCTTGGAAAGCAGTTCTAAATTTCAGTCATATCTCTATAAAACTAGAAGACCAAAGTAAAAAATTTTAACTGGACAGCAATATCTTGGCATCTTCGGAAGCAGGTCAGGGTAATTGTTTACCCTATTTATTAGCGCCTCCGTCGCTTTCCTGTGAGTTAGGAGGATAAATATTAGAGATAACATATGGCATCTCCGAAAGCAGGTGATAAAATAAAAAATTTCATAAAATTACCAATAACCCAAATTAACAAAAATGTAGTTCTAGTTTGTTACTAAAGTTTCCGTCAATCTTTGCTAAAGAAAAATTATAGCATAGACCTTGGTTTTGTTTGGAATTATCCTTCGCTTTACGTTAAGTATACGAGTGGTCAATTGTTTTACTGCTTGACCACCGGAGTTGCGGACGACTTATGGTCTATGCAATAGTTTCTTGGATTGCACAAAAAAAATTTGAAGTTAATAAGATGTTTAAACTCTTATTTATACCGACAGATTAAAAACATCTGATATTTAAATAAGTGTTTAGTTTATTTATGAGCATTTTTTAATTATTAGAATTTTTCACTGATTTTATTATAGTCTGCAAATAATGAATGATGTTGAAACTCGGGTCACGAAACTTGGCAATTATATATAACGCGTAAAAAATTTAAATTAATTTAACTGATTTGACTAAGTAGACAATTTTGATTCAAATTTTGTTCTTAACATTTAATGGAAACGTGAAATAAGATATGTCGGAATAGTTTTTTACAAATGTCAGGTTAGGTGAGGGCTGCTTTGTTGAGCCATATTTAAACTTTCAACCCCATCAATGCTCGTACATTTTCTAATCTAACATGCTGGCTCTCTCAAATTTACTTACGATTACATTTGTTAGATGTGCAGATAATTTGAACTTCTTTGTTTTGTGAAATTATCGAGTAATTCTAGATTGCAATAAATAACTGTGACAATTCCGTGATTTTTTATCCCGGTCACATCTGAGACAATGCTGATCATTCGTGACCTTAATTCCGCTATCCGATCACGCAGAGGCGTTACGATGCCAGGATCGAAGGGTCTTTCATTGTTCTATGTTGAAACGAGAAGTTCGGGGTCATCTCGGTTGAACGGAATTCAAATAAATCGTCTCAAGGAGAAGTTGGGAACGAGACAGCTTCCCACCGGGGAGCTGACACTCGACGGCGCAATCGCGCGGATGGTAGGTGCACAGCTAATCGTGCGTCGGTTGATGTTCATTCGCTTGTTCGTGTTGGTCGGTTCGATCGAGTTTGACACCATAGTTAAGTAATAATTACCTTTATTGAGAACCATACTTGTTATTTTCATAATTTATAGACTTTATAATCACTGTAATCAAATGGCCTTTGTTCATTCCGTTGCCGGCCCTCGCTCTCCTCCGCTCTTATTTTAAACTAATATTTTTATGAAAATCGCGCGGCCTTAACCGTTTGATCTCGATTCCAGGTCGGGAAAGAATCACACGGGATTCGAACCATATCCGACATGTTGACCGTGACCAGGATTCACAATTCGATCAGTTCGGTGGGAATCATGCGTCATCTCCTTCAACTCTCCAAGGACTACGCGACCAAACGGAAAGTTTTTGGGTCTTATCTGTCGGAATTGCCTCTACATGTTCAAACAATGGCCAGGCAAGCATTGATCAAGATAGATTCGGCTGTATGTGATCATGGTTAGAATATGAGCGTCTGGCTGAATGTTTTAATCCTGTATGTTTAAATTACGTTCTTACCGATTTCAACTTTATCGGAGCTAAACTTTTTGTTTGGATTATCACTTACTTCAAGCACAAATTTTTTGCTTCCTTATGACGAAACAACGGACAAGAATCGGTTTAGTCCTTCACATTACAGATGCAAGCATGATGTGTGAGGCGTATTCGAGCGTGTAAATACGCCCATCACAGAATCATGCTTGTATTTGTATTTCCCTTCGTAAGTAATCTCTGCAGTGTACATCGTCAATCACATAGCTATCGGTGTGATGTTCTCGAATATTCGATGTGGCAGGATGGAGACCGAGGTTCGAGCTGCGTTCCTCCTCACGTTCGAGATCGTGCGCTTGCTCGGGATCACTGAAACCTCTCCTGACGACTGCGAGGAGGAGAGAAACCTCATCCGAATCCTCACTCCTATCTGCAAGCTCTATACCGCTAAACAAGTAAGAATAATTGAAGTCCGCTCAATCTTGTGTTTGTTTAGCGTTGGTGATGGACTAAAGATTATAAGTAGTGCATTGTAAAAACATTGGGTGGGATCTCTTAATGTCAATCTTGTTCGGGGGTTGCAATTTTTCTGAAAACTGTTATTGATTTATTTACCGTAATCGTAGCCTACAGTGAAATAACTGGACGGTAATCTTGAGCGTAAACGTTATTCATCTTTATAGTAATTGATTGGTACGGACACGGTTGTTGAAGCACAGGATTTCTCGTGTTAATCTGCCTGGTTGTACATTAAAATTTTCGGATCTTTTTTACTCACAATGAGCTCCCTGTGGGTCGCTCTCTGCTTGATCTTGTTTTGTTTCCTTCTTATCCTTAACTCGCGACGATCCTCTTGTTGGTTGTTGTTGTCATCCCTCTTTCAAGGATATCTTAAAGGAGCCATCTCCTAACCTAACTCTTTAAAAAATTCAATCTAGATTCTTACTCTTGGATTAGCCCTGTAGCTTGTAAAAGCTTTTCCACAGACTAGTGGTGTTGTGTTGGTACTTGACTACAGTTGAAGAGGTGATTAGTGTTATGTGGGTGTCAAGCATTTGGCTCTGAGCTGTGCCAGTTTTGTACACATATGGCGTGGTATTGTTTTTTTCTGGTGAATGATTATCATAGAGTGTAGTGTTAGTAACTTTGCTGTTTTTTTTTTTGGAACTGAGGTATTGTGAGGTAATTGAAATGTAAATGTATTTCAGTTTTTACATTTCCCAAGTGTTATGTCTAAATCTGAAACCATGATGTCACAGGGTTGCCAGTTTGGCTTTTTGGCTTTTTTTTGGCTTTTTTTTTTATGGCTTCCAGGTGCAAAACAGCCATGATTTTGGGAGAAAAATCAAGAGAGATCATAGACAGATTTTTTTTTTTTAGAGATTGCCATGAGTTTGGGAGAAAAATTAAAAGATCATAGACAGATTTTTTTTAAAGATTACCATGAGTTTGGGAGAAAAATTGAGAGATCATAGACAAATTTTTTTAGAGATTACCATGAGTTTGGGGGAAAAATTGAGAGATCATAGACAGATTTTTTGTTTGTTTAGAGATTACCATGATTTTGGTAAAAAAAATTGAGAAATCATGGACAGAAACGAAGTGAAGACCTTTTTTAGAGAACACTTTTTCTAGCGACAAATGTTGGCTTAATTTTGGTAACTTTGGCTGCTTTTTCACCTTAATTGGCTTGTTTTCAAGTTCTGCATTTGGCAACCTTGTGATGTTAGTGTGATCTTGGTGGTGGTGGTCGTGGATTTACCGGACCTATTCCTGGGGATGGGGGCGCGGAGTAACTCCGCGGAGTAACTCCGCGGAGTCCCATAATCGGGCGACTCCCCACGGACGAGACCAGAGGTCCAGAAGTGAGAGGGTATGGCCGAATATGGCCCGACGCAGAGGGTCTAGTACAGGGCAGTCAAGCACGAGATGTGAAAGGTCCTGTGATTCAGAACCACAGTTGCTGCATGAAGGAATTTCGGCTCGACCAACCCTGTGGAAATAAGAGTTAAGGAGAGTGCTATGCCTGTTCAGCGTAAACGGGAGAGAGCACAGCAAGCGGAGCGAGGGAGAGTAAGCTTCTCCGAAGATACTGAAGGGATTTGGTGTTGAAAGAAACCAGATTGGACACTGCGTCTCCAACTGGTGTAGAGGGATAGTCGTTGGGAGGAAATAAGGGGTGTGAGGGACACTGATATACTGGAAGGATCAAGAGGAGGCACCGGCTTTAGCTAGAGAGTCAGCTAAGTCGTTACCTGGGAGGGAAGAGTGACCAGGTATCCATTGTAGATGGAATACCTTGGATTGGGATAGAGAATTGAGAAGAGATTGTGTATTGGATAGGGATTTGGGGGTTAAATATGGTAGGGGGGCAGAGAGAGTTGATAGGACAGATAAAGAATGGGAAAAAAAGGTCATAGATTCAAAATTACATGTCTTGGAGTGAGAGATACATTACTCAAGAGCATGTAGGATAGCGAAGGTTTCAGCACTATAACTGGTAGCCCAGAGACCAGTCGAGAAGGAGAGCGAGGTAGCAGTGACACACTTTGTACACTTGATGTGTATCCCTGCACCACCCTGCCGAAGCCCGGCTGGTACCGAACCGTCAATCCAGGCAGAGATATCACTGTGAGATAGAGTGGAAAGGTGGGAGGTAGCTGCGGGTTTGCTAAGGGAGGGGGGTCTTTGCGAGAGCATGGGGATAAGAGGTGGAGTGAGATTGTGTAACTAGATGGGGTCGACCAGGGGGGTTTAGGAGGGCAGAGGATTAGAGATTCACGGGTAAGATGTAGGTTAGGGTAAGGTTATGTGATCTGGAGAAGGATCTCCATGAGCTCTTCTTGAGATGTGTACGGGGGTTAGAGTTCGCAAGAGAGGCTATGGGAAAGGTGGAAGGTAGACGGAGGGCTCGTTCAAAGAAGGAGAGGGATTGGTGGGTGAGGGTGACTCGTAGTGGAGGTAAAAGTGCTTCTATATGAAGTAGAGGGATGGGAGTGGACGATAGACAAACTGTGATACTTCTGCAGGAAGATCTATGCATTCTCTCCATGGATGTGATGCGATTAGGAGATGAGAAGGAAAACCAGCCTGGGGAAGCATAGGTAAGGATGGGGCGAATGAAGGCTTTGTATAGGGTACATAAGGATTCTTTTGATGGACCCCAGGAGGCAGAGGCGATGAAGCGGAAAGCACGGAATCGGCTGTGAGACTTTTTCCGTAAGGATAAGATTCGATTCTCCTTAGTGTGATCATCGTTATAAAAAACGTTTCTGGGTAAATCTGAATGTGCATCGAGATGATCTAAAAGGTGTGTTTGTGTTTGAGTCAGTTGCGTAGCATGAAACTCGAGATGGGTGTCCATACTGCCCATTAGAAGGACACTTGTTTTGTCATAGCTCTTGTACTGCAGTTCTTACATTCAGGCGGTCAAAGTCACCTCTGAAGGTTTGGAGAGCTTCGGGGGGGCGGGTTATCTGGAGGACACCGGACTTCCGGTTCACCTTCGCGACGCCCAGGTCCTCAGCATCTGGGAGGGGACCACCAACGTTTTGTCGATGGACGCCCTCCGGGCCATCGGCAAGTCAAAAGGAGAGGTGAGAGCGTTTCGCCGGCGTTGTCGCGACAGGCCTGCATTGTGGTCTTGTGCAGGTGCTCAACTCCTACTTCCGCTCGATCAACAAGCGACTCACCCAAGCGAGCGGCCGGAGAAAGAAGGAGCTTCGAAGTGCTACTGCCAAAGTGCAGATCGCTGCTGGGGACCTTAGAGCGTTTATAGGCCAGGTACTCCCTACAGCCGTATCACTTTTATAAAACGATCACAAGACAAGAGGTTGCTTACTTTTCGAATTAAAAAATTAGAAGTTGTTTTTTGTTTTTTTTTGTCTTTGTGTCAAGTCTTAATCGTGTGATAAAAAAAAGTAAAAGTTATCGATGCATATTGAGGAGTTTGACCACCATGTGTTGCCCATTGATCTAACTTCGCGTCTTGGTGTCTAGACCTCAAAGATGGACTCAGGCACCATGTTCCTCGCTGCCCGGGACTTCTCCTACAGTCTTGCTCGCACCTACATGGCGGCTCTGTTGCTCGACCACGCCTCGTGGGAAGGGGCTTCCCCTGTCGATTTACACGCTGCAAATATGTGAGTTAACTGCGGCGTTTTTCAATTTCGTTTCTGTCCGCTTCTATTGCATTAACAAGTCTGTTTATAATTTATTTGATTCAAAACATTGAAAGCCAAACCAATAGTAAAAGTTTTAATGCTTGTGGACCCTTGAAAATTGATCTGTGGAAGGCCGCTCGCTGGTTTTGTTGGCAGACTCCGATCGATGTGGTTTGTTTGCAGGTGGTGCAGTCAGGATCTTTGTCCGGCAGTCACGGTCCTTCGCAATGGCGGCTACTCGGCCGAAGCCAGCGAACTAGACAAAGAACTTGTTTTTGATTCGTTTTCGTCAAATTCGTAACTTTAATTTCGTAGAATTATTGCTTTAATTAGTGTGCGTGTTTGATAGGTCAAAGTTGAGCTTTGCGCGCGTAAAAGAAAGAACATACAGCTGTGGTTGTGACGTCACAATCACGTGCTCAGTTTAGCTGGTGCTTTCATCGTTTACTTTATCGTTCGTTACTTGCTTATTTGAATAATGCCACAACCCCCTCTTTCGTAATATCTTGTTTCATTTACAAAATTTCGTGTTTGTTTTATTCTTTAAAAGCTATCACACTCGGATGATTATATTTGCACGAAATAACCAAGTTGGACCAATTAACGTTTTACGTAAAACGATTTACCGCATCTTGTATTTTCCTATATAAGAACTGTTTGTTCTGTCGCACGGGAATTTGAATCGCAGCATAATTACAAAATTACATCTGAATTTCATTTTGGTTAATTTTATTATGTCCGAGATATTCAACAGCAATTTATAAACTTTCTATTATTGAGAAAAAACATTGATTAAGTTTATTTGATTGCGTTAGTTATTTTTCGTGCCGCAGAGTCTGCTTTCTCCCCGCTTCCTTTCTCATTTCTTGAATAATGCTTCATGGACAGCGAAAAATTAAAATTGGTTTGTTACCACGGAATCATTGCTAAACTGTCTGTCGTCTAGCCCAGTCGACGCCGTGGCCGAGTAGGTTAACACGATTGACTTATTTTCGGTTCAAAACTTACTCTCGTTATTCTATAATGTCCTTGTTTAAAACACTTTATGATGTTTTCCTTAGTTGGCAATCTTAGCAAGTTTGATATATGAAATGCCTGATGCCGCGATGCTACGACACTGAAATCCGATTTGACGTCGGATAAGTCTCAGATCACCTTTTGCTGCTATTTGTAAACGATTCCTATCACTTTGTAAGAGATTCACAACCGCATTGAATACCTTTTACACTAAATAAGTTATAGTAAAAGCCAAAACAAAGATACTTCGAGAGATTTCTAATAAAGAGAATAAGTTAATCGTTGAATTTTGTTCGATGAATTTTGTCTGATTCATTCTGATGATTGTCTGATGAATGCAGAATTTTGTCTAATTTATTCTTGCCGTCGCATTAGTTGAACTCATCCTTGTGAACATACAACAATGTTAAGTTATTTACTATATCATTTCTTCTACTTTGGCTAAATTCTATGTTTTTTTTTTCCGTTCTTTTCTTTTCTGTCAGGAAGCATCTTGGATTAAAAAACCTTTGGGTTCGTCGATGCTTCCTGGCCTAAACAAGTGTACTGCAATTTGATTTTAATGTGTTGTTTTGCATGCGTTCTAAATGATCAGGCGAATAAACTGTTTTCTATCTATCTATCTAATCGCTGTGCAATCCAAAATGACCAAAAGTTTTTCTAAACGGCACTTCGGCTTCACAGGCGTTTTGAAGGTCTATTCCGTTGAACTTTGTTACGGATTCGCCAAAAACGGGTTTAATCCTACGCGAAACCACCAGATGAGAGAACAAACAAAATTCAGCGATACTTAAACACTTGATCTCCGAATTAACACCTTAATGTCAATATATCTACTCACTTAAACAACGTTTGCCTCCCCAAAAAGTAACAATCATGCCCTGCTTATATACACCACAGAATTCTATGAGGATATTCACAAAGCTTCAAGATTTACAAATTAATTAAACTAAAAGAAAAATGTTCAACAATTAAGTCATAACCAATTTTTGCAACATGCAGGCAACAAGCAAAATCTTTGGTGACGTCATATGGCATTACAATTTTTTCAGATTTTTCATAATGCTGAAAACACAATGTAGTTGTAAAAGTGATGATTTCTATTGTTCTAGAATAATCACGTCTGATAAGCTAGTGGTGAGATTGATAAAAATACATAATTGAAATTAATATTGTGACAAACCTGCCAATATTAGGCCTATAATTCTTATTCTCAACTGCTTTTACTTTCGTGGCGAGGTTTTTTAAATATAAGCTTACAATATATCAGCGCACCCTGCCGATTTAAAAAAGTTTACTGCGCCTCCTGAAATTGTTGAAACGCCCCCAGGGTGGTACCGCCCTCGTTGGGAAACGAGATCTAGACGGTTGCCTGTAAGTCGGGAGGTAAAACAAGATTTTAAATAAAAATGATATGTTCTAACTTAGCCAATAAAGAAATTTAGTCGGGAACACTTTAAATTTTTAACAATCACATAATAATGTTTTCATAAAACTTTTATTTAAATATCAAATTACAAAAAAGTTAGAAAAAAAGAAATTTCAATCCTTCAAAACAAGTCTGTTAACAAGCTAGATTTTCCCAATAGTTCTCAAACTTATTTCAATACACTTGAAAAAATGAAATAAAATTGCGATATTCTAGCGATGAAAAACAAAAACTTCGAAGCAAAAATTCTATTATTTTATCGTAGCTTTCCTTTATGCACCAAACTAAAATGAGTTGCTAAAAACCTAAAACATAAACCTTTAAAAGTGTCGCCAACTCGATTGGCGACACTTTTAAAACATATTTTACTATTAAAACGTGTTGCTGCTTCAAACGTATTTTACCAAGCTGCTATTTAATGATTGATATTGCAGCATGCGTTTCTTGTTCAATGTAAACCAAAAAATTTTGAGTAGCTGATTTACAAATCATTGTCAAGACTGGAAACTATAACTCAATCACAGCTGAAATCATGAGCTTCTCTGCCATGACATACATTTTTTTATGTTTTGCAATTCTATACACAACTTTGAAAGAGACCACTTGAAGTTATCCATTTGTGATGATTTAAGAGTAAAAAAAATTAGATTGTTTTTAAAGTTACAATTTGTTGTTGGGTTTGTCATTTAGTCTATTGATAGGCATTTGTTTCACCACTTAAATTTTGCAACAAATCACACATTGAAAATAAATTTCTTCTCATTTTACTACAGTAAAACCAAATTTGGTTTTTAATTGTTGTTTTTTTTTTATTGATTTATGTTAGTTGCAACTTGCCTTTTCTAAGGTAAAGTATTGATGACAAATTTCTAAGGTAAATTATTTATGCCGATTTTGTATACATGTGATGTGATGATGTTTGTTATGATGAATAAATGTCATGGGAGATTGTGTGTGTAACTTTGTCATTTTTTCTTTGACTGAGGTATTATGAGATGACGGATGTATGAATTTCTTTGAGAGGTTTTCTACATTCCTCATGTGTTATGTCTGGGTTTGAGATGATGATGTTAGTGTGATCATTGTTATAAAAGATTGTGGCTTTCATGTTTCTGGTTAGGTCTGAATGTACATTAAGATCATATAAAAGGTGTGTTTGAATCAGTTATTTAAGATAAGCAGCATCAAGCTTAAGATGAATGTTTTAATTGGTAGGACACTGATTTCATCATGTAAATGGTGAGTATTTGTGTCTTTTGTGCAGTCATTGGCAAAGTGCAAAGCTGGTGAAAGTTAAAGTGCAAAGCAAAGCTTTAAATGGTTTTCACTTCTTTGATGTTGGTGTTTAATATGATAGGACTCCATATAGTGTTTGCTAAGTAGATCCACCATACGGTAGGTCGTTTTACCGAAACTCACCGAAACTCACCGGAACCAACATTAATTTAATAATTAAAACAAAAACTTTTGTTTTTAAAATTTAGCAGGACCTATGCAAAATTAATTCATGCAAAAAAATATCTTTTAAATAATGCCGACTTTTAAAAATAAGTGAGTTTCGGTAAAACGACTCTTCAAAAAGTCGTTTTACCGAAACTCACCTGTATCTTTGTAACAAAGACTAAAATTCAATTTATTATTGTTTGTATATAATCTCTGCAATCTGTTGTTTGTTTGAAATAAAATTGAAGTTGTATTTTGAGTGAATCATGCTGTTTTTTAGTGAGTTTCGGTAAAACGACTATCATCAGCAACTATATATTTTACCAAAACTCACTTATAACTTTTAAAATAAAAACATTGAAATAAATCTTTTGCTTTTAAAATTTAACAGGACCTATGCAAAATTAATTCATGCAAAAAAATATCTTTTAAATAATGCCGACTTTTAAAAATAAGTGAGTTTCGGTAAAACGACTCTTCAAAAAGTCGTTTTACCGAAACTCACCTGTATCTTTGTAACAAAGACTAAAATTCAATTTATTATTGTTTGTATATAATCTCTGCAATCTGTTGTTTGTTTAAAATAAAATTGAAGTTGTATTTGAGTGAAACAAGCTGTTTTTTAGTGAGTTTCGGTAAAACGACTATATATCAGCAACTATATATTTTACCAAAACTCACTTATAACTTTTAAAATAAAAACATTGAAACAAAACTTTTGCTTTTAAAATTTAACAGGACCTATGCAAAATTAATTCATGCAAAAAAATATCTTTTAATGCCGACTTTTAAAAATAAGTGAGTTTCGGTAAAACGACTCTTCAAAAAGTCGTTTTACCGAAACTCACCTGTATCTTTGTAACAAAGACTAAAATTCAATTTATTATTGTTTGTATATAATCTCTGCAATCTGTTGTTTGTTTGAAATAAAATTGAAGTTGTATTTGAGTGAAACAAGCTGTTTTTTAGTGAGTTTCGGTAAAACGACTATATATCAGCAACTATATATTTTACCAAAACTCACTTATAACTTTTAAAATAAAAACATTGAAACAAAACTTTTGCTTTTAAAATTTAACAGGATCTATGCAAAATTAATTCATGCAAAAAAATATCTTTTAAATAATGCCGACTTTTAAAAATAAGTGAGTTTCGGTAAAACGACTCTTCAAAAAGTTGTTTTACCGAAACTCACATGTATCTTTCCAACAAAGACTAAAATTCAATTTATTATTGTTTGTATATAATCTCTGCAATCTGTTGTTTGTTTAAAATATAATTGAAGTTGTATTTGAGTAAAACAAGTTGCTTTTTTAGTGTGCAAATGGTGCGGATGCATCGGGTCTTCCCTAAAATGCATACAAAAGTGGCCTTCTCTACACAATATACAAGTTGTTTCATCTCGATTTGTCACTTTAGAAAATCTCATATCTCGATAACTGGAAAAAGTAGCAGGATAAAATTGGTTTCGTTGGATAGGTAAAATCTCCAATTTTTTTGTTTTGCCAGATCATTATTACGTCACAAACAAAATTTCAGCTTTTTGTCTAAAATATCATTTCCATCAATTTGCCTCTTATTTGCTTAACCCTAATTTACCTAAGGAGGGGTCCTCAAAGGACCCGCCCTTATAAAAAAAACGATATAACCTGTAAAGTTTGGATGATAAAAACCTAAAATTTTATGACTTTTCCTAAAATTTATTCCTGTATATTTTGGTATTTTACTTGAGCAAATCCGATGGATAGTTTTAGTGTGGCAGGATATTTTTTGACTTACCTCTTGATTTTCTTATACTTTTTGTGTGCAAAAATTATGAGATAAGTCAAAAAACGTTTTGAACGTCTTGCTGTGTTTGTAAAGATTACTGCCTCACGTAGTAGTTATTTATTTTTGCAGCAGACTGTGACTAATCGGACTATGTCGCAAAACAAAGCAATTAACGAAAATTTAAGGACCTTCAGCTTTATGCAAAATAAGTGAAGACTAATGGCAAATATATTAAAAGGAAAGACATATGACTAAACTAGAATAAATTTTCTCCAACATATCAAAAAATCAACTGCGCAGCTATTGTCTGTTACGAGTATTGGACATGTAAACTTAGGGTCCTCCGAGGACACCCCTTAGGTAGTCAACAGAAAAAAGAGCCTAGGTAAATAAGGGTTAAAGTGTTTTTTAGTAGAAAGGAGAAAGCGTTTTGGGTTTTGGAATTTGATAAAAACAACTTGTGGGAACATATGCTCAACGTAAATCTCGGAAAGAATTTTGAAAGCAGACCGACGTACCATACAGAAAAATCGATCCCGATATGCTTGTTCAAGTTTTCCAAAAAATGGACTACCGTTTTGATGTGTGCTGTATAACCAAGGGCTCGCATATTGAACATTACAGTTTCATTTCTGCCCTTAGTATCTTTTTTTACTTTTTTTTGTTTGCAAGTAAATTTAATTGAATCTTTTGCGTGTGCCATGCCTTGCTCGCCGAATATGGCCTCAATGATAAATTTTTTTTGTTTGAACTTAATCCCCATTTTGTCTCTTAAATATGAAACGACATTTTTTTGAAGATATCTTTTACAATTTACTCATGGCATTTGAAAAAGCTTTAAGTAAAGCCTTTCGCAAACTGTTTTAGTCGTCGCTTCCAAATATGGGCTGTTGCTTAGCTCCGGCAACAGTTAAAGCGCCATATAAATGACTGAAAAACAAAAGGAAAGTATCAAAATCTGAATTTCCATGTAAAAAGATTGGTCCCAACATAATTGGATGCTCCACCGGCACCTTTTCATAAACCGGTAGGTTTTTAAAAGCAGTTATAATAACGTGTAGCTGGCTCAGATTAAACGTTTTGTCCACCCGGATCACTGTGGACATTGTGCTGGGTCCTTCGCAACAAACCGTATGATATCCAACAGTTGTTCCTGGTGATATAAATTGATCGATGGCACTTTTTCTTTTCATCGTAAAATCAATTGTATAAAATCTGAATATCCAGCGTTCTGCAAATTTTCTATTTCAACCAATTGATCAAGAAAATTGTTTTTTTATACTCGTCGGATGTTCCTTTCTTTTGAGACGATATTTTGTATCTTTTATCTACAAATCAGAGAGTTTAGTAAAGCCAAGTGTTCATAAAATAGAGCTTACAAATAATGCAACTTCGGTAGGCCTGGATATCACTGTTTTATATGTTGCTGTTGGTGGCAAACTACTTTGAAAAATGCTTTTTTTCAAAATTTTTTAATGTAATACCCAAATAAGTTTTCACATCTATTAAATTATTGAGCTATTTTTGTTGGATTGCACATTAGTGGAGTGCGGTCAGGGTATGTAAATCATGCTTTACATGACGAACGAACTTTTGCGTGATGACCTTTTTTTACTTTATAAAGAACACCAGGGCTTTGGGATGAAAAAAGAGAAATCTGAGACTGATCCCAAGCGAAGAGAACACCATGAATTTTGGACAAAAAGATATCTAATACTGATTAGCAGCGTAGACTTTTTTATTTTTTACATTCTTTTAGAGAACAGCATGATTTTGGGACAAAAATTGGTCTTCATCCTAAAATCTCAGACAATTTTTTGTCCTATTTGTAAAGTATTACATTTTAATTGCATGACCAGCCTCAGAGATCACCAGAGGACACGCCACTTCTGTACTTGAAATAACGATGTAAAATGTGATTATACGACGCAACCGCTCTAAGACTATACGACCCATTTTAAGTATAGAGCGGTACATAAATACAGCGTTATTATTATTATTATAAAAACTTAATAGGCCAATTTTAACAAAATTGATGCTTTAATTTTTTTTCAAATAGTGATAAAAATAAAGGTGTTAAAAACTTATCTGATACCACCAAACATTAACATAGATTCTGATTAACATATTAAACACGAAATTTGCCGTCATGTTCAACACAAACACGTAGCCTACGTTTAGTTGTTTCAAATTTCTAGGTCCATTAAATATGTCTTTTTTCATCAGTAAATGTACACAACTATAAAGTATTTTACGCTTACTTGTTGCAAATTTTTAGGTCCATCCAATAAATCTTCTTCATCATATATTTCAGTAACAGATTTTTTGGTTATGCATTCTTTAATTCTCTGCATTACTTGGGGCTTCAGTCGTATGTAAGCGTCGGTATTTTGCTTTGATTTTCCATGAGGCGGACGACTTCCAAGGTATAACCTTGGTACTCATAGCATGCAAGGATATTATCATCAGTATGTTTGGAGTGGATCCACGAAACCTGTTTTTGATAACATTCTTCTGTATGTTTAACATAATATCTATAAACTGTTAATAACTCATTTATTTTAGGTTGCGCCTGTAGAGGAATATAAATTTGTTTTTGTTCAATTGTCGTTCGATACAAAATTTTCCAGATTTTAATATAACTTTTTTCAATTTCCAATCTCCTGATTTAAAATAGTAAGCTGTATTAGTACAACCGTCTGAACGCCATCTTCCGCAATCATCTCAATAGATGCTTCGACCAATAGTGCAACGTCTTTTTATATTTTCCTCATTGTTTATAATGAAGCAACAGTTCTTCTTGAACCCTCTAGGTACTTCACTTAGTATTTGGTGGGGATGCCGCAATGCAGACAAAAGCTCATCAACAGTCGGAAATCGGAACCCTGATCCTGAACTTCGGGGCAGTTGTTTGAAGCAGGTTAGTAGTATAGAAAAGGAATTTTGGCGGCAGTCCGTTAGAGGGCGCTAGAGAGCAAGAGGGTGAGGAGGTTTTTTGTCCACTGGGGGCGCTAGAGAGGAGGAGGTTTTTGTCCACTGGGAGTGCCAGAGAGGAGGAGGGTTTTTGTCCACTGGGGGTGCCATAGAGGAGGAGGAGAAGGGTTTTTGTCCACTGGGGGTGCCACAAAGGAGGAGGAGGAGGGTTTTTGTCCACTGGGGGTGCCATAGAGGAGGAGGTGGGTTGGGAAACGTAGTAGTCCTGAGTTCGATTCCCCACCAAGATAATAAAAAGTTTAACCCTAAGAAAATCAATGGTCCTAAGTTCGATCCCCAACCAAGATAATAGAAAGTTTAATCCTTAGAAAATCGATGGTCCTGAGTTTGATTCCCCACCAAGATAAGATAAAGTTTAATCCTAAGAAAATCGATGGGCCTGAGTTTGATTCCTCACCAAGATAATAAAAAGTTTAATCTTTAGAAAATCGATGGTCCTGAGTTTGATTCCCAATTAAGATAAGATAAAGTTTAATCCTTAGAAAATCGATGGTCCTGAGTTTGATTCCCCACCAAGATAAGATAAAGTTTAATCCTTAGAAAATCGATGGTCCTGAGTTTGATTCCTCACCAAGATAATAGAAATATAAATCTTTAGAAATCAACGGTCTTGAGTTCGATTCCCCACCAAGATAATAGAAAGTTTTATCCTTAGAAAAACAGTGGTCCTGAGTTTGATCCCCAACCAAGATAACAAAAAGTTTAATCCTAAGAAAAACAGTGGTCCTGAGTTTGATTCCCAATCAAGATAATAGAAAGTTTAATCTTAAGAAAATCGATGGTCCTGAGTTTGATTCCCCACCAAAATAATAGAAAGTTTTATCCTTAGAAAAACAGTGGTCCTGAGTTTGATCCCCAACCAAGATAACAAAAAGTTTAATCCTTAGAAAAACAGTGGTCCTGAGTTTGATTCCCCACCAAGATAATAGAAAGTTTAATCCTTAGAAAAACAGTGGTCCTGAGTTTGATCCCCAACCAAGATAACAAAAAGTTTAATCCTAAGAAAATCGATGGTCCTGAGTTTGATTCCCCACCAAGATAATAGAAAGTTTAATCCTTAGAAAAATAGTGATCCTGAGTTTGATCCCCAACCAAGATAATAGAAAGTTTAATTCTTAGAAAATCGATGGTTCTAAGTTTGTTTGCCAACCGGGCGAGTTTGGGCAAGTCAGTTTTACTACACGATAAGCAGTTGTTTCGTGGGGAATTCCCTAGGTTTTTACCAGGTTTGTTTGTATAAGTTTTTTTGCAAAACTATGATGCAATCCATAACGGTAGGTATATAAAGCAACGTTTTTGTATATTTTATCACTCTAAAAATATGGATCAAGATTGTGTTGATGCTGCAGCGATATCTGATACTCAAAACTCCGAAGCTATCAAAAGAGAATGGGAAGCACAAATGTTTCGTTGTTCCTCTCCGCAAAATCCGCTTATGTGTGATGAAGAGGATCGCATGAGAACCTTTCCTGCCTCTTGGTGTGATGAGGAGCGCCCAACGCCACGCGAAATGTTGGATGCAGGTTTTTATTATAAAGGTTCTGGCGACCGTGTTCTTTGTTTTTATTGTGGTGGAGGTTTGTTTTACTGGAAACCCAATGACAATCCTTGGTACGAACATGCAAAGTGGTTCCCTATGTGTGAATTTGTTTTGAAAAAACAAGGAGTCAACTACGTGGAGAAAGTATGTCAGAAACATTCGGATTTGCATCGACCAGGCATAAAAAATCCAACTCGAACTATTGCAGCGAACCACTTACGTAGTATGTTGTTTGATCAAATGCGAAACAATGCGGCGGCAAAGCAAAGAAATAAAAAATTAGAGGATCTTATGCTGTTTGATCCTCATGTAAAATATGCAAAAAGTATTGGGGTGGAGGACACCAAGATCCGTTATGCTCTATTAAATCAAATGGAAAAAAATCAATGCAATTTCTCCAATCGTCAAGAATTGTTAAATGCTGTATTAGATTTAAAAAAAGACGACAAATGTTTAAAGTGTAAAACTGCAGAAAAAAATGCAGTATGCATGCCCTGTGGACACATGGTGCTTTGTTGGACATGCGTTCAAGACACCCCCTCTTGTTGGTTGTGTTCCCAATGGATCTCTGAAAAAATTCGCGTCTTCCAATGTTGAATATGTAAGATTAGTGTGTGACGTAAGACTATTTCAAAACGTTGCGCAAGATTAGTGTGACGTAAGTCTATTTTAAAACGTTGTGTAATATCCGTTTTGTTGGTTATAAAAAGAGACGCATTTGCAAAACCTCACATTATGGAAACGTATACGAGTCAAGCGGACGATCTTTATCAAGAAGCAAACGAAATCGAGTATCCCGACTACGTTCCTCCTTATACAAGTTGTTACGAAAGTTTGTTAGAATTTGAAGAGATTATCACCAGAGCAAGAGAAATGGAAAGTGCAGCTAGAGACATTCGAAAAAAATTTCAGGAAATTGCTGCATCTGGACTGATGATACCCACTTCATCGCTATTGCGAAAAGCGATTATTAGTGTCAAAAGAGGTAAAGTCATGTTTTTGATGGATCAACTTGTTCAAGTGGTTGATGTGATGATGGAGAATCTTCCTTACATCCTTTTTCGTCCCAAATCCGAAACAAAAGAATATGTTGTTTTACTATTCTGGTCCACCAACATGGACGATGCTGCTTGTGAAGTACAAAAAAAAATGGAAATCATCAAACAAGAAATAGCAGTGGATCAGTTTCAATTGCGTTGTGTGGTGGAAAATGTACCAGCTGCAAGACGTCAATTCCTCTACTTACTCAACAACTACCTCTTTTTAAAAGTGCAAAAAGATGATGTCTGCCACCTGCCTCCAGACAACCACGAACAACTGGAGACCTTTCTCAAGCTTTTAACTGAACCTGAACCAAGGAAAAAGCGAAAAGTGGATTTTATTGCAAGCACGCCTTGATTTGTTTTTTGTATTTTATTAATAAACGATATGTGTACAATCAATGTTGTGATACATCACGAATAAAGCGAGAGATAGAGCGATCGTTTTCAGTTAGATTTGACGTAAAATCAGATACAATAACATGCAAAGGTACGCCGCGACAACGAAATAAAATAAAATAGACACAATAATGACCACAAAAACTGGAAAAGTACGCTTGTAAGGTTTTGCGATTGTAAATCCATCCTGATAAGGAGTAGGCATCCATGTAAGACTCGAGACCGACCAAGGTAGGTGGTAGTCCATAACTATCAAAGTATTCTCCTCGACCGCGCTTGTCGAAATAAACCGCAACCCAATGTTCTCCAGGTTCACTACTCGGGTCCGAGTTGATGACGTAAGCAGACGGAAAAGTAGGTTTTTCCAATTGATCCAAAGCACAGACTTTTTTAAAGATGTTTTTGGTTTTCAAATCCTTCTTGAGCAAGCGTTCGATTTGCAACGTGTTTATGCCGTATAGTCAAAAGCAACGTTTCTGTCTTGATCAATCTCCAGCAGGTTGTCGTGTTCGGCAAACACAATGACCGTAAGAGTACGTGCAGTAGCAGTAGCAAAATGAATTTCGATGCGTATGTTGTCATGCTTTATCAATTCAAAACCGACCTCGCTTGAATCCATTTGGGGTGTGAGATCAAAAGCAAACAAAGCACAACCGTCTTTGTACTGTTCTCGCGAAATAGCATTTCCTGTGTCACGATAATATTGACCCGTTTGCGTAAACAAACGAACGTAACTTCGAACAAAACGATTGTTGGTAAAATCTGGTTGCAGTGGTTTGGAAGGGATTTGAACTCCGTCACGGTAAATCGTCATGAAATTGATGCTGTTGTGTTTGAAATTAAAAGGAGACTTGGTGATGACACCGTTGTAAGCGTCATTGTCCACTACACCGACCACCATTCGTGTGGGCAATTGACCCAAAAACAAATTTTCTTTGGTGATGCTTCGATTCCCGGTCGGCACAGTAAAGCTCTTGAATTCCACACGTCGAAGCGGGTATTTTGCAGTGCCGTGTTGCAAAGCTTTGACATGAGCAAGCTGTACAGCGGGATTGGGTTTTACTTTACGAACAAACAAGGTCACTTCTTTCAAAGACACTTTGTTATCTGCTTGGTTTGCGTTTCCATGCAAGCAAAAAAGATCGTTGGAACGAATCAAACGCAAACGCACTTCGACTCCGTTCAACAAATATCGATTTTGAAAAAACAAATCAAGATGCAATTTCCCCATCATATCCATTTCTTTGCTTTCTTCAGCCAAAGCTTTTCGTTTGGTGTAACCTAGGTTGGTAGCTCCACGAGTATCAAAATGTTCTGATGTGTTGCGGTGCCACAACAGAGCAGAAAGTTGGGACTTTTTTGCTTCTTGTCCAAAACTAAGCAAGTTTTCAATATAAGCTCGATAAGGATAGTTGTTGTTGGATTGTGTCACTAGCGAACCGTTCAAATAAACATCCACTTGCGTCCATAGCGTATGCAGAAAATTACATTCAGGCGCAATTTCCGCGTTCTTTTCCAAATCAGCTCCGGCTGCAGTAGTCACGCTTGCACGAACATAAAGAAAGCTATTGGCAAGGTCGATGTAGTTGGAGTTTTCAGCACTAATCGTAAATTCAATAGGACCTGTGGAGGTCAATACAGATACAGGGTGGTATTCGGTAAAACTGCCTTCCTCCAAACTAGTTTGACTTGGTGGCACCGAAAACAAATCCAGTTGAGAAGTGGTGGATTCTGCCGAACTGGGGTGTACTAACGTCGCCATGGTTTACGAGAAAATGTCGTGATGCCTCTTGCGTTTCTTCTTTTGTACTTTTCTCGGCGCTGCTTTTCGCTTTCCTACTTGTTGTTTAGCTGCTTTTCGCTTTCCTACTTGTTGTTTAGCTATTTGTAAGAGATTGGAACCAGCAGCTCTTGCTTGATCGATGGCAGCTTGTTTGGCGTTTTTACCGTGTAAGACATCAGAAGCAAACTCGACACCGCTTTGTAAAACTTGTTTTCCGAGGGTTTTGGCACCTTTTTTGACCAAAGGAAGAACGCTTTTGGCAATGGAGCTAAACAGATTTCCTAGTCCATAACCTTGCTGCACTCGTGCCCCAGCAAAATAAGGCATACCATGACCGACTTGAGACAAATAATAGTTTTCATAAGCTTTTGCATCACAACAATATTTGACACGCATGTTTCTACTACCGTCGATTTCTTACAATAAACCCGTTTTCCTTTGCATCTGGTTTTTATAACGAATTTAACTTTTTGGGTCGTAAATGTAAAGTCACAATCACTTTTCCCTTGCGAAAACGAATTCGTTTTCCTTGATCGTCACGAAGCGAGATGTGAATGTGACTAAGATTTTTCTTTAAGACAGGATGGTATTGTATTTTGTCATATCTTTTGGAAACATAGGCACCCGGCTTCCCTGTTACAGGAAGGACACCAATCAAGGGTGCAAGAATTTGACCAACCGTTCTGTGTTCAATGACATTGCAGTAGACATAGATGGCGTTCGCGGTGTCTACGTTGGCAACGCTTACCGAAGTGTACTCTCCGATTTCCCGATACCATGTCTCTCGAAAACCCAAAATAGAAGCCAACTCATTTGAAAGCGTCACCACCACATCCGGTTTCGTGGTAACATTGCGGTCGGTCGTAGGTGCTCCTTTTTTGTGTTGGATGGACATGGTGGTTAGTTGTGTTTGAGGATTGTAAGTGAGATCAAAGAGAAAGTCAATTGGTTGCGTCAACACTCCTTCACTGACAAGCGTTTTGTTTTTATCTTGAAACTCTCGTCTCATTTCTTGAAGTATCTGACGCACGATATATTGAGGTTGTTGATAATAACCTGATGGAAGCACTGCTACAAACTCCAAAGCACCGCGTTGGTAGAAAATGTAAAATTGGTTGGTGTCAATGTTGTACCAAGTGTTGGGGTACAGAATCTCGGACAAACCCATCTCCCACGATCCAGACAAATTGATTTCTTTTGGCAAGTGAACCATGTAATCCGAAAGTTTGTTTTCAGGATAAATGTCCATAGACGAGTTACTGGGGAGGGTGAGGAACATGTTTGGTAAGAATAGGTGACGGGAGCAAATAACCTACAGAGCTACTAAGCAGACTAATCCAGAGTTCTTTGTTGTCGTTGCTTTGTGTTAAATTGTACAAACTGATCGAAACCACAATGTAAATCACCAAAACTTGAGCACCAAACAAAACAATGTCAAAGGTTCTCAAAGGAGACATACCATGTCTTTTTCTGGCACCCAAGAATTAAAAGAAGCAGGATATCCAAACCACTTTACTAAAAATTCAACACCTTTCTTGCGCTTGCGTTGTTGGAGAATACGCTCGATTCGAAACACGTCATCCTTTTTATAGATTTTTTGCAACTCTTCTTCGTAAAAAGTTCCTTCCAACCATTCGCCTTGTAAGTCTTTTATTTTGTAATAAGGAGGATTGTCTCGAAACACTTGAGCAACTTGAAACAATTCGTCCGTCCAACCGGGTAAGTAACCTTTGCGAAACCGCATTCGAGTCATGGACAGTCTGACTTGATCACCTACTTTCAATTTTGGTTTTCTTAACTCGGGGTCGGCATAGAGCGTGAGCCAAACCGCTTCTTGGTTTTCAGAGTTGACTGAATTTGGAGCACGTCGAATGGATCGGTGATAGGTGTTGTTGTAAGATTCAACCAGAGCAGGCAGCACTTCCACGTATCTTCGGCTGTTGGTGTACGTAAAATAACGCCATAGTTTCTCCTTTAAAGTGCGTATAAATCGTTCAGCAATGGTTGCTTTAGTGTCGAAATTTTGAGTGTGAAAATGTTTTATGTGATGTTGTTTCAACCAGGTTTGAAAGGGACGATTCAGAAACTCACGTCCCATATCCGTCTGCAATTTTTGAAACTTACCAATCTCAGGCATTAACTGCTCAAAAACTTGGATCATGTCAGAGCTGGTTTTGTTTTTCAAGTAAGCAGTAAAGGCTTTTTTGGAGAACACGTCAATGACCACCAAAATGTATTTATATCGGTCGTTGTACGACTTGAGCAAAGAAAAATCAATGAGATCGGCTTGCATTTGAAAGTTGGCGCCAGGAACAATTGTTTTTCGGCGCTTGAAATTTTTTCGTATGGGTTTGTGAAGCGTATAAGTGTCTTGCGATTGCAACCATTCTTGGGTTGGTTTTGGAAAACGGTGGGCTCCCGAGAAAGAAGCTTCTTTTTTAGGATTGTAATAATCTAAACGCTCTCCCATAACATCGATTCAAACTCGCGTGCACCGGGTAAAGTTGGGTCTCGTTTCTTTAGAGTAGATTGAAACAAATCGTCGATATGAGATCCAGGTACCACTCGATCGTCTAAAAGCATTTGTCCGTCTTCATTCCAATCTAAATTCTTTTTGCTAGTGGCGTCTTTGAACAGTTTTTTGGCTTTGGTTCGCTTTTTAAAACGCTTTAGCACTGCACTTTCAGACAAGGGTTTTTTCACTGGTGTTTTCGGTTGAAACTTTTTCAGAAATAACTTTGATTTTTGCAACGCCTCGTTATATAGAGTTACTTTCTCGCTGTCGGGTCGGTTGGAAGTTAAGATTTCTTGCATTTTAGCATCCAGTTCAGAAAGCACTTTTTTATCTGTAAGTTTTTGAGTTTTTCGTACACTTCAGGTTCCAACGCAATTAATTTTCTCATTTTTTAAGACTCCCTACCACACCACTAATGACCGGAGCGAGTGCAGACAACAAGATGGGTAAAAATCCACCTTTTTGTATAATTCTTCGTTTTGTTTTTAACGCTACCTTACGATCAGCCAACTTCCGAAGTTTGGTTTTGTGCGATTTTAATTTCCGCTTGTGATGATGCGATATCTCGACGTTTCCTTGCAGCACGTTGTGAGCACAGTCACAAAGACAACGTATTAACTCGGGCGATGCTTTGTCTAAAATACGCTTTTGCAAAGGTGCAGGGGCTTTTTGTAGCAAACGCAAGGTGGGTCCGTTTTTTCGCAAGCGGTTCATTGATAGAGATAATGCGTGTCTTCTGGAAAAATCCCTGAACGCAGACGTTGGTTATCGTGTGTTTCGCAGCGTAAGTCAATCACCAAATAACCTCTGTCGGAAGATACAGCATTTTTATAGGCCTCCAGTGCGTTTTTATATGTTTTGGGGTAGATCTGACGTAAGAAATGTGCAATTTGATTCACATCCCTACAACTTTTAAAGAGCACCATAATTTGTGCATTGAGACTTATTTCACGCAAGCCTTTATGAAACAAATTTTGCACGATCATGAGAACACTGAAATGAAAGTGGTGGGAGTAGACGCTATAGATTTTGGATAAGAATTCAGAATTGGCAAACATCAAATCGTCTAGTACTAGAAACGCGTCTCGACTTTCTTTTAGATCTTCAAGACTTGGCATGCCTTGTTTAAAGTTTACTTTATCCGTGTAACGATCAAACATTGCTTGCCACACCTCGTAATGATAAACAACCTGCTTGATTTCAGGGCAAAGTTGTTTTAGACTGTCTATAAAACGTAGGACCCAATAAGACTTTCCAACTCCGGAAGGTCCGCTTATTACAAAACTAGTTGGATTTTGAAATCGCAAAGACATTACGCTAGCTCTTCGTGGGACAAAATGAAAGCAAACGTCATCACATAACCTTTTTGTAATGAAAGAACACAAAATGCACGAAAAAACACATTGACGGAAAATCACGATACATAACAATTCGAAGCATAATAACTACCACCACGGTGCGTGAGTCTTTTTTGATGAACTACAATTTGGAAAAAAATTATAAATCTAGCGGCACCGTATGAACCCCATCGCTCAACACCTTTCTCTTTGGATAAAAATTACTTAATCCTCTTTTCTTTTGAGTGTAGCTAAAAATTTTGTGTTTTTTGGAGCGAAACCCGCGGTTTTCCACTAGGAGTGGTTCACCGGTCTCCAAAACACGCACATACTGATCAAAGGTGAGAGGGTTTTGAGCGATGGACACCCCTTTACACACTTGCTTTTTGTTTCCCTTCGCAAAAGTACGATTTTGAAGCCAAACAAATTTGGTTGTCCCCTTCGTACTCCAACTTCATCTTGCCCAAAGTTCTTTTATCAAATAATTCGAATGAAGTGCAACAAGGTTGTGCGTCCCACTCCCGACCTTCAAGTTTTCTCTGGATGAAGGTTTCTTCGTGGTTGGGGCATACCTCCGAAGTCAACCATTTTAATTTATCGCGAAAGTAACTCGCTTTCAAATGGGGAGGGACACAGTCATCCAGATTTTCTTTACTAAGACTAAAATAAATAGAGTCGGTATCGGTTTCTAGCAGTTCAAAATGACGATCCGAAATGTATTTTTTGAGAAATAAATAAAAAAATTTTAACATGTGTAGTTTGGAATTTAAATATACATTGAGGCCAATTTGGATTGGAAGATCATTCACAATTTTGTTCTTTAAACTTTTTACTTCGTAGATATCTTCTTTAATTTGGTCCAAATGAATGAAACGAGGGTCGTTAATGGTTTTGTTGACTGTGTCCCCCGAATGGTATGTAATATTTCTGTGTTTTTCTTTATTTAACAAACTAGCAGAATAAAGTGAATTCCCAGTTAATTTATTAGTAAGAGCTATCACTGTTTTGGATTTATCTGTATCAGCCAATCTTCTGGAGTTTACAATTTCTTGTGCCAGAGGAGCAAAACATTTTTGCGGAAAAAATTCGATGAATTCATAAATTTTGGTGATTTTTAAACCCATTTCTAGGTAAAATTTGGCCATTTCCGAATTAATTAAAAATTTCTCTCCAAAATAACTACTAATTAAATATTTTTGTTCTTTCTTTAAAAGGTCATGCTCCTCTGCCACACTCTTCATATAGTCACCAATATCATCCAGAGAAATAAAACTATTTTTAATAATTAAAGGAAAATCTTTAAATTTTTCTTTTAACTCGTCGGGAGTGTGGATGTCGACGATAAGAAAACCATACAAACTCTCGTTTCGAACGCCATCTAAAAATTTTTCAAAAGACAATTTACTTTTAGGTGTTACCGATTTTAATGTTTTTAAGAAACGAGAGACTTCCGGCTGTTTTCTTATCTTCAACCATTCACACTCCCTCATCTCCACCACGCGAAACCCTTCTTTTTCCAACCTTTTTTTATTATTTTTTGTCTCTTCCCGAATAATTTCGTGGGGAATGTTTCTAAGAGGATGCGTAACTTCCAAACTACCGTCAGAGTTTCGATTCGTTTTACATTTATCACAAGAATGAAAAAAACAACCAAGATACTGATACACAGTGTTTTGTTGCTCAGAATAACCGTCCACTGACAAACTATACTTACTCACTCTTCTCTCCCCCATATTAAATCTAGTTTGCAAAAACGTATTTTCTTTGTATGCAACATAACTTAATCACTGATACGACTGAAAACCGAATTTGGAACAAGGATCAGGCCGAAACTCTTCTTCTTCTTTATACCGACAAAAATAACCAGTGGGGTTATTCTGAGCAATAGCATGTAAATACAAAGAATTAGCGTCCAAACCGATCACTTTTTTTACGGTTTCGGGATTTTCAATTTCGTGGGAGCGAATTTTGGTTTCTCCCGAAATCGCAAGTCTACAAAAAATCAAACTTAAACCACCCGTCAATTGGGAGCGAAGTGATTTATACAAATCCCCATGCCGCTTTGGGAAGAGACAAAAGAACGCATTTTTTTCAATTTTTTTCATCATTTGGAGTTTAGCTACCCCACTAACCGAAAAAGATGTTTTAAAAATATCCAAACCTTGGTCAAGATAAGGTTGGAGTAGGTTTTCAACTGCTTGTACGAAAGGCACACAATCGAGTAAGTTGTAATATATTAGCATTTCACGTAAAGAACTCCAACCTTTCTCCATCCAAGTTTTCACCACAAGATCGTATTCCTCTTGGGTGATATTGGATTTCGAAAGTGAAGAATAAAAATCACCGTGTTCGGGCAATCCGCTTTCTAATTTGTCAAGATTAGTAACGAACTCGTAAGGAAAGTAAAACTTTCTGAGTTGTGCCCCATAAGCTACCAAAAATTTTCGATAACTAAAACCAAGAGCCAAAAAGTTTTTGATGTCCAAAAATCGCAATTTTGATGTTTTCAAACAAAGATAACTATTTGTTCTTTTAATTACAAATTGAATGTCTTTCAAAAGAATTTGAATTAATGTGGGTTTGATAAGATTTAAATCGTATGAAGCCGAATTGAAACCAAGTACAACCAATTCCTTACAATAACAGTGAAATTCATTTAAAATTTTTTCTTTCCTCACGTGTTCACTCCTGTCCAATTGCTCGAACACATAATCGAATTTTTGTACAAGCAGTTGATAACAAATATCGGAGAGGTTTTCCAGATAGTCAACTAATTTTTGAACCAAACGCTCTTCATCTCCTTCAGTCACGAAGCAAACACCTGACTCATAACCAGGGATGTTGCTTGCGACTGCAACGCTCAAAGGAAGGTGGCAAGCGTCTAGTGTTAACATCGAGTTATTAAAAATTTTAGTTTTTGAAAAATAGGCTTCAAAATCGTAGCAAGCAAAAAAAGAGAAATGTCGATCACACCGTGGAACAACAATCCCTATTTCCTCCAATTTCTCAAAAATAGTGGCAGGATTTTTGTGAATGCCACCAGGAAAAACCTCACGCACCGTGGTGGTACAAATTTTGGTATGTTGATTGTAATGCTTAGAGTTATACCACAGCTTATCACAGTGTACGCATTGGTACACACCGCAATAGCTCTCAAAATTTACAATCACACTTAGATGATTTTCGTAAACGTTCAATCGCATTGTCTCCTGGTAGAACTCGCGGCTCCGCTGAACCAGTTTGGCAACCTTACCGTCGAGCTCATATGCAATGAGATTCAGTTCAAAAAAATCCTCTAAGTGGACAAAATCAAAAAGTTGATTGCCTGCAAAATCTGCAGGCGCAACGTCAAAATGAATACAATATTTACGAAATAGATTTTTGGCAGTCTTCTCACACCGGCGAGGGTCTGCACCTCGGTGCACTGCCAAACAACGAAAAAAGCACAAATTGTCGCTAGAACTTACATTCCTTAAACCATGGTTGTTCATAATATAATCAGGAAGAGAAATTGGGGCGCCAAGTGGGGCATCTTTTAAGTGGTTGATATAAAAGGTAATATTGGGGATGTCTACCACTTTCCATTTGCTGTCAGGGCGGTTAATTTTTTCAAAAAAGGATTCTTCAGATAACGTATTCAAAAACTCTATTAATTCGTGGCGGTTGCTAATTAAACGCGCAGTTTCCATCATCACACTGTTGTTGAACGATGAGTGGTAGTATCGTAATTCATTATCATTAATATTTTTTAAAATATAACCGAAACTGTAATTAATTTTGAAACGGTGGAATTGTAGTTGTAGAATTTGATGAATAATTTTTGGAATTAACACTGTTAAATTTTGATTGTAACAAAAATTAAATATGGATTGCACTTTGCCTTTTTTGTAGAAAGTCTGGATGCTGGAAAAATGCTTTCTCATGAGGGTGTTGATCTCCTCATCTTCCACTTCTAAGAAAAAACAACATTAATTTCAAATCAAACTCTATTACATAAAAACATACCATTGATCATTGCAACGGGGTTGCTTTTCATTTTTTTCATTGGAGGCTCCTCGATAATTTCTACAAAAACAAATTTATAGTAACTCAAAATCAAATTGTAAAAACAGACTTACTGTTTGCAACCTCGACCGAATTTTCAACCGGAATTTCGGATAAATTTTCCGGGGGATTGTTAGGTTGCGCTCGTTCTATCACAAACAACTGATTATTTCAATTTCACCATATACACTATAAAAAACTCACTGATTGGAGTCGAACGCTCGCCAACAGCAACTTGATCCGATTGTTGTATTTGGTCTATAACGAAACAATTGTTATTTTCAATTTTACTGAATTCAAACAAAAAACTTACTTTTAACCAACTTCTTGCATACACTGGGGATCGCTGGTTTTTTACCAACTTTCCGCAAATAATCGATATGTCCTCTTTTCGTTTCTTCTAAAGAAAACAAGTATTATTTTCTATTTTACTGAACACGAACGAAAAACTTACCACCAACCACTTCAGAAGCAACTTCACGAGGACTTTCTAATGAGGTTGTCTCTCTAGTAACTAAAATAAAAATTTAAATTACTTTAAAAATCTAATCAAAAGAAAATATAAAACTTACCACCAACCACTTCAGAAGCAACTTCACGAGGACTTTCTAATGAGGTTGTCTCTCTAGCAACTAAAATAAAATTTAAATTACTTTAAAAATCTAATCAAAAGAAAATATAAAACTTACCACACACTTTCTGGTGTCTTTTTAAATTATCAACTCGGCTGAAAATCTTTTTGCAATTTTCACACCGAGCCTCTGTTTTCCTCTCGTGCACGTTCTTTTTGTGACGATTTAAATTATCGACACGTTTGAACAACTTCTCACAAACATTACATTTGAATAACGCCATCTCATCAAAATCAGCAAAATCAACCTTCTCGATGTAACTCTTAAGACTAGAATAACTGAGTGCCCACACCCACCTGCTTATATAACCACAGAAAGCAGCTGCATAATATCTTACCATATTGTAACTTTCTTCATGATTTAGTTATTGTATGATGACAAACAGGAAAAGCTTTGACGGGTTTCTGTCTCATCAATTTATATAAATCCAGAAAGCAGCTGCATAATATCTTACCATATTGTAACTTTCTTCACGATTTAGTTATTGTATGATGACAAACAGGAAAAGCTTTGACGGGTTTCTGTCTCATCAATTTATATATAAATCCAAAAAGCAGCTGCATAATATCTTACCATATTGTAACTTTCTTCACGATTTAGTTATTGTATGATGACAAACAGGAAAAGCTTTGACGGGTTTCTGTCTCATCAATTTATATATAAATCCAAAAAGCAGCTGCATAATATCTTACCATATTGTAACTTTCTTCACGATTTAGTTATTGTATGATGACAAACAGGAAAAGCTTTGACGGGTTTCTGTCTCATCAATTTATATATAAATCCAAAAAGCAGCTGCATAATATCTTACCATATTGTAACTTTCTTAACCTTTGACGAGCTCGCTTATTGCGCGCTTTAAGAAAACTTTTGACAATTAATTTAAAATCGAGTACGAATAAAAAACCAAGATTGTCACGAAAAACATCCAACTTAGGTATAACAAAAAAAAATTGAAGATGAGTAACTAAAATTCAAGGTTGTCAAGAAAAAAAATAAGCAAAGGTATATCAAAATCAAGGTTGATTGAAAAAATTGAAAAAAAAAACCTTAAAACGGTAATCAAGGTTGTTCGGAGAAAAAGTTTTAAATTTGAACAAAGTTATAACAAAAATAGAATTTATCTAGAAAACAAGGTTGACCAAGAACAATTTTTGAAAAAATGATAATAAGTACAACAAAAATCAAGTTTGACTAGATAAAAATTCAACAAAGTTATAGTAACAATCACGGTTTTTTAGAGAAAAAAAAGTTTTAAAATCGAATAAAAATATCCGAAAACCAAACTTTTTCAGGGAGGACCATCGATTTTCTTAGGATTAAACTTTTTGTTATCTTGATTGGGGATCAAACTCAGGACTACTGTTTTTCTTAGGATTAAACTTTATCTTATCTTGGTGGGGAATCAAACTCAGGACCACTGTTTTTCTTAGGATTAAACTTTTTGTTATCTTGGTTGGGGATCAAACTCAGGACCATCGATTTTCTTAGGATTAAACTTTATCTTATCTTGATTGGGGATCAAACTCAGGACCATTGATTTTCTAAGGATTAAACTTTTTGTTATCTTGATTGGGGATCAAACTCAGGACCATCGATTTTCTTAGAATTAAACTTTATCTTATCTTGATTGGGGATCAAACTCAGGACCATTGATTTTCTAAGGATTAAACTTTTTGTTATCTTGATTGGGGATCAAACTCAGGACCATTGATTTCTAAAGATTTATATTTCTATTATCTTGATTGGGCATCAAACTCAGGACCATTGATTTCTAAAGATTTATATTTCTATTATCTTGGTGGGGAATCAAACTCAGGACCATCGATTTTCTTAGGATTACACTTTCTATTATCTTGGTGGGGAATCAAACTCAAGACCACTGTTTTTCTAAGGATTAAACTTTTTATTATCTTGGTTGGGAATCAAACTCAAGACCATCGATTTTCTAAGGATTAAACTTGCTATTATCTTGGTTGGGAATCGAACTCAGGACTACTACGTTTCCCAACCCACCTCCTCCTCTCTGGCACCCCCAGTGGACAAAAAAAAAACCTCCTCCTCTCTGGCACCCCCAGTGGACAAAAACCCTCCTCCTCTCTAGCGCCTCCAGTGGACAAAAATCCTCATCCTCTCTAGCGCCTCCAGTGGACAAACCCCCCTCTCTAGTGCATCCAGTGGACAAAAACCTCTCTAGCGCCTCCAGTGAACAAAAAAACCTCCTCATCTCTAGCCCCCCTCCAGTGGACAACCTCCTCCTCTCTAGCGCCTTCAGTGGAGAAAAACCTCATCCTCTCTAGCGCCTCTAGTGGACAAAACCTCCTCACCTCCTCCTGCTCTCTAGCGCCCTCTAACGGACTGCCGCCAAAATTTCTTTTCTATACTACTCAGGTTGAATGTTGTACACCGGATGATTGAAAAGGCCAAACGTAATTATTATAATGATCTAGTACCAGACAATAAAAACAATAGTAATAAACTATGGAAGATTATACATTCTTTAAACACTAAATTTTTTACAACTGGAAGACATATAGTTGTTAGAATTAGCTAAATTTATGCATCAATTGTATCATCGTAAATTACCTCAAAAATTTTTGCTTCTTTGAGTGAATTAACTGAAATTCATAATCACAGCACTAAAAATACAAAACTTCTTACATATTTTATACTCGTACCTCGTATTAATAAAAATTTCAGTAAAAATGTACTTTCCTATAGAGGTTCTATAGTATGGGGTCAAATAGATGCTGAATTTAAGGGCATGCAGTGGGTTTCATTAAAAAAAAAAATTATAAAAAATATTTTCTGAGTTTAATTTTATAAGAAATTCTTTCTTGCTTCTCGCAAATGATCTCACTTGTTTCTCGTTGCCATATCAATCCCGTCAAAATTTAAAACTTTATCTTGGAAATCATTTAAAAATTATACAGTAGAATTTGCCTATATCAGCACCTCAGGGGGATTGCAAAAAAGTGCCGATATACGCGAACTGCCGATGTAGACAAATCACTATAAATCATTCCGAAAGTGCCCTTTAATTCAATATAGTGTTGCGTTATTTAGTCAGCTTTACGCCATAATATCATACTGTATAACATGAAATCAGCGTAAAGTACTGCACAAAAGAAAACATATGTGTTCATTGTACTGTATTACTTCCTAGCGAAAAAGTCATTTATCTTTAGGTGTTTGGTTTTTGTAATAGATTTATCTACTACGTATTTCTGGATTTTTGTTAGATGACGTAGCATTTCCTCACTGTCGTCATGACTTCTGAGGTATCTATCTAGCTGCCTCATTAACGCCAATGCTTCTGTGGAAGATGAGATGGTGGGTTCAACTTCTTCTACAGAGACATCCTCTTCGTCTTCTTTCTCTTTCTGTACTGTGATATCTTCTCCAGTAGCTCTTAGATCATCTAGTATGCTACTCTCGGTGATTGTTTCACGAGTTTGGAGTTGTGAATCATTTTATGTATACTCAGAAAAAGTGCATGTTTCTGGAATCAAGTCCTGAGTCTTTCCCAGATCCCTTCAATGTCCTCATCAACATTACTTTCAGTTTCTTCTAGGTTGTCTTCAAGTTCAGGCTGAACAAACATGACTTTTTTAAAACAGTTCTTAATTGCTGTTTCAGAGACTGAATCCCAAGCTTGATTGAGAAGCTTCATTGATTCCAAAACATCAATCTTACAGTTTGGTTTTTTTTCTTCGAAAGCTAGGAGACGCATCTTTGCAAGGTTCTTTCTATAATGCGCTTTAAAGCAGCGAATAACACCAGCATCCATTGGTTGGGTTTTGGCAGTGGTGTTAGGAGGCAAAAATATGAGCTTAACATTCGTTAGACCACTCACACTGGGATGGGCTGTGCAGTTGTCAAGCACCAGGGCGATTTTTCTTTCACGTTTTCTCATTTGTAAATCCAGCTTTTTCACCCACTTCTCAAAAATGGTAGAGGTCATCCAAGCTTTGGTGTTATGTTCGTATGGCAATGGCAGTTTCTTGACATTTTTGAAGCATCTTGGATTTGCCGATTTGCCAATAACAAGAGGTGGTAGCTTTTCGCCAGCCATACTGGCTGTCACCAAAACAGTTAGCCTGTCTTTGGACAGTTTTCCACCTGCGCATTTTTCGTTTTTCATAACGTGAGTCCTGTCAGGTAAATATCTATAGAAAAGCCCAGTTTCGTCTGTGTTGAAGATCTCTTCAGCTTTGAACTGTTTCAATAATGCTGGAAGACGATGTTTTTGCCAGTCATCCACGCCACATTGGTCAACAGACTCTGCTTCACCGTGTAACTTTTTGCATACAACTTCCTGTCTTGATTTCCATCTGTTCACCCAGTTTGCATCTAGTTTGTCAGTATCATTGCAGCCACAAGCTCGTGCAAATTCTTGGGCCTTCAACAATAACATTTCTCCACTGACTGGGATTTTTTGATCTCTTACACACCTAAACCATTTTATTAGAGGCTCGTCCACAGCATCAAACTTATGTTTTCGCTTTCTTTTTGCTTCGCTGCTATGTCCTGCCTCAAAGTCAGAGATTATTTTGTCTTTATTTTGCAATATTGACTGCAAGGTTTGTCTTGGAATTTCAAATTCTCTAGCTAGTTTTGTAATGTTCGTAGCATTCCCACTGTTGAACTTACTAACGATTTCGTACTTTTTCCAAAGCGGGAGACTTCTCCTTTTACTCGACATTTTTCGGCTTGCTGACAGTTTCAAAATTTCTGTTTAAACTGGCTGTTGGTCTCGTTACAGTACAACGCAAAGTCTCTGGGCAATTGTGATGTCACAGTTTTAAAATGCTAGTTAATGCTCGTACAATTACAGTTTGGAAACGTTTCTAGGTCAGCAGCAGATAACTCGTAGAAGAGATTACAGTCTGGAAGCATGAAGCAAATGCCGATATAAACGAACAAAACACTTCTGCGGAATAAAAAAGAGTGCCGGTATAGACGAAATGCCGATATAGATGATGCCGATAAAGACGAATTCAAACGTACGTGAAACATAGGAATTCTACCGGGACCAAAGAAATTGTGCCGATATAGACGAACTGCCGATATAAACGAAGCCGATATAGGCGAATTCTACTGTATAAAAACTTCCTTCTTAAAGATCATTAAAAATTCGGTAATTTTTGCTTCAAAGTATTTTGCGATAATTTTGTGTCAACTATAACTGCCGCATCACATTTTATTAGAAATGAGCATTCAGTTAATTTGTATTTATTTATTTTTGTATCCAACCAATGAATCAACACATTTTGTTTGCAAAAAATGTTGTAATGTACGTAATGATGTGTAACTGCTGAAAACTGCGTATTGGCTTTTAAGTCTTCCCGAAGACAGCCACCCTCGGCGTAAGGCTACGCTTGAAGTATTGTGATTACCTCTGCTTTTAAGTTGTCGATTTTTGATTACCTCTGCTTTTAAGTTGTCAATAGAAAATTTTTTAGCTCGGTTTTGAATTGATTGATAGATGCTTTCTAAATTTCGTTAAACATGTTCCCTAGAAATTAATTTCTCGGTACCTTATTTATCTTTGTAAATTATTTGAACGCTTATTGTACAACTGTAAGACTTTCTGCGCACCCTATTTTGTGATACTTGCCGGGGAGCGTCTCAACTCGAAAACATTCTGTTCTTTAATGTTCCCTGACCTAGTCCGAATTTAATTCATTTATGCGTATGTAAATTTTTTGTGCTTGTTTGTTTTCATTTGCTTTGTGGCTAAGGCTCAAAAATGCATTTTCTTTCTTTCTTTCTTAGTGGGACACAACCTATTAAAATGCACATTCAAATTTGTGTGTAAATTTTTTATATAGGCTACCAAAGTATCGATGCCTGTTTCATTGAGCCTGATTTCAAAATCAAGAAATGGTATGGAATCAAAATGTTATGATGATCTCTAAAGAAGTCATCACTTTCAACTGACTGTATTATGCTGATTCGTGGTAAAGTTAAGATGCAGACAGGGGGAGCCACCATCATAATGCTACTATGCGGAAATACAGCAATATTTTGCTTAGGAAGGCCACTTTTTGATGTACTGTACAGGGGTCCGGTGCGTAATAAAGGTTTTCATTTTAGGGAGGTGTTCCCAATCAGTGTGATCATTAAAAAAAGTAATTGTTTTAGGTGGCCGACTTTTTAGTGTGTCAAAAAATAGCAATCTCTAAAAAAAAAATTTTATTGTAGACATGCTACGGATGTCCTGGTGCTACTATGAAGAAATAGAGCAATTTCTTGTGTAGGGGGCCCACTTTTGTATGTATTTCAGAGGGGGCCCGATGCAGCAGTGAGTTCTGGTAAAATATATAGTTGCTGATATGTAGTCGTTTTACCGAAACTCACTAAAAAAACAACTTGTTTTACTCAAATACAACTTCAATTTTATTTCAAACAAACAACAGATTGCAGAGATTATATACAAACAATAATAAATTGAATTTTAGTCTTTGTTACAAAGATACAGGTGAGTTTCGGTAAAACGACTTTTTGAAGAGTCGTTTTACCGAAACTCACTTATTTTTAAAAGTCGGCATTATTTAAAAGATATTTTTTTGCATGAATTAATTTTGCATAGGTCCTGTTAAATTTTAAAAGCAAAAGATTTATTTCAATGTTTTTATTTTAAAAGTTATAAATGAGTTTTGGTAAAATATATAGTTGCTGATATGTAGTCGTTTTACCAAAACTCACTAAAATGCAGCTTGTTTCACATAAATACAACTTCAATTTTATTTTAAACAAACAACAGATTGCAGAGATTATATACAAACAATAATAAATTGAATTTTAGTCTTTGTTACAAAGATACAGGTGAGTTTCGGTAAAACGACTTTTTGAAGAGTCGTTTTACCGAAACTCACTTATTTTTAAAAGTCGGCATTATTTAAAAGATATTTTTTTGCATGAATTAATTTTGCATAGGTCCTGCTAAATTTTAAAAACAAAAGTTTTTGTTTTAATTATTAAATTAATGTTGGTTCCGGTGAGTTTCGGTGAGTTTCGATGAGTTTTGGTGAGTTTCGGTGAGTTTCGGTGAGTTTCGGTAAAACGACCTACCCGATCACATTTAGCACCATTTGGAGCAAGTTAAGAATTCGCCCTCGCTGTTTGAAACTCTTTTTTCTAATTTTTGAATTCTCTCGTTTTCCACTCACTTCTCTCTCTCTCTCGTACACTCTCTCTCTCGTTCTTTCTCACTCTTTCTCCCTCTGCTCTCTGTTGCTCTTTACAAGAAAGGAAATTGGAGAGCTCCACGAATGCTTTACAAGATGAAAATAATCGCGGTTGGGCGAATAATTTACAAGGAATACATTTCGTTTTTTCGAACGACATAATCTTATCCATAAGCGATTACTTTGCAAGAAACAACAAATATATTAATATGATGCTAAAAAAGTTGTTATTTTTTGTTTTAGAAAAAAACAAAGTTTATCGCTTAGCCTATTTTACAAGAAACAATTAAAAACTATAATTGGGCTGAGTAAAATAATACTTTTTTTTATTTTTTTTTGTTTAATTTATCAATAATAAAGTTATAAACTCGTTTTTAAGCCTTCATTCTCGATGGTGTTAAAAATTGGCGAATTCTTTACAAAAAGTAAGAGCTGGGCGAATGCTTTACAAGATGAAAATAATCGCGGTTGGGCGAATAATTTACAAGGAATACATTTCGTTTTTTCGAACGACATAATCTTATCCATAAGCGATTACTTTGCAAGAAACAACAAATAAATTAATATGATGCTAAAAAAGTTGTTATTTTTTGTTTTAGAAAAAAACAAAGTTTATTGCTTAGCCTATTTTACAAGAAACAATTAAAAACTATAATTGGGCTGAGTAAAATAATACTTTTTTGTATTTTTTCTTATTTAATTTATCAATAATAAAATTATAAACTCGTTTTTAAGCCTTCATTCTCGATGGTGTTAAAAATTGGCGAATTCCTTACAAGAAATAAGAGCTGGGCGAATGCTTTACAAGATGAAAATAATCGCGGTTGGGCGAATAATTTACAAGGAATACATTTCGTTTTTTCGAACGACATAAACTTATCAATAAGTGAATACTTTGCAAGAAACAACAAATATATTAATATGATGCTAAAAAAGTTGTTATTTTTTGTTTTAGAAAAAAACAAAGTTTATCGCTTAGCCTATTTTACAAGAAACAATTAAAAACTATAATTGGGCTGAGTAAAATAATACTTTTTTGTATTTTTTTTTTGTTTAATTTATCAATAATAAAGTTATAAACTCGTTTTTAAGCCTTCATTCTCGATGGTGTTAAAAATTGGCGAATTCCTTACAAGAAATAAGAGCTGGGCGAATGCTTTACAAGATGAAAATAATCGCGGTTGGGCGAATAATTTACAAGGAATACATTTCGTTTTTTCGAACGACATAAACTTATCAATAAGTGAATACTTTGCAAGAAACAACAAATATATTAATATGATGCTAAAAAAGTTGTTATTTTTTGTTTTAGAAAAAAACAAAGTTTATCGCTTAGCCTATTTTACAAGAAACAATTAAAAACTATAATTGGGCTAAGTAAAATAATACTTTTTTGTATTTTTTTTTTGTTTAATTTATCAATAATAAAATTATAAACTCGTTTTTAAGCCTTCATTCTCGATGGTGTTAAAAATTGGCGAATTCCTTACAAGAAATAAGAGCTGGGCGAATGCTTTACAAGATGAAAATAATCGCGGTTGGGCGAATAATTTACAAGGAATACATTTCGTTTTTTCGAACGACATAATCTTATCCATAAGCGATTACTTTGCAAGAAACAACAAATATATTAATATGATGCTAAAAAAGTTGTTATTTTTTGTTTTAGAAAAAAACAAAGTTTATCGCTTAGCCTATTTTACAAGAAACAATTAAAAACTATAATTGGGCTAAGTAAAATAATACTTTTTTGTATTTTTTTTTTGTTTAATTTATCAATAATAAAATTATAAACTCGTTTTTAAGCCTTCATTCTCGATGGTGTTAAAAATTGGCGAATTCCTTACAAGAAATAAGAGCTGGGCGAATGCTTTACAAGATGAAAATAATCGCGGTTGGGCGAATAATTTACAAGGAATACATTTCGTTTTTTCGAACGACATAAACTTATCAATAAGTGAATACTTTGCAAGAAACAACAAATATATTAATATGATGCTAAAAAAGTTGTTATTTTTTGTTTTAGAAAAAAACAAAGTTTATCGCTTAGCCTATTTTACAAGAAACAATTAAAAACTATAATTGGGCTAAGTAAAATAATACTTTTTTGTATTTTTTTTTTGTTTAATTTATCAATAATAAAATTATAAACTCGTTTTTAAGCCTTCATTCTCGATGGTGTTAAAAATTGGCGAATTCCTTACAAGAAATAAGAGCTGGGCGAATGCTTTACAAGATGAAAATAATCGCGGTTGGGCGAATAATTTACAAGGAATACATTTCGTTTTTTCGAACGACATAATCTTATCCATAAGCGATTACTTTGCAAGAAACAACAAATATATTAATATGATGCTAAAAAAGTTGTTATTTTTTGTTTTAGAAAAAAACAAAGTTTATCGCTTAGCCTATTTTACAAGAAACAATTAAAAACTATAATTGGGCTGAGTAAAATAATACTTTTTTGTATTTTTTTTTTGTTTAATTTATCAATAATAAAGTTATAAACTCGTTTTTAAGCCTTCATTCTCGATGGTGTTAAAAATTGGCGAATTCCTTACAAGAAATAAGAGCTGGGCGAATGCTTTACAAGATGAAAATAATCGCGGTTGGGCGAATAATTTACAAGGAATACATTTCGTTTTTTCGAACGACATAAACTTATCAATAAGTGAATACTTTGCAAGAAACAACAAATAAATTAATATGATGCTAAAAAAGTTGTTATTTTTTGTTTTAGAAAAAAACAAAGTTTATCGCTTAGCCTATTTTACAAGAAACAATTAAAAACTATAATTGGGCTAAGTAAAATAATACTTTTTTGTATTTTTTTTTTGTTTAATTTATCAATAATAAAATTATAAACTCGTTTTTAAGCCTTCATTCTCGATGGTGTTAAAAATTGGCGAATTCCTTACAAGAAATAAGAGCTGGGCGAATGCTTTACAAGATGAAAATAATCGCGGTTGGGCGAATAATTTACAAGGAATACATTTCGTTTTTTCGAACGACATAATCTTATCCATAAGCGATTACTTTGCAAGAAACAACAAATATATTAATATGATGCTAAAAAAGTTGTTATTTTTTGTTTTAGAAAAAAACAAAGTTTATCGCTTAGCCTATTTTACAAGAAACAATTAAAAACTATAATTGGGCTAAGTAAAATAATACTTTTTTGTATTTTTTTTTTGTTTAATTTATCAATAATAAAATTATAAACTCGTTTTTAAGCCTTCATTCTCGATGGTGTTAAAAATTGGCGAATTCCTTACAAAAAGTAAGAGCTGGGCGAATGCTTTACAAGATGAAAATAATCGCGGTTGGGCGAATAATTTACAAGGAATACATTTCGTTTTTTTCGAACGACATAATCTTATCCATAAGCGATTACTTTGCAAGAAACAACAAATAAATTAATATGATGCTAAAAAAGTTGTTATTTTTTGTTTTAGAAAAAAACAAAGTTTATCGCTTAGCCTACTTTACAAGAAACAATTAAAATATATAATTGGGCTGAGTAAAATAATACTTTTTTTTATTTTTTTTTATTTAATTTATCAATAATAAAGTTATAAACTCGTTTTTAAGCCTTCATTCTCAATGGTGTTAAAAATTGGCGAATTCCTTACAAAAAGTAAGAGCTGGGCGAATGCTTTACAAGATGAAAATAATCGCGGTTGGGCGAATAATTTACAAGGAATACATTTCGTTTTTTCGAACGACATAATCTTATCCATAAGCGATTACTTTGCAAGAAACAACAAATAAATTAATATGATGCTAAAAAAGTTGTTATTTTTTGTTTTAGAAAAAAACAAAGTTTATCGCTTAGCCTACTTTACAAGAAACAATTAAAATATATAATTGGGCTGAGTAAAATAATACTTTTTTTTATTTTTTTTTATTTAATTTATCAATAATAAAATTATAAACTCGTTTTTAAGCCTTCATTCTCAATGGTGTTAAAAATTGGCGAATTCCTTACAAGAAATAAGAGCTGGGCGAATGCTTTACAAGATGAAAATAATCGCGGTTGGGCGAATAATTTACAAGGAATACATTTCGTTTTTTCGAACGACATAATCTTATCCATAAGCGATTACTTTGCAAGAAACAACAAATAAATTAATATGATGCTAAAAAAGTTGTTATTTTTTGTTTTAGAAAAAAACAAAGTTTATCGCTTAGCCTATTTTACAAGAAATAATTAAAAACTATAATTGGGCTGAGTAAAATATTACTTTTTTTATTTTTTTTTGTTTAATTTATCAATAATAAAATTATAAACTCGTTTTTAAGCCTTCATTCTCGATGGTGTTAAAAATTGGCGAATTCCTTACAAGAAATAAGAGCTGGGCGAATGCTTTACAAGATGAAAATAATCGCGGTTGGGCGAATAATTTACAAGGAATACATTTCGTTTTTTTCGAACGACATAAACTTATCAATACGTGATTACTTTGCAAGAAACAACAAATAAATTAATATGATGCTAAAAAAGTTGTTATTTTTTGTTTTAGAAAAAAACAAAGTTTATCGCTTAGCCTGCTTTACAAGAAACAATTATACGAGGTCTGTTCAAAAAGTATCCGACCTTTTTCCCTCTCGCCAATAAGGTATGAGCAAACTGCCCGTGCAAAGCGTGGCTGCACACACACACATTCACGCGTAATCGTGAAGCGTTTCAGGCCGATTTGTCATTCGTATCTCTCTGTGTAAAGCATTTAGTGCAGGCGTGTAGTACGTGTTCATCGGTTTTTTGATTTTCAGAAAATTTCATTTCAATGACAGAACGCATCGAACAGAGGTATTGCATCAAGTTTTGTCAAAAACTTGGTGATACTCAAGTTGAAACAATTCGAAAGATTCAACAAGCTTTTGAAAATGAGGCCTTAAGCCCAATTCAGATAAAGCAATGGTTTAAACGCTTTAAAGATGGCCGTGCATCAGTGGAAAGTGATCCTCGCTCAGGAAGGCCATCCACAAGCCGAAACGAGGAGGCGATGGATCAGGTTCGTGAAAAAGTGTTGGAGGATCGTCGTTTAACAATACGAGAGATTGCTGCAGAAATGGGAATAAGCACAGGCTCAGTTCATTCAATCCTAACTGAGGATTTGAACCTGCGGAGAGTGTCGGCTAAATTTGTCCCCAAGCTGCTGACGGAGCAACAGAAGGAACTCCGGAAGGAAATTTCGGAGGACATGCTGGATGTTGCAAATCATGACCCAGAATTTATCAAGACAATCATCACTGGTGATGAGACCTGGGTTTATGGTTATGACCCAGAAACCAAGTTTCAATCATCACAATGGAAGCATCCGGAATCACCACGCCCAAAAAAAGCTTGGCAAGTCCGCAGCAATGTGAAAGTTATGCTGACCTGTTTTTTTGATTCCCGTGGCATTGTGCATCATGAATACGCACCAGAAGGTCAAACAATCAACAAAGAGTACTACCTGGAGATTCTACGTTGCCTTCGTGATGCTGTGCGAAGAAAGCGGCCAAACATGTGGGCAGCAAAGAATTTTCAGCTTCACCACGACAATGCTCCCGCTCATTCTGCACATGTGGTTCAAGCTTTTCTAGCCAAAAACAGCATGCCACTTATTAGACAGGCTCCTTACTCTCCCGACCTAGCACCGTGTGATTTCTGGCTGTTCCCTAAGCTAAAAACAACTCTGAAAGGGAGGCGATTTCAGTCAAGAGAAGACATTATGAAAAAAGCGACGGAGGAGCTTCAGAGCATTCCGGGGGAGGAGTTTATGAAGTGTTTTGAGAAGTGGCAGAAGCGCTGGGATAAGTGTGTGAACCACCAAGGGGAATATTTTGAAGGAGATTGAATAAAACTTGCAAAATTTATTGTGTTGTGTGCTTTATACAAAAAAGTCGGATACTTTTTGAACAGACCTCGTAAATTGTTATGCCGAATAAGCATTTGGTTACAAAGATCATGGAGCTTGTTCGAAAGAAAGTTGCTACTGATTGCTACTGATTACAACAAACAAAGCAGGCTTCGTCGTGTAAAGTAGTGCGCTTATCAGGGATTGATTTTGGCTCGCTTTTTTTTAAATTTATGCGTACAACTTGCCTTAGGACTTCCACAAAAATTGCTAATGCAGACGCTCTTGAGTTGTTGGACTTTTTGAAAACTGGAACAAGTTGGAATTTTAAGTTTAGGCATGATTGCAATTTCAAGACATCTCCACACTTTGAGGTTGATGCTCAGTCACGTTAAGACGGTGACCTGTCTTTCATGTGAATAAGCAGGAGACCAAACGTGAGCTATGGTCTACAATAGCAATACATACACAATAGCAATGTGCTTATGTCATTTCGTCTAACCTTATCTTATTTTGGGATGAAAGTTGACAAATCGCTCACGCTCCATCACTGTTTTAGAGGCGTTGCGCAAAAAACTATTTTCGCGTGTCACGCTGCTGAGGCAACTTGTTGGCTCAGGATAGGGCAATGGTGCCCAAAACACTGCTTACAGCTTCCCTATCTATTGTCTATTGAACAGCTGACGAGTTGCAGGGCACTGCAATAGATGCTGACTGTGGTTTATTTATTGAATATCATATGCCAGCCTAAAAGACTAAGATCTACATGTAAATGTTTGTTTGTGTCTGCTGCGCAAGAATTGCGCAAGAACTGATCTTGCCGAATTAGCATCCGTGCCACTCAGTAGATGAATCATAGATCGAATACGGAGTATTATGAAAGTAAATTCCAATTTCGTGCTTTCATTGGCAGTGCATAACCGATTGCCGGCTCTTTCGAAACAGCGTTCAGAACAGCTCGGGTTATGCTTAAATATATGCGGACGGGCCTACGACAACTTGCCGCGGCCCAACTTGCTAGTCGATTGCGTCTATTTCGACTTGCTTCTAAATTTCGTTTGGGGATTTCCAATCCTAGTTACTTCATGTCAATTTTTGGCGCATATTTAAATAATTGCCATTAGCTGCATGTCCCCAATATGAGATGTGCTGATTTGGTAACAACTACTTTTATATCCATTTTTGGTTTTTAATCGAATGTATACAAAGCCTACTTTAGACTAAACGCTGAAATGCTATACATGTATGTGAATGAATAAAAGTCTTATGTGTATGAAAAATCTTCATTTTACATGTATATGCTAGAATTTTATAAATATTTTCACATATTAACATCACTTTTAACAACGAACAAAAATATCTTGTTTATTGTAAAAATTTTATTCAAAACAAAAATTGTAACACAAAAAAATTCAAAACGAAAATTTTACAGTGGATATTGTCTTGCAATGGCATGCAATATATCGGGCAACACTCTCTCTTTGCTTCTATTTCTCCTCCACAAAAATTCGTCGATGTATGAAGCAAGAAAAGTTCGTCGACATCCTTGCATTCTTTTAAGTTTTCCCTTAAATTGGCCCCACATATTTTCAATTGTATTTGTGTGGATTCCTTGAGGATCCACAAAATGCCGGCGGTGATTCACGGTTTTGTGCGTGTATCCTAATGCTAAAAATAAAACAAATTTTTTTTACTCTTTATGCTTACACGAACTTACAAAAGCAATACTAATAAAACAGGTAAGAAAGTAGGCCTGTTTTTGCTTGTCAGGAAGTAAGAGAGCCGTAAAGGCGAAACAGTTCATTGAGGTTTTTTTTTTGTACAAAATTTTGTGCGTGACTTTTACAGTATAAATTAATTATTTATAAGAATCACTGTTTAGGCACAAAAAAATCACAAAAATCCATTTTGCAACAGTGAGGAAAATATTACTATTAAACAATTTTTTATCTGTATAAACCGACCACTTGCTTCTACTAAGACGGTACCTGAAATGCCTCGGTAAGCACCCCACTCGTCGGAATGAATCTCCGTTCCTTGCGCTATGCATTCTTGTATAATGGGGATCAGAGTATCTCGATCCCTTTTTTCTACTATGCGCATAAAACCTCTCCTGCGAGAAAAAAATTAAGATTATAAATTTCCGTTAACTACTGTAATTTAAAAAAGCAGATTGGAATACAAAGGGGGACAGCAGGGACCTTCTTTTGCAAGAGCAGATTTTTTGGGTTTTACTTTCAATGTAAGTATTGCACAATAAACTGCCGTTCATACATAATTATTTTTCGTGTATTGTCATTTCTTTTCCTCGAAATCGATACCCTAGAGATGTGATTAAACTTGTACCAATTTACAACTGCTGGTGGGTACTGTTCTCAGTGTTCTCTATAGAGCGGGTTGTCTACTTTGACAAATTACTTATAATTAAAAAAATTTTAGCAAACTCAAATTTTATACTTTGTTTGGTGGTCAATGCCTCCAAAAACCCACAGCTGCGGCACAGGACGTCCTTGAGGATTTCCTGGTTTTCGTTTGGCCACAAACGTCTCGTCGATGGAGACGATGTGGCCAGGACCTCCGATTGGACTAGAATTTACAATTAATTCCTCCGTGCAGATCTTCAAAAGAATAGTTACAATTAATGCCACACAATGCACAAACACAAATCAATGAAAAAATTAATGATAACATAAACGTTAATACATTGGAGGCGCAAAAATCTAAGCCAGTCGGAATCTTGCATTCGTACATGCTGCTCGTTTCTCGGCTTATCTGGACTTGGAAACTTGATAAAAGAGCGTTTTTATGCATTTTTCATATTACTATTTATCCTCAGAAAGTACAAAAGCACTTTATGAATTTTTCATACAATACCCATATTTTTGTAAATTGTTACCTGGCTTATTAAATAGTCATTTAAGATGATTATTAAAGGTTTGTATGAAAGTTGCGTCCACCTAATTCATAGCAGATTTAGTCATAGACTGTCATCGTATTTAAACCATTATCACCAAAGAGTAAAAAAGATTACAGTGCACACAAAAAATTTTAGACATCTAAACTAGGGTTGCCATACCGTCGGGAATTTTATTAATTATTTGGTGTCCGGAAGGAATTTTATAAAAAGTGCACATGTCCGGAATTTTAGCATCAACTAAAAACAACGTGCAAATTTTTAAGGTAGCGCCTTGATTATGGAAGGAAAATAGCAAATTCGGAGATCGATTGGAAGTGAAGACCTTTTTTTTAGATAGAACACCGAAGAAAATAGGGAAATCGAAAATCGATTCAAAGTGAAGACCTTTTTTTTGTTGGTGCGCCCATGTCTGCCCGTAATTCCGCGTATTCAGATATGGCAACCCTTATCTAGAGTAAACAGCAGTTTCTTGTGCGAATTATTTATATTTTTGAATACTTACTTCCCTAATGAATTGACACCAATCCACAGCAGTGGGTCTACTTATTTTTGCTTGTGATGCAATAATATATAATGGTGCGTCTATTGCCCAAAAAAAGATCCCCATTATAATTTGAGAAAAAGTTAAATTACTTTTTTCAAAAAAAGATCCTTTGCGAACACTCTTGGTCGTTCGACAACCCTGAAAAAGTAATACATATGTGACGTTGTGACTAAGTTGTGATAATTACATTGTGAGTAAGGTTAATATTGCATAACTAGTGTTGGGATTTAAAATTGCAAGAACAGGTTCTCTTTTGTATAAAACTTACAAACAACAGGTTCCGACAATATACAGAAATCTGGAAATATATACCGTATTTTCTTGAATAGAAACCTCCCTTGAATAGAAGCCGCCCTCGAATAGAAACCGCACGAATTGATTTTAAAAAAAACAATAGAAGCCGCCCTTGAATAGAAACCTCAATAAACAAAACCGCTTCTTTATTGACACAAAGAACAAAGCAAAAAAAGCAGTTGTCAGATTGCAGTAGTGATTGGATAGTGTGTAAAAACTTTTAGACAAAAGAGAGCCCAGATTTTTGTTGCTACTTAATAATTAACACTTCTTCCGTTTGGTTTTGTTGATTGCTTTACACAGACGCGACAGGAATAGCAGCTGTCGGATTAACGGTGGGGTAGCACGTGATGACCTTGTTTACGGTATGAGTGTTTCGCAAAAGAGACAATAGAATTGCATCTGATTTACTGTTTCCGTTTTTCTGTCGCTTATGGTATCTTGAACGCTTATCTTGAATGCTCACTGGACACCAATTTGAAGACGAAAACGTTCATATAAAAAAATAGAACCCGCACAATATGTTTAAAAATAAAAAATAGTAGCCGCGGCTTCTATTCAAGAAAATACGGTAGATTACGTTATATTAGAAGCTGGGTTTGTTGAACGACCTGAAAATCCAAGAACCGGTTCGCGCGAACCCCCTGAATCCCATTACTGGGCCTAATTACACTAAATTGCTATCATAAAAAACAATGCACACAAGCTAATTGTATAAAAGCTTAATTTATTCAGGCACTACATATTTTATACTTGTAACTTGGTTCTGGTCTTTTATCTGCTTTTCACCTACCGTTTACGATCTTTAAACTTTTGTTTTTTAATTTGTATCATCATACTGCTCGTATATGACAAAATTCAATAAACAAACAATTGTACGCCAAGTATGAAAGAGGTGTAAGCCACACCAGAGCGACCAGATCTTATAACGTAGGCCTACTGGTATACATAGTTAAATTACGTTAAGTAAGCCTTACAGTTCCAAACTTTTTTGCATTCTTTTTCTACAGCTTAAAAATGAATAACATAATTGATTTACTTTTCATTTTGCTTAAACAAGATAGTGTAGTATAAAATCGTAAAAAAGTTCTTATTTTTTGCACTTATTTCTGTCTGTTTCAAACTACATACGTTATACTTCCGCTTCAAAAGTACATTTGTTTTATTAAAATATTAACAAATAGTATTCATAAATTTAAACTTACATTAGTGTTGCATCGCCAAACCACCTTATCAAGAAGACCGGATTTTTTTTGCAAACTCATGTTTGAGGTGCATCTATGACAAGTACGTCTTCGTGCCAGCAATCCGTGGTCTTGTAGCCACAGCAAAAGTCCATCTTCAGAAAAATAATTTATTTCTTCCAAGAATTCCGCCACATTGCTGTTTTCTAAGTTATCGAAGTTCATTATTAAATATATTCCGCAAGTTATTTGATTAACACGACAGCTCTGTCCGTTGGAATGAGTAAACTATTTCCAAGCAATCGCCAAAAAAAAAGCAATTTCAAATGTCGTTGTTTCGCAATTGGCCCCTTCTTGAAGCTTTGATTTGGTAATGGGTCATTGTTTATTACAAAACACATTATCTTTTGTGTGCGATCAGACTCCTGAAATTCATTAATGAATCGTGCTATTTTTCTTTGAAGTTCCATTGTGTTCGCTTTACAGTTTCCGTAGCACTTTGCAAAATAATTGGTAAGCATTGCTTGCAACATTGCGAAATGCAATAACATCACTTTTTCATTATATTTCTCTTCATTTCAAACTGCCACAACCACGTGCTAAGTCATTCAATGCATTATTTCTATCGTTTGAACTATAGTTTGAAAAAACGAATTGTATTCCTTGTATAATATATCCATATCCATAAAGTTTATCGCTTAGCCTACTTTACAAGAAACAAGTAAAATATATAATTGGGCTAAATAAAATATTACCATTTTTTGTTTAAGAATTAAAATTTTATCAATAATAAAGTTATAGCTTACTTTACAAGAAACAATTAAAAACTATTATGCGGAATAAGCTTATGATTACAAAGATCATGGAGCTTGTTCGAAAGGAAAGTTACACAATTACTAGTGGTTACAACGAGCAAAGCAAGCTTCGACGTGTAAAGTAGTGTGCTCATCAGAGATCGATCTTGTTTTTTTTTTTTTAACATTTATACAAAGAACCTGCCTTAGGACTTCCACAAAAATTGCGAATGTAGACGCTCTTGCGTTGTTGCACTTTTCTGAAAACTGGAACAAATTGGAACTTTAAGTTTAAACATAATTGCCCTTTCAAGGCATCTCCAGACTATGAGCTTGATGCTCAGTCACGTTAAGGCGGTGACCTGCTTTTCATGTAAATAAGCAAGAAGCCAAACGTGAACTGGGGGTCTACATTAGTAATATAGATACAATAGCAATGTACTTTAATAGAGGTATGGAGAAGAGCGCTTGTGGTTGCGATCCCAAAACCAGGAAAGCCCGTGGGAGACCCAAAGAGTTATCGACCGATATCTCTGCTCTGTGTCCCCTACAAGATCCTCGAGAGGCTTATCTACGCCTGCGTTGAACCATTAATCGATTCACTGCTCCCTAAAGAGCAAGCTTGATTTCGACGCGGGAAGTCAACCCTAGATCAAGTTGTTCTGCTAACCCACAACATTGAGGATTCTTTCGAGGCTAAAAAGAATACCGGTGCCGTATTTATCGATCTGACAGCTGCTTGGCACCGTGGCCTTACTTGGAAGCTGCTGAGACTTCTTCCGGATAAGCACATGGTCAAAATGATCATGGAGCTTGTCCGAAATCGAAGTTTTACCCTTACCACCGGTGACAGCAAGCAAAGCAGGCTACGCCGTCTTAAAAACGGCGTTCCTCAGGGATCGGTCTTGGCTCCCCTCCTATTTAACATCTATACGTACGATCTTCCTTCCATGATTTCCAGAAAGTTTGCTTATGCTGATGATCTAGCATTGTTGCATTCTTCTGGAAACTGGAAGGACTTGGAGGGGACCTTAAGCCAAGACATGTCCACACTTTCAGCGTATCTCCAGACTTGGAGGTTGAAGCTCAGTCACATTAAGACGGTGACGGCAGCCTTTCACTTAAATAACCGAGAGGCCAAACGTGAGCTAAAGGTCTACAATAACGGTAGACTCTTACCGTTCTGTCCAACCCCTACTTATCTGGGGGTAAAACTGGACAGATCGCTCACGTTTTGTCACCATTTAGTGGCATTGCGCAAAAAACTATCTTCGCGCGTCACACTACTGAGGCGACACGTGGGCTCGGGATGGGGCGCTGGTACTAAAACACTACGCTTAGCCACCTTATCTCTAGTCTACTCAGCAGCTGAGTACTGTGCGCCAGTCTGGTGTCGCAGTGCTCACACTCGCCTCATCGACAGTGTCTTGAATGACTCCTTGCGCATAGTTACTGGAGGCCTGCGTCCAAATCCAACAGACCACCTACCTGTACTCTCAGGCATCCAGTCAGCTGAGCTTCGCCGACTGGGAGCGACACTCTCCTTGGCTCACCGTGGATCTCTGGACCCCGATCATATCTTGTATGGTCTTTTAAGTGGGTCCTCAGATACTCGCCAAGTGAGATTAAGATTCAGACGCCCGTTTGTGCTAGGTGCGCGGAATCTTTTGGACAATTTTGCCAGACTTGGCATCCGCATTTCTGAATGGAAAAATCACAAATGGAAAACGGAATACTGTGAAGGTGCTTCCAGGCTCCGTGCTTTTGTGCCCCGGACCGGTGCCAGGCCTGTTGGGATGGGCTTACCCCGAGCAGCTTGGGTTAAGCTCAACCGCCTTCGGAATGGTGTTGGGCGATTCCATTCGTCCATGCACAAATGGGGTCTCGCTCCTTCACCAAATTGCGAGTGTGGCGCCTCTGAGCAAACTGCAGACCATGTACTAACAGCGTGCCCTATACATCGGGCACCACATGGAGCACGAGGTCTGACAGTTTTGGATGACGAAACTCGATGCTGGCTTAATGACATCACTGCCAGCATCAGATCCAGGCAGTGCAGCAGTCTGGGGTAGTAAAAGGATAAACCCTCGGCCCCAGTCCTGTTTGTGTCTGACCTGGAGTGGATACCCTCCAAACGACGACGACGACGACGACAACGACGAGCAATGTACTTTTGTCATTTTGTCTAATCTTATCTTATCTTGGGATGAAACTTGACAGATCGCTTGCATTCCATGACTATTTTAGAGGCGTTGCGCAAAAAACTATTTTCTGGGTGTGTCACGTTGTTGAAGCAACTTGTAGGCTCAGGATAGGGCAATGGTGCCCAAAACATTGCCCACAGCTGCCCTATCTATTGTCTATTCAAGAGCTGACGAGTTGCAGAGCACTGCATTTTTTTTATTTTATTTTTTTATTTTTATCTCTATATTTATCCTCCTGACTCGCAGGAAAGCGACGGAGGCACTATACATAGGGTAAGCAATTACTCCGACCTGCTTCCGGAAATGCCAAGATATTGATGTCCGCTAGTAATTTAGTAGAGATATTACTGTAATTTAGAACTGCTTGCCAAGACCAACAAGCAGGGGAAAGTGCCGTAAAGTGTCTTTGCCAAGGACAAGAATTGCTTGCTTAACGATCTTGCCGAATTAGCATCCGTGCCACTCAGTAGATGAATCATAGATCGAATACGGAGTATTGTGAGAGTAAATTCCAACTCGTACTTTCATTACCAGTGCATAACCGATTGCCGGCTCTTTCGAAACAGCGTTCAAAACAGCTCGGGTTATGCTTAAATACACGCGGACGGGCCTACGACAACTTGCCGCGGCCCAACTTGCTAGTCGACTGCGGCTATTTCGACTTGCTTGCAAATTTCGTTTGCGAACTTCTAATCCAAGTTACTTCATGTCAATTTTTGGCGCATATTTAAATAATTGCCATTAGCTGCATGTCCCCAAAATGTGATGCGCTGATTTAGTAACAACTACTTTTATATCCAATTTTGGTTTTTAATCGAAAGTATACAAAGCCTACTTTACAGTAAACGCTGAAATGCTATACATGTATATGAATGAATAAAAGTCTTATGTGTATGAAAAATCTTCATTTTATATGCTAGAATTTTTTTAATATTTTTACATATTAACATCACTTTTAACAACAAACAACAATATCTTATTTATTCAAAAAACAATATTCAAAACAAAAATTGTAACACAAAAAAACTTAGATTTACAGTGGATATTGTCTTGTAATGGCATGCAATCCATCGCCTTTACGGCTCTCTTATTTCCTGACAAGCAAAAAGTAGGCCTACTTTGTTAATTGTTTTATTATTACAGTATATTGCTCTTATAAGTTTATATAAGCATGAACAGTAAAACAATAGTTTGTTTTATTTTTAGCATTAGGATACACGCAAATAACCGTGAATCACCGCCGGCATTTTGTAGATCCTCAAGGAATCCACAAAAATACTATTGAAAATATGTGGGGCCAATTTAAGGGAAAACTTTGAAGAATGCAAGGATGTTGACAAACTTTTCTTGCTTCATACAAAGACAAATTTTTGTGGAGGAGAAATAGAAGCAAAAAGAAAGTATTTCTTGATACATTGCATGCCATTAGAAGACAATATTCACTGTAAATCTAAATTTTTATGTTACAATTTTTTGTTTTAGATATATTTTTTGAAATAAAAAAGTTATTGTTGTTTGTTGTTAAAAGTGATGTTAATATGTGAAAATATTAAAAAAATTCTAGCACAGGGTTTCCCAAACTTTTAGTTGATCGGTACCCTTTGGACACTGTAGCAGGTTTGCATGTACCCCCAAAATGTTGTGACGTTTCTGTAAAACAGGGTGGTCCGACTTCTTCACTCTTGCGGGCCACTTTTCGAAATTGCTCGAGCTTGTGGACCTCAGCCGGGTAGATATTGTTCCAAATCATGGTGTCCTTTAAAAAAAAAAAAAGTTTTTCACTTGGAATCAGCTTCGATTATTCCTATTTTGTCTCAAAATCATAGTGTCCTTTAAAAAAAAAGGTCTTCACTTTGAATCAGATACAAATTTTCCCAATTCATGCCGAAAATCAAGGTGATCTCTAAAAAATGAAAACTCTTTCCTTTTCAATAGCAACAAATTTTTCCCATTCAAACCCAAAATCACGGTGATCTGTAAAAAAGTCTTCCCACTTAATTGTCCTGTTTGACGTAATTACAATGCACCGGATTCGAAAATTCTAGACATTTGAGCCTATTATTACTTCCGGATACGGAATTTAACTTAAATAAGGATATTCTCTCACATAATAATTTACCCCTTGAGAAGCCTAAATGTACCCCTAGGAGTACATATACCCCAGTTTGGAAACCCCTGATTTATTGGGTATCATACAACTTTTTTAGCATCATATTAATTTATTTATTCTTTCTTGCAGAGTATTCACTTATTGATAAGTTTATGTCGTTTGAAAAAAACGAAATGTATTCCTTGTAAATTATTCGCCCAACCGCGATTATTTTCATCTTGTAAAGCATTCGCCCAGCTCTTACTTTTTGTAAGGAATTCGCCAATTTTTAACACCATCGAGAATGAAGGCTTAAAAACGAGTTTATAATTTTATTATTGATAAATTAAACAAAAAAAAATAAAAAAAAGTATTATTTTACTTAGCCCAATTATAGTTTTTAATTGTTTCTTGTAAAGTAGGCTAAGCGATAAACTTTGTTTTTTTCTAAAACAAAAAATAACAACTTTTTTAACATCATATTAATTTATTTGTTGTTTCTTGCAAAGTAATCGCTTATGGATAAGATTATGTCGTTCGAAAAAACGAAATGTATTCCTTGTAAATTATTCGCCCAACCGCGATTATTTTCATCTTGTAAAGCATTCGTCCAGCTCTTATTTCTTGTAAGGAATTCGCCAATTTTTAACACCATCGAGAATGAAGGCTTAAAAACGAGTTTATAACTTTATTATTGATAAATTAAACAAAAAAAAATAAAAAAAAGTATTATTTTACTCAGCCCAATTATAGTTTTTAATTGTTTCTTGTAAAATAGGCTAAGCGATAAACTTTGTTTTTTTCTAAAACAAAAAATAACAACTTTTTTAGCATCATATTAATATATTTGTTGTTTCTTGCAAAGTAATCGCTTATGGATAAGATTATGTCGTTCGAAAAAACGAAATGTATTCCTTGTAAATTATTCGCCCAACCGCGATTATTTTCATCTTGTAAAGCATTCGCCCAGCTCTTATTTCTTGTAAGGAATTCGCCAATTTTTAACACCATCGAGAATGAAGGCTTAAAAACGAGTTTATAACTTTATTATTGATAAATTAAACAAAAAAAAATACAAAAAAGTATTATTTTACTCAGCCCAATTATAGTTTTTAATTGTTTCTTGTAAAATAGGCTAAGCGATAAACTTTGTTTTTTTCTAAAACAAAAAATAACAACTTTTTTAACATCATATTAATATATTTGTTGTTTCTTGCAAAGTATTCACTTATTGATAAGATTATGTCGTTCGAAAAAAACGAAATGTATTCCTTGTAAATTATTCGCCCAACCGCGATTATTTTCATCTTGTAAAGCATTCGCCCAGCTCTTATTTCTTGTAATGAATTCGCCAATTTTTAACACCATCGAGAATGAAGGCTTAAAAACGAGTTTATAACTTTATTATTGATAAATTAAACAAAAAAAAATAAAAAAAAGTATTATTTTACTTAGCCCAATTATAGTTTTTAATTGTTTCTTGTAAAGTAGGCTAAGCGATAAACTTTGTTTTTTTCTAAAACAAAAAATAACAACTTTTTTAGCATCATATTAATTTATTTGTTGTTTCTTGCAAAGTAATCGCTTATGGATAAGATTATGTCGTTCGAAAAAACGAAATGTATTCCTTGTAAATTATTCGCCCAACCGCGATTATTTTCATCTTGTAAAGCATTCGCCCAGCTCTTATTTCTTGTAAGGAATTCGCCAATTTTTAACACCATCGAGAATGAAGGCTTAAAAACGAGTTTATAATTTTATTATTGATAAATTAAACAAAAAAAAATAAAAAAAAGTATTATTTTACTTAGCCCAATTATAGTTTTTAATTGTTTCTTGTAAAATAGGCTAAGCGATAAACTTTGTTTTTTTCTAAAACAAAAAATAACAACTTTTTTAACATCATATTAATTTATTTGTTGTTTCTTGCAAAGTAATCGCTTATGGATAAGATTATGTCGTTCGAAAAAACGAAATGTATTCCTTGTAAATTATTCGCCCAACCGCGATTATTTTCATCTTGTAAAGCATTCGCCCAGCTCTTACTTTTTGTAAAGAATTCGCCAATTTTTAACACCATCGAGAATGAAGGCTTAAAAACGAGTTTATAACTTTATTATTGATAAATTAAACAAAAAAAAAATAAATAAAAGTATTATTTTACTTAGCCCAATTATAGTTTTTAATTGTTTCTTGTAAAATAGGCTAAGCGATAAACTTTGTTTTTTTCTAAAACAAAAAATAACAACTTTTTTAGCATCATATTAATATATTTGTTGTTTCTTGCAAAGTAATCGCTTATGGATAAGATTATGTCGTTCGAAAAAACGAAATGTATTCCTTGTAAATTATTCGCCCAACCGCGATTATTTTCATCTTGTAAAGCATTCGCCCAGCTCTTATTTCTTGTAAGGAATTCGCCAATTTTTAACACCATCGAGAATGAAGGCTTAAAAACGAGTTTATAATTTTATTATTGATAAATTAAACAAAAAAAAAATACAAAAAAGTATTATTTTACTCAGCCCAATTATAGTTTTTAATTGTTTCTTGTAAAATAGGCTAAGCGATAAACTTTGTTTTTTTCTAAAACAAAAAATAACAACTTTTTTAACATCATATTAATTTATTTGTTGTTTCTTGCAAAGTATTCACTTATTGATAAGATTATGTCGTTCGAAAAAAACGAAATGTATTGCTTGTAAATTATTCGCCCAACCGCGATTATTTTCATCTTGTAAAGCATTCGCCCAGCTCTTACTTTTTGTAAGGAATTCGCCAATTTTTAACACCATCGAGAATGAAGGCTTAAAAACGAGTTTATAATTTTATTATTGATAAATTAAACAAAAAAAAATAAAAAAAAGTATTATTTTACTTAGCCCAATTATAGTTTTTAATTGTTTCTTGTAAAATAGGCTAAGCGATAAACTTTGTTTTTTTCTAAAACAAAAAATAACAACTTTTTTAGCATCATATTAATTTATTTGTTGTTTCTTGCAAAGTAATCGCTTATGGATAAGATTATGTCGTTCGAAAAAACGAAATGTATTCCTTGTAAATTATTCGCCCAACCGCGATTATTTTCATCTTGTAAAGCATTCGCCCAGCTCTTACTTTTTGTAAGGAATTCGCCAATTTTTAACACCATCGAGAATGAAGGCTTAAAAACGAGTTTATAACTTTATTATTGATAAATTAAATAAAAAAAAAATAAAAAAAAGTATTATTTTACTTAGCCCAATTATAGTTTTTAATTGTTTCTTGTAAAATAGGCTAAGCGATAAACTTTGTTTTTTTCTAAAACAAAAAATAACAACTTTTTTAGCATCATATTAATATATTTGTTGTTTCTTGCAAAGTAATCGCTTATGGATAAGATTATGTCGTTCGAAAAAACGAAATGTATTCCTTGTAAATTATTCGCCCAACCGCGATTATTTTCATCTTGTAAAGCATTCGCCCAGCTCTTATTTCTTGTAAGGAATTCGCCAATTTTTAACACCATCGAGAATGAAGGCTTAAAAACGAGTTTATAATTTTATTATTGATAAATTAAACAAAAAAAAAATACAAAAAAGTATTATTTTACTCAGCCCAATTATAGTTTTTAATTGTTTCTTGTAAAATAGGCTAAGCGATAAACTTTGTTTTTTTCTAAAACAAAAAATAACAACTTTTTTAGCATCATATTAATTTATTTGTTGTTTCTTGCAAAGTAATCGCTTATGGATAAGATTATGTCGTTCGAAAAAACGAAATGTATTCCTTGTAAATTATTCGCCCAACCGCGATTATTTTCATCTTGTAAAGCATTCGCCCAGCTCTTATTTCTTGTAAGGAATTCGCCAATTTTTAACACCATCGAGAATGAAGGCTTAAAAACGAGTTTATAACTTTATTATTGATAAATTAAACAAAAAAAAATACAAAAAAGTATTATTTTACTCAGCCCAATTATAGTTTTTAATTGTTTCTTGTAAAATAGGCTAAGCGATAAACTTTGTTTTTTTCTAAAACAAAAAATAACAACTTTTTTAACATCATATTAATATATTTGTTGTTTCTTGCAAAGTATTCACTTATTGATAAGATTATGTCGTTCGAAAAAACGAAATGTATTCCTTGTAAATTATTCGCCCAACCGCGATTATTTTCATCTTGTAAAGCATTCGCCCAGCTCTTATTTCTTGTAATGAATTCGCCAATTTTTAACACCATCGAGAATGAAGGCTTAAAAACGAGTTTATAATTTTATTATTGATAAATTAAACAAAAAAAAATAAAAAAAAGTATTATTTTACTTAGCCCAATTATAGTTTTTAATTGTTTCTTGTAAAATAGGCTAAGCGATAAACTTTGTTTTTTTCTAAAACAAAAAATAACAACTTTTTTAGCATCATATTAATATATTTGTTGTTTCTTGCAAAGTAATCGCTTATGGATAAGATTATGTCGTTCGAAAAAACGAAATGTATTCCTTGTAAATTATTCGCCCAACCGCGATTATTTTCATCTTGTAAAGCATTCGCCCAGCTCTTATTTCTTGTAAGGAATTCGCCAATTTTTAACACCATCGAGAATGAAGGCTTAAAAACGAGTTTATAATTTTATTATTGATAAATTAAACAAAAAAAAAATACAAAAAAGTATTATTTTACTTAGCCCAATTATAGTTTTTAATTGTTTCTTGTAAAATAGGCTAAGCGATAAACTTTGTTTTTTTCTAAAACAAAAAATAACAACTTTTTTAACATCATATTAATATATTTGTTGTTTCTTGCAAAGTATTCACTTATTGATAAGATTATGTCGTTCGAAAAAAACGAAATGTATTCCTTGTAAATTATTCGCCCAACCGCGATTATTTTCATCTTGTAAAGCATTCGCCCAGCTCTTACTTTTTGTAAGGAATTCGCCAATTTTTAACACCATCGAGAATGAAGGCTTAAAAACGAGTTTATAATTTTATTATTGATAAATTAAACAAAAAAAAATAAAAAAAAGTATTATTTTACTTAGCCCAATTATAGTTTTTAATTGTTTCTTGTAAAATAGGCTAAGCGATAAACTTTGTTTTTTTCTAAAACAAAAAATAACAACTTTTTTAGCATCATATTAATTTATTTGTTGTTTCTTGCAAAGTAATCGCTTATGGATAAGATTATGTCGTTCGAAAAAAACGAAATGTATTCCTTGTAAATTATTCGCCCAACCGCGATTATTTTCATCTTGTAAAGCATTCGCCCAGCTCTTATTTCTTGTAAGGAATTCGCCAATTTTTAACACCATCGAGAATGAAGGCTTAAAAACGAGTTTATAATTTTATTATTGATAAATTAAACAAAAAAAAAATATAAAAAAGTATTATTTTACTTAGCCCAATTATAGTTTTTAATTGTTTCTTGTAAAATAGGCTAAGCGATAAACTTTGTTTTTTTCTAAAACAAAAAATAACAACTTTTTTAGCATCATATTAATTTATTTGTTGTTTCTTGCAAAGTAATCGCTTATGGATAAGATTATGTCGTTCGAAAAAACGAAATGTATTCCTTGTAAATTATTCGACCAACCGCGATTATTTTCATCTTGTAAAGCATTCGTGGAGCTCTCCAATTTCCTTTCTTGTAAAGAGCAACAGAGAGCAGAGGGAGAAAGAGTGAGAAAGAACGAGAGAGAGAGTGTACGAGAGAGAGAGAGAAGTGAGTGGAAAACGAGAGAATTCAAAAATTAGAAAAAAGAGTTTCAAACAGCGAGGGCGAATTCTTAACTTGCTCCCACCATTTTTGGTTTCCCTTTTATTTACACAGTTTCTTTCTTGATGATAACTTTTATTATAATTCATTAATGTAATTAATTATGAATTAACACCTAAAGGTCAAACCCAGATTAAATGAAATAAAAATAAAAAAACATAGTCCAGGTATAGCACGTAAAAGTTTAACATGAGTGAAAAAAAAAGATACAAAAAAAGTAAAAGCAATAAGCAATTGGAAAAGAAAAAAACTTAGATAACGATGACAACAATTTATGAATGAGAACCTTTTGTTTATTTTGCTTGTGTTTATCAAAAAATGTCTTGTGATAATTATCAACTTTTTATAAAATTGACTACTTTTATCATTGTCATTTCTGAAATTACTGAGAGTTTTTATTTATTGTTTGTTCTAGCATGTAAAACAAATTGTTAGTTAACATATTTTACTTTAAAAGGTTAAAATTTAAATAGTTTTTTGAATTGCTAATGGCAAGAAATCAACAAGTTTATCAACCACATGATGATGTGAATGCCAGCTCAAGCACATCTAATTATCCTGTTAATGCATACTGGGATGAAAACTTATCATCACAAGCTAGTGAACAAGAACGAATGAGTATTGCTTATGGATCAGGTGAAGCTGCAGGAAATAATGCTCAGCCATTTGTGGAAGAAGCTGTAGGAAATAATGCTCAAGCATTTGTAACCCCTCGTTTTCCTGCAATTGCAGATGCAGATCAAAACCCATCATCGCAGACTAATGAAACTGAGCAAATGAGTATTGCTTATGGATCAGGTGAAGCTGCAGGAAATAATGCTCAACCATTTGTGGATGAAGCTGCAGGAAATAATGCTCAAGCATCTATAACCCCTCCTTTTCCTGCAGTTGCATATGCAGATCAAAACCCATCATCGCAGACTAATGAAAGTGTACCTGCAGATAATCATGCTGAAGCATTTCATGGAAACAGAGTGTATCAAGATCCTAATCAAGGCATAGATAATTGCGAACAACGAGGACCAGTGATTGAGAGGCTAGCATTGTTTGATGATAGACCCCTGGATGATTTGCACTTAGGTAAAGTTAGTGCTGTTGCAAATAAATTACTTTTAAAAGACCTTTTGCAAGTCATTGTATTAACCAATATCCAGAGAAATGAAGTTGATCAGAAAATTGATAGAAAGTGTGCTGTCAGTACTCTTTTAAAAATATGGAAACTAAATGGCAATCGCAAAACTGTGGCTGATCTTATTCAACTACTTCAACAAGCTGGTGGTGGAAGATACACTGAATTAATTAACACATTGCAAAATACCCCGCCATAAAATAATTAAGAAAAAAATTTTTTTGATTTATATCTGTATTGATTAGGTGTAATGTCATTTTTAAGATAAAAGGTTCTTTAATTTTTTAAAAACTTGCAAGTTTTGTTTATATACTCAGCCTAATTTTATCATGATTTAGTTTGCTAAGCATGAGAAAAAGTATTTGTATAATGAAAGATTACTTTGCTATAAGTCAATTTGACAAACAATCAACTATTATATTATTTTTCTTATATATTTTATTTTCCCCTTTGATTTAGATATACTATTGATAAAACTTGATAATGTTATTATTGTATTACTTTCTTTTAAAGTTATGACATATTAAAGTAAAAATTTGGCATAGTAATATTTGATTTAAAAAAAAGTAAGATTATTAATATTGATTTTTTTCTTTTGTCTAAAAAAGTTTTTGGTAAGTTAAAATTTTTTTGATAAAAAACTAGTCTTTTCATTTTTGAGAGAAGATGATTATTAACCCTTTAATGTTCTAATTATTTTCAAAATGAATGTAATTTTTTATTCACTTAATTGAAAGTTTATCTGTAGACAGTGTTTTTTTTAAGGCGTTTTGAGAAACCGAAACGGTCTCTCAAAATTGTCCAGCGGTCTCTCAAAATCTGCTTCTACCATAGTGTAAACTAAGCTAAGTACTCTCAGGAACGATAAGAAAAAAAATTAGCAGTCTTTCAAAATTGCTTAGAGGTTTCTCAAGCCAAACCTTAAAAAAACACTGGTCTGTAGACACCATGAATCTTAATTAAAATCTTAAAATGATTGTTATTCCAGCAAGTGCAAAATTTTAAATTTCAGATATTTTGGGATAGTGCTTTCAAGAGTTAATATAAAGCCTTGTATGTTTAACATATGCAACAACAGTTTCATTAGCAAAAATTATCAAATTTGTTAGTTGTTATTAAGTATGTGACTTAGTAAAACAAGTTTTATGATCATAAAGTTTCAGTTCTTGTTCACTATTCTTTGAGCTTACTTCATAAAATTTTTAATTTGTGGGAATCCCCAAAACCTGCTAAATTAGTAATGGCAAATAGTGAACAAGCCCCAAAATTTATTGCTTTAAAAAAATAAAATTAATACATAGCTAACGCCTTTAGAAATTTTCTTGTACGTCATGAGTATAAATATATAAAAGACATAATCAACTTGTTTCTTTTTTGTCTATTTAAAAATTTTTTATTCCTCGTACAAGACACTCAAAAAAAGAATCTAAAGTTAATGGAAAATATAATTTTATTCTACCTTTTTACTTTTTACAGATTCTGCTAAAAGCTTCTTTTCTGTTTGAAAACAGTAATGTCATATCTGTATGAAAAAAAACAACTAAAATAGATTTGTATGAATCGTAGTTAAAGTTAACAGTAAGAGTGAACTAATCGTTTATAAAAATATTTCAAAAATGTGATTGATCTTTAAATTTAATTTTTAACCTTTAGTTGTACTTTAGTTGTTTAGACCAGTGCTTCTCAACCTTTTTTTGTGGTGACCTGAATCTTGGCCAAAAATAGATGAGAAAACTTAGGTGACTCGATCTTTACCAGACTTAATTACAAGATATTTTTGTCCCCAAAACTTAGTATTCTCTAAAAAAAAGGCCTTCACTTGGAATTGGTCTTGGATTTTTCTATTTTCGTCTCAAAATCATGTTGTTCTCAAAAAAAAAAGTCTTTACTTGAAATCAATCTTGGATTTTCTCATTTTTGTCCTATAATCATGGTGTTCTCTAAAAAACTACATGATGTTTTAAGTTGTTTCTAAAATTTTGGACTTGTTGGCAACCCAGGAATTAAGAAGCACTGGTTTAGACTTCAATTAAAGACTTGTAACTCCTTGTTAAAAATTTGAATAAGTGTATTTTTTCCAATCTCTGTAATTTTTTAAAAGTTTGCTTGACACCACTGATTCACTTTTGCTGCCGATCATTTTCATGTCAGCATCATAAAATGTTATAAAATTATTACTGCTTGTAATTAATAGTAATCGAAAATCTTTAATGTGATCAAAAGTGAAAAAAAAATTTTGCAATTTTTTACTTTTCTTTTTCATTGTATTTTCGTTTTGTTTTTCTTTTTTATTGTATTTTGTTTTCATTGTATTTTTGTATTTGTTTTTATTATTCATTGTTTTTTTATGTATACGGTGAAGTTAAAATTTGTTTATTTTTTGGTTATTCTTTTAATAATAATAGTTGTATTAATTCTTCTGCTTCTTTCGGCTTCTCCTTACTTGGGGTCACCACAGCATGACAGTAATCTCCATTTCACTCGGTCTACTTCGTCTCCTTCCCTAGCTCCAACCCTTTCTGTGTCTTCTCTCACCAAATCCATCCACCTTCTCCTTGGCCTTCCTCTTTTCCTTCTGCCTGGCACTGCCATCTCCATCATCCTTTTCCCCACGTAGTCTTCTTCTCTCCTTTTTACATGTCCATACCAACATAGCCTCGCATTCCGAAGTTTGTCTCCCAGCTTTGCAATTTTTGCAGACCCTCTCATGTATTTATTTCTTATTTTGTCCTTTCTTGTCACTCCCAGTGCCCATCTCACCATTTTTAACTCTGCAACTTCCATTTTTCCCATATGTCTTTCAGTCACTGCCACCGTTTCCATTCCATAAAGCATGGTTGATCTAACAACACTCTTGTACATTTTACCCTTAACCTTTGCTGATAACTTCCTGCCGCACAGAACTCCAGATACCTTCCTCCAACTCATCCATCCTGCTTGGATCCTTCTCCTTACTTCTTCTTCACATTTTCCATCATTACTAATTGTTGACCCCAGGTATTTGAAGTTTTTGGCTTTCTTTACCTTTTCTCCTTGCAACTTCAACTCTTCTCCATCATCCACACCCCCAACCCTCAAATATTCTGTCTTGCTCTGGCTCACTTTCAGGCCTCTTCTCTCCAGTGCATTTCTCCAAATCTCCAGATCCTCCTTTACTCCTTATGATTTTGTCTACACAGAACTATGTCATCTGCAAACAGCATATATCATGGTGCATCCTTCCTGATGTCCTCCGTCAGCCTGTCTATAATGATGGCAAAAAGAAATGGGCTGAGTGCTGAACCTTGGTGGAGTCCAACACCTACCTTGAATTCTTCAGTTGTATTAATATATTCCTTTATATAAATTTTTCAGTAGTTAAAAATAAGACTATATCTAAAGCTTTTTGTGTCACAATTTTCAGCAACAAAATTTGCCTTTAAAGAATCTTGCATGAAAAGTTTCTGCTTTTATTTAACTCTGTTTGAAATATTATTATTTTGTGATGTTTAATATGAGTTGGTTTTGTTAAAGAACAATCCTTAACATTTCTAATTTTGAAAATTGTGTCTTTTTTCAGTTTCTGTGATCTTAAAAATTGTGACTTTTTTATTTCAGTTGTTGATAAGTTTTTACTTTAAAACATGCCATGTTTTATACATTTAATTAAATAGCATAACTATTTGGGGTAATAATCTACTTGAACATCATATATCAATATAGCTTTTAGTGAAACAAATGATTTATATGAAGTGTTTGAAATTACATAAGTTTTTTTCACTCCCCAATTTCTTCAAGACTGTTTGCAACTGCAGCCAATTCTTCAATATCTGTTCCAAATGTAGAATGTACAGGTAAATCATCATTTATATTTAAGCTAGATATGCAACAAGAACTTAACCAGTAGAAAAAAACCTAATCAAATTTAAATATTTAAAAATGTTTTTCAGAAAAGTTTTTTTTTCAGCATGCTTAATCTCTTCTGTTCATTCAAGAAAAACCAGTTTTTCAAAATCCTTATCTAACTAATGGTTTATTGCAATCTTATTTGAGAAGACATATTCCACAAGAAGTAAGTTGTTAAATACTTTTTCATACTTCTATTTTTTACCTATAAAACATTTTCACAGCATACTAATGGGTTGAGGATGTCATGTTAACTTCAACATCTTAAAATGTAAGGCATAAACAAATGTAAAAGTAAAGGTATAAACAAATAACTTATTCTTTCTGTTTGTTTTTACATCTTTATGTACTTGTTATTTTGCTTTTGTAATGTCTTGTATATAACCTATAGTATGTGCAGTTGGCTTCAAATAAATTTAAAATTGAAGGGCTTAGTTCTAAATGTACCTAAGTCACATAATGTCAGTTTTGAAAAAATGAGGTTTAAAGTTTTCAAAAACCCTGGCAAATCAGAATAATGATGGAAAAAACCTAAACGGTTTTTAATTACTTTGGTTATGTATTTCTTCCTATTTCAACAACTTTTTAGAATTTTATTAGGACATCATAAGGAATTAAAGCTTGTTTTGAAAATTGGACTTAGGTACTTTTATTGCAAATTTTGTTTTAGAAGTGCTTTTCTACCAAATTGACAGTTTAGTTAGGCCGAAAAAGTCAACCACATATAATAATAATGATAATATGCATTGTATTTTTTATAGAGTGACATATCAAAAAGAATTTAGGATCTGGGGGAAATCAAAAAACCAAGTTATAAGAAGTTAATTTTCTGAAAATTTTTGTACCAAAACCAAGAAAACATAAAAAAAACTTTTCCATGATCTATTAACTAAAAGCTAAATGAATATAAAGCTATTAAGTACAAATTTTTAAAAAAATGTTTCTGAATGTCAATAGATGGAGTTGATGCTTCGTGACTCCAATAGAATGCTATGTAATTAAATTATTAGTTTATAGACGGGAATCAAAAGCTCCGAATAAAATGCTAGGATTTCCAATTAATTTAAAAATAATGATTAGAATAATAATACAGGTAAACCTAATGCAAAAATAAGTTATTGAGTAAGCTTGTCTATAATGAAAATGAAAGTTATTACTTCATTATAATGCTTGTGTTACTCTTATATTATTAGGTGCCCAAAACAGTCTTTGCCGATTTTTGTTGACTTATTTTAGGCCCCCTTTTTCATTACTGACAAGCATAGTTATACAGGAACCAACTTGTACTGACAAGTAAATTGTTGAATGATTTCAGTTTTGTAATTTTTCATGACTAATGTTATTTTCTTATTTCAGAGCCTTAAAAATGACTGATAGAAAATTGATAATTTGTGCTTGTCTGTTGTACGAGTTTAAACTTTTGTTTCTCCAAGATAATGCTCGACCACACGTTGCAAAAATAACACTGGCCAAGATAGCAGAACTAAAGTGGGAGATTATGTTCCATCCACCGTATTCACCAGCAAGGCGTACCAGCCCAAAAAATTTTTGGGGGGCAATGAAGTTTCGCCCAAATCTTGTGACGTTTGCCCAAATCATGATTTTCTAGTACTTTATGAATAGGACAAAAAATTTGTCTGAAATTCTTGGCCAGAGAAGAAATTTCGTCCTGAAATCATGGTAATCTCTAAAAAAAAAAAAAGATATTTTGCCCAATTTTAATTTTGATTTTGCTTGAAAAATTTGAATTTTGCCCAAATCTTGAAAACTTGGGGGGGAAATTGCCCCCCTTCCCCCCTGGCAGGTACGGCTATGTTCACTAGACCTCTCCCCAACAGATTTCCACTTGTTTTTGAGCTTAGATAGTCATATGAAGAACAGCACATTCAATATTGAAGATCATTTGAAAACGGAAGTGCATAACTTTTTCCAGAGTAAAACGAAACACTTTTACAAAAATGGCATTACTAAATTACTGAACCATTGGGAGAAGGTCATAGAATGTGAGGGTTCATATTTTGATGAATGAATACACTTAATACTTTAACTATGAATCTTTAATTTCCTTCATAAAAAATCGGCAAAGAATTTTTTGGGCACCTGATATTAACCTTTGACAAACTTAAAAACTCCTATTTCAAGTTTTATTGACAAAAGTAAAAAAATTTGTTCAGGTAAGACTGCTTTGCAGGTCAAGCCTTCAAACAATAGGTTTAATAAGCTAGCAATTCTGTATAGGAATTTTTAACATAAATCAGTTGGACTTCGTTACTTCTAGAAGAAAAATATCCTAAGATTTGAAACCTCTCTGCCAGTGTTTTCCAACCTTTTTTATATGGCAGCACACTATTCAGCTATTTAAATTTTTGCAGCACACCCATTATATTGGTTAATAATACAAAGGTCTTCACTGAAAATTTTTCAATGATTTCTCAATTTTTGTCCCAAAATCATGGTGATCTCTAAAAAAAAAGGTCTTCACTTTGAATCAATTTCTGTATTTTTTTCTAAAAATCACGGTGATCTCTAAAAAAAAAAAAGGTCTCATATTACCGAAATATGAGATTGATTCAAAGTGAAGAGAGCTCCACAGGCTGTACTTTGGATACCCCTGTCCTAATTAGTCTTTTTCTGAAATCTCTCACAACACACCAGGAGACCTCTCATGACATACTAGTGTGTTGCGACACACTGGTTGGAAAACACTGCTCTATGCTATTCGAAAGGTAATTTCCGTACATTATCCTGAAAAGATTTTTGTCACAATATTTCTGGCAAGTAAACAAACAATTTTTTTTAGCTTATCTCATTTTTTCAAAAATATGACTCAGGTACTTTTAAAAATAGGGTCTTCAATTGTACTTTTACTTTACAGTTTTAAAATATAATCATAAAGTACAACAAAAGCTCTTTTAATTGTACTTTTTGAAAAGATGATTTTTGCTTGGAAATCTGACCAGCATTTTTTTTTTTTATTATTTCATAGATTAATTTTGTAATACTGTACAGTATGGTTTTATAGAATTTTATAATAAAATTCATTTATAAATGTGTTTACATATAATAGCTATTCAATGAAATAAAGAATGATCTTAATCGTTTTGGTTGTCAAGTTCAAAATGAAATAGAAGAGTTAAGCAGACAGTGTGAAACAAACCCACCAGCATTAATTCATTATGATGCATGGGGAAATTGTTGTGATGAAGTTGTAACTTGCTCAGCATGGAAACAGATGAAAAAGATTGCAGCAGAGGAAGGACTTATTTCAATTGGATATAAAAGAGATTTTGGTCAATCAAGGTTGGTCATATTTAATTAAAAAAGTTTTTATATTGATAAACATTAGCATATGCAATTTCCTGAAAAATATCAATAAACTTTGGCAACAGTCTTAAAAAGTTTTTGGTGTCACAAAAGTTTTTCATTTATTGCTGTTTAAAAACATGCAAAACACTTACAATTTAAATTGGTACTTTAAATGGCATCAAATTTTTATGTATATTGCTTTTAGTTTGTTTACTGTATTGCTCCCAAGAAACAGTAATCTGATCACCCATGTGGGTGACCTGAAAATTCCAAGTTGTAAAAAGCTAGAAGCTAGAGATGCATTGATTGGCATATGCAAACACCCTATAAAGCCTTATCCAAACCATTCAGAACACAGCTTTGTGTATTGCCACTGATTGCGTACAAGACACAAACTCTCAACATCTACGTTTCCCAACCTGTTTTGGTCACGGACTATTTTCTCACCAGTAAAAGTCTTTTTGGACTCAAAGTGCATCAATTTTGAAATAACATAAACCAAAAATGTAACATAACCATGAAAAGACCATACAGCAAACACTACAGAACTTTAACAAAGTCAGTTTATTTCACACATTTACAAAAACTGAGGAGGTCCATTTGCAGCTTCCCCGTTATCAAACAACACATTTAATTTCTATTTTGTTACTATTTAATTTACTATTTTTTATTCGCTTGTTTTTTTTATTTTTTATTTTGTAGTGGGTAAAGTTGTTTGATGACAAAAAAAATGCATTGAATTGAATTGAAAATTTAAATGGAAACCTTGTCCCTGAACCTGCATCACTAGCTTGTCGAAATTAGGGTTTATAGTCGTCAACGCACATCTAATGTCATCTTCTGGTTGAAGTTGATTGCGATACTTGGTTTTTATCATAGCTAGGGTTGAAAATCCAGTTTTGCAAAGATACCTAGTTGGAAAAGGCAGAAGAGCTTTTTTTGCCTTCCAACAGAGATCAGAGAGATTTGGTTTCTATAATTGTACTTCAGCTCAAAATTGAGTTGGAGAAACATTTTTAAATTTGTTTCTCCACAGCTGTTGACTTTACAGCTCAACCAGCTGTTCAGCAATGCAGTCCATTTCTGGGTGAACTTGCAGTGCTGACACCTCAAAAGGACATTGCACCCAACGTTCTGCTGTAATCATGAGAAGGGATATATTTATTCAACTCGGAAAGAAATGAAGAAAGATGCTCAAGAAATATCTGACAAATGTTGTGCAAACTAAATTCTTCTACAAATGCGTTTAATGCTGGAAATGCAGCTATTTTCCCATGTTCCATTCAATGCATCTACAACTCCATTCTAGCTTTAAATGCGATAATATCTTCAGACACATCCAAAAATATTTTGTCTTTTCCCTGCATGGAGGTGTTCAGTTGATTTAAATGGTTGAAAAAATCAGCTGAGAATAACAACTTTGCAATCCACTTGTCACTGAATCAGTCTGAAAGTTCATAGTTCTGTTCTTTTAAAAAGCAATGACTTCCTTGCGTAGGTTAGCTACTTTCTCCAGCACTTTTCCTTGTGATAACCAATGGATGTTCAGATTATACAGAACTCCATTGTGTTCAGCTCCCATTTCATCACAAAACACTTGAAATAAATGACTGCATAAGGAGCAGGATTTTATATAACTGACAACAGATACAACCTCCTTGAACACTAGGACCAAGTTATCTTGAATCTCTTTTGCTGCCAGATTTTCTCTGTGTAGATAACAATGAACAATTAAAATGTCATTAACAGCAGACAGTGTCACTGTTTCGGTCTTTAGGACCTCGTCAGTGCTGTGTCAACCTGTACTTGTTTAAGGCTAAATAAATAGCTTAAACAAAATTTAACCTTTGTGGTATCTATTCTTGGTACAACTCAAGGCTAAATTTGTACACTGCTGACAAGCCGAATCTCCAGTAAAATGGAGGCGGATATGCCAGCTCACTATGATTAAAGCATATTCTTAGGCAAAATGGTCAAGTGGTTGAAGCGCTGGGCTCATGACCAACATGGTCTCGGTTCAAAACCTACTTGCACCATTCTGTTGTGTCCTTGGGAAAGACATTTTACAGCATATTCCCCTGCTTGGTGGTCCTGGCAAGCAGTTCTAAATTACAGTCATATCTCTATTAAATTACAAGTGGACAGCAATATCTTGGTATTTCTGGAAGCAGGTTGGGGTAATTGCTTACCCTATGTATTAGCGCCTTTGTTGCTTTCCTGCAAGTCTGGAGGATAAATATAGAGATAAAATAAAATAAAAAAATATGTAGTGTAGATAGCCAGTGGTTGCTATAACATTAAGCATGCAAGGCTTGAAAATGTCAATAACAGCAGCCAGTGTCACTGTTTCAGTCTTTAGGACCTCGTCAGTGCTGTGTTGACCCGTACTTGTTTTTGTTTAAGCTATTTATTTAGCCTTAAGTTAAAACTTCCAGGACAACACGCACTGTGGTCTAACTTCACCATTTACCTCAACTGATGTAAATCCAAGTTTTGAAAAGTTTGCATTATATGAAAGTACTTGCTTTTATTTTGCCATTGAAAATCAACTTACTGCAGTTTTAATTTTAACCTAGTGATTGTGGCCAGTGTTGCCACTCTAAAATTTTAAATTTATTATATTTTTTTTAAAAAATCACTTAAGTTAGGAAAAATATCATTTGACCTATTTTCAGCTTTCAATATTTATTTATTTAGTTATTACTAACATTAACTAACCGTGATACCTATCATTACAGGCCTAACTGTTTCAAGCTTATTTGAATTATCTAATATGGTTATATTATTAGGCTACAAGATAATATCTGTAATCAAAGGAAACAGAAGGGTTAATAGGATTGTACAGTAAACTACCAGCACTAACATCAAGCACAGGAGTAATAAAACTAAATGTATACTCCAACTAGCCTATAAGTTTACCAGTCTTATAGCTCAAGTTTTGAAGATGCCTAACATAAAATGGTAAATGAAGCTAGACAATAAAGACTACAAAAATTTGCTAACTATAAATTGTATACAAACAGTACTGGTACTACTGGTTGACTGGTAGTTTTCAAATCTCAGCCTTTCCATAGCTATCTTTTGTTTATCCAGTGAAATATCAAAAAAGTGTATTTACAATGCTATGTCAACTCCATGCCACTGCATGCATGAATAAATGCATAAATCTGAAAGAACTGTAGTTTTACAACCAAAACAAAGCAAAGAAATAGCTCTCTGTAATTGTACGCTGAGTTATGAACTACATCAACAAAACAATGAATGTGTGGTAGGCCAGAACAATGTAAAATTTATAATATAAAAAATACCAGTAATACTATTGATTAAAGCAAGGAAATACATTATATGAAATTTACTTCATATTAAGGCTCATTGAAAATCACTAAATATAGTGAAAAATCACCAAAAGTGGTAGCACTGGTTGTGGCCATGTGATGATGTGAGAGTTAGGTAGCAAAAGAGATAACAAACGTGAGCACAAAAGGCATTATAGTTTTGTTGTGACGCAGTAAAAGATGTATGTTGTTAATCCTAAGGACTACATGAACTATGCTACTATGGTATTACGGAACAATCAAAGTATGTGCAATGAATAAAAAATTCCTTTGAGTTAAATACTTAAAATTAAATTGAGTTACAAGATTACGTTGATAAAAACATTATTGCTGTTTGTATTGATCAAAAACAAATAAAAGTTTTGCAGCTTGTTGATGTGCTTGCAGACTCATTCAAATCTTCCTTGGACTCATTTGAGACTGCAGACTTGGGTTGGGAAACACTGATCTACATGATCAAAGCAATGTTTTTCTGAAAGGCACCCATTCCAAACTTCATGCTACTCAATGCAACTTTTAAATCATCTTAATGCACATTTACTTCCATTCAAAAACATGAAAGCCACAATCTTTCACAGCAATGATTGAGTAGCTCAGATTCAGACAACAAACATGAAAAATATAAAGTTGAAACACATTCACACTACCATCACCTTGCAATACCTTAGTTCTAAAAAATGAATATTACCACATAACAGGCATAAAATCTGACACAACTCAGAACTTACAAATGACGACACTTGCAAAGTTACCTAGACACAATAAACCCTGACACTTACATGCCACAATTTATACCATGCTTGACACATACAACACTAATCAAGTTTTTACCTGTAGTAAAGTACCAACCATACTACCAGTTAACAAAACAATCCATTGGAAGCAGTAGATATCATCTAAAAGTGGAAATCTAGGTAGAGTTCTAAGATTTAAAGGATAATTTTTTGAAGAGCAACAGCAACAGCAATTTTTTCAGGTTTGTCAAAGCAGACAAGCTGTAATTCTTAATTTACTTTGAATAAATGTTCAACCAAGTTATTGTTTTCAACCAATATTTTTATTTTCTAAAATACAAAATATTTTACATATTCTAGTCGTTTGTATCAAATGGCCAAGTTGCTTTTGTTTTGTCCTTCTTCTGGTCTTTACTGTTGTCCTCTTGCAATGGCTGATGGTGCTGCAAAAGTGATTGAGACAGTTTTTTTCGATCCTGATTCTTGCTGTGAATTCCTGAATGAGCCGTTTCGGTACATGTTATATTGATTATCTTATGTTATTTTTGTTAATTAAAACAAGGGTTTATTAAATAGTATGTTTCCCCAGCAGTTTGAATAGTTTTTCTATGCAGCTACTCTTATTTTTCAATTCTGCTTTTGCATTTAGCTGAGTGTATATTGTGCTTGACTTTTGTCTTTGAATCTTAAAACGTTAAGAGAAAGAAAACTTTTTTAAAACTGTGTGTCCAAGACAAAGTGACGATATTTGAAGTAGAAATTCAACATTATATTAAGAAACCAAAACTAAATGAAATTAGTCAATTTAAGACTTGCCAACTTAAGAATATATTTTTGTGATACATTGATTAATTGTTTGCAATATATCTGACTTTGTATTAAATTTAGGCATTTTATAACCTGCTATTATTCATGTATTTCAGCGATTGTGGTATCACAGATTTTGCTCACCCAAAAAACTTTTAAATGGCCAATGGTATTGATGGAATCATCTAAATCTTTTTATTTTTGGTAGTCTTTAAAAAGACTGTTATCTTTAGAATTCGTTTTAGTCAATTCTCTTCTCAAAAAACTTGATTAGTTTTTGATGAACTACAAGGAAATTGTTGTTTATCAAATCCTTGTTTATCAAAACTAAAATTGTTTATCAAATCCCTTCACCCTTCTCTTTGTTTTCAAAAAGAATTTGTCTATAGACTGAAGTTTTCTTCCTTACAACACAAGGGAGCATGCAAAATAATGGTGTGCTCTCTTTCAACCAATCAGAAACGCTGTCTCTTTCATGTTCGCTATCTCGATATGAACCGCGTTTTCTTTGCTGTTTGTAATTTCCAATGAGTTTTTCCAACGAAAGTTGGCCAAAACAATACTAAATTCAGTTGGCCAAAAGAATAAGAATTCTAAAGTTTTAAAGCTTACCAAAAATTGAAAGAATTAAACAAAATGGTTCTGTCAGTACCATTGGTCATTCTAAAGTTGTGTACAACTGAAAATTTATTTAAACACTTTAAATGGAGCCCCTGTGGTCCCAGTTTTTTATTAAATTGTTATGAGAATTCGAAACACTCTCCTCAATTTCTCCAATGGGGACTGCATTTATTTTTTATAGTTATGTTATCCTTAAAAAATACTGCCTATGACTACAGCAGAGTTTTTAATTCCAGATTTGAGATTTAAACATATTGCTGTAACTTGTTTATAACAGAAAATTAACCACACGAGACTCTGCTGAGTTTTGGACATCTGGTCAGTGGATGACTGAAAAAGGTGGTGGCTCTGATGTAGGTAACTGATTATTTCAATATTTTTGTAGTTCACATCTTTTCAAACTTTTTATGTTTTTATAACAGCATAAAATTATAAAAATACAATTTACCTGTTTTTTATAACTTTAAATAAATAATTAATTAAAATTTTTAATTTTATAAACATTTCCATTATAAACATATAGTAAGAATGGTCAAGTCAATCAACAAGCAAGTGTCGACAGACCTGTTTCGTCCTTATTAGGACTCGTCAGGACACTACAGCTTGTTGTTGACCCCAGCTGAAAAAGTCGAAAACTTAAACAGCTGGCACAACTTTCTGTTTCCATTATGTTCCAACATTTCCATTATGTTGTTATTCAAGGATTTGAAATTTTTTTCCTTTTAATAAATTTAAGCTTTTATCACTTTTTGCCAAAACACTAGAAAAAACACTATTACTCTATATAACTAAAAGCATTTTAAACATTTCTCACAATCATAATTTCAAACACTTAACACACTTTTTGCACAACATCTGCAACTAAATTACAAAAAGCTTCAGTGATCCAAGGCTTCCACCAAAGGAGAACATATAATCTAGCAAAAACATTTCACATTTGCCCAGAAACGTACTAATCATGATAGTCACACATCTCCATTATCTCATTTCCAGACATCACATATGAGAAATCTAAGAAAACTCAAACATATGCACACTACCATCACCTCAATATGCAGCTCCAGAGAAAAGGAAAAAAGTTGCAAACACCACACAGTATGATATATATTCATCAGAACAAATATTATTATGGCTCATTTATGCAAAACTGGCACAACTTAGAATCAACTCATCATAACTCCAGCAAAGTTGCCTTGACAAATAAACCTTGACATTTATACGCCAAAATGTTTTTGAGACATGCACATGACACTGATTACCTCTTTAATTGCAGCCTATTACCAACATAACACCATGCCACTAGTCTGTGGAGCCTTTGCAAGTAGCGGAGTTCATGCTATATTTTTTTTTTAGCGGAGGTTATTTCTACTATAATGACTGTCAAAAATTCAAATTGCTGAAAAAAATAAAATAGTTACTACTTCAAGCATTTTGCCATTTCATTACATATCATGTGCATGCAAGTGCCTTATGCGACATACCCACTGCAAAATGTAATTTTTTAACAGTCGAATGGTAGTTGAATTTTTGTGTTGTTTTGTCTTTTAGCGACATCTATTGAAACTGTGGCATACAAGCAAGATGACGGGAGTTATAAGTTAAATGGTTACAAGTGGTTTACATCAGCCACTGATGCAGACATGTCGCTTGTGCTGGCCAGAGTTGTCAATGAAAAGTAAGTTTACAAAAGTGACTTGTGATTTTTTTTTTCTCCTGCACTTTATTTATTCTAGATAAGGTAAGATTTTATCTCTAAATGGAATCATGAACTTGCGATTGTTTTTTCGAATCCGAATCTCTATTTGATCAGTAAAAGTAATCTATTCAGCAAATTTTAATTTACTTATATAAATAAATTAAAATCTTGTGGTGACTTGCCCACTAAGTCGGCAGTCTGGTCGAGTGGTTAAAGCGCCGTGATGCGATCAACATGGTCTCGGTTCAAAACCTACTCGCGCCATTCTGTTGTGTCCTTAATATAGACACTTTACGGCCCTTTCCCCTGCTTGATGGTCTTGGAAAGCAGTTCTAAATTTCAGTCATATCTTTATAAAACTAGAAGACCAAAGTAAAAAATTTTAACTGGACAGCAATATCTTGGCATCTTCGGAAGCAGGTCAGGGTAATTGTTTACCCTATTTATTAGCGCCTCCGTCGCTTTCCTGTGAGTTAGGAGGATAAATATTAGAGATAACATATGGCATCTCCGAAAGCAGGTGATAAAATAAAAAATTTCATAAAATTACCAATAACCCAAATTAACAAAAATGTAGTTCTAGTTTGTTAATAAGTTTCCGTCAATCTTTGCTAAAGAAAAGTTATAGCATAGACCTTGATTTTGTTTGGAATTATTCTTCGCTTTACGTTAAGTATACGAGGGGTCAATTGTTTTACTGCTTGGCCACCGGAGTATGCAGATGACTTATGGTCTATGCCAGGGTGGTCCAACTTCTGCACTCTTGTGGGCCACTTTTCAAAATTATTCGAGTTTGCGGGCCTCAGTCGGCTAAAAATTCCTATTTTCGTTCCAAAATCGGGGTGTTCTCTAAAAAAAAAAAAAAAGGTCTTCACTTGGAATCGGTCTGCAAAATTCCTATTTTTGTTCCAAAATCAGGTGTTCTCTAAAAAAAAAAAGGTCTTCACTTGGAATCGGTCTGCAAAATTCTTATTTTCGTTCCAAAATCAGTGGTTCTCTAAAAATAAAAAAAAAAAAAAAAAAAAAGGTCTTCACTTGGAATCGGTCTCCAAAATTCCTATTTTGGCGCAAAATCATAGCGTTCTCCAAAAAAAAATTACGGCTGCTGCTTCTGATCGACAAGACTTGTGCAAAATTGATATGCGGCATGCGGCCCGCGAGCCCGTAGTTGGACCACGCTGTTATAGAAGATTGCCGCTACTTATGATCGACAAGACTTGAATTGTGCAAAATTGTTCCGCGGGCCGCACAAAATTGTTTCGCGGGCCGCATGCGGCCCGCGGGCCTGTAGTTGGACCACGCTGGTCTATGCAATAGTTTCTTGGATTGCACAAAAAAAATTTGAAGTTAATAAGATGTTTAAACTCTTATTTATACCGACAGATTAAAAACATCTGATATTTAAATAAGTGTTTAGTTTATTTATGAGCATTTTTTAATTATTAGAATTTTTCACTGATTTTATTATAGTCTGCAAATAATGAATGATGTTGAAACTCGGGTCACGAAACTTGGCAATTATATATAACGCGTAAAAAATTTAAATTAATTTAACTGATTTGACTAAGTAGACAATTTTGATTCAAATTTTGTTCTTAACATTTAATGGAAACGTGAAATAAGATATGTCGGAATATTTTTTTACAAATGTCAGGTTAGGCGAGGGCTGCTTTGTTGAGCCATATTTAAACTTTCAATCCCATCAATGCTCGTACATTTTCTAATCTAACATGCTGGCTCTCTCAAATTTACTTACGATTACATTTGTTAGATGTGCAGATAATTTGAACTTCTTTGTTTTGTGAAATTATCGAGTAATTCTAGATTGCAATAAATAACTGTGACAATTCCGTGATTTTTTATCCCGGTCACATCTGAGACAATGCTGATCATTCGTGACCTTAATTCCGCTATCCGATCACGCAGAGGCGTTACGGTGCCAGGATCGAAGGGTCTTTCATTGTTCTATGTTGAAACGAGAAGTCCGGAATCATCTCGGTTGAACGGAATTCAAATAAATCGTCTCAAGGAGAAGTTGGGAACGAGACAGCTTCCCACCGGGGAGCTGACACTCGACGGCGCAATCGCGCGGATGGTAGATGCACAGCTAATCGTGCGTCGGTTGATGTTCATTCGCTTGTTCGTGTTGGTCGGTTCGATCGAGTTTGACACCATAGTTAAGTAATAATTACCTTTATTGAGAACCATACTTGTTATTTTCATAATTTATAGACTTTATAATCACTGTAATCAAATGGCCTTTGTTCATTCCGTTGCCGGCCCTCGCTCTCCTCCGCTCTTATTTTAAACTAATATTTTTATGAAAATCGCGCGGCCTTAACCGTTTGATCTCGATTCCAGGTCGGGAAAGAATCACACGGGATTCGAACCATATCCGGCATGTTGACCGTGACCAGGATTCACAATTCGATCAGTTCGGTGGGAATCATGCGTCATCTCCTTCAACTCTCCAAGGACTACGCGACCAAACGGAAAGTTTTTGGGTCTTATCTGTCGGAATTGCCTCTACATGTTCAAACAATGGCCAGGCAAGCATTGATCAAGATAGATTCTGGCTGTATGTGATCATGGTTAGAATATGAGTGTCTGGCTGAAAGTTTTAATCCTGTATGTTTAAATTACGTTCTTATCGATTTCAACTTTATCGAAGCTAAACTTTTTATTTGGATTATCACTTACTTCAAGCACAAATTTTTTGCTTCCTTATGACGAAACAACATCGGTTTAGTCCTTCACATTACAGATGCAAGCATGATGTGTGAGGCGTATTCGAGCGTGTAAATACGCCCATCACAGAATCATGCTTGTATTTGTATTTCCCTTCGTAAGTAATCTCTGCAGTGTACATCGTCAATCACATAGCTATCGGTGTGATGTTCTCGAATATTCGATGTGGCAGGATGGAGACCGAGGTTCGAGCTGCGTTCCTCCTCACGTTCGAGATCGTGCGCTTGCTCGGGATCACTGAAACCTCTCCTGACGACTGCGAGGAGGAGAGAAACCTCATCCGGATCCTCACTCCTATCTGCAAGCTCTATACCGCTAAACAAGTAAGAAAAATTGAAGTCCGCTCAATCTTGTGTTTGTTTAGCATTGGTGATGGACTAAAGATTATTATAAGTAGTGCATTGTAAAAACATTGGGTGGGATCTCTCAATGTCAATCTTGTTCGGGGGTTGCAATTTTTCTGAAAACTGTTATTGATTTATTTACCGTAATCGTAGCCTACAGTGAAATAACTGGACGGTAATCTTGAGCGTAAACGTTATTCATCTTTATAGTAATTGATTGGTACGGACACGGTTGTTGAAGCACAGGATTTCTCGTGTTAATCTGCCTGGTTGTACATTAAAATTTTCGGATCTTTTTTACTCACAATGAGCTCCCTGTGGGTCGCTCTCTGCTTGATCTTGTTTTGTTTCCTTCTTATCCTTTCTTAACTCGCGACGATCCTCTTGTTGGTTGTTGTTGTCATTCCTCTTTCAAGGATATCTTAAAGGAGCCATCCCCTAACCTAACTCTTTAAAAGATTCAATCTAGATTCTTACTCTTGGATTAGCCCTGTAGCTTGTAAAAGCTTTTCCACAGACTAGTGGTGTTGTGTTGGTACTTGACTACAGTTGAAGAGGTGATTAGTGTTATGTGGGCGTCAAGCATAGTAGGCATTGTGGCGTGTAAGTATCAGGGTTCATTGTATGTAGGTAACTTTGTAGGAGTGGTGATTTGTTGGCTCCGAGCTGTGCCAGTTTTGTACACATATGGCGTGGTATTGTTTTTTTCTGATGAATGATTATCATAGAGTGTAGTGTTAGTAACTTTGCTGTTTTTTTTTGGAACTGAGGTATTGTGAGGTAATTGAAATGTAAATGTATTTCAGTTTTTACATTTCCCAAGTGTTATGTCTAGATCTGAAACCATGATGTCACAGGGTTGCCAGTTTGGCTTTTTGGCTTTTTTCTTTATGGGTTCCAGGTGCAAAACAGCCATGATTTTGGGAGAAAAATCAAGAGAGATCGTAGCAGATTTTTTTTTCGAGATCACCAAGATTTTGGGAATTGAGAGATCATAGACAGATTTTTTTTTAGAGATCACCAAGATTTTGGGAGAAAAATTGAGAGATTATAGACAGATTTTTTTGTTTTTTAGAGACACCATGATTTTGGCAGAAACCAAGTGAAGACCTTTTTTAGAGAACACTTTTTCTAGCGACAAATATTGACTTAATTTTGGTAACTTTGGCTGCTTTTTCACCTTAATTGGCTTGTTTTCAAGTTCTGCATCTGGCAACCTTGTGATGTTAGTGTGATCACCGTTATAAAAGACGTTTCTGAATAAATCTAAATGTGCATCGAGATGATCTAAAAGGTGTGTTTGTGTTTGAGTCAGTTGCATAAGTTAAGTAGCATGAAACTCGAGATGGGTGTCCATACTGCCCATTAGAAGGACACTTGTTTTGTCATAGCTCTTGTACTTTTCATGCAGTTCTTACATTCAGGCGGTCAAAGTCACCTCTGAAGGTTTGGAGAGCTTCGGCGGGGCGGGTTATCTGGAGGACACCGGACTTCCGGTTCACCTTCGCGACGCCCAGGTCCTCAGCATCTGGGAGGGGACCACCAACGTTTTGTCGATGGACGCCCTCCGGGCCATCGGCAAGTCAAAAGGAGAGGTGAGAGCGTTTCGCCGGCGTTGTCGCGACAGGCCTGCATTGTGGTCTTGTGCAGGTGCTCAACTCCTACTTCCGCTCGATCAACAAGCGACTCACCCAAGCGAGCGGCCGGAGAAAGAAGGAGCTTCGAAGTGCTACTGCCAAAGTGCAGATCGCTGCTGGGGACCTTAGAGCGTTTATAGGCCAGGTACCCGAAAATTGTACAATTGCAAGGATAGTTCCACTTTTTGAAAAAGGAGAACGTGATAAACCTACAAATTATCGCCCTATTTCTATTCTTACTTGTTTCTCAAAAATCTTTGAAGGACTTTTGTACAAACGTGTAAATAATTTTTTAAATAAACGTAATGTAATTATAAATTCTCAATATGGTTTTGAAAGTAAAGTCTCAACCAATCATGCTTTTGTTGATGTTATCACACACTCCTATGACAATATAAATTCTAATCAATACACTGGTTTAGTTTTTCTTGACCTTACAAAAGCTTTTGATCCAGTAACCATGACATTCTCCTTTTCAAACTTAAACATTATGGCATACGCGGCTTAGCAAATCAACTAATTAAATCGTTTTATCTCGCAAACAATTCGTTTCCATTAAGGGTGCAAAATCTAAGCTGTTACAAAATAATTATGGTGTTCCTCAGGGTTCGATTCTTGGCCCTCTTTTATTTCTCTTGTATGTTAATGATATGCCTCAAGCGGTTAACTGTATGCCAATACTTTTTGCTGATGACACATGCTTAATTTTTACGGCCCCTAACCTTGCTTCCCTTACTACAATTACGAATACAGAACTTCAAAATTCATCAATTTTGTTTGATTTTAATAAACTCACGGTTAATCCCTCTAAATCCAACTTCCTAATTATACTTCCCAAACTAAACAAACCTTTTCCACAAACTAATGTTTTTTTAAATAATATTTCTATCCCACAATGCATAAGTATTAAATACTTAGGTTTAATTATTAATATGAATTTAAATTTCGATTTCCACATTTTAAATATAGCATATAAAATATCAAGAACGGTTGGAATTATCTCTGAAATTAGACACTATCTACCAGAAACAGCACTATTAAAAATCTATTACGCTCTGATACATTTCCATTTATTATACGGCCTTATTATCTGGGGATCTACCTTCCCGACGTATCTTAAAAAATTGATAACTCTTCAAAATAAAGCCGTTAAATTTATATGTGCAGCTAAATTTTGTGATAATTCCTCACCTTATTACAAACGTTTTAAGATTCTAAAATTTAAAGATCTTTATAAATTAGAAGTAGGTAAATTTATTCGTGCCAATTTTTAAAAAATGCTTCCTAACCAGCCAGATCTCGGAAAAAAGCACTAGATTAAATGAAAAATCAAAAAAAACTTTGCATATTTCTTTTTATAAAACTTTACGATTACAAAGATGTATAAAATACCAAGGAGTTAAGTATATGGAACAAAATTCCCATTCAAATCAAAATGCTTCTTACAGTGTTTTTAAATATGAATTTAAAAAGTACTTATTGAAACCTTATATTTAAAATAAAAAAACCTTCTTATTTAAAATAAAAAAAAAACCTTCTCTCCAACACTTAAATTTTACAAGTAGCTGTACCTGTAGTTTTGCTCTCAAGGGTGGCTGCTGACTAGAAGACCAAAAGGTCAAATCGCAGTCTCCCTGCGGCTAGATTTTATTCTATTTTAGTGTTTCATTTTCGTTATGTGTATTATTTTTTCCCACAAATAAAAGTATGTTGATTGATACAGCCGTATTACTTTTATTCCTTTTTATCCGTATCACTTATAGTACTTTCCGAATTAAAAAATTAGAATTCATTTTTTGGTTTTTTCTGTCTTAGTGCCAAGTCTCGATCGTGTGATAAAAAAAGTAAAAGTTATCGATGCATATTGAGGAGTTTGACCACCATGTGTTGCCCATTGATCTAACTTCGCGTCTTGGTGTCTAGACCTCAAAGATGGATTCAGGCACCATGTTCCTCGCTGCCCGGGACTTCTCCTACAGTCTTGCTCGCACCTACATGGCGGCTCTGCTGCTCGACCACGCCTCGTGGGAAGGGGCTTCCCCTGTCGATTTACACGCTGCAAATATGTGAGTTAACTGCGGCGTTTTTCAATTTCGTTTCTGTCCGCTTCTATTGCATTAACAAGTCTGTTTATAATTTATTTGATTCAAAACATTGAAAGCCAAATCAATAGTAAAAGTTTTAATGCTTGTGGACCCTTGAAAATTGATCTGTGGAAGGCCGCTCGCTGGTTTTGTTGGCAGACTCCGATCGATGTGGTTTGTTTGCAGGTGGTGCAGTCAGGATCTTTGTCCGGCAGTCACGGTCCTTCGCAATGGCGGCTACTCGGGCGAAGCCAGCGAACTAGACAAAGAACTTGTTTTTGATTCATTTTCGTCAAATTCGTAACTTTAATTTCGTAATTGCTTCAATCAGTGTGCGTGTTTGATAGGTCAAAGTTGAGCTTTGCGCGCGTAAAAGAAAGAACATACAGCTGTGGTTGTGACGTCACAATCACGTGCTCAGTTTAGCTGGTGCTTTCATCGTTTACTTTATCGTTCGTTACTTGCTTATTTGAATAATGCCACAACCCCCTCTTTCGTAATATCTTGTTTCATTTACAAAATTTCGTGTTTGTTTTATTCTTTAAAAGCTATCACACTCGGATGATTATATTTGCACGAAATAACCAAGTTGGACCAATTAACGTTTTACGTAAAACGATTTACCGCATCTTGTATTTTCCTATGTAAGAACTGTTTGTTCTCTCGCACGGGAATTTGAATCGCAGCATAATTGCAAAATTACATCTGAATTTCATTTTGGTTAATTTTATTATGTCCGAGATATTCAACAGCAATTTATAAACTTTCTATTATTGAGAAAAAACATTAAGTTTATTTGATTGCGTTAGTTATTTTTCGTGCCGCAGAGTCTGCTTTCTCCCCGCTTCCTTTCTCATTTCTTGAATAATGCTTCATGGACAGCGAAAAATTAAAATTGGTTTGTTACCACGGAATCATTGCTAAACTGTCTGTCGTCTAGCCCAGGGGTCCGCAAATACTTTTTGGCGCGACCCAAAAAAAATTGTCCTAGCTTTACGCGACCCAAAAATCTTGGGATGTCATTTTTTCTGGAACGTTATTTTATTTTAATTGCCAACTTTAAGGCAACTACTAAATACAGCAACTTTTTATAAACTGTAGAAAGTTAGCACAGCCATAAAGAACGAATCATTGCTTTTATTAATCTAATGTGAAGTATGAGCTTTGCGTTTGGAACACAATAAAGAAATTCGCGGTTTGATGTGAGAGACGGCAACCCGAAGATCGTCTTCTACTTCTAATCTTGACCTGTATTTGTTTTTGATGTAAGATAGAGCGGAAAATGTCATTTCACATAAGTAGGTGGTTCCGAAAGGCAAAAGAACAATCATTGCAGCCTCTGATAACCCTGGATATTCTTTTTCAACTGAAATCCAAAATTCAGTCAAGCTCCTCTTATCAAAAGCTATCTTTAAACTGCGGTCACTTGCCAAATCATCCAAAGCTTCAATCAATTCTGTTGAGAGATGGCATGTACTAGGTACAGTGAAGGGTGATAATATCCAATCGTATCTTTCTGGATTGGTGTTTTTGGGAAAATATTTATCAAACCATTGAGTAAGATCTTGAAGATGGTTAAGGATGGATTGTTTCACAATGTTTTGATTTAACTCGTTTTCTTCGAGAAAATCATTCAGGTCAGAAAACATATCCATTTTTCCGCTTTCAAGTAGGTCAGCCCAATGTTTAAGCTTCTTTTTGAAGGCTTCGATCTTGCTATTCGCTGTTAGGATGTTCATTGATTCACCTTGCAATGACAAATTCAAGCTATTTAGCTTCTCGAAAATGCAAGATAAGTACAGCAGTTTTACAATCCAGTCAGGGTCAGTAAGATTGGCGGCAAGTTCATGTTTTCTATCCATGAGAAACAAGTATACCTCGTCCCGCAGCTCGAACAAACGGGTAAGAACCTTTCCCCTCGATAACCACCTTTCGCGACCCAAGCTCAAAGGCGTCACGACCCAAATTTGGGTCGCGACCCACTATTTGCGGACCGCTGGTCTAGCCCAGTCGACGCCGTGGCCGAGTAGGTTAACACGATTGACTTATTTTCGGTTCAAAACTTACTCTCGTTATTCTATAATGTCCTTGTTTAAAACACTTTATGATGTTTTCCTTAGTTGGCAATCTTAGCAAGTTTGATATATGAAATGCCTGATGCCGCGATGCTACGACACTGAAATCCGATTTGACGTCGGATAAGTCTCAGATCACCTTTTGCTGCTATTTGTAAACGATTCCTGTTACCTTGTAACAGATTCACAACCGCATTGAATACCTTTTACACTAAATAAGTTATAGTAAAAGCCAAAGCACTTTGAAGCCAAGGTACGGTACTTCGAGAGATTTCTAATAAAGAGGATAAGTTGATCGCTGTGCAATCCAAAATAACCAAAAGTCTTTCTGAACAGCACTTCGGCTTCACAGGCGTTTTGAAGGTCTATTCCGTCTGTTTGCAAACTTTGTTACGGATTCGCCAAAAACGGCTTTAATCCTACGCGGAACCACCAGATAAGAGAACAAACAAAATTCAGCGATAACTTAAACACTTGATCTCCAAATTAACACCTCAATATATCTACTCACTTTTAACAATCCTGCCCTGCTTATATACAGTACACCACAGAACTCTATGAGAATATTCACAAAGCTTCAAGATTTACAAATTAATTAATTAAACTAAAAGAAAAATGTTCAACAATTAAGTCATAACCAATTTTTGCAACATGCAGGCAACAAGCAAAATCTTTGGTGACGTCATATAGCATTACAATTTTTTCAGATTTTTCTCATAATGCTGAAAACACAATGTAGTTGTAAAAGTGATGATTCTTGTTGTTCTAGAATAATCACGTCTGATAAGCTAGTGGTGAGATTGATAAAAATACATAATTGAAATTAATATTGTGACAAACCTGCCAATATTAGGCCTATAATTCTAATTCTCAACTGCTGTTACTTTCGTGGCGAGGTTTTTTAAATACGAGGGTCAGTCAATAAGTAATGAGACTTTCTCAATTACTTTGGTGTTCTTGGAGTTATGCAACTGAAATTTTATGTGATGATTATGAATGGAGTTGTCATCTTATTTACAACAAAACTTGTTTATTTTCAGATTACTGTAGGTGTGACGATAAATTGAAATGACTACTAGGCTAGGAAACAGCTCATGCTTGGAACAAAGAGGAGTCATCAGATTTCTGTTGGCAGAGAGTGTAAAATCATGTGAGATTCTGTCTAGAATGCAAAGACAATATGGTCCTTCCTGTATGTCTAGAGCAAACTTCTACAAATGGGTGCAAGCATTCAAAGATGGACGCGAAAGCATTACTGATGATCTGAGAAGTGGAAGACCTGTGGATGTCTCTACCCCAGAAGCAGTACAGGCAGTTGAAGACCTGATCAAATCTGATAGAAGGGTCACTTTAGATGAAATTGCTACAAACTTGGACATCTCCCATGGCACAGTGTACGCAATTGTGCGTGAGAAGCTGCGTTTTTCAAAAGTCAGCTGTCGCTGGGTTCCAAAGATGTTAACGGATGATCACAAAATGCAGCGCCTGATGGCTTCCAGAGCATCACTACGCAGATACAGAAAGGAGGGAGATGTATTTCTATCGAGAATAGTGACAACTGATGAGACCTGGGTCTTTCATTATGAACCTGAATCGAAACGACGATCAATGGAGTGGAAGCATGTTTCTTCCCCAGTGAAGAAAAAATTCAAATCTCAGAAAAGTTTAAGGAAAGTCATGCTCACTGTGTTCTGGGACAGAAATGGGCCGATCACTATCAGTTTCTTGGAAAGGGGCAATACTGTGAACTCAGAGAACTACTGTGAGCTGCTAACTCAAGTGAAAAAAGACATTAAGAACAAACGGAGAGGACTTCAATCAAGAGGTGTGATTCTCCTTCAGGATAATGCAAGGCCCCACACAGCAGCAAGAACCCTAGCCAAAATTGAAGATTTAGGCTGGAAACTTCTAACACACCCACCCTACAGCCCAGACCTTGCACCATCTGATTTTCACCTCTTCGGCCCACTCAAAGAGAGTATGAGGGGAATTCACTTCCAGACTGATGAAGAAGTGAAGGCTGCTGTGAGCAACTGGCTAAGGACCCAGTCCACGGAATTCTATGCCAAAGGAATAGACAATCTAATATCAAGATGGAACAAGTGTGTTGCAAAGGAGGGAGACTATGTTGAAAAATAAAAAAGCATTTTTTGATTACCAGTCATTGCAAACTTGAGTTATTAAAAAAGTCTCATTACTTATTGACTGACCCTCGTATAAAAGTGAAATTTAGTATAGAGCAATTTAATATGCATGTTTTGAGACAGTAGTCTCAGTAAAGTATTGCAACAATTCAAATTAGTAGAAACAAAAGAAAAAAATGTCCTGAGAAAAATAAATCCAACAAAATGGACAACAGCTACAACAGTTTCGAGATGCGCGTTTAGAGGAAAATAATTTTTTTAAAGAAAAATATATATTTTTTTAATAATTTGAAGATAAATTTGTGGGAGTCATTTTCTGTGATGAGAACTTGAATCATCTTTATAAGAGATGCTATTCTCCGCTTTCTTTTTTTTTGTTGTCGACGTAGAAAAGGAATCCACTTCGGATGGAAAAATTGAAGAGTCTGACGATAGTTTGGCAATCGAATGATCTTGAATCGACTTTGATGGCGTCTGTTTTTCATCAGATGATAATGACAAAATCGAAAGTAAATCGTAATTGAAATATTCCTCTTCTGAAACGGAGAACGTCTGGCCTAAAAGGAAAAAAAATCTTTTGCGCCAAATTAAATTTTCTCACCTTTCAACCGCAACATTTCTTAAATTACCTTTTTAAAACTTTACGTTAATTTAATAATTACTAATTATTATTCACTATTAGGACAAGAATTAATGTATCTCGTTCAGTTGCCCGGAGCAATTTGTTCATTAAACGATAAAAAAGTCAATCAATTAAAATTAAGAAAAATTTTATTTTTTATGCGAATTTTTTCTCTTGATCTACATCGGGAATGATGATGACGAGAATAAATGATCTCTTTACATTTCACTTTAGTTCGTTTTGTTTATTTTACGAAGGGTAAAGGTTAAAAAAATTAATGTCGATTGCAAAAACAAATATTTTATTTTTATTGTTTTTTTCTACATATTTATCCTCCTGACTCGCAGGAAAGCGTCGGAGGCGCTATACATAGAGAAAACAATTACCTAGACCTGCTTCCGGAGATGCCAAGATATTGCTGTCCGGTTAAATTTTTTTTATTTTAGTTGTATAGTTTTATAGAGATATGACTGAAATTTAGAACTGCTTGCCAAGACCACCAAGCAGGAAAAATGGTGTAAAGTGTCTTTCCCTAGGACACAAAGAATGGTGCGAGTAGGTTTTGAACTGAGATCATGTTGCTCAAAATCATGGGGCTTTAGCTACTTGACCACGTTGCCAATTAGGCATTTTAGCGTGCTTTCAAATATTTTATTTAATTAAGCAAGTTTTCATGATATTTACATATTTTTAAAACAGTACGTTATACCTGGAATAGAAATTTGGGGTAGGTTTGGTTTGTTTAGATTGCTGTTGCTGGTCGGAAATGGTGTAGGCATTCGTCTTTCTGTAGCATGGCTGTCGCTCAAACTTTGGACGCGATTGGACTGATGAAATAAAATTTTTATATTACAATTTTTTTTTGTTTCAATACAAGTTTCAAAATTAGTTTTTTTTTCTTCATTTTGACTGGGTTTCACTGATTCACCAGTATTGGAGCCAGATCGTGATGAGCTTGGGCTGATAGACTCCCTTTCAATCCAAAATTTGCTTGCGCAAATGTTGTTTCGGTTTTTTCTAGGTAAGCCAAAAGCTCTCATGGATCGCGTGAAATTTTGCGATTCAGAAAGTTTTTCCAGATTGGGAAGCGCGACAGGAGGAAGAGACATGCTGCATCTTGCAGATTCAACTGGGACACTTCTTGGTTCAGGCTTTTCTGAAGATTCTTTTTTTGATGTTTCATTCATGTAACTCTGAAGACCAACGCTACTGTAGTAAGGTCGATCGTCTCCATTATTTCGTTCTTGGTCGTCACAAAAGCAAAGAAAAATAGTGTCGATTGCGATTTGGTAAACAGTAAAGTAACAATGAGCAATGACAAATGATCCTATGCAGATCGTCACCAGAGGTACAAAATATTCCGACAGCAATGCCTCTTTTCCTATTCGATAGTACACGAAGTATACTATAGACGTCATTGCTGTCAGGGAAACAACGGCAATTTTTCCGATGAAATTGCAGACAGATCCGATACAACTCAACGCCATAGCGTGCTGGGCGTTGTTGATAATCAGTGTAAACGCTCGTTTGGCACTGCGAAAGAAACCGTATCCATACATTGCCGAACAAATATAAGCGTTTTTGTTTATATATTTTAAGAACCTTTCAAAGCAAAGTAAACAGCAACGAAGGGCTTTAAAAAGGTTTTGCGCCATTTTCGACTCTCGTCCGTGCAACTGTCGCTGCATGTATTCGAGGACGATTCGAGCTGTTTGAACGATCGCAATAATCAAAGAACCAAACGCGACCGTTCCCAAGTTGTACAAGATTAGGTCGACGGTGGCCCTTGCCGTGTGAGTGTTGGCTTTGCACTTGACGTGAAGACCCGGGCCTAGTTCTCCTTTTCTTGCTTCTCTCTTTTCACCCCGATCGAAGAACCATTTGCTCACAGCACCGGCCAAAACCATTTGCAAACAACCAGATATAAAAGCCATCAACCAAAGACAGCCGAATATGTGAGCTAAGAATAAGGTTGGCACCATAGAGTTGTCTCCACGCGAATAGACGACAAAGTTTCGGTGATCAATTTCCGGTTTCTGAATCGTTAAAATAAAACTTCCTATCAAGAAAAAATAGGATAAAACGTTCAAATACGCAACCATGGCTTTAATTGGCTCCAGTAATAACCCAGGCATTTTGGTTATAGCAAAACAAGCTTCTTCAAAAATTTTGACTACAAGAAAAATGCTATTCTTGAGATGAATAAGAATGAATATAAGAATAAATGTAAAAATGGTAGATAAAATAGCCCAGGGCAGCAAATATTGAGATTCTTTAATATCTCCGAACGCCAGCGCGTCATAGGCTCGATCCACCGCTACAACATCCAGGTTTAGACTGGAATTGCTCTCGTTGTTTGGACGATCTTCGATAAAATTCAACAACGACTCGCTGGCCGGCTGAACGACTCGAACAGATTTTTCGAACTGTTCTTCAGTAACATAGCCTTTTACAAGGCCATAATTGTACCAAAGATTTCCCGTAAACAAAATACTTCCTAGCGCCCCTACGATAAGGCATACCAGAACACCTGCTTTCGTAAAAATCTGAAGCATAACTACCACAACCAGGCAGAAAACGTTGGTGAGCAGAGTAAGATAGATAATATCACGATTGTATTTCAGCAAAGAAGTGATGACGTGTTTCGCAAATGACGCGGCCCACGATTCCTCAATTACGTCATCAACCTTACTTATTATTGTATTGTTTGCTTCTTCATCGCTTCGTTCAGCTGTTATACTTGCTCCTATCTAAAGAAGAATTCCACATTAAAAAAAATGAAATTAAAGCAACACTAGGCGCCTTGATGACGTAAAAGCATAAAACTTTTGTATGGGATTGCCCAGTTAGTGTCCTCCAATTGTGAATATCGTCAATATAACATTGCTTTTCAACCCTTTACTTTGGTGACCTTATATTGATGTTGTTCTTGTTAAACTTATGTTCTGCCTTCAACTCCTTGATAGACAGACAGAGACAGACATAAAATCCTTGGTATTTGACCAACAACTTTGGTTGAAAATGTAAGTTCCTGTCTTTTAAGGGTTAGTTATTAAGTTTTAAAAGTCAATTAATTCGCAATCGTTGTTTTTAATTACGTCCGGATAGCAATATCTTAGCATCTCGAAAAAAAACCGCAAAGCAATAGCCCGTTCGACTGTTGTTTTGAGCATAACACTTTTTGCCATCGTCTGGCAAGTCAAAAAGATGAAGGACAAATAAAATTGTGACGTCATGTAATTGGTACCAATGGAAACTGCGCTCGATAAATTTGTAATGTTTAAACTCGGGATGGGGAACCTTATTGCGCTCGCGGGCCGTTTCCGAAAATTAAAAAGTTGGTGCGGGCTGCATAAAGTTTGGGGAGCAACATGGTTTGCCCAATTTTTTATAGACGTTCGCCCGAATCATGACCTTCTAGCACTTCAAGGATATAGGAAGAATTTGTATCCTAAATTCATGGTGAAGACCAAAAAAAAGTGCATCACTTAGAATCTGTTTCTGATTTTTCGATTTTCGTCACGAAAAATTATTACTGGCTTTGCTTCTTCCAAATTACGCGGGCCGCTTTGAAAAATCTTGCAGGTTGCAGGTTTCCCACCCCTTTATTAAAGTATAATTTGATTATAATTCTGTTATTTTTGATTTTAAGATCAAGAATAAAAAAGAGGAAATCTTTTAAACTTATTTAAGTATAAAAAAAGTAGTACAGATATTTAGAAAAAATACTAAATTAGCCAAATTGTTGCAGTAGTAAATGAAGCTCAATAAAAGCTTTATATGCACATACAGGCCGGTCAAGTATCCCTGCCCGACATAGCATCTTAATACAGGTAGGCTTAAGCAAAAAATACTAAATTAAAAAATGTATTCTCCACCTGAATAAGCTGGGAAGGAACGCATCGGTTGAAAAGCGTGTTGTGCGGGAGTATTGTCTGGAACAACATGGTGCAGATGTGGTTGTTAAAAAGGGTATCTGAAATTGTGCTGAGGTTGTAGCCATTCTCAATTAAAAAATCTCGGCATTTAATCATTTTAGTTGGGCACTCTTTGACACAGAAAACAGCCGGCTTCTCATTGGATTTAATGTAGCTTAATGGGTTAAGAGCCGTTCTAACGTTTGCTAATCCCATATGGAATTCGAACTTGCGGTCGCTGTGATCCATTCCTGACAAGCTAACTCCCTCAATTACTTGATTTTCTTTTCTTCGGCACACGTTTCCCCACGAATCTTTTCCATACAAGTATCGATAAGGGTCACCGTTTTTTACACTGTAGTAACATAGACATGCCATTCCTCCCATCGTTAAAACAAAGAGCATTAAAAAAAAAACATCTTGAACTTTATTTGCTCGCTGTGGAGTTGTTGGAGTGCTTTCAGTGGCTAGTACACTTATTCGTGAAGTTGTTTGCTCATTGCAACAACCCATTTTGGTTTTTTGCTTATTATTGACGTTTCCTGAAGCAGTTCTGAATTTCTTAAAATAAGAAATTTACAACTCAATCGCAGAAAAAATCAACTAGTGTCAAAATTTTTTTCCTTTCATTTTACTTCACAATTATGACTCACTGTAGGCTTATTATGTTTTTATGACGCAAAACTATTGAAAATGGTTAAAATTTATTTGGAAAAATAGTAAAACTAATAACAAATATTTAGCCAATTCAAAAAAATAAAATTTGGACCACTTAAGTAAGTTTAGAGTAAAGCCAATTAACGTAAAACTATAAATAAACTACTGTATGTTTTAAAGTGAATGGGCTTTGCTTTTTATTTTGAACTAATGTAATTTAGTAATTTGAAAAACAAATATAAACAAACCAAAAACTTCTTTAATTTTAAAACTTTGATGAATTAACATCACTTATTTTTTGCTTTGGTAATAAGAATATTGTCATTTTAAACAGAGCCGAAGCTAGGCTTTGCGCGGCCCAATGCAAACTTATTTTGCTCGGCCTTCGTTGTTACTAAATTTTGATCTAGTAGGCCAGGATTTTCCAAACTTTATTGGTGACGGAACACTACGTCTTATCATTTTAGCTTGCCGAACACTCAGTCAAAAAATTTATTAACACAGGCTTGTCGAAACGAAATATAATTCCAATTTGGAACTTTGTTATAAACAAATTGCAGTAACTCTCATATGGAAAAATAGTAAAAAAGAACAATTTTATAAAATTATGCAAACGAATTTAACATTTTATTGTGAAGGATGAGCTTGCAAAGAGGCGGAAGTACTTTTAATGTCTGGTGTGATACTTGACACTTGACAGGTAAATAAACATATCCGCTTTGTGCTTCTGTACTTAGTTTCTGTTGACACATAGTGTGAAAATCTGGTTTCACAGAGATATTTTTATTTTTTTATTTTTATTATTTTATCTCTATTATTATCCTCTTGACTCGCAGGAAAGCGACGGAGGTGCTAATACATAGGGCAGAGATATCAATATATCCGTGACATAGGGTAAACAATTACTCAGACCAGGTAGGCAGTTGCAACAGGTAAAAGTTTCTTCAGAGCTTCTCTTGCAAGTGTAGGATATGAAATTTGAACATTTATCCAAAACTTGGTTGGGGGTTGATTTGTGAATTATAATTTCAAATTGTCATCGCTTGAAAGTTCGATAAATTCTTCCATAGTCTTTTCGATGAATGGAGCAGTCGAACAACTGAATGGATTACGAATCCAATCGCAATTGATCGTTTCCTCAAGAAAATACTGAAGAAAAGTTTTTTGAAGTTCCTGCAAGAGTCGCACAATATCGCTTTTCCCAAATCGGTTCGTTTTGAGATTATTATTTTTGAGAAAGTTTTGCAGCAAAGGAAAGCAAGGTAGATCAGCGATGTTTACATTTTCACACCAAAATTTGAGTTTTTGTTTGATGGCTGTAACTTTGTCTTTGACTGAAAGAACAAAAGTGTACTTGCCCTGCAGGCTTAAGTTAAAATCATTCAACTTTCCAAATATATCACTCATATAGGCGAGGCACTGCAACCATTTTGGCTCGAGCAGCCGGCAAGATAGACTAAATTGGTTTTCTTCAAAAAATGTCAATAGCTCCTTCCGTAATTTCAAAACTCTCACGAGCACTTTACCTTGACTCAGCCAATGTACAGATGTGTGCAGCAATAAGTTGCGATGGAGACTTCTCATATCTTTGCAGATAATAGAAAAGATTTTAGCTCTCAGCGGTCTTGACTTGATAAAATTGACAATCTTTATCACGTCATCCAAAACACTACTGAAGACAAAAGGCATTTCTTTTGGAACCAGCTGATGATGGTGAATAGTACAGTGGGAGTTGGAACGTTGGCAGCGTGGTCGAGTGGTTAAAGCACCGGACTGATGATCAACATAGTCTCGGTTCAAAACCCACTTGCGCCATTCTGTTGTGTCCTTGGGAAAGACACTTTACGGCACTTTCCCTTGGTTGGTGGTCTTGGCAAGCAGTTCTAAATTACAGTAATATCTCTACTAAAATTACTAGCGGACAGCAATATCTTGGCATCTCCAAAAGCAGGTCGGGGTAATTGCTTACCCTATGTATAGCGCCGTCGTCGCTTTCCTGCGAGTCAGGAGGATAAATATAGAGATAAAAATAAAAATAAAAAAATAAAAAAAAGACACGACATAGAGTAGAAAACCCTCGCTCTGGCCAAGCGGTTGACAGAAAAATTGACAATGCTACACAGCAATTAAGCCAATGCAGTTCTGGAAATATTTCTCGAATTATTTTATCTCTAGCAATTTTGCTGCACACTTCGCCGGCAACTTGGCAAAACTCAAATTCTGACGGTATCATTCTATCTTTCATTATCATTCTATCATTCTATCTATCTTTCAAAGTTTGATAATCGTTTTGCACCTTCAAGATTCATTCAGCAGAAGTAACTCTAAATTGCTTAATCAGCAGCTGTAGATCGTGATTCTCATAAAGTTGGCGTCGGTGAGCATCTAAGGGAATCTTTTTAATATCAAAGATTCAAAAGAAACCGGTCATCAAGATTATTGATACGTGCCTCACAGTATTTTTTTGTAGTAGCTCGGATCAGCTTAATATCATCTTCAAGCAATTCACTTTGAGAGCTCGATTAATTTTTGAAATCTTATTCCAGTCAAACTTCAAACTATTTACAACCTGATCCGAATCAATAAGATTTGTAATCTCTTTTTGGCAAATTGACAGTGCCTATTGTATGTGAGAGAAGTTAAAACTCCCCCATTAAAACAGCATTGATAGTTTGTGAAGATGCTCCAAAGCAGCGTTCAGTAAATAAAAAGAGATAAGAAAGTGTTTTGAACAAATTAAGTGAAGAATATCAATTGCTGTATAATCCTTCTTTTCGGTAGCAAAGAAATGAAGTGTATCTTATATAGAAGAGAGTTTTGTCTTTAACGCAATTACAGCTTCACAATGAGAAAACCAACGAGTACTGCAGACTTTGACTAACTTTCTCCTTGGCCTGCTAATGGGGATTTATCATTAGCAGCTTGGTCGGCAGCGTGGTCGAGTGGTTAAAGCGCCAGACTCGTGACCAACACGGTCTTGGTTCAAAATTCACTCGCGCCATTCTGTTGTGTCTTTGGGAGAGACACTTTACGGCACATTCCCCTGCTTGTGGTCTTGGCAAGCAGTTCTAAATTACAGTCATATCTCTGTTAAATTACAAGCGGACAGCAATATCTTGGCATCTCCCGGAAGCAGGTCGGGGTAATTGCCTACCCTATGTATTAGCGCCTCCGTCGCTTTCCTGCGAGTCAGGAGGATAAATATAGAGATAAAATAAAAAAAATAAAATAAAAAGCTTGCATTTTTTTCAATTTTGCCGTTTTAAGAGGTGAAATAGAAAAAAATATCCATGTTTGAACTAAGCCACGTTCGCAATCCTGAATGTCCTGCAATTCTTTCACCGTGTCAGTGCAAGCCAGCGCTAAGCAATGCGCATAGCAATGCAAGCCATGTGAATGTACTGTGAAAGTAATCGGATTTTGTGCAATCAATTTTTGAGACGGAATTTCGGCAGCCTATCATAGCAGCAACTTCATCGCATGCAATAGCAAACATGCTTACTAACATCGAGATTGTAGTCGATGGAAACCTCGTTCCAAAGTCGAAATAAGTTGACAGCTGATGCTCCATGAGCGTCAAGTTTGACGAATATCCGAAAATACTGTTGACTGTCCTCCTCTTGCATTGACATATCGAATAAATGTAATGTATTGTTGCAAAGTAGTGATAAGCTAAGTACCTAGAAAATTTGTCTCCACCAAATGCTAACAATAGATCAATTTTTTGTTTTGTGACCAAAAACAACCTGACTTCTCTTAGTTCGAAAATACGAGAAAACATGTTCCCTTTTGAGAGCCAACGAACTTGAGTCTGATATAAAAGCGCGGTATAATTGGTAACCATATCTGTGCAAAGCTTGCTCAAGAGTCGAGTGTTGAGCGCTGAACTTTTCACATAATTAACGACTTTAATCACAACAGACAAATGCTCGTGAAGTCTCTTTGGAATGGTTTGGAAACGAGCGCCGCTTTGTGAATCATGCAATACGTTCCTTGAATTGCTGAATTTTTCTGCTTTACCAAAGAAACCAATCCAGAGTTTGCACGAATCATGGCAGTGAAAACCCAGTGAAAACGGCTGGAGCACCACCAGTGAAAACCCCAACAAGCTAACTCCAACTCAATTTGGCTTTGTCAAAAAAATCAATCAACACTTGAAAAACATCAGCTGCCTTTGATGTTGCTTTCAAAGGTTGGTAGAAGAGAAATTCTTCATTAATCCTTTTATCTGCAACATATCTGATATACACAAGTAGCCGTGAAAAATTGGAAACATGGGTAGTTTCATCCAGCTGAAGAGCAAAAACAAGAGAGGAATTAATCTTAATATTTAATATATAGAATTTAATATCGAAGGATATTACCTTGCTCTTAATATTTTCAGACATTTCATAGATTCGCAATTTTATTGTGTCACTGGACAGTGAGATTCGTTTCATTGTTTGAGATGCTTTTCCTCCAAACATCAGCTTTACACTTTCCAATATGCAAGGTTTCAGAAGCGTTTTACCAATTGTGTGTGCTTTTTTAGCTTTTGCCATATGCAAAGCAATGGCAAATAATGCATGTACAGCGACATTGTTAGTCTGCCATAACATTCCAGTTTTGTCCAGCTTTTGTCTTTTCAGACTGGACAGTTTTAACTCAAAAAAGGACCGATTTTTGCTTATCATACTTGGATGAGCATTTGCTAGGTGTTGCCTTAGCCAACCAGGTTTCATAGTATTGTTTGAAAATGTTTTCATGCACAGGACACACTGAGGAATTTGAAGACCATCCTGAATAAGATATGTAAATCCAAAATCCAAACAATAGGCTAGCTTTGATTCGCTTTAGCAGTTACTCTAAACCAGGAATATTCTTATTTTGTTGAAGAAGAAGTCTTTATTTATTGTATTTATTATAAACAGCAGTAATTCAAACACTCACAGAAGTCTTCGAGAGGACATTAACCAAAAATTCGCCTTTCACTGATCACCGTCTGACTACACTCGTTATTATTTCAATCAAATCAATATTCCAATTATTAGCACGTTACCGTATCTAGTACGTTATTGTTATGCGATAAAGATCATTGTTATTTCGCATCATGTGAATGCGCACTGAAGTGTTGCCATCATCTTTATTACGTACAATAAAGCAGTACATTACAGATACTAGGCTGCCAATACCTACGGCTCCCCCGATTTTTCTATCTCGTCAGCTTCTCTGGCTGAAACCATGCCTGAAACTAAGGCTATGTGTTGTCACCATCAAATTTAAAACTATAGGTAGCTCATTTACCCCCCAAAACAAAGAAATTTACCCCAGGTTAAGAAATACTGGTTTGGATGATTGTGGAATTTATTTAGAACAAAGAGCTTCACCTCACCACCGATTACAGCTGTATAAATTAAAGTTAACTTCTGTTATAAATTTTGATTTAAGAAATTTGATGAAGCACAGCTAAAAAACTGATTTGAGTAAATTTTTTTGGAAATTGTTTTTTTATTAGCTTTCCCCTCATTGACTGGGACCTATCGACATACAAGCCACTCTACTTACGAGAAATTCGAGACACGAGATGTTTTTTGAGCAAAAATTTTATTCGAGATGCGAGCGAAAATTCGAGTTACGAAAGCTTCAGGTGTTCCCGCTGAGTGGATGAATGGTCGTTTGTCTTTTGAGACACGAGCTCGATCCGGGAGCGGGTTATTCTCGTATGTGGAGGGGCCGCTGTACACTCGAACGCATTATTATTAGGTTATAAACAGAATATGTAATATTTAAAAGTTTATTTATCTACCATAATATATAATGCCAAGTTAAAAAAAATTTTTGAAAAAAAAGACTGTTTAATAATGATGCAACTAAAAAAAGCAATTTATTTGATGATTTAACGTGGTACCCAAATTTGTAAAATTGATAAATCTATGTTAAAAGATATTATGGCTTATCATGCAGAAGTTACAGGTTTCAGCGATGTTATTAAGTGCAGCAATCTAAAACTGTGTAGGACTTAAGAGCAGTTATCAATGATGTGTATTTTGTGTTGATGTTATTATTTTTGTTAATCTGTATTTGTTTTGTAAACAAATAAGTATGTGATGATATATTTAAAAATATTTTTGTGGGGTTCATTCATTGATCCACCAAATATGTTCATAGGTTTCCAAATTTTGATAGTATAGATATTATTTTGGTAGTAACAGGCAGTTACATGCAAACTTTTAGCTGTCGGTAATCGAAAATGTAGTTTTCATAACTTTTAAAAAAATGACTCCTAGTACTCCATCTTTCCTTTTAATGTATTAGCAGAAACTACAAAATTCACACCAAAGCTATCTATTCACACGTTTAATACAATATAAAATGTTTGTATGCCAAAACAAAAGACTTAAATGCACTGAATTCATTTAAAGTAACAAAAATTATTCTTTCGGTTGGTATTTCGGCCATTGTGCGGCCAAGTAGAGAGTTGGTCCAAACCCAACGATATTGAAAGCCAAGAAACCAACAACTAACTCCTGAAACATAAGAACAAATGTTACAACATGAAATTGCAAATTTCATCAGACAATTCATTTGGTGCCTGTCGGTACATTATCAAATTAAAAAATTATAGGCCTAACAAAAAGTGTTTAAATTTTAAACTATTTATAGAAAAGTGTTTTAATTTAATATTTATTGCTATTATTGTGTGGTTCGTCAATTAAAGATTTTTAGTTGAAAGAATTTAAAAGATCTTATGTAGACCCTAAAACAAATGTTTTTTAAATTGTCAAGTACTAACTGAAGAAGTAGTTATGATGGTCAAGATTTAAGATATAACAAGCATTAACAGGTCTAAAAAACAGAAAATAATTTCCTTTTGAGCAAGTTAAGCTTTGTAGCTGTTGTCTAGGGAGCAATGGATCAATAATTGGTTTGACACGGACGTAGATAATCCTCTCGAGGATCTTGTAGGAGACACAGAGAAGAGTTATCGTTCAACAACTCTTAGGGTCCCCTGCGGTAGAGCTGCCACTCTAGATGTTCTATAGCTAGATTTAGATAGTTTTTTTTAAGGCCTAGATGTATATTTTGGAGTCTAGATGATGGCTATAAAGTCTAGATATTTTTTTAACGTTGTAGATATTATCTAGAGGGAAACAAATAAACCGACGTGTATATCAGTTAAAGAGCAAATTGTACAGTATTTAAAATTAGATGTATATAATTTATAGAAAACTTTTTCAAATTCTGTTCGTCTAATTTATCCAACCAAATTACAGTAGTAAGCAATTACTCTAGGTCGGAACATGTTACGTTCTGATCAAACGAACAGGCAAGCGTTGGTCGCCGGTGAGTCAATGCTGATTCAATGCTGCTCAATACTCAATTCAAATGCTGACGTGGAAAGAGTTTTTAGTGCAATGAACTGTGCAAAAAAGCAAACTAAGAAATAGCATGAAAACCGATTTATTGAATGCAATTTGGTTTAATTCGAAAAAAACAATGTTGCAGGTTCTATAAGCTACCTGATTCAGTTGTCAAAAAGATAGGTACAGCAGAAGCATATAAAAATCCCTCCGAAGAAACTGTAGCAACAACATTAACTTCAACAAAAGTTAGCTCCTTCAACATCTAATGTAATGTAATCAGTACTGTATAATAAACTTTGCGTATACTCTTGTTTAGTTAATTTTAATCAAATTTAATAACTTCACATTTAGATGCATTTTTGAATGCTTTGTTTTTCAATCTAGATAATTCTAGATGTTTTTTGAGGTCAAACTAGATTTTTTTAGTCAAGTAAAAGTGGCAGCCCTATTCTGCGGGCTTCATCGACTTTGAGATCGTAACTACAAGCGCTCTTCTCCAGATCTTGGAAAATTTGAGTTGGTACAAACAAGAAAAATAAGTCACATAATTTGAACTTTAAAGCAACTCCAATATGGATATTTTTAATACTAGTTACACATTGATTTTAATAATCTTTTAAATTCGCTTACATTCCTAATTAGTTAATCAATTTTTTATTATATCTTAATAATCATCATTTGGTCAGTGCTGTTGCCATGAAAAAAAAGAAACTGTAAGTGGTGTCACTCGACTTTTGACACCAACATTCTTAAAATAAAGTTCCACTTTCGCAGGTCTACTTTGATCTTAGGTAATTACTAATTTTTTCTACAAGCCAGAAAGAGAATTGAAGACAAGTTATTTTAGCAGGTTTTTGGACTTTTCTTCAAGTTCCAAATAGCGTGAATAAGTATAAACTTTTACTGCTTAAAATCATTACTTTCTTTGCTAAATGACTAGGTAGGTTTACACAGCTTTATTGTCTGTAGTAACCTCAGGATCCAGTTTAATTTTTGATGCTTCATAATGGGTATTCGTGATATGATAAAGCAAAAGTTAGATGCAGAGATAATATTTGGCTCCTTGTTTTGGAACTCTGGCTTTTTGGAGTTGAAGCCAAGTTTATTGATATAACCATTCTGGCAAAATAAAGATGATTGGAACTGATAAAGTTTCTTTTCCAAAATTTTAAAAAATGCATCATTATCTGTTAACTAAAGTAGAATAATGGATGTCGTTAATGAGCTTAACCAAAAAGTGGCAACCAGAAGAGTTAAATATATTTCAATTCAGAATTATTGAAATCACTTTATATTTTAAAGCCTAATTGTGAAAAATTACAGCCATTAAATAACTCAACTTGTAGCTTTTAATGACTAAAGTTTAAGATATTGTATGGCTATATGAAGTTTTGTATAAAGCTAATGATCAATTTAACTTCTGTACAGCAGTAAAATATAAAGTTTTTCATTAGAAAATAACTTGAAAGATTTGCAGAAATGATATCTGGGGTTGATTCCTGTTTTGGTACCTCTCACTCTATGTTTGAGCCCCCTTATTTTCTTTGTTTGGTGACAGCACTGACTCTATTCTATCATAAAAAAATCTCTCTTTAATTTGGTCGGGTTGGGTCCTGCCATGATGGTAAAGAATAGACTTATTTAAAAATATGCTTTTTAAGATTAAGATTGTTGTAAAAAAGCTTTGCATAAAGTTTGAGAAAATATAGAATTTTTTGAACTTTTAAATAATCCTTGCAATCAATTTCATAATACTTTCAATCAAATAAATAATTCTTGCAATCAAATAAATAACTCTTGCAATCAAATAAATAACATAAATTTATTAAAAAAATAAATAAGCAAAATAATTAATAAATAACAAAAAAAACAAAAACAACAACAAAACAAAATATATAACAAAAAATAAGATTTAGTATTTTATCTATTCAAATATAATTTCTCCATTCCCTGATCTAATAACATAACCCTTCATTTTTCTGTAAAATGCTTCATAGTGATCATGGGTAATTTCTTCAAATTTACTGCTAATTAGACTTCTTAATTGTTGCTCATTTTCTGCATTGCCCCTAATTACCAAATTTTTCCAAACAGAAAAGACATTCACGGATTTAGGAATGGAGAATATGGGGATAAAAAATTCTTTACCATTTGATTCACTTCTGGATCAGCATCAAGACCTCTGTAATGATGGATTCTGGCATTATCCATAATAAAAACAGAGAATCAATTCCCATGGACACACATACGTGGTGAATTTCCTCTAAAGCATCTTTAAAGTTTTCCCATTAATTGTCTTTTTATGAATTTTATGGAATACCATCTCATATTTATTCATTGAGCCACAACCAATGTTTCTGCTTCTTGCAGCAGAAACAGAAACATAAGATTGTCCTCTTCTACTACAGCCTCTTTTAGGTCTGGTTACAACAGAAAAACCGACCTCATCAATAAATATGAGATTTTTATCACTGTTATTGACTTCCAGATTCCAAAAGTCAGATGCATACACTTTCCTGAGTGCAATTGTCCTAGGACAATTTCTACGCTCAGGTACAGGTATAACTCTTTTTAGAGTATAGTGAAATTCCCTTAGAACTCTGTGGATAGTAGATGTAGATACATCTACACTATGCTCACTGGCCAACCATGTTTTCAAATTAGGGAGTGTTAAAGTACACTCTTCATCAACATGATGAAGCAGTGATATCTTTACCTTCAGAGAAAGTTTTGATCGCCTGTCACCACCTCTTTTCTAGGTAAAACAAACCCAGTTTTCTCAAACCTTTTGACAATAGTGTTTACCGTCTGATATTTGAGTCTGAGCATCTTGTGGATATTTAGTACAAAATTACCATCCAGCCTTTTTTTCACTATTCTCCTCCTGTCTTCATCAGAGACTTGTAGTCTCCTTATAACTGGCTGATTGTTGGCACTATTTCCAGTGCTATTTCTTTCAGGTTTTAACGACATTGGGGATTATTATAAAATTAATTTTAACTTACATACTGAAAAACTATTGAAATAGATTTAAGTTATTTATTTGATTGCAAGAATTATTTAAATGGTTGCAAGGATTATTTAATAGATCAAAAAATTCTATAGTTTTGTTGCAAATTATTAACATTTCTCTGATAACTTAACCTTTTGATACCCAGTGTTGCTAATGGTTTAGAACAGTGATTTCCTAACTTTTTTTTCACAACGCCCTTGACTCACGGCGCCGTAACGAAAAAAAGGTATTCAGTTCAAATACTTCTTTGGACAACCTTTTTTTCTCCGAAACTCATAGTGTTCTCTACAAAAAAAAAAGGTCTTCACTTCGATTTTCTTTCCGATTTCCCTATTTTTCTCTGAAAATCAGGGTGTTCTCTAAAAAAAAAAAAGTCTTCACTTTGATTTTATCTCCAATTTCCCTATTTTTCTCTGAAAATCAGGGTGTTCTCTAAAAAAAAAAGGTCTTCACTTTGATTTCATCTCTGATTTCCCTATTTCCCTCCCACAATCAGGATGTTTTCTAAAAAAAAAAAGTCCTCAATCAGAATCGATCTCTGAAGGGAATGTTGCTGCTAACAACTTTCACACTACAATTATTGTGAGAAAAGCAGTAAGTACAACAACTTTCGCATGCTTTTGCGGTGCCCCTGACAAAGTCTTGCGGCACACAGTTTGGGAACTGCTAGTTTAGAATATAAGTTTTACTCAAAAGTAGAGTGTTTTAGTCTATTTAAATAAAAGTTGACATTGAAAGTGAAAGCTATTAAAATAAATCTTTAGTAAAGATATATTTGAAGTATAAGCTCTTGCATTACATATATATAAGGTTTGATAAAAATACTTTTTATAGTAGATTATAGGTCTACATTATGTTTTGTGCCGAATGGCAACAGGCAAAACAAGAGTCAAAACCATAAATTTGAAATTGAAAAATAAATTTTCAATTATTTTCAGTTGTCCAAATGATTAAATTACTGGTAATGGGTTTTAGGATTGTTTTATGTTCCATAAATCTGTAATATTTTATAAGAATTTATTTATAAAATTGTATCTAACAATATTATTTATAAATGCATTTGTAGAAGCAGAAAAATGACATGGCAATCAAACCATATATTTATCCCAGTTTGTTATCTCTAAATTGACTAAAATATATAATTAACAAAATACTAAATGCATCTTAAAAACTTCAACCAATAGGCCTTTATGAAAAACAATAGGTTCAATCACAATCATCAATCTGATTTTAATCCAGTTTAAATATCCCCAGTGATTGGAAGTGGCTGGATGCATCTTACTATTTCCACAACTCTTCCTATACCTTTTCTCCATTTACACCAAACTGCTGCATCTTCTTTTCTCAATTCAATCCTTCTCATGTTTCCTTTAACTTGTTCCCTTGATTTCATCTTCAATCAGCCCTGTTTATATCTTCCATTCACTTCATGTACCATTGCCTGCATCAAAACATCTTCCTGAGGTCATCTCAAAATATGACCATACCACTTCACACCATTCACCCTTACCAGCTTATTTGCTGCTTCTTTCAATCCCAACATGTCCATCAGCTCCACTGTATTCCTCTTGTCCACCAACTTTACACACACATCACCCTCACCATAGATCTTTCGGCTCTTCTCAAAATAGCTACTTCATTTTCTCACAAAACACCATGTTTCACCTCCATAACTTTCCTTTCATCTGCAAAGAGAATATTTTTTGAAACAGTATTTCTCCACACTCTCTGAATTCTTTCATCCCAATCTTGTTCTTGGAGTCACTGTGGCTTCACATCCTCCACTGGCATTCAACCAAGATAGCAAAATCCCTTCACAGTTTTAACTTCATCACACATTACCTCCTGTTGCATTTTTCTGCACCAGGAGATAAAGAAAAAGTGCAACATAGTAGGAAAATTAATATCTACAGTTGAAATAAAAAAACCGGAAATCATTCAAGATAAACCCATGGGAGGTGAATTTTAGTAACTTCATGAAGTTGTACATAATCACCAGGCCCTGGAAAAAATGGTGTTTTTCAATTGTTTTTTATTGCATTGGTTTGGCTTATCTACTAATAGACCAATGATGAATAATTAATATAAATTTAAATACAGCATTTCATAGAAAATCTATAGATTTATGACTTGGCAAAAGGTAAAATCTGTATTAATCTCAGCTTGATTATAACTGAGGTCTTATTAAAGTATTTTTTATGCTAGGGTATGTTTTTTTTTACTTAGTATTGTTTTAAACCTAATCATTATTTTTAGAATTAGCCAAAATTTATGCTGCTCTATAAAAATTCCATAAGATAAGCCTTTTTAGACTGAGGAAAATACAAATCCTTCCTATCATGTTTATACAAAAATGTTTTGTGTGATTTGCAGGTTATCACCATTGGCCAAGCTATACAAACAAAAAGCAAAGTTTGTATAGCTTGGCCAATAAAAAAAAAAAACTACCAGGTTTTGCAAGATGTGAATGAACAATTACAATGGCAGTTAGTGTTTAAACAATAGAACAGCTGTATTATGTTTTTTTAAGTATACCAATAAATACACAATTAAACAATCATGTATTAAATTGCCACCTTATTTTCCCAATGTTACCAAATGGCAACAAAGTTTTTTTTTAGCTTAAAAGTTGTGTATTTTGGTAAAATGAAGTAACTAGGAAAGACGAATATAAAATTTTTTAAAAACCTATATTTTGGTCTGGGCAATAAAGAGTTATACAATGTGTGACTGTTTGTAACTGCATGCATCAAGGTTTTTGCGATTACTTACAAGCATTTGCTAAATCTTGAGTTGTGACAAGAATAATTGTTTGCTCTTAAGCTTAATTTGTTTTATGTTGAATAACTGTTTAGATGTCCATAAGTTTTAGTTAAGTAAACAAGAGTTCAACTGTCAAGTGTTAACAAGCTATTAAGCATATTACTTGGATACCATGTAATGTATGAGCCTATTATTTTATTTGTAAGACTTAATGAAAGTAATTTAAAAAATGGACATTAAAAAGCTATTTTTTATGTTTTAAATTAAAGCAAAAACAAAAAATATATTCTTTATTATAAAAACATATAGATTTTAAGAAAGTTAAGAAAGATATTAGCAAATTGTGATAAAACATCTATAATGAAGATTGAATAAAATAAAACCAAATTAAAATATCAGTAATATCAAATCACAATGTTAAAATGCACTACATTTTGACCAAGCAATTCGCTCAGTTTATGCACAAAAAAAATTATTCAACAGGATACATTTAAAAAAAAAACTGATTAATAGCATACCCATAGTTTGACTTCATACTCTGGTTTAGAGTAATGAATGGTGCTAAACTCATATCTGGCATAATCTGGTCTCAATACTTTGCTTCTTGCCACCAATTTGGTTGTTTGCGGCAGTTTTTTTAACAATGAATAAGACAATCGACTAAGCATTTTGTAACTTTTAAAACCACTGTAAGTGTAACAATAATTCTAAATCAATTTATGTAATCATTTAGATTTTATTTAGATTATTCAATAGATAAAATTGATAAATTCATATTTAAATGGGTCAGCTTTTTCTTGTTCAAATATAAACATTTAAATTTATTTTTATAAAAATTTTTATGACAAACTGGCATTTACTGTATTTCTTTGAATAGAATGCGTGCATTTTATTTTATTTTTATCATGAATTCATGCACATTCTAAACAAGGGCGCATTCTAATCAAGGGCACTTCTGTTTTTTGATAACAACTTTTGGCCAACTTTAACCCTACTGTATTCTATTTTATACTGAACAAGTTATAAAAGTGTTCATGTAGCAGGCAAGCAGCACTAGTTTTGCACTGTCTGCTACGTGACGTTATTTATGCGCACTGTATTCAAAAGCGCATTCTAAACAAGGGTGCATTTTAATCAAAAAAATATAGTATACGAAAAAGTGTGTAAGTTGACCTAAAAACAAAATACTTAAAATGATCTAAAGTATTTCTACGACTTTCAGCAATCATGGTTCAATTAATTTATTAGCAAACAATATTTGCACAAGATATGCATAATTAACACTTACTAAAATAGCCCATATATGATATAAAGTACATTTTGACAATTGACTTTTAACTTGGTTCTATCTGTGTCTCTTGCTTATTTACATAACAAACAAAAATTTATATTAATTCAACTTCTTGGCAGTTTTTTGAGGATGCTAATTTATTATTGCCCCTTTTTCAAAGTTGTTTTTTAGAATTATTTTCAATAAAGCCAACCTAAACACCCACATCTCAATTCTCAATGACTTCCGTTGCAAGAGCTTCTATCAAAAATCATTGTTGTTGGTAAGGTTATTGATGTAACAGCAATGTAGTAAGCACAGAGTGGTTTGTGGCAGTGCAGCAATCAGGGTGACAGCTCATATATTTCATACTTTATTGAACAGAAAAACTAAATAGTGCTAAAATAAAAAACTTTATACAATTATTTCTTCTATCAATAATCTGAAAAAAATAAAAGCCATTCAATTTTGAAAATAAATTATTACGTTTCAATAAAAATTGGTGAATCGCATTAAACAGAATTTAATAAAAAGCATGCCAAGCTTTAAATCTGAAAACAAAATGCTAAAAAGATCCACAAAATACCAAAAGATATTCACAGAACATGGAAAATGAACTACTTACTGAAAATTTATTTAACAACTTTTTAATAATCTCTCTTGGTCTATAAATGACTGAAAATATTAAAGTTGTGGAAATTTATTAATTGACTCAACACCAATTATACTCTGCTAATAAAACTAAATAGACTAAAACATCATTATGTGCATAATCTCATTCACTTAATGTGATGGTTGCTGCTGAATTATATTAACCAGTTGTGAAAACATGATATCAACTTTGTTTTAACTGCCCCTCTCATAATGGCATCAGCCTCTTTCTCAAAAACACAGCAACATTATTATTTCCATGCTGTGCTGTCCTCAAATGTACCGTATATACTCGCGTACAGGTCGCACCAGTGGATAAGTTGCACCCCTAGTTTGTGACTGTAAAAGTAAATGTTTGTAATTAACCCGTGTATAGGTCGCACCCCTGGTTTGTGATTGTCAAAGTAGGTATTCGTGGTGAACCTGTGAATAGATCACACAGTAATTTCTAGGGACACACGGGCGATTTTTTAAGAATGGAACACAAGGATGGCATATTGGCTCTTCTTTCGGCGTGACAAATCATGGGAGTGAACAGAAGAACAGTGATGAATACAAGTTAAAGAACGTAACCGGTACCAGTAATAATAACGCTTTAATTTAGAATTAATTGGATTAGCGAGACAGAATCGAATCTTTTTGCGAGCCGAATTCGATTTGAACTGATTCTATGGACATTCCTTGACAAGAAGACTGATGTTTGTTTTAATGTCTGGTGTATAGGTCGCACCTGAAATTTTAGCTCATTTTTTTGGTAAAAAAAGTGCGACCTATACACGAGTATATACGGTATGTTTTTTTTAATATCTTTATTTACAATGACTAAAATTTACTATTAAATTAATATTGAAAAAATTGCATATGGTCATTTTAATTTAAAACAAATTTTATGCTGAATCTGAAAAAATTTTAACCAGTAAAAATATTGGCAATATGACATTAAAATTAAATATATAAAGAAAAAAATTAAGAAGATCATTCTAATAGTCAGGCAATTTTAGAAAAAATTTCCTAAGATGCTGTACACCCATGTACACCTCATTTAACAAATTCTGGTACATTTACAAGTGTACAATACACCTAGTTGAAAAGCACTGTTTTATGAAAATATGGCTTAAATGTCTTCCATATAAAGTGATAAAAGTTTTTTCCTGCTTTTTTTGCTGCTTATGGAAAAATTAATTATCGATTAAATTGAAGTTTGTTGATGATTATAAAATTAATGTGAATTCTAAAATAACTGTCACTAATTTTTGGATTAATGTGATCACTATATTGATAATATCTTTACTGAAATAAGTTTAATATATAATTTTTTGTATATTTTGAAAAGATTTAAGTAACTACTTTTTGTTTGATAGTGATAAAAGTAATCTATTGCATGCTTATATAGTTAAGAAAATTGGCATTTTAAAATTGAAAAAAAATGTTAAAAACAGCTTTTAAATGTCTTTAAGAAATATGCTTAAGTTGAAGCAGACATGACTAAAAATTGCAATTTATAGCATTGTACATCATCCATGCTGACCTGAACTTAACATTTGACCACAGTGTATTATATAAAAGATATCAAAACAAAAAATCATATGCAAATAAAATAACAAAAATAAAGTCATTGTCAAGACTTTTAATCTTTTTGCTGAAATTAAAAATTCTAAAAATATGAAAAAAATTTGGGTCTCTTGAACAATTAATTGAAATCAAAAAATTTTTAGGAAACGGAATCAAAATTGAAAGATTTTTCATAAAAATTTTGATTCTTGAAAACAATTTATAATTTATTCATGTATTTTTCTTTTTTTGTATATTTCACTATCATTGAGCATATTTATACAGCGGTGGTCAAAAGTTTAAGACTTTTTAAATATTTTTATTTAATTGGTGATATCTTTTTTGAGGTTCAATTTTATTAATTTTACTATACATCATTGTAAAGAGATTTTTTTGATCATATTTCATCAAACAAATATGAGGGTGAGTCAAAAAGTTCTCAGACAAATGCCATATTTTCAAAATGTGCAAATCTTACAATATTTTTCATGTTCAAACATACCTTTAGGGTTTCCCTAATAATCTTGGAAAGTTTCATCATTTTATCTATTTGCAGCATTACGTTCGTTGTGTTTAAAATATTTTGTATTTTTGTGCCTTAAAATGGCTAATTTTGAAATAAGAGCAAACATTAAATTTTTGACTTATTTGGAACTTAATTGGAAACCTGTTAAGATCATTGAAGCTTTATAGCAGGTTTGTGGTGAGTCTGCACCGTGTAGAGCAGTCGTTTATGATTGGATTAAACGCTTCAAGGAGCAACTTGAAGATGATTCAAGAGAAAGGAGACCCTCCACCTCAAAAAATTAAGAAAACATCAGGCTTGTGCAGAATCTAGTTGAAGAAGATAGAAGACTTATTACTATCAATGAAATCACCAATGCAATGGGAATCTCACATGGATCTGCATTTTTAATTCTTACTGAAGATCTTTACTTAAGCAAGCTTTCAGCATGTTGGGTGCCAAAAGTGTTGCAGGAAAATCAACCAAATCAAAGGCTGATCTTTCCTTAGCAATTTTTTTCAAGCGCTGCCTTACCGGAGATGTAAATCTATCAATTTGATCCAGAAAACAAAATTCAATCAAAAAAGTGGCATCTGAAGGGAGCACCAGGACCTGTTAAGTTCAAAGCAGAAAGGTCTGTTAAAAAGGTCATGGCCACCATTTTTTGGGACTGCAAAGGAGCCATCTTGATAGACATCCTAGAAGGTAAGAAAACAGTTACCTCAAGCTATTATGAAGACGTTTTAAAGAAATTGAAGACATCTTCCACCAAAAAACGCCAAGGAAAATTACACAGTCAGATTTTGTTTTATTACGACAATGCCCTGCTCATTCTTTCAGGGCTATTAAGGCCCTATTATGCAAATTTCAATGAGAAACACTTCCACACCCACCTTATAGCCCAGATTTAGCTCCCTCTAATATTTTTTTGTTTCTGAAACTAAAAAAAACTCTTGAAGGTACCTGATTTGGATCCTTAGAAGAAGCAAAAAGGCAAGTGATTATTTGGTGGCAGAGACAGCCCCCAGAATTCTACAAAAAAGGGATTTATAGGTGGAAACATGGATTACAAAAGTGTATAGACAACAATGGAGCTTATGTTGAAAAATGTAATTATGTAAAAAAATTTTTTATGACATTTGTCTGAGAACTTTTTGACTCATCCTTGTAATATTTTTTTCTTACTTTTTTGCTTTTTTTAACTTTAAACTTTTTTGTATAAAATGTGTTTCCACAAAAGTCTAAGACTTTTTGCATTTTGTAGCTCATATTAAGTTTTTGTGTTTCTCCTTATTTATATTCTTAATATTTTTATGCCATCATAATGGGTAAAAACAGAAAAGTGAGCCCAACAAGATAGTGAAAATGAGAAATCAAAAAAAAAAGTGCAAAGATATTGCTAATCAAATAAGCTTTTTACCACTGGAAAAAATTTGGACGCTTCAACCTGTCTCCTAGATCTGGAATACCAAGAGTTACAGATTCTAGAATTGATTGATAAATCAAGAGATCTTCTGAAAGAGATACAAAAAAACTGCAATTGACGTAAAAATGAAATCAATAAATTTTATGGTGTAAAATTGTCAGGAGAGACTGTGTGATGTCAGCTGAGAGGAAGTGGGCTTAATGCCAGAGTGGCCAGAAGAGTACCACTTGTGTCAGTCAAAAACAGAAAATGTAAACAACATTTTGCAGAAGTGCACAAGAATTTGAGCCCAGAAGATTGGAAAAATAAATTTTTTAGTGACAAATCTAAGTTCAAATTAATTGATTCTGATGGCCGCACATATATTAGAAGAAAAAATGAATCTTATAACAGAAGATGTGTAACCACAACTATGAAATTTGGTGGCAGCAGTTTAATGTTTTGGGGAGGGTTTAGCATGGAACTGGTCCATTGGTTAAAATCAAAGGAGCTCTAAATCAAAAATACATAGAATTATTAAATGAACATTTGCTACCATATGCAAAAACTTGCCCCCAGAATGGACATTCCAGCAAGACAACGTGCCCTGCCACAAAACAAAGTCAAAAACTTTTTTTAAATAAAATCTGTGACTGTGATAGATTGGCCAGCCCAGTCCTCAACCCTTAGGAATTTTGTGAGGTATAATAAAAAAAGATGCAATGGAAAGAAGGAAACAAACCCTAACAACAATATCATTACTAACCCTAACTCAAATTGGCAGTGGCTAACTCTCAGCACACAATGGTGGCATTGAATGTTCCCATCCTGTATATATTTATATATATATGTAGAAATTTTTCAAAATTTTTTGGTTGGTGCTCATCAGGAAAGTGCTCAATGACGTCAAGTCAGAGCAGTTAGATAATTAACTTACAGACCACAAAATTTTTTAATTTAACATTAATTTTATTTGCCCCAACAGACTGTTTCGCCTGCCTGGGCTCATCAGGGGGCGGTTAAAAATCTTAAGTGACCACCTGATGATTCAATAGGATGAAACAGTCTGTTGTGGTTTTAACTTATAAAGTGTAGTGTTAAATATAATATATTTATATATATATACAGGGTGTCAAGAAAGTTCCCGATCGATTTTTAAATTTAATGTAATTCAAAAACTTCAATGAATTATGAGAAGTTCTGTACGTCATTTTTCCACTTAATCCTCCTTTTCAATGTTTCAGATACACTTTTCAAATTTTTTTGGCTAAAATAATAATAAAATGAATAAAAGAGCTGCAATTATTCAACTTCATCGTGCAGGACATTCAAATTCTAAAATTATGAAGTTGCTAAAAGCACCAAAATCGACTGTTCGCGATACAATCTTGCGCTTCCAAGAACTTGGAACAATGGAGGATCGGGATAGGAGTGGACGACCTCGATCCGCTCGCACTCCAGCGAAGATCAAGGCCCTCAGGGAGAGAATTCGGAGGAACCCCAAACGATCCTTGAGGAAAATGGCTAAAGACATGAATATCAGCCATGAGTCTGTCAGAACAATTGTTGAACAGGATCTCAAAATGTCCCCGTACAAAATCAGGACAAGACAACTCCTAACTGACCTCCAGAAGCGAAAAAGAAAGGAGAGGGCCAAAATTCTGCTGAACCGTCTGAAGGGAGGCACGGAGAAAGGCGAAATCGTTTTTTCAGACGAAAAACTCTTCTCGGTGGAGGCGAAGTTCAACACCCAGAATGACAGGATTCTCGGAAAGTCGCCCAAGGACCTCCCTGATCATCTTCGATTCGTTTCACGCCGACAGAAACCCTTGTCTGTGATGGTATGGGGTGTGATCTCCAAATCTTGGAAATCTCCCCTCATTTTTGTTAAAGAGGGGGTCAAAGTGAATACAGATTCGTATGTCAATGATATTTTAACCCCTGCCCTCGCATCGATGAAGGAAAAGTTCAAAAATAAGTCCTTCACCTTCCAACAAGACGGCGCACCTTCTCAAGGCGCGCCGTCTTTTTATACTGCAAGAATAAATTGAGCTTGCTTGCAGAATTGTTAATAAAAAGATTAGAGCAATTTAAGAATGTTTAAAAAACCACAACAGTCTGTTTCATCCTATGGAATCGTCAGATGGTTACTTATTCAAATCAAATCATCAGTTGGTTGCTTTGTTTAAGTAAGTAACCACCAGACAATCCAATAAGATGAAATTGACAGTTATAAATTTTTTAACATATATGTCTTTTTTTTCATTTATTAAACAAAAACATCTCTACAGCATGTATTATTTGATTAAGAAATTAAGGAACGAATAAAACAGGATGTAGAGTTGTTTTTTAATAAATGAAAAATCAATGTATTTGTTCTGACTTTCATCAAGCACTCTTCAAAATCATGTTGATTAATTTTTTCCTAAGTTATATATATATTGCAGGAGTTTCATATAATATTGCAACATATATATATATATATATATTAAATTACAAAAGCCACAAAAGAGATTTTATTAAAACCTCAACAGTCTGTTTCACCTTTATGGCTCATCAGGAGGTGATTCTTATTCAAATAGAATTTCTTATTCTATTTGAATAAGAATCACCTCCTGATGACTGTTGAGGTTTTAATAAAATCTCTTTTGTGGCTTTTGTAATTTAATTTAATGCTCTGAGTTTTCATTGAGCTCTTTACTGACAGTCTTGCCACTTTTATTATTATATATATACAGTCATACCTCATTTTACGAACTCCCGCTTTACGAAACCTCGGAATTACGAAATAGATTTTTAGAAGTAACAGCTTCAACAAAGAACCAACAAATTTTGTAATTTATCAAACAACTGAAGTATTATATTAATTACAATCGTTGTGCATATGTACAGTTGTTGTTATGTTGTTAACTTTAACAGTTGTTGTTATGTTGTTAACAGTTGTTTGTTATGTTGCATATGTTGTTAACTTATTTTTATTATTGGTTACTTTACCCTTCATCATGTCATTGAAAAGAAAAAGTATTCAAACTGCATCTAGTGATAAGAAGAGGAAGGTTATAACTTTAGAAACAAAATATGAAATGATAAAGCTGTATGAGGGTGGTGAAACTATTAATAGCATTTCGAAGAAATTCGATATGTCAACTTCAACGGTTTCCACAATAATGAAAGCAAAAGAAAAATTTTTAGCAAAAATTAAAGAAGCTCAGCCTTTGAACTCAACTTGGATAAGAACAAAAGAAACAAACAGTTTAATTCCTCAAATGGAGACCCTTTTAACGGCATGGATCAACGACCAGACGCAACGATTGCATATGCCTGTGAGTCAAGCTGTTATTTGCACAAAAGCACTTTCCCTTTTTAAAGATCTTTGTCAAAAAGAGAATTTGGAAGAATCATTTGTGGCTAGTAATGGTTGGTTTCAACGCTACAAGAAAAGGGCAAATTGGCATAGTATTAGAGTTCAAGGAGAATCCGCCAGTGCAGATGAAGATTCTGCTAAGAAGTTCCCTCAGGAATTAAAAAACATCATTGAAGAAGGAAACTTTACATCATCCCAAATTTTTAATGTGGATGAAACAGGACTCTTCTGGAAAAGAATGCCTGGAAGAACTTTTATTTCTAAGGAAGAATCTAGAATGCCAGGTTTCAAAGCAGCTAAAGATCGTTTAACACTGCTTTTAGGTGGAAATGCTGAAGGTGACTGCAAATTAAAGCCAATGCTCATTTACCGTTCAGAAAACCCACGAGTGCTAAAAGGAGTCGACAAAAAAGCACTCCCAGTCATTTGGAGGAGTAACAAGAAAGCCTGGGTTACAGTCACTTTATTTGAAGAATGGTTTTCACAAAATTTCATCCCAGAAGTTAAAAAATTTTGCGAAGAGAAAGGCATTCCTTTTAATATTCTCTTGCTTATGGATAATGCCCCTTCTCATCCTTCATTTCTTAAGCACCTCAGTCCAAATATTAAAGTGGTATTTCTACCCCCAAACACTACGTCCCTCTTGCAACCCATGGATCAAGGCGTGATTGCCGCTTTTAAGGCCCACTATCTGCGCTATACATTTGAAAAGCTAATTGAGGTCACTGACAGGGAAGGAGGACCATCAATTTTAGAATTTTGGAAAAGTTTCAGTATCCTTGATGCAGTGAAAATTATAAAAAAAGCTTGGGAAAAGGTCACACAGAACAACATGAAAGGAGTCTGGAAAAAACTTTGCCCTCAGTTTTTTAGTGGTTCCGTCAGTTTTGAAGAGTTAGAAAAAGTTGTGCAAAGCCAATGTGAAAACATTGTAAGCATAGCTAACAGCATTCATTTTGATGTTTCAATTGGTGACATAGATGACTTACTACACGCTGATAAGGAAGAACTCACAAACGATGAGCTGATTGAAATGGCAAAATATGAAAATAGGAATGAAAGTGATGATGAAGAAATTTCTCAAGCTACTGCCTCTGATCGCTGTTTAAGCCTACGAAGCCTTGATGATGCTTTTACCAACATTGAGAATGCTATCAAAATATTTGAAGAAAATGACCCTAATTGTGAAAGAAGTTCGAAAGTGGCCTTAGATTTGAGGAAGGCTTACTCTTGTTACCAAGAAATTTATCGTGAAAAGAAAAAAAAGTGTACAAAACAACTGACACTTGAAAACTTCATTAAAAAAACTGTACACAACACAGCTGATAAAAATTTGTCATTACCTTTGAAAAAATGAAGCTCATTTATACAGAACTGTAAGTGTTCGTTTTCATTCCTTTACAATAAAAAAGTGTTCTTTTCATTTATTAAAAGCTTGGATACATGCATTTTACTGTTCCTTTTTTAAGTTTATAATGATTTTTTTTCATAAGAACGTAACCCCAATTTATGCATTACTTTCTGTGTATAAAAGAACCTCAGTTTACGAACTCCCGTTTTACGAGCTACATTGAAGAACGAATTAGTTCGTAAAGGTGAGGTATGACTGTATATATATGTAGAAATTTTTCAAAATTTTTGGTCAGTGTTCATCAGGAAAGTGCTTAATGATGTCAAGTCAGAGTGGTTAAATAATTAATTATTTAAATTTCTGACCACAAAATTTTTAAAATTTAATATTAATTTTATTTTATTTGCCCCAACAGACTGTTTTTCCTGCCTGGGTTTTTTCCTGCCTGCCTGGGTACAAATAAAAATACAGTTTAAACAAAGCACTTGAATACCAGTGAAAAAAGTAAAACAACAAGAGAAAAACTATGGTTGTAATATTGATTAATAAATGAATTTTATTGCCAAAGAAAAAGTTTTTTACATAGCTTGCTCTATTGTTTGAAAATAATAGGTAAATTTATAAAGTTTGCATTAAAAATGCATGCTTTGTTTAAACTGTATTTTTATTCATTTATTTTGTTTTTTCAGATTTCTAACTGCCCCCTGATAAGTCCAGGCAGGCAAAACAGTCTGTTGGGGTATATAAAAGAAAATTAATGTTAAATTTAAAAAAATTTGTGGTCTGAAATTTAATTGATTAATTAATTATATATGAGCTATATAAAAATATATATTAAATTACAAAAGCCATGTAAAGAATTTATTAAAACCTCAACAGCCTGTTTTGCCTTTTTGGCTCATTAGGAGGTGACTTTAAACACAGATAAAAAGTACATAATTAAGATGATAAAACTCATAAAACTGCTTATATGGTAATTAGCTTATTTAAATAGAATATTAAATTTGATTCTATTCTAAAATATTAATAGAATTTGAATTAATTTATTCTATTTGAATTAATTTATTGAACTATTAACAGATTCTATATATATATATTCTATTCTATTTGAATTAATTTATTGAACATATATTGCAAGAGTGAATTGATCTTCCCCGCAGAGTGCTCAATGAAAAAAATCAGAGCAATTTAAGCTAGCGAAAAACTAGAAATACTACAAGCAAACCAACCAACAATCCTCAAAAAACGATCGGAACTTACAGGAAAATGTTGTCACAAAAACAAATTTAATACAACTGTAAATATACAATTTGTATATATATAATATATATAATAAACACGGTGTGCAAAAAGTTCCTGGACAAGTTTAAAATAAAATATATATGATATTAAGTGCACTTTTTGAATGATTTTTCGTGTGAGCAAAGATAAGATATAAGTTTAATCAGGGAATCTATTTTTACTCGATTTGGCCACCATTTGCATCAATTACTTTCTCCAGTGTTAATTGGAACGCTTCTACCGCAGCACGTATCTTTTTCTGGGGAATATCAGCCCATGCCTTTTGTCAGGATTTTTTCAAGTGGTTGACAGAAAGTTTTTCTGAGCGGCATGTGTCTTTTTTGAGCATTGACCAGATGCTAAAGTCGAGTGGGTTTAGGTCAGAAGAGAAAAGAGGCCACATTTCTTTGTCCCAAAATGAGGGGAAGTTTTATCTGCACCATGACTGAGTTTTTTTCGAGGTGTGCGATGGTGCACCATCATGTTGAAGGTAAATACTTTGTTTTTTCATTTCGATCAGTGCCGGAGACAGAATTTCCAAAATATTTATAGGGTCTTTTTTGACTATGGAAAGCATAGAATATGGAGATATTCCTAGGCTTTCTGCCATCCCCTTTATTGTTCTTCGGGGGTTTCTCCTGATCCTCTCCCATACGGCTTTAACTTTCTTTGGAGTACACGCTGTTCTTGGTTGACCAATTTAGGGATGGTCTTGTGTTATTTCCCAGTTTTTTGTATCTTTTAATTGTATCATAGACTGCTGATTTAGCAACTTTAAGTTGTCTTATACAGTAATAAGAGGGGCTGATATTCCCGCGAAGTGTAATTCAATGATTGCATTTCTTTCCTCCATTTTTAATAATTAATTTTTAAAAATTTGTGAATTTTAATGTGTTAAATACAAACAATTGTCTAGAACATTAATTTCATGATTTCACAAAAAAAAAATTATTTTTTATTTATTTATTAAATCAATAAAAAGTAGTCAGGGAACTTTTTGCACACCCTGTATATATATAATCCTGTAATGTTTCACTTTGCCAGTACAGTGCTCAATAACACACAGTTAGAGCAATTATATTATATTTATTAAACACTACATTTTATTAGTTAAACCACAACAGTCTGTTTCGTCTTATCAAATCGTCAAGTGGTTACTTATTCAAATAGAATAAAATAGGTTACTTATTCAAATAGAATCTATTTTATTCTATTTTATTCTATTTGAATAAGTAACCTATTTTATTCTTTTGAATAAGTAACCACCTGACAATTCGATAAGATGAAACAGACTGTTGTGGTTTCAACTAATAAAGTGTAGTGTTTAATATATATATAAAGAGAGAGAGCAAGAGTGAATCAATCTTCATTGCAGGGTGCTCAATGAAATGATCAAAGCAATTTCATACAAAATTTATTTAAACTCTGTTTTAAAAAACCTTAACAGTTTGTTTCATCCCATAAAATAAGTCTGTTTCATTCCTATTAAGATAAGAGAAGGGGAATCAGGTCATCTTAAATATGAATGTATAACCTCTGTACTTGCATTTACTATATTTTGAGTTATTTTTTTTATGACATCACAAGAATTGCATTATTTGCTTGATTAGTTTAACAAACTACATATTTTGGAGCATAAAATTTGAAAAGCTTAAATAACACTTTTAGTTTTAGAAATAACTTAAAATTTTGAAATGACCTCTCACAAATTATGTTTTGCAGAACTACATATTATTTATTGAAGTATGATTGACTTTAACATAATATGTTTTCATTACTAATGATTATATTATTTATTTTTATATATATTTTTTTTATATTTGCAACACACAATGGCACCAGACCAACATTCTGTGATACACTTACAAGTGAGGTAAAATGATATTGCACAAAGAAAAATAGACACATAAAGCAGATTTAATTAAATTTCAATGCAACAATAGAACCTAGGTCAAATTTTTTTAATCGTTTAAATAGCATCAAATTGGGAGCACTAATAATATTTTTTGGTAACTTATTCCAAGTTTTGGGGACACAATGAATAAAAAAATGATTATAGGAGTCAGTATTTGCCAATGAAGAGGTTTAATATTGAAGCTATGTCTACATAGATTGTAAGAGCTGTTGTTATTGCACTTAATAAAAAATTCGTCAAATTTTAAATCAATCAAATTATAACAAATTTTGTATGTCAGAATCATGTCAAATTCAACTCATATATATTCTAAAGACTATATTCTAATTTTTCCAGTAATCACTGGACAATTCTATAAAATGAAACAGACTGTTGTGGTTTTTAAAAAGTACTTAAATAATTTTTGTATGATATATTTAAATATCTTTTTTTAAATAGAATCTTTCTAATTAAATAAGAATCAGGATTCTATTTAAATAAAAGAGGCAACAAATATTTGTGGTTTTTCAAAACAGTGATTAAATAAATTTTGTATTAAAATATTGTTTTTATTCTTTAATTGGGAACTTTGCAAGGAAGATTGATTCACTTTTTCAATATCAGTCGGTCAGCAGCGTCGTTGAGTAGTCAGCAGCATGGTCGAGTGGTTAAAGTGCTGGGATTATGATCGACACAGTCTTGGTTCAAAATCTACCCATGCCACTCTGTTGTGTCTTTGAGAAAGACACTTTATGGAACTTTCCCTTGCTTGGTGTTCTTGGCAAGCAGTTCTAAATTAAAGTCATATCTCTATTGAAATTTAAAGCAGACAGCAATATCTTGGCATCTCCAGAAGCAGGTCGGGGTAATTGCTTGCCCTATGTATAGCCCTCTGGCACTTTCCTGCAAGTCAGGAGGATAAATATAGAGATAAAAATAAAAACATGTATATATATATATAACCTTCAATTTACAATAGCTGATGGTGAATAATTTAAAACCATTAAGGGAGAGGCACTGTACATCAATTAACTAACTGATTAAACAAGATGCTTAAAAAATTTTTTGTAAATCTCTTATAAAAAACAAAGTGGATTTTAACTAACAAGAATTGAAATTGAAATTGCCATTGGAATCAAAAATTTTTGTTGGAATCAACATCAAAATTGAAAAAAATTAGCATCGTCCCATTACTAGTCTCTTCAAGAAGGGACCATAACTGTTTTTTGTCAGTGAAAGTAACTGGGAATCTTTTCAACAGCACCAGGAGAGAAAAAATAAAGAGAAAAAGGATCTATTAAGAAGTGATAGTAACCACAGTGGCATTCTGGGTTAGTTTCACTAACAAAAATAACTTCCAGTTGCTTCTTGAACAGACCTAAAATTTTGGTGTCTTAATAGTAATCAAATACATACCTGTTGCAAACCAAATTTTTTAAAAAATATAATTGTAAATGATAATGAAATAGATAACCCAATTGAAATAGTTGATTGCTTCCACATGCATTTTTTTTAGTATTGGCAAATGACAGCTTTACATGGTAGCTCTGCAAGGCCATAACTAAAGTTGATTCCTGAAATCAACAAAACTTAATGATTACTTTTTTAATTTGGTGTAATGATTTGTGCTTTTTTTGTTCTACTTGTTAAAGTGAATTCCATGTATTTATGATGATGGAAGCATGTGTTTGGGGTATGGTGTTGGTGACTTTGTTATTTTGTTCTAGAGCCAAAATATACCAAAATGGTAAAGTTATAATGACTTAAAGGTTTTTAACCTGTTAAGTGGAATTGTTTTTCTACTATTCAAGTGACAGTGAGCATTTAATTTCGCATCTTAGCCCTTTTTCCTCTAGATTTTCTGACTGTTCAAAGATTTGTGAGAAGGTGCTCAACATCAAAATTGATCTTTAAAGTGATTTAGCATTTGATTTGGTTTGATTTAGCAAGGTTAGGTAATATACATAGTAATGAGCACTTGTAAATGTAAACAATGCTTTTTAGTCGAATTGCATGCTAGAACCAAGTTGTAAGCACATCACAAGATCAAGATATAACTTTACAAAAATGCTAAACAGTAATTTAAATAAATTGCTAAATATAGTAATTGAATATATTGCTTGAATTAATATTATTTGGGAGTGACTCTAGCTATCATACATTTTTGTCTGGCCAGAGACAATCATAATAAAAAACTATCCATTACACATGCAACAAAATTTAATATATAAAATATCTTTTTGGCTCATTCACATGCTGGCACCAAGACAATAATGTAATGCAAGAAAATGAAAAACTGCATTGTGAATAGCTGCCATAACCAAGATGTGTATATTTGTCTTATACACAAGAGTCTAGCAGAGATGCATATACACATTGTGTGCTTGGGACAAACTAAAACGACTCTAGTCCAGGCACACAACTTGTGAGTATATGTGGGCTGCATCTGCACAATTTTAAACCAAAAACTTGCCACAAGCCACAATTTGGTCAACAAACAAGATAATAACCTTTTTTGGTCTTTACCAGAATTTTAATATAAATTTTTTAAAATTACTTTTACTAGATTCTAGAATTTGGGTCTAAGGTTTACCTTTTTCAAATTTTTTACTAAAATTAAAGTTCAAAAAAAAGTCTTCTTTTTATCTTAAATATCTTTATTTCTTTAATTAGGTGTCAAATTGTAGCCACACAGGGAGTTATGTAAGCTTTTTTTTTACTTTTCTAATGAAATCAAAGTGAAGAAAAAAAAATAAAAAAGTCAGCACCCAAACATGTTATTTTCATAGATGAAACCTAATTTTAAATTAACATTTGATTTTGTATTGATTATCTGATTAAAAAATTCTTAAAAGACTTTGCAAGCTGCACCAAAAGAGTTTGAAGGCCACGAGTTTGACATGCTTGTTCTAGTCCAGTTGTAAAAATTTCAAAAGAATTCAGACCCAACTTCAGTTTAAAGAACTTTAAATTAAACCCTCAATTTAACTAGTAACTCAGACTTGACTTAAGTTTGATGTTTTGGGTTTGTATTCAATAAAATAAGATATTTTTTTGTTACTTGCTTTGTTCATCATTTGCATTGTCATTATCAGAAAAATGCTTAAAAACAAGGTTGGTTAAGTGACAAATGTTCAAGTCAAAAACAAAATTAATTGCAAATAATAGCAAGAAAAATCCAACATTTCATTAGTTTGCAAAATTTAATATGGCTATAATCAGTCCTTATCAAAGCACTGATCTTGCTTTGATAAAGACTTTTAAAACTCAATGTACTATTTCCAACCCTTTTAAAACCCAATGCATTGAAAATGTATTCAATTAAGCTTAAACAGTAAGAAGGTGTCAAAACAACAAAAGTTGCTTTTTTCAATTTTTTTTAAATGCACTTAGTTGAATGGTACAAGCTCTGCCATAAGTAACTATGTATTATCTTCAATGAAAACAATGCACTACCAGTGTAACTGTGATACACCACTAAACCGCAAGGACATACTGGCAGTGGTTCTGACATGCTGACCACATTATCGAGTCAGCTAACATGGATCGAGTAAAGTCAAGCTAAACCCTGCAGTTCCATTGCAAACACTAAATAAGAATGGTCAAGTCAATCAACAAGCAATTGCCAACAGACCTGTTTTGTCCTTGTTAGAACTTGTCAGGACAATATACCTTGTTGCTGACACCAGCTGAAAAGTATGTCCTTGCAGTTTAGCAGTGTATCGCAGTTACACTGGTAGTGCATTGTTTTCATTGAACTACTCACCCAGCATTCAGGTCTGCAACTGGCTGTTGAGGTGTAAAAACCACAAGCAAAAAGTGAAATTGAATACATTACAAAAAAAAAAAGAAAATAACAATTCTTTGATAATTTGACCCAAATTTTTAATACTGTTGCTTTTAGCATTACTTATAAAAGTTTTTCTTTCATTTTAAAAGTTCTGAATGAACAAGATCAACTTTAAAAAAGCTCCTATTCTACCATGAGCTTTGCTGTGAGACTTTTTATGCCCACCATCATGAGCTGCGTGCCATTTTCAGTTTAAGTTTAAAATACAAAAACCACAACACTGGCATGTTGTATTTGGCAAAACATCTTGAAAAAAATATAAAAACCAAAGCACCATTAAGTAGATGTTTATAAATTGCAAAAAAAAAGAGTTAGTAATTTGGTTGCTAATCTTATAATGACAGTTGAAGACTTATTTCTGCGTAAGAAAGTGAAGAAATAAAAGTTTTTGCACCAAAAAATTAATAATATAAATGTATTAAAATTACATTATTCAGATATACTTGTTAAATTCTCTTCATATTGCAATTGCATATTAAACTATTACGCAACATACTTTAACCAAAATTTATGATACCAGATTTAAATTTGAAACTTTTTTTTAGCTGTAATAGCTAGTTTGGCAGCACTATTCAAAATCATGTAAATTGAATAAAAATTGATCTTAGCTGAACTAATTGGTTTAATTTACTTTTATCTAATTTTTTGTGATTTCTTTCAGTATTACAATTTATAAAGACAGTTGACTAAGTTTTAAATTGAATGTACTTATTAAATGTAGTTTGATAAAAGTTAATTGTAAGGATTTAATGTATTGTTATAGCTGTACAATTTAGCTTAGCATGACAACAACTATCGCTTTGCCCACAAATGCATATCAAGGGTGTATATGAGTATTAAAAGATTATGCAAAATAGGCTTTGAATTGCTGAATTTGAGATTTGAAGGGCTTGTTTTGACGACTACTACAGAGTATTGCTTGATCAAACACCTTCTGAAAAGGAGGAAAATAAATTCAAAAATTTTCTATTTATACTTATTTTGCTGGGTGCAGCATGGTGCAGTGTAATCTTTTGGTAACAATTTTACAGTGCAGTGTAAGATCACAAATAAAAAATACTTGCAGGCTGCTAACACTAAATTTTCTATTCGCGACATCACTATAGCAGGCTTTAGGGATTTTATAAAATTTTTAAATAAATTAAACTCAGCAAATAGTGAACAAGAACCAGATTTTTATCACACTGTTGACAAAAAATACAGTACAATTAAACTTCTTTAAACTGATGCAGACCTAAATTGCTGTTTGTGGAACATTTCAACCAAAATTTGTCCATAAATACTTATTACCAGATCAAAATAGTCAAGTGAAAATAAAATAAAATTTTAAGAAATATAAAGTTAAAATATTCCTTTTTTACTTTATACCAGTCAACTAATTGACGACCTCTAAAACTGTACTTCTTAAAATGAAGTTTATTTCATTGTATGTGTTGCCATTTATTTTTCGTTTGCATTGTTGCGGTCGCATAAGGATTCTTCTTTGTAATCCAAACCTTAGTATAACTTTTAGCACTTAAACAAATAACCACTACTTATTCGACTAAAAAGTATTATCTTTCTGTTTCTTCAAAAAAAAAATACAAATGCAGGTTTTAAAAATACAACAAATATTTTCAACATGTCCGTCGAACATAATTTGACAACCAGAGTCACTATTTTTTCCTTCCACGTGCTAATCTTTGCACAAGTCGAGACATTGACCGTTGTCACCAGGGGCACCGGAGCTTTTTTCCAGGAGGGGCAAATTTCAAAAAAAGGGCACTTTTTTGTTAAAAAGGCACTCCAACAAAAGTCGATTATAGCAACCATGTCGCAATCAAATTAGCGTATTCTCTAAAAAAAAAGGTCTTCACTTGGAGTCGATCTTCAATTTTCCTGTTTTCGTCCAAAAATCATAGTGTTCTCTAAAAAAAAAAAGAAAAGGTCTTCACTTGGAGTCAATCTCCAATTTTCCTGTTTTCGCCCCAAAATCATAGTGTTCTCTAAAAAAAAAGGTCTTCACTTGTAGTCAATCTCCAATTTTTCTGTTTTCGCCCCAAAATCATAGTGTTCTCTAAAAAAAAAAAGGCCTTCACTTGTAATCGATCTCGGATTTTCCTATTTTCGTCCCAAAATCAAAGGTCTTCACTCAAAATCGTTCTTTCACTCTAAACCAGTGGTTCTCAACCTTTTTCTCGTGGTGTACCCTTTTCAGTACTGTTTGAGCAGTTGCAGACCCCTAACTATAAACTTTCAATGAAATTTCGTTATTTTTACTGTAAAACACATTTGCAATGCGTCGCATAAAGCTCGCAAACTACAAGTGTATATCGTCCTATGTAGCTGTTTTCCTACGTTGAAAATTACCGAAATAACATGAAATGAACACAACATATCTACGTATTTATTTCAAAGAAAAACACTTAGTGAGATATTTGCTGTTGCATCTCAGCAGCAAGCATTGCAATACATGGCTGTGTTTTGAAAATTGCTAATCACATATCATCTTCGACGTTTAGTTGATTACGTGCTTTTGATTTGATGTGAACGAGAGTAGAAAATCCTGATTCGCACAAAGAAGTGGATGCAAATGGAACAATTACGCGTAGTGCTGCCATAGATAAAATTGGATACGTCGAAACATGGTGCATCAGAATTCAGAGAGTGATTTTTCCTTGTATATTTCACGGCCCGCTGAATCATTTCTTAAATCCAGGAGTTCGTCTTGTACTTCATCTGGAACAGTTTCTATATTTAACTTAGACAAAAAAGGATTTTTCGGGAAGGTTTCAACCCCTTCAGCCAAATCTAGAAAATACTTCCGAAATTCTCTTTCAAGCGATTGTAAATGTTCACTAATATCCAATTGGGTTTGTGCACTGATGCCAGAAGGTTCAAATCTTGAAAGGTTTTCAAACATAGCAAAGTTCCCTTGATTGACTTTTTGGTTCCAATTTTGTATCTTTTCAACAAGGCCACACAAACATCTTTAAATTGCAATATGTTTGTGTTAGGCCCCTGAAGTCTCAGATTAATCTTATTTAGCTGTTCAAAAATATCAGCTAAATATGCGTAACCACGATTCGTCGCTAAAGAATTTGAGGAAGGTTGCCTTCTTTTCTATTTCCAAAAACTGCTTGATTTCAGATCTTAGCTCAAAAAAACGACCAATAACATTACCTTTAGAAAGCCAGCGTACTGTATCAGTATCAGTATCTTTTATTTCAGTTCCGCCATAAAAAACATAGTGAAATAGGAAATTTGTAAGTCTAAAAAGCAGAACAGAAAAAGGAAGAGGCAACAAAACGATAAACGTTGTGGCATGCAATCAAGATAAGAAGAGATTTTTAAGAACAAGTGTGCATGGTTGCAGCACCTTTTAAGAGAAACCAAAAAATAAAAAAAGAAATGAAAAGAAAGAAAGAAAATGAAAAGAAAAAAAGCGTAATCCGAGTCATATGTAGTCGCTGTTGTGTCGGCGGAAAAAGTGGTGGGATACACAACAGGTCGCTGGCAAAAAAGGCCTGACAGGCAAAGAAACCTACCCAAAGAAATCCTGTCGCGGGTCAAAAGGACCATTTCACTCATATGACAAGGAAAAAAAATTAAAGATTAAGAATTACAAAAACACACACACAAAAAAAAACAAACAAACAAATAAAAGGAAAACACAAGATGCAATGCACAAATATTTTAGAAATAATACAAGGTTTATAATAGAATGAAAGCGATATTTGAATCTGCTTTGTGATAATGTCTTCTATTCATCGTAATACAAAGAAAGTAGAAGTGGGTGCGTCATCTTATAGGGTACGAATTTTCTGAAAAAAAAAAGCAACAAAAGCAAGCACCAGAAGCGAGAATTTTTAAGTTTATAAAATATAAGAAAATTGATTAAAAATGTTAAGAATTTAAGAGGAATTGGTTTAATTTTTGTTTAAAAACATTGTTTGTTTTAGAGTCTCTAATCATAAGAGGAATATTATTCCAAACTTTTGGTCCAATAAATTTTAATGATTGTTGAATAACAGTAGATCGGCAAAAGCTGGTAACAACATTACTGCTGCTTCTGGTTTTCATATGAAACGATTTTTGGATGAATATTTTGTTGAAAGATCGAGGCAGTAGGTTTTTATGATATTTGAACATAAGAATACCAATTTCCGCTTTATACATATGTTTTATAGTAATTAAGTTGTGTTCTGACATCGTGTGACTAACATTTTCCCTGTGAGAAAGATTAAAAATTATTCTTATGAATTTGTTGCACAGTCTTTGTAATTTGTCAATTAATGTTTCATTTCCAAAGCACCAACTTGATATACAGTAGCGTATGTGGGTCATGAAGAGAGAATGATAGAGTATTAGCAATGTTTTTTCATTTAGATTAGGTTTTATTTTTACTATTATGCAAAAAATTTGTCTTAATTTTTTGTATGTTAACATGATGTGTTCTTTCCACGACAAATGTTCATTAACAATAACGCCTAAAAGTTTTATTGATGATACTTTTTCTATATTGCATCCTCTAAAGGTTAAAAATAGGTTAATTGGAGGTGTTTTTGAGTTTGGCGTTCTGAACAATACATATTTGATCTTGTCAGAATTTAGAAAAACTGCTGTATAATACAAAAGAGTCTCGTGATCGGCGTTCATTTCTTTGCATAACTGTCTGAACAGACGAGAGGTGACAACACTCTTCTTGATATAATTGACTATTTTTATCACAGAATTCAGCGCGTCCTCTAAGAAACTCGGAAGGGTCTTGCAAGCGAGCGCGTAGCGATGTATCATGCAATGCACTCCTCTGACTTGAGGAGACTTAAGTTTTACTTTTGTCTGGAAACCAGATTTGGCTCCAGGCATCGCCGGCGCGCCATCAGTGCATACGCCACAAAACTTTTCCCACTGCAAACCCTCCGTCTCAAAAAATGTCGAGATGCTGTCCATAACATCTTGAGCCGTGGTTGTGCTGTCCAAAACTTTGCAATACAAAAATTCTTCCTTTACGTCTTCCGTATGTGCGTATCGTACAAAAACTAAAAGCTGCGAGCATGATGCGACATCAGTTGATTCGTCCAATTGGAGAGAAAACATAGGAGAAACTTTGATTTCATTTATGACTTGCTGTTTCACGTTTGCTGACATCTGTGAAATTCGCCTTTTAATTGTGTCATTAGATAAAGACACTTGTTGAATTTTTTGAGCGCTTGTTTCACCTAAAATCAACTTGACCATACTTAAGGCACAAGGTTTTATAAGCGTTTCTCCTATCGTGTGGGGCTTTTTTTGTTTGGCAATTTGCAAAGCCACTTCAAAAGAAGCCTCGACGCATGCACTGCTTTGCTGGTGAAAATATCCACTGCTATCCAGCTTTTGTCGTTTTAAAGACATTTTTCGTGTTTTGAAGTATGACAAGTTTTTCCCCACTTACTCTGGATGTTTCTTCAGCAAGTGACGCTTCAGCTTTGACGGCTTCATTGCTTCATTACTAAGGACAGCATAAGATTAAACGCACTGCGGTTTCTCATTGCCGTTATCTATCACTGATGTAAAGCCCATTTTAAGATAACTTTCTGAGTACTTTCTTAATTTAACCATATTGGTAAAGTTATCAAAGCAATAAGAGCACTACTTCCTTTCTACATGTTACTCAAAGAAATCATCAAATGAGAAACTAAGTACTTGTCCTTTCAAGTAATTAACACAGCTTGCTGCATTTACCATAAACTACAATTTCGTTTTTGTCATCACAATGGGCCAAAGAACAAAATGCCACACATTTTTGTTTTGTCACGTCACAATCTCAAGTTTACAATATCGCAATTTATTAAAACGTTTGGCCTATTTAAAAGAGTGATAACAAACAGCATGTTTGCTTTTTAAAAATTATTTTGTATCAATCCATGTACTGCAAATCTAAAGGTTTTCACGGACCCCTGGTTGAGAACCACTGCTCTAAACAAACATCTGCCTGATTCGCCTCACCCAAAATCCATCGCTACCTATAACTTACGATTTTCGCGACTTTCATTACTGTACCATGATTTACGGATGTCTTTAATTTTAGAAACATCGTTGCATTTGATGGTGATCGAGATTACATAGGTTAAATGTAGAGCAGATCTAAAAATATTTCTGTAAGACAAATTTCAAAAGGCACAATCTGCCCCCTGTGCCCCCGTGTTTTCAGAATATTAAAAGACAAGGGGGGCAATTGCCCCCCTGCCCCCCCGCTTCTGGTGTCCCTGATTGTCACGGCAAAGTAGCGCAAGCCGGGCCAATGCACTACAATTTTACCAGGAACAATGGGCACAATCTTTTTTTTATTTTTCAGTTTTTTATTTGTTTTTATTATTAGAATATATTTTTATCTTTACGAGTATTTATTTTTCGATCTCAGACGACAAAGTCGAAACAGTTATAATTAGGGCAACTCTTAAGAGATTACTCTAACCTCTTTTCAGGCATGCCAAAACATTGCTGTCCGGTTACGTAGAATGTGGGACCAAATTCAAACAAATTTTTTTTCAAATTCAAATGTAGGCTATTTATTTGTAGCAAGCAATAAAAATACCAATAAAGTACTTATTGAAACAATATGTTCAGCAGTGCTTACACAGGAGACAGCAACCACGCATTCGGCATGCACAAATCACGGAAGTCCTTCATGTAAAAGACCAATGAATCACATGGGTGGGATTATGATTAATGACGCTTTAAAATTACAAAAAATGTAATTTTAATGTAATTACAAAATTAAATATAGTTTTATATTAAATATAATCATAAAAAAATATAATTTTAATGTAACTAATTACAATATAATAAATGTTATTAAAAAAAAGAATTAATGACGCTTTAAAATTATAAAAGTCCTTTTTTAATAAAGAGTTAATTAATTCAATAGATTCAACAGTATTCAAATTGTATTCAAATTGTAACTTCTTTCTTCTTTCCGCCTTTTCCTTTAATCAGGGGTAGCCACAGCGTCTGATGTTTCTCCACAGCGTCCTGTTTTCAATGTCCTTTTCCCTTGCACCAATTTTCCCCATATCTTCTTTCACTACATCTAAAAATCTTCTCTTTGGCCTCCCTCTTTTCCTCTTTCCCGATAGCTCTATTTTCATCACACTTCATCCTATGTACTCCTGGTCTCTCCTCATGACATGTCCATACCACCTCAGCCTTCCCTCCTTCATCTTCATTCCTAATCGTTCTACCTGAACTGTACCCCTGATGCACTCATTTCTAATCTTATCTTTTCTCGTCACCCTCATAGCAAACCTCAACATTTTCATCTCTGCAACTTCCATCCCTTTTACTTGTTTCTTTGTGACCGCAACAGTCTCAAGTCCATACACCATTGCTTGTATCACTGCTGCACTACAGACTTTTCCTTTTACTCTAGCTGGTAACCTCCTGTCGCAGATTACTCCCGATACTTTTTTCCATCCGTTCCATTCTGCCTGCACTCTTCTCTTTACTTCCCTTTCACAATTACCACTTTCTTGCACCATTGATCCCAAATACTTAAATTCCTTCACTCTTGGCACTTTTGTATCCTCCATCTTTACTGTTTCGTCATCATTTCCTCCATTTACGCACAGATACTCGGTCTTTGACCTACTTACTTTCATCCCTGTTCTTTCCGACGCATACCTCCAGCATCCTAGTCTCCGCTCTACTTCTTCCCTGGTCTCTTCGCAAATCACAATATTATCAGCAAACACGGTGGTTCTCTCCTTACTTTGTCCATTAGCCTATCCATAATCACTGCAAACAGAAACGGACTTAAAGCTGATCTCTGGTGCAGTCCGACCTTGAGCTTGAAACTTTCTTTGGTTTCTACTGCACAGCTCACCACTGTTTTGCTTTCCTCGTACATATCCTGAACAAGTCGCGTATACTTTCCCGCTATTCCTGATTTTCTCATACAGTACCACATCTTTTCTTTCGGAACCCTATCGTAAGCTTTCTCTAGGTCCACGAATACACAATGTAGCTCTCTTTGACCTTCCCTGTACTTTTTTATCAGCATTCTTAAGGCAAACATGGCATCGGTAGTTCCCTTTCCTGGCATAAATCCATATTGCTGTTTGATCTCTATTAGCCTGGCTTCAATTATTCTTTCCCATACCTTTATTGTGTGACTCATCAGCTATATTTCTCTGTAGCTTTTACAGCATTGTGCGTCCCCTTTGTTTTTATAAATTGGGGCTAAACACACTCGTTCTCCATTCTTCTGGCATCCGTTCACCCACTAATAATCTATTGAACAGTTTGATCAAAAACCTTATCCATGTCTCTCCCATGCACTTCTAAACTTCTACTGGCAACTCATCTGGCCCAACCGCTTTCCCTTTTTTCATCCTTCTCAGTGCATTTTTCTTTTCTATTGAAACAGATTACCTTTTCGTTAATCACTTCTACTTCCTCCGTCCCAGGCTCTCTGTCATTTTCCTTGTTCATCAGTTTCTCAAAGTACTCCTTCCATCTTTTTAACACTGCCTCCGAACTTACCCATCACCTTACCGTTTTTATCCTTCACGACCCTAACGTGTTATACATCTTTTTCTGCTCTGTCTCTCTGCCTAGCCAATCTTTACAACTCGTTCTCACCTTTTTTTTTGTTTACAATCTAGCATACAAATCGTCATACGCACGTCTCTTCGCCATCGCAACTGTCTTCTTCGCCTTACTCTTTTTTTCTTTGTACATCTTTTTACTCTTTTCATCTCTTATTTGATCTTATGGTTCCTTCGCCTCTTTCTTTTCTTTTATGCTCTCCTATAGCCTACTTCCTCATTCTGCCACCATGTCTTCCTGTCTCCTTTTCGTTTTTCAAATGTCACTCCCAGCACAATTTTAGCTGTTTTTCTTAGCATTTCTGCTATTTTATCCCACTCATCAGGTAACCCATCCTCACCTCCCAAAATCCTGGTCATCTCTTGTCTAAACGCTTCTTGACAGCTTGTCTCCTTCAGTTTCCACCATTTTTTCTTTGGCTTTACTTTTTCTGCCTTTTTCTTTTTCACTATGAGAACCATTTTGCCAATCACCAACGGTGCTGCTTTTCAACGCACCCATTTACCATCACCTTACAATCGCACATTTTCTTCAGGTTTCTCCTTCTGCACATCACATAATTTACTTGGGCACTTTTTCCGCCACTTTTATACGTCAACCTATGTTCATCTTTCTTCTTGAAATAAGTGTTGACAATCGCCAAAGCCATCCTCTTCGCAAAATCTACAACCATCAATCCTTCCTTATTTCTCGTTCCAGCACCGTACCTCTCCATTACTTCCTCATCCCCTATGTTTCCTTCGCCCACATGTCCATTAGGTCTGCACCTAGAGCTATCGTCTCTTGTTTTGATACACTTTCTATCAACCCATCCAGACCAAAAATCTTTTTTTTCCTCCATTCTGTTGTTAACCTGTGGAGCATACGCGCTTACTATTTAGTATCGACCCTTTTACTCCAGTTTCAAGGCCATTCGTCTGTCTGACACCCTCTTCACCTCCAAGACACTTTCAACTAGCTCCTCTCTCACCATTATTCCTATCCTATTTCTTTTTCTATCAGCTCCGTTGTAAAATAGTTTACAGCCATCTCCAATGTTTTTCGCTTTACTCTCTTTTCACTTTGTTTCCTGTAAGCACAGTACATCTACATTTCTTCGATCCATCAAGTCTGCCAGCTTTCTGTCCCTTCCAGTCATTGTTCCTAATATGAGTGTGCGTCTGCCCTTCCACAGTTCCCGCTGCTTCTTCACTCTGCTTCCTACTCTCTTTCTCCTCTTGTTTTCACTAAGCTCAGCAATAACATAGGGGAAGGCAGGGCAAAACGGTCATGCGGGGCGAAACGGACATCTGCTCTATTTCTTTCAATTTTAAAGTTTTCATTAATGTTTTTATCTTCTTTTACTTTCTTATTTTAGTTAAAGTTATAAAATTAAAATCGGAAGCTTTGTAATTGTTGAAAACGTGTTTGGCATTTTTACAGGTGATTTTTACAGGTGAAAACGTGTTTGGCAGAGATGTGTTGTAAAATTGAATACAAAATAAAGTAGATCTATTGATCAATCGATGACTAAATTTAAAAGTTTTTCGATGCTAAGTATAGTGTGACCAAGTAAAATTTAAACAATGCTTATGATTTAAAATTTTTTTTTAATATACCTTTAGTATGTTGATTGCTAAAGCGGCATGCTTGAGGCAGAATGGTTATAGCTATGACTACCGTTGTGTTTTTTAAACAAAGTAATAAAGATGAAAAAATTTTTCTTATCCCCTCTTCTACTGAGAAGCTAACACATAAAAAGCGTAAAGCAAAACAGACCAACCATATAACTGATTCTTGGTTTAAAAAATCTGTCACTGTGAATGGAACAGCATTGAAAAAACTAAAATAAGCCTAGGTTAAAAAAACCTTAAGCAATGAATGAAGCAAATAAAAATAATGAATCAAAATATATCTGTTTGCTTTGCATACAACTTCATAAAAAGCCACCACCTGTGACGGCTTTAGTTGGGTGCGAACTGAGCGGCCGCACCGGCCCCCTTCCTTAAAAAACATCAAAAAGTGGCCCCCTACGCAAGATATTTCTTTATTTTTTCATAGTAGCACCAGGACGGTGTCACCCTAAAACGAATACTTTTTTTTTAAAGATCACTTTGTTTTGAAAAAGTGGCCACTCCTGAAACGATAAACTTTTTTTTAGAGATCACACTTTTGGAAAACTAAATAGTGCCCCCCCTAAAACAATAGACTTCTTCTAGAGATCCCTTTCTCGCTTCGCTTCGGAACACTAAAAAGTGGCCCTCTACTTTTCTTGCACCAAACCCCCCTTTTTGTAAGGCCATCAGTGACCACCATCCTACTAAATGTTTGCAGTGGTGTCACGATAGATGTTCGTACTATAGGCTACTGCCCAAGAATCTTTTTCGGCAATTTTACGTGCAATCAGTCGTGTTTAATCTTTTTAACACTACCGTGTTTGCATAAAAAATGTTTCTATTTGATTTTTTTAGTTGCCACAATGCAGAAGTATTAATATCAATAGGCTACTTTGAATTTGAAACAAAGATAGCCTACTAACTATTTTTAATTTTATCTGAAGCAAAACGGACATATAAGTAAAATATACATTTTTTTTAAATAAAATTTTTATGCTGTTGTCGCGGGTTTTAAATTATTTTTATGAGATAGTATATTGTTAGAGCAATTATTATATCTGCTTTCGTGTATATAAGTCCAGCACCGGAGCCGTTACGCCAATTTAAAATTACTATGACTGCTTTGCCCCGCCTTCCCCTAATCTCTACAGGTGCCCTGCCCTGCGACATCTGAGGCTGTCGTTGGTAACCCGGTCCTCGACTGATCCGTTATGGATTTATCAACATAACGCATTTGTATAATCTGGCAAAAAATTTTTACGCCGGATGCCCTTCCTGCCGCAACCCTCCCCATTTATCCAGGCGAGGGATCGGCATCAAGAAACACTGGAATGTCCCCCCGATGGCTGGGTTGTATTCAAATTGTAACAAATATTCAAAATCACATTTTTTGTAATTTTACAAAAAAATGTATGTGCACCACCACGTCACGCGGCACTCGCACAGAAATTTAAAAAACTGGAATGGCTTTAATTGTTGAGGATCAGAACGCGTTATCCACCACGAATTGCAAGGTACCAAAAAATTTATTCGACAAATTTTCCAATATGACAACGAGCAATTGATGAATGACGGTTTTCTAAAATTAACATATTAATAAACAAGCAGTGATATATTAAGCGAGACGAACGTTAAAAACTTAACACACAAATTTAAGATTTACTATTAAGCCGGGAAACAGTTATTATATGTATTTGAAGCGACTACTTATAAAATACTCTGCGCAGAGCTATCATGAAAAACAACACAATTATACAAATTTTTTCAATAAAAAACAAACTCACCAACTTTTTGCGGCCAAATTACAAACAATACTTCAATATTTCAACAGACCAGTTTTTTGCTTCTAATATTGATTCTTCAGAACCAATCTATTCAAGGCGCAGCGGACGAAGCGTTTTTCGTTACATGATTTTGTCAGAAGCGAAAATTTCAAAATGGTCAATCGACTTATCATTAGTTCCGCGCGAATAAGCGCGGGCGACGACGTGGTCAAGCCACTTATCAAAACAAGTGGCGTCGCGCCCAACTTTATGTAAACAAACAAGGCGCGAAAATCCACAATGTAATTTTATAGATTAAATTTTTACCTTGTTTTCCGACTTTGGTTTCAATTTGCCTTGATCTAATACGTCTCGCTTTCTGGAGACGGGTCTGGAGTTCCTGGACTTGAGCAATGAGCAACACTAAAACAGATTTATCACTTCAGTAAATCGACCCACACTTCTTGTTTCGGAGACTAAAGAAGCGCAAACGACTACACGATCAAAACTACTCAGGTGGCTTAGAGTAAACTGTAAAAGATACAATCAAAGAAACTCAAATGACTCAATGAATTTTAACTTTGACAACGACAACTGCATCATCATGTGCAAACACAAACAGGGATTCCCTGGTGCAACACCGTGTGGTACATAAAAATAAAACTTGAAAATAAATTTTTATAATCATATTTGAAAAAATCTCCAACAACGTACTCTCACGGTCTGTTGTAAATGGACTGCTTTAAAAATGTCAAACGATAATAGTTAGACAAAGTTTTTCTTTGTTGATTAAACTCTTGAACAAAAAGTCGGCAGCATGGTTGAGTGGTTATAACGCCGGGATTGTGATTGACATGGTCCCGGTTCAAAACCTACTCGCGCCATTCTGTTGTGTCCTTGATAAAGACATTTAACGGCACTTTCTCCTGCTTGGTAGTCTTGGCAAGCAGTTCTAAATTAAAGTCATATCTCTATTAAATTACGAGCGGACAACAATATTTTGGCATCTCCGGAAGCGATCGGGGTAATTGCCTACCCTATGTATTAGCGCCTCCGTCGCTTTCCTGCGAGTCAGGAGGATAAATATAGAGACAAAAAAATTTTTTCCTGTCTGATAATGGATTTTTCAGCAAAAATGATGATTAAGTTTTATTTAGTTGTTTTGCTGACAACAGTGAATTTGTTGGCTCTGAAATGTTAGTTTTGAATTTGCGCCTGTAACTGTTGCAATAATCTTACCATGTCTATCCTCAAGGAACTCTAAAATATATTGATTCATCGGATCCATCGGATCTACCACTTATAACTAGTAATTTTGCGTTTCGAAGGTACCGCGAAACTCGAGAGAATTTAAAACAGTTTGTTATCGTTCCAGCTGTTGTTGCCAAAAATCTTTTAAAAAGGTTTTTTAGATACGCTCATTTTACTACTACAAATAACTTATAAATATAGTTATGCTTGATACTTGCTGTATTTGCACTTTACAAAGTCAAGAAAATTTTCCAACTGCTACTGCAATAGTAGAAACTTTGCAAGTCGTTATTAAGCTTTTGAAAGATAAAGAAAACCATGGTGTGTATTAATTGAACGGTAAATAAATAATCTGAATAAACTTCACTTTGTGTCTTTTTTAAATCATTTAGGCTTATGTTAATTACCAGTTTTATAATTATTAATAAAACGGCAAAATTTATTACAAACTACACAGTGTTTTTTTAAAACAATACTTTTATGTGACATACTATTTAAATCTTTTTTAATTATTTTTCTGTACCAATTTTACAAGCTTTTAAGTTTTAAGGAAAAGGAAAAGTCTGCAAGGTTAATAATAGCAAATATAAAGGGTCATTTCAAGAAGTCATTGTAAGCGATTTTTGTTTCTAAAATTAACTCTGATCTCCCCTATGGTTACTATTACTTGTTAAAAAGATTCATTTCTTCTTGGCTTCTTTATTCCATCCTGGTGCTGTCCGAGATTCTGTGTTAGTTTCAGCAAAAAAAATTAAGGTGTCTTCAAGAAGTCACTGTAAACAAATTTTGTTGGTGAAACTAACTTGGAACCCCCCACAGCACCAGGAGGAAATAAAAAAGAGACCAAGAAGAAAAGAATTTCTTGAAGAAATGATAGTAACCAGAAGGCACTTTAGGTTAATTTTATGGACAAAAATTGCTTGAGTTGATTTGTTGAAAAGACAGAAAAATTGTTTATGGTGACTTCTTAAAAAGACCCATTATAAATGTAAGAAATTAATTTGATATACTATCATAAAATGGGGTAACTTTGATCAATTTTGGAGGTTTTTAGCTTTTAATAATCTGACACTGTCAATAAGAAAGCTTTTTTCCTGTTGGTAATAGCACTCTGCCTCTGAATCATTGAATAAAATATTTTAATGACATCATAACAGCTTTGTGGCTGAATGCTTTCAAACAAACTGCTGAACAAAGTTATCCCATACTTTGGGGTAACTTTAATCACACATTAAAAGCCAATATAAAAATAGAGTGAACAACATTTGGGGTAACTTTGATCACTGTTTTTATTTTTAAAAATATTGTAAGAGTTTAAAAATATAATTTCTAGTTTTTTGAGACGATACGTACGGTAACTTTTTGTTTTTTAAAAAGGGCAAGGAGTTTGCATAAGAAATTTGATGGCTTTTTCTAGCTGTGTTTTCTTGACTACAAGTCAAATAGTATTCTGTTACCACAACTGATCAAAATTACCCCATTTTATAACATATACCGGTAAATAACAATTTTTTGAAATATATCAGTAGTGTTTTGAACAGACTTCATCACCTCAATATCTGTTTCAAGTATGAAGACCAAAACATGGTATCAAATTGTAAAGATCATCTGATATAAATAATTCAAGTTTCATTTGAAAGATTTAAACATACCAATATCTTTAAAATGTACAAGTTGGTGAGTTTGGCAAGGTTAATGAGGTTCAGGTTGGCAAGTTAAGCAAAATTGCTTTGTGAGATTGGTAAGGTTTACTTAGCTGGCTACATAAATTATTTAATTTTGGTTCAAACAGCCAAGCCAACATCATTTACAATATTACTTATTTTGCCAACCTTACCAACCAGGCAAATTTGGCCAACTTTCAATAATTCAAACAAGGCAGTGGCTAAAGGTGTAATACAGGGTTGTCAAACTCATTTGGTGCTATGGGCCATATTTGTGTATTCACATTCTATGCAGGCCAGATTTATACATTTGCATCTTGCGCAGGCCAGACAATTTTTCAAATAATTGCACGATTAACATTTTTATTTATTGTTTATAGCAGTGTTTCGCAGCTGTTTTCTGCCTGCGGTACATTTTGGGACTTTTTTGAAATTTGCACCACACTTAGACTAGATTTCTTGATTTTCATTCCTAGAGTTCTATAAAAAAAAGTCTTCACTTTGAATCTGCCTCAGATTTCTGGATTTCAAGATGCAGGCCACAAAATAAAGCATGGCAGGCCAGATTTGCCTTGTGGGCTGCCAGTTTGACACCCCTGGTCTAATACCAGACTCAAAATTAAAAAAAAATCTAAGAGTTTGATAATGGCTTTTTTTATATTATTATTTTTATTAGATGTTGTTATTTTTGGTGTGGAACAACACAGGAAATGTCAAAATATGAATTGCTAGAAAAAGCAAATTAAAAATTCAGTTAAACCTTTTAAAAATCAGGCCTAGATTACCAAAACTAAGGCTAACATTATAAATTAAGATGTGCTTAATGCTAAATTAAGGTTAAATTAGCTTAATTTGATTTGGCTTAAAAGATTGGTTTAGATTGAAAGCAAATACAAAAAAAGTAAAAAATGTAGCAGAATAAATATAAATTATAATATTTGAATTTCTTATAATTTATAATTTAAATGCAAATCCAATTTATAATCTATGTTTAAATTAATAAAAATCAAGCTGATTAAGCCTTAAATTAGCTTTAAACTCTTTAATCAAATCATAATTTTTAGTCTAATTTTAATTTTGGTATACTTGCCATGTTTCTTAAACCATTTAAATGTATTTTTAAAAATTTTATAGTAGTTTATAACTAGGAAAAGTTATAAATTGGTTCAGATGGTAGGTGCTTTCTCATAGCCTGGGCCGTGAGTAAGTCTGTTCATTGATGTTAAAGATGACAGATCGAAATTGAACCTACCAAAATAGAAGGGTATCCACCCATTCTGATGTTCAGTGTGGGTCTGCTAATCAGCAAATGTCCTGTTCAGGATGGGGCAAAGCCAGGATAAAACTGCCCTTTTCAGGGCACATTGCCAAGTTTTGAAGACCTACTAATACTATTCTTCAGCTGAACATTGAAAGCCTCACTGCAAGCAAGATGAACATTCTTCATCACCTCGCTATGCAGTCTGAGGCACTTGTCATCCTACTGCAGGAGACTCAGTGCACTGATGCAGAGAAGTTGGTACTTCCAAACTACCAACTAGCTGGGTCTTCTTTAAGCAGGAAGCATGGCCTTACCACGTTTGTCTATGAGCAAATGAGATACATGCTTTTGGACCAATCTCCATCGACATTGAAGATCAAGTGGCTGTATGTGGACGTTGATGGTTATAAAATAGTCAACGTTTACAAGCCACTGCCAACGTGATTGTGAACACTGGATCTCCCAGTGTTTCCACACCCCTATCTTTATGCTGGCAATTTTAACTGTCATCATGCTGACTGGGGTTACAACGACAACAGTCCAGATGGTGAGTGTTTGGCTGGCTGGGCAAGTATTAATTGTCTTGCCCTCCTATATAATGCCAAGGACGCTGCCAGTTTTTATTCTGGCCACTGGAACAGTGGCACCAATCCAGATCTAGCTTTCACCAGCGTAGGTCCAAACAGTCACATACCAGATAGACGTGTCCTTGACAAGTTTCCCAGGTCACAACATCAACCTTTGATTATTACACCACCAAGGTTTGCTGTGGCAATGCCAAGCATGCCTGTTAAGTGATGAAACTTCTGCAAGGCCAAATAAAGTCACTACATTGCTTTGAATAAATTTGCAAAGACTTTGTTGCCGCCTGATTTACTTGATGTGGATGTGACTTACCAGGACTTCTGTAACACCATTAAGAAAGCAGCCAAAAAGACTATCACACGTGGGTATCGAAATAATTATATTCCATGTTGGGATGCAGAGTGTGAATCCCTCTATAAAACCTTTCTACAGTCTCCTCAGGGAGACGACTCAAGTTTGGCTGCTACAGCTCTGCTTGCCAAGCTTGGCAGAAAGCAGAGGGATCAATGGTCTGAAGCAGTTTGGAGCATTGACTTCTCACACTCTAGTCGAAAAGCGTGGAGTATTTTGAACAATCTTACTGGTAGATCACAACACTCTCCTTGTCACTGTCCCATTTCAGCCGAGGCTGTTGACCACAAGTCATCTCGACTTGTCTCTCAAGAAGTGTCTGACCTTTGGAGGGCCACAACACCAGATGCAGTAAATATATCTGACAATTTTTCACAGAGAGAATTTACTGCTGCCCTCTAACATTTAAAACCAGGTAAAGCTCCGGGTCCTGATTCCATCTGCTCAAAGCTTATACTCCATGCTGGAGCTGCTTTTAAGTCCTGGTTACATGACTTTCTTTCTTCCTGTTTGTGCCGACTCAAAATTCCCAAGATCTGGAGAAGAGCACTTGTGGTCGCAATCCCAAAACCAGCAAAGCCTGGAAGAGTTATCGATCGATATCTCTGCTCTGTGTCCCCTACAAGATCCTCAAGAGGCTTATCTATGCCCACATTGAACCATTAATTGATCCACTGCTCCCTAAAGAGCAGGCTGGGTTACAATGCAGGAATTCAACCGTAGATCAAGTTGTTCTGCTAACCCAGAACATCGAGGATTCTTTTGAGGCTAGAAAGAAGGCTGGTGTCATATTTGTCAATCTAATAGCTGCTTCTGACACTGTCTGGCACCATGGCCTTACCTACAAGCTGCTGAGACTTCTTCCAGATAAGCACATGGTCAAAATGATTATGGAGCTTGTCCAAAATCGAAGTTCACCCTTACCACCAGTGACAGCAAGCAAAGCAGGCTATGTCGTCTTGAAAATGGCATTCCTCAGAGATCGGTCTTGGCTCCCCTCCTATTTAACATCTATATGTATGATCTTCCTTCCATGATTTCCAGAAAGTTTGCTTATGCTGATGATTAGCATTGTTGCATTCTTCTGGAAACTGGAAGGACTTGGAGGGGACTTTAAGCCAAGACATGTCTACACTCTCAGCATATCTCCAGACTTGGAGGTTGAAGCTTAGTCACACTAAGGTGGTGACGGCAGCCTTTAACTTAAATAATCGAGAGGCCAAACGTGAGCTAAAAGTCTACAACAACAATAGACTTTTACCATTCTGTCCAACCCCTACTTATCTTGGGGTAAAACTGGACAGATTGCTCATGTTTTGTCACCATCTAGTGGCATTGCGCAAAAAACTATCCTTGTGCATCACACTGCTGAGGCGACTCATGGGCTCGGAATGGGGTGCTGGTGCTAAAACACTATGCATAGTCACCTTATCTCTAGTCTATTCAACAGCTGAGTACTGTGTGCCAGTCTGGTGTTGCAGTGCTCACACTTGCCTCATCAACAGTGTCTTGAACAACACCTTGCACATAGTTACTGGATGCCTGCGTCCCACTCCAACGGACCACCTACCTGTACTCTCAGGCATCCAGCCAGCTGAGCTTTGCCGAATGGGAGCGACACTCTCCTTATCTTACTGTGGATCTCTGGACCCTGATCATATCTTGTATGGTCTTTTAAGTGTGTCCTCAGATACTTGCCAAGTGAGACTAAGATACAGATGCCCATTTGTGCCAGCTGTGCGGAATCTTTTGGACAACCTTGCCAGACTTGGCATCCAGGCTTCTGAATGGACAAATCACAAATGGAAAATGGAGTACTGTGAAAATGCTTCCAGGCTCCGTGCTTTTGTTCCTGGGACTGGTACCAGGCCTGTTGGGATGGGCTTACCCCAAGCAGCTTGGGTTAAGCTCAACCGCCTGTGGACAGGTGTTGGGCAATTCCATTCGTCCATGCACAAATGGGATCTCGCTCCTTCACTGAATTGTGAGTGTGGTGCCTCTGAGCAAACTGCAGACCATGTACTAACAGCATGCCCTATACATCGGGCACCACATGGAGCACGAGGTCTGACAGTTTTGTATGATAAAACTTAATGCTGGCTTAATAACACCACTGCCAGCATCTGATTCAGGCAATGCAGCAGTCTGGGGTAATAAGAGGATAAACCCTCGGCCCCAGTCCTGTTGTGTCTGACTTGTAGTGGATACTCTTCAAATGACAAGGACAATGAGTAGGAAAACATGTTTAACAGCTTTAATCCCAAGACGATTTTTGGATTGCTTCCACTGCACCAAGAAATTTAAGCCTTTCTTGAAAAACATTGAATCAGGGACTCACCAGTGAGCCCCATGGTATCGATTGAATAGGCCCTTAGGTCTCGCTGGTGAGTCCTATGGGATTAAACATGTTAAAATGGGAATTGAAGTTTTTCTTGTCTTTTTCTTGAAGTGCCCAACTGTATTTGTAAATATCTGCTTTTTTACAGTAGCTTATAACTTGAAAAAGGCATAAAGATGTTTTAAATGAGAATTAAACCTGGACACATCATTTTGTATTCCAACACTTTCTTTGTTGTGCCACATTAAAGGTTACAACATTATGCAAATATAACAATATAAAAAATCCAGTACTGCATTTTACAATTTTTAAAATTTAGAGTTTGGTACCTGACCTCAAATCACTGCTTTCAAACAATAAATCTGCTTTATTTATTTGTTTACACTGAAAATACAGTTTATTTTTACTGAAAGTAAAGATTTTATATACCAAAGTAATATGTGATCAAAGTCACCCTGAAGCCAGGGTGTTTTGCTCCTAATATGGGATGTCAGATCAAAAAAGCATTGTTGTATGAAGAAGTTGGGATCTAAAATGTTTCAATCAATTTGTTTTAAAAAGTTTATTTTTTGATGATGTGGACATGTAAATCAAGATAGCTTTAAAATGATTAAAGTCACCCTGGTTTATGGTAATTTTTTTTGTTTCAAAATTTATGTTTAATATTCTTTTAATAGGTTTATTTTAGTAATGTTACAATATATTTTATATTTTTTAAAGATCATTCTAAATTGATGAAAATACAGGAATCACTTGAAAATGCTAATCAATGTAACAATGACCTGAAACTTGCTAATCAAAAACTTTCTGCTGATGTGGAAAGACTGAATGGCATGTTTGAGGTTGCTCAGAGTCGTTCAAATAATTACAAACAGAAATTTCTTCAGTATGTTATTTTTGTTGCTGTTTAGTGTTATGTTATATCAATTTTGTTTATCTGAATAATAAGGACTGAAATGGCATTTTAAAACAAGTCACTAAGCTATTAATTATTGTTGTTACTGGTATTAAAGTTATTACTTTTTTGTATTATAGTTTTGGTTGTTTTTAAAATAAACTTTTAAGAGTATTAGAAGTTTATTACTAACATCAGGGCTGCAGAGCTAGTAATAAAATATATGGCTCCAGCTCTATTTCTGGTCTGATACCTTTACAAAATGAATACCTCTAGGTTTAAGTATATTACACTGACAAGCTGTAGTTGTATTATTTCCATTACTGCTTATATTAGAGGTGGGAAACCTGCAGCCCATGGGCCAAATACAACCCACAAGGTATTTCAATGCAATTTGGGTGTGGTTGGGAAGAAGCATATCAATCTCATTGAATAAAATGGTGCTTTTTTGCTTTATTTTAACAGCCAGGGTATGATAATATAAATGTAGGCCCACCAAAAAAAATTTGTGTCAAGTCAACACCACAAAAGCTGATAAATGGACCAATCACACTTTTCTTTTGCTTTTACCTGATGAAGTCTGCCTGATGTAACAGATGAAACGTCGTTGAGTTTTTCTTTAATAAATATTTACGCCTTCTGTATTTGTTGAAGTTTTACTTGCCTCTGATTCTACCAGAAGAACATATGGATTTTAAACTAAGGGATCTGTTTTGTTACCTTTGTTGCTTGCAATTGTGGTGGATGTTATGACAGAGAATGCAAGAGAAGACTTAATGAAAGAGGTTTTGTATGCAGATGATTTGGTACTGATGAGTGAATCAATGAATGGTCTGAAGGAAAGATTTTTCAGATGGGGAAGTGCATTGGAAAGCAAGGGACTAAAAGTGAATCTTGAAAAGACAAAGGTGATGGTGTGTATGTCAGAGGGAATAGACCCATGTGGAATATGTGACAAAATAGTGACTCTAAATTCAGTTTTATGTACAAAATGTGACCAATGCATTCACAGAAGGTGTTCAGTGTTGAAGAAAGTAACTCCTAGTGTGGCAAAATTTTTTTGTTTGTAGTAAATGTGATAAGCAACAAATAGTGCAGGAAAAATGCAACAGGAGGTAATGTGTGACGAAATGGAAACTGTAAAAGGATTTTGCTATCTTGGCAATAGGCTGAATGTCAGTGGAGGATTTGAACCTACTGCAACTGCAAGAACAAGATAGGGATGGAAGAAATTCAAAGGGTGTGGAGAGATACTGTTTGGAAAAAGATTTTCTTTGCAGATGAAAGGAAAGATATATAAAAGCTATGTGAGATCAGCTGTGTTACCATAGAAGTGAAACATGGTGTTTGAGAGAAAATAAAGTAGCTAATTCAGATTTTTAAAGAAATAGCTTTATTTCACATTTATTTGTTAAGCTTGTCCTCAACAACTTGTGCATACTTCACTTTTTAAAGTGTGCCACAATCATTCCTAATCGAAAATCATAAAAAGATCACAAAATTGTTGCAAACCATCAACTCTTTTATTTATCACCCATTGCCATGCATAACAGAAAATTTCTAAACATCTTATGGATTGAAACATTGAAACACATTACTTTGTACAACATTTATCACCACCTATTAAAATGTTTCTACAATGCAAGACCTTCTCAATGCATTGTTGCTGTAGATCTAGACTTGAGCATTTGAACATACAAAAAACTCATACACAAATTAACACCAACAACATATTGCAAACACAATCACCAGGTTTATAATAAACTCTCAAAAAAGATGCAAGCATCCACTCAATACAACAGCACACTCTAAACTCAAATGCAACAAGACTAATATTCCACTAGGTTGAGTTTTGTCTCTTACATGTTTCAACTTCAATACCTCCAAATATTCCACTCCTCCTCCTCCTTAAAACCAGGGTTGTGGAGCTAGAGTTGGAATATTTATCTGATTCTGACTCCTGATGTTCAATTTAATTACATATTGATGATGTCAACTGTGCAGCTTACATGGCCTTGTATGGCAGTGCAGTACAGTATCCTTTTTAAGAGAACCTTGCCACATATCTTGCCATGCAATGTACAATTCATGCAAAGTTTACATTTAAATTTTAAGCAAATCGTATTTTGCATAATGCTATTGCCCTTACTTGGGAGATGGTGCAGGAAGTTAGAGTTGGAATCCTAGAAATTCTAGGAGTTAGAGATGGTGTCGAATCTTAAACCTTCTGACTCTGCAACCCTGCTTAAAATAAAAAAAAACATAACATTCTGCCAAGAAAAGAACAATCAAAGTATTGGACAGATATGGTACAGTTTCTTGTTTGCTTGTAAATAACTAAATATGGAATTTAAAAAATTGTTTTAAACTCGCGATCTTCAGACATTGCAACTGTTTCCAAGTGCTTAATGTTTTAATTGTTTGACATGTGCTTTGACCTTATATTGCACTAAAATTGGTTGGCAGCTGCATGCTGGTAATCACTTCTTGCATTCAACTGCTTTTGGTAAAAAAACTCCCCTTGCCTTCTTGTCTGACAAAAGTTCTTTAATCTTGGAGAATGTGCAGATAGGTTTCATCAAGATTTAGCTTTATATGTAGGCTTCTAATTAATAGTATACTTTGTTTTTTGATGCTCTGGTGCACAAATTGCTATGTTTAATATAAACAATAACCACAATTTTCTTTCTTTGTTTCAATTAACTTTAAATGTTTGCTAACTGAGGAATTTTGAATATTCAAATACCAAAAATAACATTTGAGTATGACACTACTCAAACTGAAAAATATTCAAAATTGCATTTGGAATACATTACTCTGGGATATATCCAAGACACAAACAATCCTCACCTATATGATAGAAATACTGTTAATTTAATGGGCACTTATTTCAAACTTTTACTGGCAACACAAGCCCACCCTTTCTATCAAATTAATGTAAATTTTTGATCCATTGTCAAACATCAAGACCACAATTTTTTCTAACAACTATAACATTAACATCAATATTTTAAATGGTAATGCCCATGGAAATGTAAAAAAAATCTCATGCACCCTTACACTACAATCATTGTACCATATCTTATCTCCAGAAAAATATTAGAGTCACTAACACTATTCCCAACAACATAAATCCTTTAAAGCAACATTAATACATAACTTACAAAACTGGCACAGTCCATTAATGTGCAAAAGTCTATGTTGACTTTATTAAATGATTAAAGGATCGTTTCCACTACGAGCATGGAAAAGAGCATTCTTTGTTTCTTTTATTGATCTTTGATTGAAGCGAGCACAAAAAAATCAATAGAACAAACAAAGAATGCTCTTTTTCACACTCGTAGTGGAAACGGGCCATAAGAGATGGCTTTTTCAAGACCAACCTTGGAGGAGGAAAAATAACATCAGAACCGTTCTAAGATTACCTATTCAACAAAAGGGTTGTCAATCAAACTTTCTGTTTCTGTAGATTTTTTAAAGTTTTGTATCAGCAGAAACTTTTTTCAAATTCTTGTTTTAATTGTTTTGTGCAGAATCCAGCAAAATCTTATTCAATTACACAAGACAAACAAAAAATTAAAATCTGCTCAAGGTGATTCCCAACAATGTAAAGGTGATTTTTTTTGTTTGTGGTATACTTTTGCAAATTGCTTTTCCGTCTTAAAATCATATTTAAAATCTTACAGCAGTTATAAAAACTTGTTTCTTTCATTTGGTTTATAAAGGGTTGTATTGGCAACAAATCAAGATTAAGACACAACACTTTGCAATTTTTCAGCACTTTAATTTCACTTCAATGAATTCATAGTTGATACTTACTTGCTTAATAAACAAATACATAGTCAGGATCTACATTGCTGTTTACACAAATTTTTAAGAGACTAATGGTATTGTGTTCACAGTATTGACAAATGAATGGCTATCAATTTTTGAATTTTAGTGACTTTTTGTTTTTCAACACATTTAGGTTCTAATTCCATAGAAAACCATTCTGATACTCTTCCTGAGCTGTTAAGGTTTGCAAGTAAGATGGAGATTAAAAGACCATGCATCATAAATTGCACACATTTGATTGTGTTTTATTAGACAGCTAAGTTTAGAAATAACAAAAAACTATCAAAAGGCTATAGACAACATTGCAAATTGCGAGATGCATTGTCATCCAGCTAGATCATGGTGCTATCTTGTTGCACATTGATTGGTTTCACTCTTTTTCTGAGGATTTCCTGCATTTCTTACAAACAATATCTTTTTCCATTTTAGGGGTTACTTTCTTGATTTTCTCACATCTACCATGAATCCATTTTTCACATATAGTACACAACATCAAATTAACCATTACCCTTCCACTGCATACACCACATGGGTCAATCCTACTCTTTGGTGCTTCTCCTTCTGATCCACACACCATCACTTTTGTCTTAATGTTAACCTTTATTCCTTTTCTTCTGCAAGTCCTTCGTGGTCTCACTTGCAAAGACTAAATCATCCGTATATGAAATTTCATTTGTCAAATCCTCCCTTGCATTCTCTATTATCACATCAACCACAATTGTAAATAATAAGGGTGACAACACTGATTTCTGGTGACAAAAAATTTCTCTGATAATCCTGATCCAACTTGAACTTTGTTGTTACTCCCTCATATAGGCTCATCACTGCTCTCACCAACATCTCTAGTAAACCTCTTTGTCACATTGACCATGCAATAACTTTTCTGGACACTCTATCAAAAGCTTTTTTTATATCCACAAAACACTTGCATAGCTTTTTGTCCATATTTCGGTACTCCTCGTGCCTTCTTAATACAGGGTGCACCATAAATACTGTTAATAATTTTATATGTAAAATAATTTTTTTAAAAGAATGGGTTTGTATTTCCATACAAATAGTATAAGATTATCTTTAATTACACTAAATATTTATATTAAAAGAATTCAAGGCTGGCATGCTCCACAAACTCACCTTTAGTGAAGAAAAATTATTCACAGTGGAAGCAATGTTTAACAGCCAAAATGATAGAGTTTTGTCAAAAAATATACAATATCTAAAAGACTGAAAAAAATTACCAGAACACAGAAACTTACCTCCTTAGTGGTTTGGGCCGCTGTATCATCTAAGAGGAGATCACCCCTAATTTTGTACCCACTGGAGTCAAAATCAATAGCAATGTCTACATAAACATCATGTTGGAAAATGGCTTGATACTATTGACTAAAAAACTTTATCTTGATGGAAATTGGACATTTCAACAGGACAAAGTGACTTCTCATACTGCAAACATTGCTCAGAATTGATGTAAGGAGAATTGTCCATGTTTCATGCCTAGGTTGATTGGCCTCCAAGTTCGCCTAATTTAAACACTAAGGACTATTGTATGTGGCCAGTATTAGAAAGGAAAGCTTGTGCTACTCCTGCAGTGTCCATACCTATTTTAAAGAAAAGATTGGTAAAAGCTTGGACAAAAATTGATCAAAAAATTATTCATTTCACACTGAATGACTTCCCTCATAGATTAACATTACTTCAAAAGGTGATCATTTTTAATAAACATTAATTAATTATTTGATTTGTTTACTTTCACATTTTATAACCTGGTAAGTATCATATTTTAAACAAAAATTTTTACATGTATTTCAATAATTTTTTTATTTAACAGTATTCATGGTGCACCCTGTATATACAGAGCATCTATGGTCTCTCTTCCAGGCATAAACCCAAATACAAAGCTTCTGTCAAGTAATTGCATTTATTCTCTTCATGATCTTTTCCATGTGATCTTTCCAAAATTTTTCTTTGATAATTTTTGTTGAAAGCCAGTCTTTCATCACTTCCTTTTATATATCTTCCACCCTCCACATCTTTTCCATCTTTTTTCAATAACTTCACAAGTTGAAAGACATTATTTGGATTTTCACACAGAATATCCATCTGCCTTTCTGCCTTCATTTTCATTGCTCTTGCAACCACTATTTGATTTCTCATCTTGCTGTATCTATTCTTGATCTCTTTAGATCCAATCTTGCCCAATTCTTTGAATACTTTTTTTCTGCGATTGCAGCTTTCACATCTTCATTCTACCACTACATGTTACCCCTATTGATCCTGACCATTCTCCTTCCATACAATTCATCACAGGCCTTTAGAACACCATCCATGAAAGACTTCCACAAGTTTGATGCTTCACATCTTCCAGTTCTTCAACTTTCTTTCTTTAAATTTTGTTCATGTGTTTTTTCAGCTTCCATGTCCTTCTTCGAATAATCCGTTTCCTTTTTATCTCCTTTATCATTTTCTTTTTAACCATGTGAGTCACCACCAAACTATGTTGCAATTCTTGAGGAATCACTTTTACATCCTTTAAGTATCTTCCATGTTTTTGTGCAACCAGTACAAAATCAATCTCAATTTTATTATTTTCTGATTTGAATGTTACTTTTTTTTTCCTTTTTGTGAAACCATGTATTTACAACCAACATTTCCTTTAAGCTACGCAGCACTTTTGTTTTGCTGCACACTGCATAAGTATTGGCAAGACAAGCTAAATACGCGCTTTCAATCAGAAACAAGCTCCACACAGTGGTGGATATTTAAATAGCTTTCATCTCATCTTTCAGACTCCAAAAATCATGGTGATCACTAAAAAAAAGGTTTCTCTTTGGTATCATCTCTGACATCCCTATTTTCCTCCCAAACCTGAGGTGTTCTCTAAAAAAAAAAAGTTCTTCCCTTCAATTTCATCCCTGATTTCCCTATTTTGTTCCTAAAATGTGTTCTCTAAAAAATTCTTCACCTTGAAAATAGCATGAAACCTTGAAAAGTCAGGACAAAAATTGGGAAATAGAGAGATTGATTCTAGGTGAAGACTTTTTTTTTTTAGAGAACATCTTGATTTTGGGAACAAAATAGGGAAATCAGAGATAAAATTGAAGTGAAGACCTTTTTTTTTTTTTTTTTGGAGAACACCTTGATTTTGGAAACAAAATAGGGAAATCAGAGATGAAATCGATTTTTTCGGAAAGAAAAGTGAAAGACAAGATCAAAACTCCTTTTCTTTTTTACTAAACATCAATTTCTGAAAATCCTTGCCTCGGGTCCCTAAATTTGAATATCCACCACTGCTCACATGGCCTTTCATGCACACTAAGCAAGCTCTTAGAGGGAACATTGTTTGCAACACACAATTTTTTCATCACAAAACTCAAGCAGCATTTTTCCTTCCATATTTCTTATCCCAAAACTATTTTCACCATGCATGCTTTCAAACTCATCAATATATTTTTCAACATGATCATTAGAGTCTTCCAGTCCTAGAACCATTACTGCAGATCCCAGTCATAGGCCATCTTGTCATAAAATTGATACTTTTCCTCTGTTGTCCTTCCACTTTATGGTGCATATGCACATATTACTTGCACCAATTTTTGCCTGAAGTCTAGCACCATAGCCATCACTCAACCACTTCTTTGAACTTCCAAAACTTTCTCACTCAGTTTTTTTTTGACTAAGATTTTAATTTCTCCAATTCTTAAAAAATTACTGGACCACCACAGCTCATACCTTCTTTTATTAATTCCCAGAAATTGAGCTCCTTCTCCCCTCCACTGCACCTCTTGCACACAGCACACATGCACCATTCTTTTTCTCAACTCCTCACTCACTTCCATTTCTCACACAGTGACCCAAGATTCCATGTCCCAAATCTAACAAGTGTCAACCCAGATATTCTTAGCACCCCCTGCCCATTTAAGGGCTGCCAAGAACTGGGGGCCTGGTTTATTTTTTTCACAAGAAAATTTTTTTGAAGCTTATTTTTTAAAGCCACATGCCCTTGCTGACGCCAACCACAGTTTTAAGCTCCAGCCCTAGCCTTTGCCTGAAAAGGCAATCCCTGCAAGGCAGCAGGATGATCAGTTGTTTATCCTATGGTTTTAAACACTTGCCAAAAGTCAGAGCCCTGTTTGATAATGGAGACTGGACTGCATGCAGCTGGGGTTGGCTTGACAGGGAGAAGCGATGTGTTTACATTCATACTTACATGTGCATTTAACATATGCCAACACCTGTGTTACTGATCTCAAAAAAAGTTTTCACTTAAAGCCAAAATTCTGTTTATTAAACACTTTCACAACCCCCAGAATATAGTCAAACAACCCATCTCAGGTTGTAAACCACTGAGCTAGGTAAAAATGAAAGCAAATACTTCAGGTTTAGTTTTATCATGGGTTGCCAACCTGTTCAATTTTTTATTTAAACAGTTCACCTTGTGTGCCTTTCTTTTAAACAATGCTTTTTTTTGTAAAAATAACATTTGTCAAAAATAAGAAAAAACAAATTTCATCATTTTTTGCATTCTATCTTTCAAAAATTTAAAATTTTCAAGACAGAATTTTCTATTTTAGCAACTTGTAAAATGTATTATGAATTAAACTAGACATTGTTCACAAAAACTAATTTTGTCATATTGTCCTTTATGAATTCATATTAAAAGATATTAGTTTTATTCAGAGTTATTAGTATTGAAATATCAGAAAAGGAAAAAAATAATTAGAGAAAAACCTAATAAAAATAAATAGATAATTAAAAAATACAGTACATAATATTAGATACAAATTAGAAATATTAGATACAAATTTGTTTATTTTTAATAAAGTTTGATGCCAATATTTAATAATTGTAGCAGGTTGTTTATATTGTTGCAAGAGATGTTCCAATTAAATTTGTCTTTTTGAAATACTAATTTTGGTATTAATGTTTAATATAGAAATACTTTGGTTAGGAAACAATAAAAGTTAATTGAAACTGAGCAAAAAAAGATGATGTTTATTGCTTATTTTTACAAATGTAAAATTTAAGTTATTATTAATGTAAAAGTCTTTCTAGCTCTGGTTTTGATCAAGTTTTAAAATCAGCAAATTTATTTAGTGTGCATTAACTTCACCCTAGCTTATCTGTACTATTCTTATATCTTTATCATATCAACTAAAAAAACCTAAAAAGTTTTTTTATAAAATTTTTTTGAGTTTTAGTTTCAATTTAGCTGTAGTTCATCAGTACTATTTCACTGCTAACATGTGAATGATATCGTCAAAAATAGTTAGTCAAAACTGGAAATAATAGAATCATGTATATTTTTGTTTGAATTATAATTCATAACAGTTTTTATTGTTTTTTTGTTGCAAAAGTCCTAACTTGTCAATAATCATTCAGAAAAATATTGTTTAGTAATCTAACGATTCTTTTTTAGCATTTCCATTTAAAAGTGAACATGTTCCTGAGGAAAAAACTTCTGTTGTTCTGGCTCCTGACACTTGCTTTGCTGACTCTCCCCCACCCAACATTTTGAATGAAGAAAAAACTACTCTGGATTCCACAATAGCAAAAAACTCTAGTTTTAACAAACCACCAAGAAATAAATCAATTCTTAATTTTTTTGAAATTACCAAGTCCAAGAAAAAAGAAGCACTTTTAAGTGATAAGCCTGAACAGTTATCACGAAATATAAAAAAAACAAATTTTGATCCAGACGAAACAAGAGTTGATCAAGTATTTTTTTTTGAAAATGACGATAAAGAATTATCTATTCCTTCTTCTCCAGTACTTAGTGGCAAGCTCAATGCTGCTAGAAAGCAGGACTGTCATAAAGAGAACTTAGATGAAACCAAAGACAGTCCCAGTCTGTTGAAGTCAGTCAAATCTTTCAAGGTTTTACTTATTTTTTTTTAATGAGTTGATTCACAAAAATAATAGTAATTTTTTGTTATTGTAACTGTTTAAATTATTAGTAAAAATTTTTCATGAGAATATTTTTGATTTGTTGAAATTGTGAAATATTTTGTTATATTTGCTGATATTTTTGGATTATATTTTCTATAATTATGTATTTTTTAATCAAAAACCTATATCTGTAAGCTAGATAAGGTTATTATTTGACATTTTTGGACTATCTTATGACTTTTTGGAAGATACTTGATTCATCTCATTTAAAAACTACTACATTAATTTTCAACACCCTAAGATTCAAGATTTTGTACTAATAGTTGCTGTTATGTTGTGTATAAAATAATATAAACTTATCTAATGTAGAGTTAAATTTTTCCAGGTTCCTCTTCATGTTGATCAAAGTGTAAAGAATAAAATACCTAATATTGAAGGTTATATTTACTATGTTGTTTTTTTTGTTAAATGTAATAAATTTTTTTTCTTTGAAAGGAGTTCAAAAACAAAAAAATTACATTTAGTACACTAGGCTTTGTGCTGACTGATCCATGGGACTTATGCTTTTGTTTAAGCTTGTCTTATATGTTAAATATTGTGCAGTGGTTTTTAAGACCTATGTGATGTATGCATTTATGTCCTCTGTCAGTTAGTTTTAATGAAGACAATGGCTATATGTAAATATTGTATAACTTCAAACTACCTTTTTGAGTAGTGTTTACAAACTCTGGTATTGAATGAAAAGTACTTGTTCAAGACTACCTGTTTTTATCTTAAGTGTTTATCTTTCCAACTATTAAAAAGTTGTATTTTATTTTAGATACCTGCAATATTCCAAAGAAAAATTTATTTCACAATGATAGCTTTACTATTCACAGTAGAAGCAACATTCGTTCAATATCTCCCATTCAGGTTAAAGAGTCTCAGGTGAAAAAAATCTGCATCATGTAGACATGTTTATTATTGGTTAATGCAGAGTTTGTCAAAACTTTTTTATTCATAGAATTCCCAGTCTTATCATTTTACAAACTGAACACTTGGTCAAAAAAATTTCTAATCACAAATTTGTGAAAAATATAAATGAACTTGTATTTTGCACATTAAAAAACTAAGGCTACTTTAATTACTGTCATAACAGAAGGTACATATGAAGTAAGAATGTGAAATAAAGTATGTTATGCCAGCTCATTGTGACATATTTAAACAAGTGGTTTGTGGTACAAAATTTAAATATTGTCAGCAAAAAACTCATCTCTAAGCTTTTCGTTTGGAAGCCATTTACATGAAATCATGCAAGCCAAATTTATGTCCCAAAAAGGATTTGTTTACAACTTGAAAATCTTGTGCTGATCATGCATTTTAATGCCTTTCTCAAACATTCAATCATCTTTGTTCAGTTTTATTAGACAATCATTTGATATTTATTTCTTTTATTCCAATGTTTATCTCCTGACAAGTGTCGAACAAAAAGCTTAGAGATTAATTTTTTTGGTGGCTATATCATTATGACATACTTGCAAACTGTCATGTCAACTCCCAGAGCATAAGTGTTCTGGAGAACATAGTTTGAGAAACCCTGGGTTAATGACGTAAAGACCAATCATAAGTTTTAAAATAGTGCTATTAATGTTTGTTTAGAAAAATTGTTCAAAATTGACAAGCTAATTAACACTGAACTAAAAATCTGCAATGAATCAAATAGCTTATTAAGGTAGTGCTTTGTTTTTTGCATCACTTTTACCTGAATTGTACACAGAAACTATGGGCAATTGAGGTGAAAGTCTTCCAATAAACACAAAACTAGTTTTAGCTTAATGTATATTTGCACATAAAGGACTCAAAGCAGATTAAAGTACTGTAAAAGAGCTATTCATAGACAGCATTAGTGACCAGGGATGCCAGCTTGTTAAAATTTTTAAGTGAATCTGAATCCCTACTAATGCAAAGGTTTGTTTTTGCTTGTGTCCAACCTATGTAAAATATTTGATTCTTGGCTCTTTGAGTCTCTTTAAGTTTTATTATTGATTTTTGAAATATAAAAATTATGAATGCAATTTTTAAAAAAGATACTATTTATTTGCTTAATCAGCCACATGAAGGTGATTGTAGTTTAAATCAAGATGAGCTTTGCACAAGCATTGATGAGTTATTTAATAAAACGGATGGAATTCTTCCTGGAGATATCACTGCCAACAACATAGATGATCTAGATGTGGTGTTTGGTGATAATGGTGAGAACAATGATAATGACCATCATGTAATAGAAGAAAGGTTAGTCCTATTTTTTTTCAATCTTAAAAATAATTAACTTTGCATGCAAGCTAATTACTAAAAAAAATGTTGCATCTCATGTCAATGCTACAATGAAGTTAAATCTCTATAAACTCTATAATCAAATGGCTTTGCCTGGAGTACCAGAGAGGTTGCTAAACTCCAATTATTCACACAGTTAGCATTGCCTCAATTTCTTATGGATCATCTATACTTAATGTGCTGCCTCTGCTGCCTATGTCACAAACTGCTTTTTATAAAAAGTTTGGGAAACCTTGGAGTAGATACACTTAAAATCAGTTATTCTAACTTCACCTGCCATGTGATAACCCCTAATGTGCTCATGTATGTGTTGCAGGTCACCTGATTTGAATCTTGCTACAACTTTATCAAATCAGGTGCCATATAAATATCAGTCTGTGGTGAGAAAAAGGAATGAGAGAAGGAGACTAAATGCTGAGACATGCCCACAGTGTGAAGCTTACTACAGGTGAAAGCGAAACACCCATTGCATTGTCTTGTTAAGAGATTTTAAAGGTTGTCATTTTTTAATTTCATGTAACTAATTTTACTTCAATAGTTTTGTTTTCATTTTTTAGAAACTGGGTTGTAGAATTGCACTGATGATATATAAAATCTAATTGTATTAATTTAAATGCACAATTTACAAAGATATTAATATTAGCATATTGCTGATTGTCCTGCTCATTTATGTATTTCTTCATTTATTTATCATTACACACAGCGTTATTGAAAAATTAATTTTTTTATGTCACCTTGGCCACATTTTGATCTAGTTTGAGTTTATTTGTCCAATCTTAAAATAAATTTACTTTGCCTTGCCTTTGTCTAAATCATAGTCCTTTTTTTGTATTTCCTGGATCACATTTGTTCATTTTTACAACTTAATTTGCTGCATATAGTAATAGCAATAATTAAAAGAATGTGATTGTGCAACTGGTTTTTAAAGATATAAAAAAGTTGCTGTAAAATTTGTGAATAAATAAAATCTTTTTTGTATTTTTTTAATTAAAAAGTTGGAATCATGAATGGTAGCAGGAGTCATGACAAATATGTGTCCTGGAGCATTGTCCTGATGAAAAAACATCTCTAATGTTCCACTTCAATTTTTTTTCATAGCTTCCTTAAATAATTGGCATATGATTATTTAATAATAGATTGTTTCTTGTCTAATAATTATCTGAAATTATAATTCACCAGTATGACTTCCTAAGAATCATTGCAGAGATCACTTAGCTGATAATTTTTTGAGGTTTCCATTGTTTTGATTTTTATGGTCGCAATTTCTGGATAAGTGTTTCTGGCTTATTGTTGGGTTGACAAATGACACTTTGAGCTTAGACTTTAATTAAAGACGATTTTAAATAATTGCATGAATATGTTTCTGGAAGATTTCCAACTTTATTGCAATATATAATTTTGTCAAACACCAATGTGAGCAATATGTCATTAATTTTATCAATGATTTTTTGATTGGTGACTGTGGCTAGTCTTTTTTTACAAGGCCCATCTTTCATGTTGTCCGTATTTTGTTTGAAAGCAGCTTTCTAACAATACTGAACAAAAGAGATGTGGAGATAGTAAATTATTGCTTGAAGTCCTATTTTGTTCATTTTCTTTATGGTACAACAAAAATTATTAAGTTAAAAGTTAAAAAAGTTCTACATAAAAGAATTCAAGATTGTATCTGGTCTTCTGTATAAATTTTTCAATCACCATTTAGCATATAATCATATATTTATTGCTTTGGTTTTTTGCTTACCATATATTGCTGTCAAACATTAGTATTGAGCTATATGCATAGTTTGATGTGTTGATTATTGGTTAATTTTGATATTGGTCTAACCTTACTGTGTGGCTGAAGTATTATTTAAAGTCTTATGCTGCAGCCTGCTAAGGAATTTCGAACCAAACGCTCAATCAACTTAAATCATTGCAGTGCAATTCAATGGCATGCAGAAAACTTGAAATACAATTATTTTTAGCCCAGCAAAGGTTTTTCACTTTAAGAAAAAACACAGGCAGAATCAAGGCAATGGACCTTTTTTGGCAGGGTTTCCTACTAAATTTTTGCTTCAAATTCCGGTTAGAAAGAAGATTAATTCAAAATAGTAACTTCGAAATTAAAGTGAACACCAAAAAAAAGATCATTTTGATTTCCGCACTGATAGTGATCTGCAATAAACGTCCTGACAAAAATCTTACTTGCTGTAGGCAAAAGATTAGGCACCTCTGGTTTAAATACTAATCAATAAAACAGCTTTAGATTTTAAATGCATTTAATAATTGCCATTACTTGAGAAAATATTAAGAGTTATTATGTTTTATGAAGGCAAAAGTTAGAAAAGTTTTTCTTTGATTTATCACTATTGTGGAGTGTAATGATTAAAAAGTTGAAAATGTTAACTTTATAACAATTAATGCCAATCTGTGCTTCTTTTGACAAATGTAAAATAGTAAGTGGTCAGAGTAATTCAAAACTAACATATTGGAACAATTTATTTGTAAATTGTCAATTTTATTCAGTGATCTATCAAGTGATGAACGTGCAAAAATTATCCAAGAAGTTTGTCGTCATCGATACCAATTTGCTCCTCCCTCAACACCAAATAACTTTTGGGAAGTTGGTATTCCAAGCACTGCTGAGTGCAAGAGGAGAGGTGGGTCAAATTATGTGATTCACCATTCACTGGTACAATATCCAGACAGAGGTTTGGTGTGCATGTGAAAAGGCAAAAGATTTTTAATAAAAATCACATGATCCAGGATTTTGAAAATAGTGATTTGCAAAAACAGGTAAGCACTTAACAGCATTCTCTTTGTTTATGCGTATACATAAAAATTACACCTTTTTTTAATGTCTGCAGTTGTGCAAAGCACATTTTATGGCACTAACTAGATGTTATGTTATGCTATGGAAACGGCCACAACAATTAGGCCTACCTAATTTGTATGCATCCTATTCATGTTTGGGTATTCAGCAGAGAAACTTTATCTATTAATGCAATTTAATTGGACAGGATATATTCTTGATGAAGACGACCTACCTGGTGATGTTCAAGATTACAACCGTCGACGCAGAAAGAAGCCATACCAGGCCCACTTTCCAACCAAGCATGATTAGCTGAAGCTATATCTACTTGAAGTTTTTCATAGATGCTGTTTGTAGGTAAGCACTCCTATTTATCACAAGTGCATAGCAATGTATCTGAAAGTACTTACTATCTTGTTGCATCAGTGGTGTGACCCTTTGGTTTTGCAGTAATATTTTTCATTTTAGTTTTTATATCAATTATATGCCCTGTATCTGCAATTTTTTCTTCATGTTAGTCAAGTTGGTAAAATAAGCTGCACCGAAATACCAAATACTTCTGAATATGTCTAATATATGTCTATCTTCTTTGTAGTCATTTTTTTCCAACCATTGACCTTTCTCTAATCTTTAGGTTTAGAACCGAAAATTATATCTGGTTATGTATAACTTTTTGCTTGGCGGTCTTACAAGCAGGCTACGTTTCAGTCATATCTCTAATAAAAACTAAAAAACCAAAATAAAATATTTTAACCGGACAGTAATATCTTGGCATCTTGGTGGTGGTGGTGGTTTTACCCGACCCATTCCTGGGGATGGGGGCGCGGATCAATTCCGCGGAATCCCAATAATCGGGCGACTCCCCACGGACGGGACCAGAGGTCCAGAAGAGAAGGGGTGTGGCCGAAAATGGCCCGACGCAGAGGGTCTAGTACAGGGAAGTCGAGCACGAGATGTGAGAGATCCTCTGGTTCAGAACCACAGTTGCTGCATGAGGGAGTCTCGGCTCGACCAACCCTGTGGAGATAAGAGTTAAGGAGGGTGCTGTGCCCGTTGCAACGTAAACGGGAGAGAGCACAGCGAGCGGAGCGAGGGAGAGTAAGCTCCTCGGGAGATACTGAAGGGATTTGGTGTTGAAAGAAACCAGATTGGACACTGCGTCTCCAACTGGTGTAGAGGGATAGTCGTTGGGAGGAAATAAGGGGTGCGAGGGACACTGATATACTGGAGGGATCGAGAGAGGCACCGGCTTTAGCTAGAGAGTCAGCTAAGTCGTTACTTGGGAGGGAAGAGTGACCAGGTATCCATTGTAGATGGACAACCTTGGATTGAGATAGAGAGTTAAGAAGAGATTGAGTATTGGATAGGGATTTGGGGGTTAAATATGGTAGGGGATTAGAGAGAGTTGATAGGACAGATAAAGAGTCGGAAAAGAAGGTGATAGATTCGAAATTACATGTCTTGGAGTGAGAGATACACCATTCAAGAGCATGTAGGAGAGCGAAGGTTTCAGCACTATAACTGGTAGCCCAGAGACCAGTCGAGAAGGAAAGCGAGGTAGCAGTGACACACTTTGTACACTTGATGTGTATCCCTGCACCACCCTGTCCCAGCCCGCCAGGTACCGAACCGTCAGTCCAGGCAGAGATATCGCTGTGAGATAGAGTGGAAAGGTGGGAGGTAGCTGCAGTGTTGCGAAGGGAGGGGGGTCTTTGCGAGAGCATGGGGATGAGAGGTGGAGTGAGATTGTGTAACTAGATGGGGCAGACCAGGGGGGTTTAGGAGGGCAGAGGATTAGAGATTCACGGGTAAGATGTAGGTTAGGGTAAGGTTATGTGATCTGGAGAAGGATCTCCATGAGCTCTTCTTGAGACGTGTACGGGGGTTAGAGTTCGCAAGAGAGGCTATGGGAAAGGTGGAAGGTAGACGGAGGGCTCGTTCAAAGAAGGAGAGGGATTGGTGGGTGAGGGTGACTCGTAGTGGAGGTAGAAGTGCTTCTATATGAAGTAGAGGAATGGGAGTGGACGATAGACAACCTGTGATTACTCTACAGGAAGATTTATGCATCCTCTCCACAGAGGTGATGTGAGTAGGAGATGAGAAGGGAAACCAGCCTGGGGAAGCATAGGTGAGGATAGGGCGAATGAAGGCTTTGTATAGGGTGCATAAGGATTCTTTTGATGGACCCCAGGAGGCAGAGGCAATGGAGCGGAAAGCACGGAATCGGCTGTGAAACTTTTTCCGTAAGGATAAGACGTGATATTTGAAAGAGAGAGTGCGGTCAAAGGTTACACCGAGAAAGGTTGGACGAGGGTTGAATTTGAGAGGGGTGTTAAGAATGTGCAGAGAGGGTTGTATACGTGATTGGTAGGGGTCTAAGCTGAAGAAGGATGTTTCACATTTGAGGGGGTTGAGAGGAAGGCGCCATTTTGAGGACCATTCCACCAGTCTGTTGAGGGCAGCTTGTACTACAGCGGTTGCACACTCAACACTCGGGGAGGAGGCCCAGATGGCTAGGCCATATGCATAGAGAGAGGTCTTAACAGATGCAGGAAGGAAAGTAGGAAGGTCATTGATGTATAAAGAGAAGAGAACTGGTCCTAGAATCGAACCTTGGGAACTCCTCTTCGGAGACGGAAAGGACGACTGTATGAATTACAGATACGGACTTTCGAACGGCGATCTGAGAGGTAGGATCGTATCCATTCGACAAAGCAAAGAGGAAGATCTAATGAGAGGAGTTTAGAGAGAAGGGCAGAGTGCCAAACTGAGTCAAAAGCTTTCGCAAAATCCACAGTGGCAAGGACTGTACGTGCGCCTGGCTTAGATTGGTGGAAGGAATCTGCGATTGACTGTGAGAGAAGGAGAACCTGGTCTACAGTCGATCTACCAGGTCTAAAATCAGCTTGCACGGGTGAGAGAATGTCTTGTTGTTCGAGAAAATAGGTTAGTCGTCTTAAAACCATTCTTTCGAAGAGTTTGGAGGTACATGAAGTGAGAGAAATGGATCTATATAAAGAAGGTGAGTCAGAGGGTTTTTTGGGTTTCAGAATGGGGATGATTGTTGATTGCTTCCAGGCAGACGGGAAGGTGTGTGTTGACCAAGAAAGGTTGAAGATGTATAGAAGAAAATTTAGCGCAGATTGTGGGAAGTGGGATAGAAGAGGGTAGGAAATTTGATCAGGGCCTGAGGAGGTTGAGGTTGAGAGTTGAGAGATAGCTGTAGAGAGTTCAATTGAGGAGAATGGTGAACAGAAAGTGGAATGCAGGATGTTGCAGTGTGCAGTTCTGATTTGCTTCATTTGGGCTTTCTCGGTGCTTCGAAAAGGTTTTGGGGTTTGGGTAGAGAAATGGGACTGTAGATGTGAGGAGAGATGGTTGGCACAATCTACAGGGGTATGGCAATTTGGGAAATTGGGAAGGTCAGAAGTAGTTGGGGAGGGGGAGCCAGAGATGGAGCGAAGTAGAGAAAAGACTTCGCTGGCACGGGTTTTAGGAGAAAGGCTAGAGCAAGTGTTCTGCCATAACTTGGCTTTAGCCTTAGAAATCACAGTGGAGGTATATCTGGAAGTGGCGATATAGTGCTGGCGGTCTTTTTCGGAACAGTGTGCCTTTGCAAATGCCTTTCGGCATCTGCGACTTCAGGAGACCACCAGGCTTTAGCAGGGCGGTTGATGCTGCCGAAAGGAATGGCAGAAGTGGCAGGATCATTGAGGAGTTTGGTAAAGGTGTGGGTGGCTTCAGAAAGAGAAAGTGTTGTAAAGTTAGAGGGAGTAGGGCAGTGGGTATCAATATAAGTAAGGTAATCATCCCAACGAGCTTTATTATAGTTAAATGAGGGGGGGCGGTGGAAAGAGTTAATTATAGGGGAAGTGGGAATAGTGATGGAGATAGGAAGATGATCTGAGCCGAGGTCCGGAAGGGTCTGCCATGTGCATTTAGAGGCTATTCGGGTAGGAACTAGGGAAAGATCAGGGGAAGAGCGATTTCCGGTGACACGATGTAGTAGGGTGTGGTGTTCGGGGTTATTAAGAGGTAAAAGATCAGAAGAGAGGAGCCAATCAAACAGATCTTTGCCTGATTGGTCTTCCGGTGAGTGGGAGTCCCAGGATGAATGATGGCTGTTAAAGTCGCCAAAGATGTAAGTGGTAGGAGATGATGGTAGGAGAAAGGGTGAGAAGGATTTTGGGCGAGAGTCGGAGGAAGAGGAGCGGATAGGAGGGACATAGACGTTGAAAAGATGTATGGGAGCGGTTCCTTTTATTTTAACTGCGATAGCTAAATAATCGGAGCTGGGGTCGAGGGAGGAGAGGGATTGTGTGGAGAGTGAAGTGTAAGATAGACCGTTTTTGACAAGTATCAGTACACCTCCTCCTAGGTTTCCCGTAGAGTTGGTGGTTCTTCTCGTCATAAAACGGTTCTTCTGGAGGGTTTTGTAGCCGGGTATACAGAAGGTGGAGTCAGAGGAGAGGTGTGACTCTTGTATAAAGATGAGATCGTACTGATTATGAGAGAGAAAGTGTAGGAGTTCAGTACGACGCGGGCGAATCCCATTAGCATTCCACTGTAGGATTCGGAGTTGTTTCGAGAGGGAGAGGAAGGATGAAAAGAGGATTGTGTGAGAGGAGAGGTGGTATGTTGGGTTTGAGGAGAAGGAATAGTCAATGCTGAGGGAGGGTAAGTATAAATTAGTTGGGGGTGATTAGGAAGATAGGTGGGGTTATTCGAGGTTGTTTTGGGGGAGGGTTTAGTTTTTGAAGATATGGTTTTGTGGTTGTTTGTGAGTGTAGGTGGGGGATTTGGAGTGTGAGAGGATGGAGATACAGAAAAGAATGAAGAAATGGGATTAGAGTGTGAGAGGGAGGGGAGGGGTTGAGAAGAGGTTGGGCACATTGGGCAAGTCCAAGAGTGTCCCAGGGAAATTTTGCAGAAGTCAGCAGGAGAAAACCAGAGCAGGAAAGGTGTACCCAGAGAGAACAGCCGGTACATTGTATTGATCTGTTTCCCCAGGTGACTCTACGGGAGCAGACAGAGCAGGAGTCTATAGGGCCAGGGTTGGCGTGAATGTCACCGCTGATAAGGAGTAGCATAGAGATAAGAATCAGCGGTGAGTGGGATGAGTAATGAAGAGGTTTGGGGTGGAAGGAGGTATGAGGAAGAGATGTCCGAAAGAAAATAGAAGGGGTAGGGGGGCGGTCAATTGGGTTTAAGAGTGTTGTCCACATGTGACCGCGCATTGGACAGCAGGGATAAAAAATGAGAAGAGTTGTCCGAAAGAGAATCGCCCGAGAATGAGACCCTCGGGGAATCGACAAGCCATTTCGACCCTCCCCAGTGTAGGGAAGGGGACTGCACCACCACGTTGAGGTGGCTTGTCGTTGGTGCAGATCTTGGCATCTTCGGAAGCAGGATTGCTTACTTTATGTATAGCGCTTTTGTCGCTTTCCTCAAGTCAGAAGGATAAATGTAAAGATAAAAAAACTTAGGAAATAAAAACACTTGACAACTTTGTGCCTTTGTCATAATTCCCATTACAGTTAGGAACATAGCTCCGATAAAGCGTTATTTAACATGCAAATTAATGATTTAACTAACTACTGGTAACTGATTATTTTGTCGAGGCAAAAAGTACAGATATATAATATTGAAAAGATTGTTACTACTTGCAATAACATTAATTAGACACAAGCCGCAAGATTTATTATTTGGATATTTAAATTGTTCTTTAAATTGTTATTATTTGGATATTTAAATTCATTTTATTTGGATATCTTTAAAATTGTTTTTTTAAATTGTTTTGTAGCTGTTTCAAACTAATTCACAGTTTTTCACCAAGTCTGCTAAGCAAAAAAAGTGCTGTAAAATTTTTCTGAGAACACATTTTTTTAAACATTATTTTAGCAAGTTTTATTTTAGTTTATATTACTTTAGCAGTTTAATCGAACAAGCTTGGGAAATGGCGGCGTTGCAACGTTATGACGCACTTATGGGACTATACCTCGTATAGTTCTCTATACAGCACTCTATACAGTTCTCTATATCTCTATATAGTTCTCTATACAGCACTATACAGTACTCACATTCTGCTTTTACAGAAAAGGCAATGCTATGTCCGAATCTTTCAACGTCCGACGTCCTTGCCTCATTCTCTGCAAACGGAAACATTGCTATATTCGCAATTCACATTGAATGTGAGTGGTAACAGATTACGAAGTTTTCCAAGGTTACTTGTAACCAAAGTAGGCGTGTTGACTTAACTGAATTGTGACTAAAATTTTCATCCCCGAGGACGAATTCAAGTATTACTAGTTTTACGTCAGAAAACAACGAGCAGTGATGGCTTTAGACGGAGCAAACGAAGCGCCGCCTCCCCCCTAAAAAACGTCAAAAAGTGGCCCCGCCTAAGGAAAATATTGCTCTACTTTTAGTAGCACCATGACGTTGGTCCCCTGTCTGCACCCTAACTTTAGGACAAAAGTGGAGATATTGGATTCGATTGAAAATGAAGACCTTTTTTTTTTAGAACAACAGTGTTGAAACGAAAATAGAGATTTTGGACATAAATTAAAGGGATGACTTTTTTTTTAGAGATCACTTTATTTTGGGACGAAAAAAACTTGGCACCCCCTTATTTTTCTTCCACTGGGCCCCCCTTTTGTATGGCCATTACTGACAATAAGTATTTTGTTTGTATTGACAATTTACCTATTACAGATTGTTTCAATTGGACGAGTTTTTTCTCTTTGCTTGTACGCGTGCCGCTTTCATTTTTTTTTTTTTTTTTGTTAATCCTGATATGTTTGCTGTTTGAAATTATACGATTACTTTGGTTTGTGTTAAAAATTGTTATTTCATGTGTGCAAAATAATTAATTAAATAAACTTGTTATTTTAAATTTGATTAATATTAATGTTGTCATAATCAGTAAATCGCTATTTTCCAAATCGCGGCACATTTTGGATGTGTTTAATCCACAGCGACATTTCATTTCATCTCTGCATTTCTCTATGATTTCTGTTATTATAAAGTAATATAATTATAGTATGCAACTGCATGATAGACCAGGAAGTAGAAAAAAACCCAAGACCACGTGTCTGGCACATACCTAGGTGACGCTCGTGGGATTTGAACCGAGACTGTTTGAATTAAACGGCAGTCATAGTGTTTTTCACCAAATTTTTCATTACTTAAAGCAGGCCGTGTGGCTGTTGATATGTCGCTTTCAAAAATGTTTTGTTGCCCTCTTGTGCAAGCTGAATTGCCGACCTTTAGCAACAGAATTGTGATCAGGCCGCAAAGATAAAAGTCACCGAAATTTTAAGATCATGTATATATGAGGCTAAAAAAATTGTAAACAGTAACAGATCTTCTGGTTATCGTTAAACCAACTCGAAGCGGAGGCAAGAAAGAAGTGGGACCAGGATGATTTATATATCTTTGTACTATACTCCAGGCTGTTTTAAATAAAATTTCGTGATCCAAAAACTACAGACCTCATATTACTTAAGTTGCCCAATGTATAGAACGCGTTGCAATAACGTGAAATTAGTTCTGAGGCGCTGCACGCGCAGTTTGATAGATTAAAAAATTCCGAACTCATTTGTGTTTACGCGAATAAAAACACGAAAATCAGATTACAGATTACTTAACTTAATGCAAGCTCCAATGAGAAACCCATTTTAAGGCCTAGCACCGGACTTAGGAATAAGAGCGAGTAGCGTAAGTCTAGTTTTGGAGTCCGATTACGTGGTGTTATATTTATGATTCGTCCAACTGAGTCGCAAAAATGTCAAGTTCATATTGATTAGGCCTAATTAAGAATTTTCAAAAAAACAAGTACAAACAGACAGTGACGTACGCAGAATTTGTTACGAAAAGGGGAGTGTGCGAGCCGAAAGCCCGAATTCTATAAGTAATCCTGGGTGAAAAATTTTTTCAAAACTACATTCAAAAGTAAAGTAGGCCTATTATGCTTTTTGGCGCAATTTGCAGTGGCATGAATTTTTTTGCCTAACCTTAAACTCAACTTTTAAATATCAATGAAAGTTTCTTTAAGTTAAGCTCACCGATATAATTTAATTAAGTCAGCTCAAAACTAACTCAATTTTAAAAGGACACAACAGAATCGCACGAGTAGCTCTTGCAAGCAGAAGGATCGACTTTAATGCAAAGTTTCTTGGAGTGATTCGTTGTGGAACCTTAATTTAGAATACGCGACAGATTTCAAAATAGAGCAATTTTCTTAAATGAAAAACCAGCCGCCCGGCTAATACAAATTATATAATTTCGCCATACGCAGTCGCTCACAAGCTAAAAAAAAGGGTGCTAGGCATTTGTATAAGTATCACATTAAAAAGGCGATTTATTCTTATAGTCATTAACCACTAGTTTCCTGCCATGACAGGAACGTAATTCTGCTCGCCATTGTAGTAAAAAATAACTGAATAGCACTTATATAAAATGAGGCTACACTCTAAAACAATTGCAGCGGCTTTCTGGATCCTTTGAGGCCGTGATTTTAATGTTTGCAAAATTTTGCAAATTTTCAGATTTTGTTGCAGATTTTTTACAGTATTGAGCATATCAATAAATATAAGTCCAAATTAGCTGATATCTTAGGAATTATCATCCGTAAACATACATGGCACATAAGGAATCACGTGTTAAGGCAGGGCCGTTGCGGAAAAAAAATATGCTAGTGCGAGACCTTTTCTGGGCCCTCTTTCCAACACTAGTCATATCTGGATGATTCAGTTGCACTATGTTGTATGTTTTGAGAAATCGGCATTCTTTGTAAAAGGTCTGTAGACCATTTTATCAATATCTCATATTGCTTCGCAAAAACGTACATCTTAATCAAACTTTATGCATGTCCATTTCTTATGTTATTTACAAATATATCTAAATTATTTATCATCTGAAGTTACAACCTGCAGAAAATATATAAATGATAAAACACTTAAATCGACTATTTTATTAAAACAGCGTTGCCTTGTGTGCCTTTTTCTAGGCAAAACTACGAATTACACTGTCAAAGTCTATTTGTTTTGCAATCTCATGGTGGACCTGAGATAGTTTTTGATGAGCGGAAGCTTCTTTCTGCTGATGCTACTATGGCTGGTGCTGTAGGGAACATCCTCAAACTGTCACTGAGGTTGGGAAATATACTTCTAATCTGTACTCTGCCAAAGCATTTAACGGTTCAAATGCACGCAACTGTTTCCTACCATAATTGGCCTTGTGAATCGTTGTTATGTGATTCATTTTCTGCACAAAATCTTCTTTAGTACTGATGTCTTTAGAATACTTTTCTGCTCGTTTAGCTGTTTTGCGCTTTAATTCTTTTTTTGACAACTTTTGGTAGTTCCAAAGAAAGCTAAAGGTATCAGAAATCTGTTTTACTGCACCGAAACGAACTGTATGCTCCCTAATAACATTATCCAATACTACACAAAACATGTGCTTTCGGAAAAGGGCTTCCTCAGTGGATTCATCTGCTTCGTTCATTTCATTCCCATTTTTATCAGATTAACCTCATATTGGAACCTTGTTCTTTTCTGGCAGTGAAATTACGGTCTCTAAACAATTTGGATGCAGCGAGCTTAGCTTCATTCCAAATTACTTTCTGACTGTCTCGAAGAGCCACCAGTTGTGAAAGCAAGCTTTCTATGTTTGCAACTTTCACATCTAAAGTCGCATCACTAGCTTGAATGACTTTCTTGTAAAAGTCAATAGGAACTAATATTTTGTGCCATACGACTAATATTATGATGCAGGTGAAGGACCCTGACATAACATATAGCTTAACGAATTTCATTCCTGATTTTTGGAGTGATATTTAGCTCTAGCAAATTTTTCAAAGCCCACTTGACGCCTGGAAGATGAGCTAAAAATGATTTTACACTCTCTGACCATCTGGTGCCAGATATGCCATAAAGCAAAGAATCAATTCGCTAGGCTAATATTTCTCACCTCTTGGGACTGCAACTGAATAAAGTGCATATTTTTTGTATTGTTTCGAAGTAGGTATATGGTTCTAGAATACATTCAGAAGCATCATTACCACATAAATTAGGTGTGTCAAAACCACAAGGAGAGAATTGAGTAGTAGGTTACTGTTCTTTTATTATTGCTTATGCACCATTGTATTTGCCTGACGTGCTTGCCAGATTGTCATAAGCTTGTGTTCTACAATCAGCAAGTGGAATAGCATGACTTTTCTATGTTTCAGTAATCATTTGAGCAATTTTAAATCCTGTTTTGTCACTACAATCTACGAATTTCAGAAATTGCTCCGCAATTTCAAATCGTGATTTATGCCGAACTAGGTAACGCAAAAGGAATGTTGTTTGCTCAACATGAGATGAATCTGGTGTGAAATCTACTATTATTGCATAGTACTTTGCAGACTGCCTTCCTCCCAAAATGGGCTGCTTAACAAGATCTGAACATTCAGCAATGAATTTATTTTGGGACTCATTTGAGAGGTAATGTACTTGTAGTCTTTCGCCCTTTTTCTGCGACTCTTCTACCTTCAAAACATGTTCCTTTAGAATGGGGTCCCAGTGGGAAAGTAACTCTATTAGACCTAAAAAGTTTTCATTATTTGAGTCACCAATGCCTTGCGAAGAACCCCCGAAGGCAAGGCCACGTTCTCCTAAGAATAGGGTAATATCAATAAGTCGTTTCAACATGTAGTACTATTTTTCCGATTCCACTTTAATTGATCTTTCTTGAAGATTTTCAACACTTTTTTGCAATGACAGACGCCTTATGATAGTACCTTAAAAGTTTCCTTACTACTATAATTTGTTAATTTACACGATAAATTTAACTACTTTGTCTAGAAACTAATAATGTGTAGGGCACGTGCACCATTCCACGGACAGTACAATGATGGCGGCACATCGTAGTTGTTGGCGCCTAGGATAAAAAGCAGCCATCATTTTGCCAAACTTTTGACACTGGTATCAAGGTACAGCCCTACTCTGTCTCTATGGGCTTGCAAAGTTTCATGCGCTTATGGCGGCACGTTTAGGAATAGGCAACAAAATGCATGCGATGTAGCCGAAAACCACACTATCAGCCGTTTTCTCATCTGACCAGCGAACTGATGTCTCTAACGCTGACCGTTGCACGTTGACTTCCTTCTGCATCATGGTGTCATTGCTATTTCGTTGCGTCAGCCATTATCCTATTTTCAACATACCAACCTGTCTTAGTCTTGGTTTCGATGCGCTCCTGTGATTCTTATTTCTTCGTTTATCTTACCCTACTACTACCAAATCAAACGGCTACACTCGGGTATTGTACTACTTTCCTTCATTGTTTCGTCACAGTAATTCTGAAAACGTTTGCAAGTTTGACATCAGGTTAGACATTAGAGCTTAAATTTCCTGTATAAATAAATGCCTTCTCCTAACCATTTCTGCAAAATTTGTTCGTGACAGCGCACACAGAAATCCCTTTCAGCTTCAAAACAACAATAAAAAAAATTCATGCACTATTGCCCATTTCAATTTTGAACTTAGTTTAACTTAGTTTAGCCCATTTCAATTTTGAACTCAACTTTGTTTAATAATGATTGAGAATAAAATGAATGAATGAATGAACTTTGATATTCACGGGCCCCTAGACGCTTACGGGCTCTGGTGCGGCGCACGGGCTTGCACCCATTCTCGTGAGACCTGTCTTAAGGTATTCTATGTAGTCAACTCTATTTTCCGCTGAATAGCTTTTGTATTAGCAATTAATTTTTCTCATAACGTTTCAAAATGAAAGAAAATATTTTTGTAAAAGACAACTGGTTTTTTTAAGAGGGATGTGTAGAAGATTTTATGTAGGCCGATAAAAAATTGTTTCTTGCCTTACAACAATGATAAAGGTCTCAAGACCGATTTTTGGTCGCCTCGGTTTCTGTTTTACACTTAGGTGCTGGTGATCTTGGTCTTGGTTTCAAGGTGATGCGGTCTTGGTCTCGTGTTTTTTAAATTGGTCGTGTAACCGTGTATTTTTTTGATAGTTTTGTCACTTGATGTGAATGTGGTGATTTTTGCTTACAAATAATATTCGATTGAACAGCCTTATTGCAATCCAAAGTACGGTAATTAAAAGCTAAAGACGAATTTAGATTGCAAACAGTCGCGAAAAAAAACAGCGGAAAGTGTGGTTTTGAAAGCGTAGCGCGAGATTACGATTTTAAAGTTAACTTGAAGTTGAAAAAGTTTCTAAAAATCGAGCATAAAAACTTTTTATAGTTTGTTTAGATTTACATTCCAATGTTAATAACGCTATGTAAAGAATAAAATTTTCAAGAAATTGTGCACGGAGCTACGACTTTAAGCAAGTATAATACAATAGAACACAATAGTTTGTTTAAATAGGGACGTGCCGTCAGGGGAGGCAAGTGAGCAGTGCCTCACCTGTAGAAATCAAATAAAACAAAAATAAATTATTAAAGTCATAGTCTTTGCAAAATTGATGCAACTTGCTGTTGGTTGAAAAAAATTAGTAAAAATTATACCGCACTTGTAGTAGTTTAATTAGTTTTTCTCTTTAACCCTAATTTTTGACCGTTTAATCGTTGTATTTTCAGCGCTTTAATCATTTCGTCTAGCGTTCTTGTCAACAAAATCGTTAATACACGCTAGTGAGGCAAATTCAAGATTGCCTCCCTTCAGATAAAAAAAGAAACAACAGTGAAACAATTAGCGCTTTTTCTCCTTTGGTGAAAATCTCTATTAAATTGAGACAGATTTGAGGCATGCCGCAATTGTGACATCATAGAGAAAAAAGTTTTTCTTATTGCGGACATTTGATAAAACGAGATAAATCAGTTTGTTTTCAGTAAGCCGGAATACACGCATTGTGCAACTGCAAAGCAATAAATTTATTTTAGGTTTTAGCAATGGAAGATGATCTTGTATCTAAGCTGAAAAATTTTTAACATTAAGCTTTCAATTTAATTTTGATACACCGATATTTATAATTCAGTGTTTGCACCTCAAATTTTGGATTTTTATATTTATAACATACATTTCTAACTAACACTAATTTATAAACTATACCTTACCTTAATTTGAAAAAACTGATAGCGAAATTTTTTACTTCCATTGTGAAGACGATAATGACAATGTGAACGACAATAGCCCTTCCAACTTTTAGTTTGAAAACGTAGAATGTCCGGCCGTATCTTTAGGCGACCGTCGTGAACTAAGCTTCAAGTTAATTTAAGCCAAAAATTCGTAACAAAAGACACGCCTCCCTTGAAGGGAGTTTAAAAAATTCAGGGGGGCCAGTTTTAATTATACATTTTTAACAATGCATACATTTTGTCAACTTCGAAAATATTATATCTTTCCAATTAAGTGGGCATGAAAATTAAAAGTCTTGTCTTTTCATTTCAAGAAAATACTTTTTCGTCCTCTCTCCACGATTTTGATTTTTTTATACTACGATATTGTTTTTTACTTCACCGAAAGAAATTTTTTAAGAAACATCGAAAAACTTTTAAATCTTTAAGAGGTCATGGGTCAACGCACAATCAAAAATTTTTTGGTGACTTCATATAGAGAGGTCTTGATTGTGTCAAAAAAGTAGGTTATCTGCCTGAAAATTTAAGAATTTAAGCCCTCTTCGCCCCCTGGATTCGATCATGAAAGCTTTAGCAACTATGTGAAATCGAAGGCTTTCATTTAAAATCAAATTTTTTAAGACTTTTAAAATCTAAAATTTTAAAACCAAATTTTTAAAATCTTTTAAAACTTTTAAAATCAAATTTTTAAAGACTTTTAAGATCTCTAAATAAACAGATTTCGCAATTCTAATGTTAAAGAAAACTAAAATTTGCAAGTTTTTCATAAACAAAACATTTTTTCGTAGGCAGCGTGTCGAGTGATTAAATCGCCGTGCTTGTGATCAACATGGTTTCGGTTCAAAACTTACTCGCGCCATTCTGTATTGTCCTTGGAAAAGACACTTTACGGCGCTTTCTCCCGCTTGGTGGTTATGGCAAGCAGTTTTACATTTTAGTTATATTTCTATAAAACTAAAAAACCAAAATAAAAAATTTCAACTGGACAGCAATATCTTGATATCTTCGGAAGCAGGTTGGGGTAATTGCTTGTCCTATATATATAGCGCCTCCGACACTTTCCTGCGAGTCAGCAGGGAGATACAATAAAAAAATTTTTTTTTACTCAGAACTCAGAAAGAGTTAGCTAAATATGAGAGAATGATTCAAATTGTTTTTTTTTACTTAAGTTGAGCATTGTTTTGTTATTAAATAAAATTAGTACTAACATTACTTTAAAAAATTAGTGCCTCACTAACCACAGCTTCTTATGGCCGCATTGGCCTAGTTACTGCTTTCTGTTTTAAGCAAAGTCACCATTTATAGGTAACCAGTTTGACCCCATTGCGGAATTTGTCGCGAAGTACCTTTCCTAATGGCACAACGGAAATCAGCTAAATTGGTTTCGAACTCGCATCCCGTCTTTCCAGGTGTTATCACACTGAGCCATTCTGCCAACGCAACATGTGCAACATGACAACGCAGCACAACATGACACAACAAGAACAACACAGTGCGCTGCAAATGTTTCGAAAGTTTTGCTAATACGGTAGAATTTGTCATTGCTTAATTTTTTCTATTCGCTCAATTTAGCCACTGTTTTTTTTCTGGTCGCAACAAAATTTTTATCGTTTGTGCCCGTTTTAGTTCGTCTAAGTCGCCATCTAATTTACCCATCTTTTGTATCCCGATTCGACCACAAAATTTCTTTTGATTCACGTACATCTATTCCATAAAAATAAATGGAAGATCGAAAAAAGTCTTCACTTTAACTGTAAAGCCGTCTGTTTCGACTCCATTAGTTCTATGCGGAAATCTTCTGAAGACAAAAGAAAAACTTACGTTCAATCAAAAAAGGAAAAAAATTTATACGAAGGTGCAAGCCTGGATCTTTAATACCATAAACGATCGACCGAGAAACGATAGAAATAAAATTCGAAAACGATTTAAAAGTTCAATATCTCTGCTGGGATGGCCGCGATAAATGAAATTCGTCCAGTTTTTTCTTTATTGCGTACTTTTTGTCGCCTTAAGGCCCGTTTCCACTACGAGCGTGGAAAAGAGCATTCTTTCTCTCTTTTATTGATCTTCGATTGAAGCGAGCGCAAAAAAAAGCAATAAAACAAATAAAGAATCCTTTTTTCCACTACGAGCGTGAAAAAAAGCATTTTTTGTTTGTTTTATTGCTTTTTTTTTGCGCTCGCTTCAATTTTAACCGCTCGCTTCAATCGAAGATCAATAAAAGAGAGGAAGAATACTCTTTTCCACTACGAGCGTGAAAAAGAGTATTCTTTGTTTGTCTTATTTATTTTATTGCTTAGCTTAGCGCCCGCTTCAATTTTAAGCCCGGAAAGATCAATAAAAGAAAGAATGCTCTTTTCCACCCTCGTAGTGGAACCGGGCCTTTAGTTGTATCTAATTTTGGTCTGGCCTAAGCACTTGAAGAGCAGAATTCTTCAGGGTGTATTTCTTTGTTTATAACTTTGGTGTTTTTTTAATATAGCTTAACCAATTCACTTATAGAGTCGGTTCCTTTGATTGATTGTAGAAACTTCGCACAAAATATAGTTATTTTCATTGTTGACTTAAGGCCCGTTTCCACTACGAGCGTGGAGAAAAGCATTCTTTGTTTGTTTTATTGCTTTTTTTTTGCGCTCGCTTCAATTTTAACCGCTCGCTTCAATCGAAGATCAATAAAAGAGACAAAGAATGCTCTTTTCCACGCTCGTAGTGGAAACGGGCCTTTAAGTTTGAAACTTCATCTCGTTAGTTTTTACCGGTTGTTTGGTGTAGTAGTTTGCGTTCTCGCCTTTGGTGCATAATGTCTAGCATCTATATCTCGGCCTGGAAAAATCTGACGCAATCGAACAGTTCGCCGCTGATGCAACTGTCCCGGTCAGTTGGTTTGGTTGTCCAGACGCAATGATGTGGAACGGGCAATGCGAACTTGCGACACGGTTCGGAAGTGAGTGAGCGAAAAGTTTTGATTTGAGTTACGTTGTTTTAAGCGATTGTGCACAATTGATGTCGTGCGTGTAATAACATAAAAGCGTACCGCTTAGTTACTCTCTGCTTATTCCCAACCTCTGTTTGATATGCACGAGCGAGCAAATTAAAATTATTATAAGCGCAATTTTAAAAACGTTCAATACACACTATTGATACAATGCATAGTTAAGCTAATGCAGCAAAAGTAGCCTTCAACAAACCAAAAAAACTAGCTAGCCTGTGTAATGATGATCCCAATCAATAATACGAAAATGCACACTACTCGTAGGTTACGGGTAGTGTGGATCTTGGAGAGAATTACAGATGTCCTGGCAGCAAACCGCTTCTTTCCGCTTCTTTCCGCTTCGTGCTCGTTTAACTAGAAAACTTAAAACTCTTCATTGTCAGGCGTAATAACCCGCCACACTTCGCCGAACAATAGACGCGCTTCAATAAATTAGCAGCTTATTCTCGCTGAAATGCGCAGGCTGATTTTCACAGTTGGTCAGGTTTAAAATGCTCTACAGAAGACAGAAGCGTAAAAAAAAGTTCAATTTTAAAAGCTTAATGCGCGCTTTCAACAAGTTTTTTTAGAAGTGCAATGTTTATTCAGCTTATGAGAGATGCCATCATCCTTCTAAATTAAGCTAGATCACTTCAATTACTGTCGTTCAGTTTTTACTTTCTAAGACAAAACGCTTTATCATCTTGTACAAAAATTTTGCGCAAGTGAGATGAAGTTCAACAATGATTAAATGCTTAGTTTAAGTTATCGAAAAACTGTTTAGAGTGAACGAATTTACGAACTAACTGATAGAAGAATATGACATGATATCTATGAAGTCCAAATTTAGTTTTAATAATTTGATTTTAAAGCTTTAAGTAAGCTTCGTAAAATAACTATAAAGAAAGTACACGAGCAATAAATTTTAACATATGAAATTAATTGATGGCATAATGTGTTCATTAGCCGGTGAAATGGAAAGATTATATATATTTGTCGAGTTGTAAAAAGTCAAAATCAAGAAAGACAAGCAGTCAACTTAATTAATGTGACGACCTGAATACTTCGTCTAAACTTCAAGCATTAAATAAAATCTTTTGAATCTTTCATTGAACTCGATTCGATTTATGCAAACAACGTGTCACGTGTTCCCGGCACTCGTTTCCGCAATGTTGCTTGCGGGCAACCAAACCACTTTAAGAGAAATGCCGCCAGATGGCAAGAAATCGGAAACATTGGGCTCAATTTTGTGGGATTAAGAGTTGAACCAAACCTTTTTCGCCTCAATTGGAAGTAATAATCACTACGCCATCAGGCGGTATTGTGAAACTCAACTAAATGATTATATTCTTGCAAGAGTTAATCTGCAATTTCAACACATAAGTCACTTCCGTCGACTGCGCTGCTATTTCAAAGCAAGATTTTAAAATTTTGTTCAAATAAGTAATATAGTAAACAGCTTTTGCATTTTAGATTTTTTCTGTAAAATTTCAGCTAATATTTAATAATTGTGTTAGTTGAATGAGAGATCACCGATCATCATTCATGAACTAGATTTATATCATTTTATGCATGAAATCTATCGTCATGAAATGTACAAGAAAAAAATCATTGCAGTCACGAATCTTGCAATTAAAAAAAAATTTTAAATCTTCTTAACAATTTTTAGACAATTTATCAAATATTTTCTTCACACGCAATTGAATTTATCAAAGTCGATCAATTCTGGTTGGTTCCTCGTCTTAAATTAGTTCAGTAAACAAGAAAATTTTGCTTACATGAGACAATGTTTTGCAGTCATTATGCAGATATAATTAATTGAGTGCTTGGATTGCAAAGGCGACGTTAGTAGTTAATTTTTTATTCACGCGATGTCTGTCAGCCTAGACTAAACGTATTTGAAATTTAATTGTTTTTTTTTTATTAGAGACACGATTGAAAAGTTTATCAAATTTTATTTGATTTTTGCACTTAGATTATATTTCGTTTGTCAGTGTCACAGAGATTACAAATCCATCGCAGCCAGCTATATAATAAAGAGAGGCTGACTGATATAATCCGATGTTAGAAGAAATAATTACAGAGCGTGTATGACAGATAGCGCCTTTTAAAGAAGAAAAACAAAAAATTGTTCTACTACTATCTTTAATCTACTTAATTACGTTTTGATCTTTGAACAAGTTCTTTATTGTTTTTGCTTTAGTGGTTACAGTTTTGCTTTTAAAACTTTTGATTTTTGAAATTTTAATTTATTCGATTTTTGAAATGTAAAGAACAAAACCTATGTAAACTGATTGATCATAAATTGACTTTTCATGTCAACTCTTAATCTTACTTTGAAATAAAGGAACATTTAAAATTTTAAAATATCGATATTTAAACTTAAGAGCAAGTTTAAAATTTCATTTAAAATAATTATTTATTTAAATAACGTGCTAGACGTTATCCTTTTTAAACTTTCCTAAAGTCGCGTACAGTAATGAACCATTAAAACAGCCAAATTTTTTTAACCCAATCGTGACTAAGCTAAAACTACTTTTACCACTCCACGCCCATAAACCTATTGTTCTAAAAATTCTGTCTTTATATGCATTGAAAATCAGTTGAATATGAAAGAAAATTAAGTCTAATTGATGGCATATATAAAAAATGCAAATTATTATTCTACTGTATAGTGGATCGCAAGTTGGGTCGTATTCATAGATTCGTTGTGTTGAAGAAATTCAATCTTTGAATCAACTTTTTAAAGTATTTATTGTTTTACTCATAGTATTGTCTTGAAATAGTTTCTTAGGCAAAAACATAATTTTTTTGGTAAACTTTATAATGGATTTCCAATTTCGATATTTTTTATATATATTTAAACTATTGCGATGTAATAGATTTTTCCATTTGTTTCTCTTCTCTTACTGAAACAACATTTATGGTCGCAAAATAGTATGTCTTGTTTTTGGCATTAAAGTGACGCATTTGCGGATTAAACTTTTGCCAAAGAATTGTTGGTAACTTTATGTTGAAACTAATTATTATTTTACTTATTTTCAAAGTAAGCTACAACAGTAATTATGACATCATGTTGAAATCTTGAAAACGATATTTTCATATACTGTAGATATTTCATCTTTTCAGTTTTTGTCAATTCATTATTTTAATTAATCTATGAGTAGATTATTGAAATAATATATATATATATATTGATCTTTATTTATTTGAGACAATTCATACTTAGGATTTCATATAAAATCCATTATGAAAATTTATCAAAAGCGAAACTTTAATTGACTATAGCGTTAATAAAATCCAAAAGGTTGTTATATCTTTCAATAAAGTTTAAGTATTCATTTCTAACAACGAGTGATGTAAATTTATTAGTTCTTAAAATTGAATAACTGCTCATTGTGATATCAAGACAATTTACATGGAAATGGGTAATCCGAATTATAAGACGTAGGAAGGCAGGAGTGACGTATTGCTTTTGTATAAGATCTGTATATTTTACATTGACATCATGATTATCAAAGTGAATATAAAACTGTTCATACAAATCAGTATCTTATTATTATGAACAGTAATTTAAACATTAAAAATCTCTTTTATTTGAATAAGTATCTGAAAAAGTCACGAAGCAAAAGTTTATATTGCAATGTTGGACGATAATTTTTAAAAGTGCAAAATAGAAATGTAAATGAGCTCATGTTATGATCTTTTTATTCCCATCAAACGCGACAAAATCAGCTACGTCCAAACGTACAACAGACGTATCGTCTGCATATAAACTTTTACTTTTAAATCAAACACAAAATTTATACCCTTTTTTAAGTTTTTTGATTGAACTACAAGAAAATAAAAATAATTTTAATAATCTAGAAATGTTATAAATATCATTCGCCACCTGCTAACCTAACTGAACTTATGTCTCAAATTCACCGAATTCTATTTATTCGGTCTAATTAATGTGAATTTTTGACCTTGACTTCAATTGCAAACATATTAAACTTCGGTTGTTGATCCTGCTTCTGTGCAAAGCGGTGGGCGTGATTTGGAAGAGACACGACCAATTAAGTTACGTCATCAAAAAAATTACGCAGCCGTCAGCTATTTGTTGTTCGAATAGGAAATAAGAAGGCTCCTGATTGGCTCCTGATTGGGTCCGACATTTGCAGATTCATGGTTTGTAATTATGAGACGAAAAAGCAGGCAAACAATTGAGTAAGTAAGATCGAGATGTTTAACTGACCAAAGCCACTTTTAACTTTTAGTCTTTTCCAAGCGACCGAATCGGCCTCTTGATTCTCTTCTAATTCATTCCACAATCAAAATATAAAAAGATAGTCTTGACCGGTCTTTGCTTTATGTGATTTCACCCAAACCAAGTTCGGTTAATCGCTTGATGGTTGAATTCGAACCATATTGTAACTTCTAACTTGCGCATACCCTGACAGCATTCGACAGGTTGTGATGACACACCACACTGTGCACGACTTTGATTTACAGATTTTCGTTTAGTGCAGTTTACTCTTTACTTGTTGGGCATCTCAAAGCAATTCGCGGTGACAGATTTACATCTGAAATGCTTTATCGTTTTTCTCGCTCTTTTTTTTGTCATGTTCCAACTCAGCAATACAAAAATAATTTTTGGCCGTAAATGATTTAAAAAGACCATACGGAGTGTGAGGCCATTCTTCAACAACACACAACTCCTTAGAATGCATGTCGTGAAAAAAATAAACAATGCCACAAAAAAGTATACATAGATATATTTTTTTTGTACCTAAGAATCAAATAAATCGTATTTTTCTAAAATCATAAAACAAATGTTAAAAAAATCCTTTTAGTTAAAATAGTTATTAGTCAAAATAACTTAACAACTACTATTTAAACTTGCGGAAACAAAATTTCAAATCTTGATAGTTAATGAGACAGATAGATCTAAACTTAAGAAATCTGGTTGTTTAAATGGCGAGGGATAAAAATCTTAGCATATTGCAGCAGATTAAAAGTGCAAACGTGAAAATGAGCCATTTTGAGAGCCCTATTATCTTGTTTTTTTCTGGCCAGCTTATTTGAATAATAAGTAATATCGAAAGCAAACGTACCAGTGCCCAAGGATTCAAGGAGTAATATTTATCAAAAACCTTTTCTTTCATGTTTTTATTGGATCATCAAAATACTTATTTGCTCAATGAAAATTGATTTGATCTACTTGTAGATGCAAAATCACAAAAAAAAGACTTTATTATTTAGAAGTAATACTTTTTAAAAAGGTCAAATATTTTGCGCTGTGTAATTATCCTTATTGTGATATTTTGATTTAACTTTAAATTTCAAACCTTAACAGCATGACACAGTTGGCTAAAAATAATTGAATCAAAAAGTCTTCTTACAATGTTTTTGTTTGTTGTTTCAAACACAAATAAACTCGCTCCCGAAAGCGACAAGAAAAATCGATTACTGCTTTAGTAAGAGACAAAATTGAAAGCCAAGTAACTGATCTGTGGTGGCCCTGCCTTTTCACGAAGTGTGGGAACGTGCTTGTTGTGCTCGTTTGAAGTTCAAATAAAAACATTCAAGGTTTTAGATTTCAATTACAAATCTTTGTTAAAAAATATTTTTGCTTATTGGGTTACGAACCACATACTGCATTGCACTAGTACTGTAATAATCAAGACTACATTTGGTAAAACACGTTTGAAACGACGAAAAAAATGAGGCAAACCCTTTTTAAAAAGAAAGAAACTGTTGGCGAGTGTTTGACCTATGTTATTCAGTTTTGATTTAGTAAACGAGCTAGTTCTTGGGATAATGATTTACGTGCGTCAGGTACGTGAAAGATTAACATGCATGTTTTGCATGGTCACCTTCGCGATTCATAGTAGTTGCACATTGGAACTATTGGCAAGTGATTCGCGAACAGGACTCGAACCCCTGCCCTCTGGTTTAAACTTCCGTTTTGTACAGACCAAATGTAATTAAATTACTCCTTCAAGTTAACTGGCATATCATACATGACCTTGCTTTTCTCATAATTAATAATGCAATGTGATGTCATAGATGGTGTGCTTGCATCTCCCGGTTAAAAAAAATGTACGAGACATTTGTTTGATGTTTATATTTACGACAAGGTAAAAATGCTACGTTTTACCAAAAAATCCAATCTTTAATTTTTCGTGAGAAATAAAGAATTTTCTTCTTTTTACAACTACGTTATATTGATTCTAAAAAACTTTGTACTTTTAATCAATACTTCGATTTTTTTAACTGATTTTTAAAAAAATGCTTAGTTTGAATCGAGCACAGCACACTTTTGGAATTTTTTTGAGTATTTTACATTCAAACATGTTTAAACGATACCTAAATCCATAACTGTACCTGCCGGGGAGGGGTGGGCAAGAGTGACAAACCACCTCATTATCAGCGGGATTTCAATGCCTTGACATATTAAGGGGGCTTTCCTCTACGCGGATGGAATGGAGTATTCTTTGTTTGTTTCATTGATTTTTTTACTTCTTTTGGCGCTTAACGCTAAGTTAAGCAAAAAAATCAATAAAAGAAACAAAGAATACTCCATTCCACCCTCGTAGTGAAAATGAGCCTTTACTGTTTAAGGTACGGATGTTCAACCGCTGTCATTTTGTGACCCAATTTTTGTTGCAAAGGTTTTAGCATTTCAGTGATACCGTTGTCTTTTTAAAGATAGAAACGTCACAGTTCATTTTCAGTCGACAAAAAAAAAACAGATGCCATAAAAAGTTGTTTTTTGTTCTCAAGTTTTGAGTGAAAGTCTTTTCTTCGTCTTTATTTAAATGGAAGATATGTGGTCGGAAAGTACTGAGAAACAGAGCGCGTTTCTGGAAATTCCCTGTAATTAATTCTTAAATAAACTTACACTTTTGTTCAATGAAAAAGGTTCCACAACGACTGAACAGAGCTACTATTGTTTTCTAAAGCATGATATTTTTTTGCAGTCGAAAAGTAAAGTATACGAAGCCGCCATAACTTGCGCTTAAAGGCTTTCGCTTTTTCAGTATCATTTTCGAAAAACTTCAATGTTTATGTCGTCTCCTGACGTCATAGATAGCGGCCACGCCAAATGCACGTTTTAAGCTTCCGGACAAGCGAGTGGCTGTTCAAATAAACGCTGCAAGCAGTTGCTGTACTAGAGAGCGTTTAGTAGTTCTTCTTGACGCGATGTAGATTCGACAGTGAAAAAAAAACATTCAGAGTTTTTTGTTCAAGTCTTTAGTTTATAGTTGGTCATCAGCTGAACAGAAGTGTCGAATTATAGTTAACTGCTCATAAAATATAAAGCGATTTCAGCCTTGTATTTTTGGCCCCGACTTTATGCAAATAATCGTAAGAAACTAGTTACAGCGGTCAAAAAATAGCTGATAGCTTAGCTTTTTATTGTTTTTGTCACTTATTCGTTTTTCTATAGCAAGTAACACAGACTATTCAACAAAGTCGATCGGACCTACTTTTTGTATTAATAGCTGTCACGCTGCTTTATGGTAGTCTATTGTTCGTTGTGGTATGCGTTTTAAACACGAAGCCTTACCGGCATAAAATGATTCCGATGTTTCTTCTTTATCAGAACCCTGAAGTACCCCATGATCAGTTGCTGATTGTTATTTAACCAGTTTTCCAAGTTTTAATTGTTTGATTCTGAGTTATTATTAAACTTAAGCTGCGTAGGAATTTCTACAATTATTGAAAGGATTGTATGTAAAATCAAAGTTTATTTTAGCCAGTTCTTGAAAAGCTATTCGCACAAGTTCTTAATTGTAGTAAATTTCACAGGGTATTTGTGAAATTTCGAAAGGCTGCATGAGTCTGCAGTCATAAAAGCCGGTTACGCATGCACATATTGGTGTGTAAAGACAAGAATTTGATTTTACCAACGTCAAATTTTTGTTATACACTTGAGGTTGATATAACTTCATTATAATTAGTCTTAACAAGTCCACTTGAAAATTTAAGCTGGTCATCAAGTCGTTTTCTTATGCAGCATAATTTTTTTGGAAGAAAGTCGCGGCACTTATTGAAACGTAACCTTTTATCCGCCAATTCAAATCCTGAGTTCAAGTTTTTTTAAAACTTTCAATAAAGAATTGAAGACATTAAAAAATTATGACGCTGTGTTTTAAGTGATGATTTTGCCGTGGCACCATGGTTCTCCTTAAAAGCCCCGATATAGCCCAAGTTTGTAAAGTGAAGATCTTTTTATTCATGTCACAGTGCTCGCTAAGCTGACTTCCTGAAATGATTCAGTTTGTTAATCTTAAGTTTGTGCAAATCGATAAGAAAAGTGGTTCACAACCTTTTTAAACTTGCCAACCAATAACATTTTAAAACCTATAGTCTTAAAATCTAGCAAAAATAAGTGAAAATTGAACTCATGACGCTTCAAAGATCTTACAGTTAAAATATAGAATTGAAATAAATTGTGAGTACCCAAAAAATTAACGGAGTCGATGTTGATAAATACTGGATTAAAAGTTAATTATTGTATCATTTTGATTGCAGCCAACTCAGAGAAGAATATCTTGTTTTTTGGGTAATGTGTTTTTGACATGTTTTCTGGTTGCCTGTGGCAAGAAAGAACTCCTAAATTATGCTAGTAGGCTTATCTAATTATCTTAGCTTACATACATGTCAACATTTGTTTTTTAAGCGAAAGAATTTTTCACAAAATTTAAATTTAAAAATACCAATGTTTAATGTTTCATCCGATTTTAATTCTTAAATTTTTTTATTTTTTCTGAGCCGCATTTGCATTACTTGTGACATCAAGTGGAAAGTGAATGGTTTTATTGGTGAATATTGAAATAGCCTAAACCTGCATTATTTTTTTTTGCTGGAACCGAAGTACGTCTTTTGCGACGGTAAACTCTTACAAAAAAATACATTGATTGTTCATAATTTTGAAACTGTAAATGCTTCCCAATTCGATTTCATACCATCGGTATGCAATAACGTTGGTATGCAAAGTAGGTAATGTTAATTGAAAAGTTTTACGATAAAAAATAATCAACATGATGTGGTGTAATTATTTTTTTATTAAATTCTTGGTTGTACAAATTTTAAAATAAAAATGACACTGACGAAACCATCAACTCTTTCGATTTATGATAGTCTTTAAAAAGACTGGTTTCTTTAGAATTCTTTCGGCCAACTTTCGTAAAAAAATCGAAAAATCAAACAAAAAGTTTCTTACTTCAATTTACAGGAAACACAACATTTAACGGACATTATTGACGTTGAAATTCATTTGGACCAAAGAAGAGAAAAAATTAATCTTGTTGGCACTCTCGTTCACCGAGTTTTTTAAAATTTTCTCCCCTGGAAAGCTCTCCAGTCGGCAAAATCAAAAATATTACTAAAGTATCCAAAAAGGAATTAACATTTCCGAAATTAAAAAGAAATTTTCAACTTTTTAAGCATCCAAACGATTTGGCCCAAAAAAGTGTCCGGTATATTTAAAATTACCCTGGATTGGTAATGTTTCCCTTAAAATCGAGAAACGAACAAAGTCAACTATCAACAATCGTTTTGGATCTGTCTCAACTCAAATAATTTTTTTAAAAAAGATGTTGCCTTCTAGTATTTATAAGGATGTTTTACCTGCAAAGTACCCATGCTACTGCGATAGTGTGTATGTAGGTCGAACATCCCAACGACCGGAAAAACTAATCCGACAAAAGGTTTCCAAATCAATCCGAACCAAGTTAAACCTCAAAAAGATCTCCCCTAACGCCAAAGCAAATCCACTCAAAATGCACTTATTTCCGATTCAGCTATAAGTTAACATTTATTGGATATAAGAATTTGTTTGTAAAATAAAATAACAATGATTTAATAATGACGTCACAAATACTAAAAATCAGAGTTATAATGCCTTCATAAAAGTGCTTTTATTACATTACAATCACAATCATGGTACACATATGTACCACTGTATTTTTAAGGGTTAACGTTTATTGGATAACAAGTGTTGTGCGGAAAAGTTCAATATCAATTGGTTCTCGATTTTAGCTACAGAAAAATCATCTTTCTATCTGACCACATTTGAAGTCATCTTGATGGAATCCTTTGACCACTCTCTCTGTCGCTAAAGTAATTTGTTTACGGACTGAAGCTTTCTCTTTCACGGCGCAAGTGAGGGCGTTATCAATCGTGTGCTCTCCTTCTCTGAACCAATCAGAGACGCTGTTACCTTCGATGTTCTCTAGCTCTATATAAGCCACGTTTCCCTTGCAGTTTGTCATTGCCAACGATTTCTTCGGACAAAAGTTGGCCGAAAAAATTGTAAATAAAACCGTCTTTTAAAGACTATCATAAATTGAAAGAGTTAATAGTTCTGTCAGTGACTTGGTCAGTTTTTTATTGTCATGCAGCAATCAAAAAGCTGGGGGAATTAGAGTTGTCATTAATCATAGTTTTGTTAATTATTATTAAATGTATAAAGCGTCAATTTTGTAAATATTCTTCATTTTTTTGTTTTTGTTTTAGTGTAAATCACATTTTAACTTTTTACTAGAGTAATGTCTTATATGAAAAACGATAAGAACAGCTTGTTGAGTAAATTGTTTTGATTTAGGAAACACTTTTGACAGTTTTTTGAAAGTTGAGAAAAAATTTTGTTGCTTATCTTTGTGTGAGAGCTGAACTAGTAAATTGATTCCGAAAATTACATTAAGATGGTCAATTTATTAACGTAAAAGGCTAGTACTGTACTTGTATTTTATCGGCTTTTTTTAAATTACTAAGTCAATATTTCATTAATACAAAGTCTTCTTAGAGGTGATCTCCGAAATTCTTCCAGGAGATTACTTTTATTTTTCATCTTAAATTGATTATTTGACGGAAATTTGGCTTACCCGTGCATTTCTTAATAGTTTTCAAGGCTTAAATGACTTAAAATAGCTTATGCAATGCAAGATAAACATTGCACATTAAAAAGTCATAGCATGATTTTTTAATGTGTAATGTAATGTCATAACATGACTTTTTTATTACGTCAATTATTCTGCAATTATGCAAATTAGCATTGTGTTGTTTGCGTCACAATTCGATCTTTTGATTCATTGATTGCAATGGTAGATATTATTTGTTTTGACATTTGCATTTAAACTACTTTTGAATGTAGATTCATTATAGATAAATTAAATTTGTTAAACACTCAAAGAAATTAGTTTTTGATCACTTTTGGCACAACTAAATTGTCAATGAGGTAGAATTTAAAAAAGCAAAAACGTATTTTGATTTTTATATTTAAATGTCAACGTTTCGCCGGAAAAATATAACCAAATAAAAATATATGAAGTTTTTGTTGAAGTATTGATTACTACACATTTACATGTGTTTTCACAATTGACTCATTTACTAAGCGATATGCCTTGCAGGTTCTGAAGTTTACATAAATTGTGAGTTCGTCTAACTCAGTGGTTCTCAAAGTGGGCGCTACCGTCCCCCAGGGGGCGTTGGCGCGATTTAGGGGGGCGTTAAGAAGAAAGGGGGCGATTGGGGGGCGGTAAGAGAACAAGGGAGCGATAGGAAACAATGAGAAGAAATATACATGAAGGACGATTAATACAAGATTGATTCAGGGTGAAGACCTTTTTTTTTTTTTTAGAGATTGCCACAATTTTGGGAGAGAAATAGCAAAATTAGAGATGAAATCAAAGTAAAAACCTTTTTTTTTTAGAGATCACCACAATTTTGGGAGAAAAATAGCAAAATCACAGATTTTGAAATAAATATTTTCTATCTAATATTCTTTTTACTTAAAAAAGAAGCGAGGGAGCGCTGGGAATCGAGCTGGAAACCAAGGGGGCGCCTGACCGAATTTGACTGAAAAAGTTTGAGAAACACTGGTCTAACTCAAATAATTTCCCTTCATAAATTTGCTGGGGATATTACTTGTGCCTGTTTTTCTACGCAAAAACGGTTTATCTGTTTACTCAGTTGTGGCCTTATGCGGTGTAGCGAGTGCATGGCGCAATGACGACACACATTATCGAATTCGCCTTACATATTAAAAAGCAGTTATACAACACTGCGAAGATTAAAAGCTCACCCTTTGTTCAATCTATCTGACCGTACAGGTGGTCAATTTATCGTTTTGATGCCAGCGGCCTAGTCATTTGCGAGTCTTTTAAAAGCAATATTATACTTGTTTACGTTTGTTTTAATTCGTTAGGGTTAGGGTTATGTCTGTTTCAATTGCTATATATTTTTATGGAAAAGATAATTGTATATACTTTTATTTTAGAAAAATGGTAGACTGTAGCCAGAGAGTGGCATTGGTGTTAGGGGGGGCTGGTAATGTGGGCTCTGGAGTAGTTGGTGGGTTTTTACGAAGGGGCTATGGAAAAGTGGTGGTGATATCTCGTAACCCAGAGCGGATGGGAAATCTTCAAAAGCAATACAGTGGTGCGGAGAATCGGCTTGTTTGTATTCTTGGCGATATTGGGAAAGAGGAAAGCGCTGCAGCTGCCCGGGCAGAGGTGAGCTGGAAATTGTTGGAGTTTATTCATCGATCGTGAATTTGAGCGTTGCGAACGCGAGCTAGCTCCGTCATTGTGCGAAATCGTCGATGCGTTTAATCATGAATAGATCGGCAGAAATTCTTTTATCGCCGGTTTCAAGTCCAGCTAAAACAAAGTTTTTTTCATTACTTTAAAGATTTTTTCATCATGTTAATCAAAGAATATTTATCATTTCTGTCTTTTGCAATTTCAACGTCTATTGAGTGTTAACCTTACAATTGTTCAACCGATGCGTGCATTTGTTCATTGTCAACCCAAATGGAGCAGGTTGACATGTGTCGCACTTTTAGTTGGCTAGTCATAGATAATCATCGTAAAAAATAAACGTGATTTTATGATTTGCAAGCAGATTTTGGCCACGAATTATTGTTTTTAGAGTAATTTGAAATCAATGTTACATTTTAAACAAAATGGAAGTATTTGTATGTTCTCGGAGGGCAATATTATTTTTTATAAATAAGAAAAGCTTTTAAAAATAACATATGCTATACCTTTCATATGCTATAACATTGTTGGCAGCGTGGTCGAGTGATTAAAAGCGCCGTGATTGATGACGAACGTGATCGACATGGTGAGGGTTCAAAACCTACTCGCGTCATTCTGTTGTGCCCTTAGGAAAGACACTTTACGGTACTTTCCTCTGCTTGGTAGTCTTGAAAAGCAGATCTAAATTTCAGTCATAATTTTATTCAAGCGTACAGTATCTCCGGAAGCAGCTCGGGGTAATTGCTTGCCTTATGTAGAGCACCTTCGACGCTTTCTTGCGAGTCAAAAGGATAAATATGAGTTGAAAACAAAAGAATATTTATTGCAATCGATAAGGAATACTTTTAAACAGGATGTTTCCCGCAGGTAATCAAGCAATGCGGTCGAGTAGACGACATCGTCAGCGCCATCGGCTTCGGCTGGTGGCAGAAGGGCCTCTTAGTCGACCAAAGCAAGTTCGAACTTGAGTCGTCCCTCAACTCTCTTGTCGTGGCCCCCTTCGTCGCGTATAAAACTTTTATTCATCTCGTGAAGGACAATCCGAACGGCAGCTTCACTTTCGTCACAGGTAGGTTACTGAGGAAACGAGCGGTCCCAGGAGGTTATGTTGATCGATCACCGAGCAAGGCTAAAGTTTCTTGTTAATTGGTTATTTGAGACAGAAAGATTTTCAAGAGGGGTAAAATTCCGCTAGAGATTTGTTTTAAATCAGCTATGAAAGGATTTTGTTTAGTCTTTACAGCAGAGTATCGTTTATGCTTAATAAAATTTAAGATTCTTTTTTGTTCGAGAATTTTTTGATTTGTCATCTGAAGTAAAGTGGAACACTGTTATGGTTAAACAACTTGAACCAAAAAAGAAAAAGAAGGCACAAAAGTAGACGCTACTTTCAGCGTGCTGAGCTTTGAGCAGGGAAGCCCTGAACACCGACATTTATCAAGTCTTCGATCGAACTGTTGTGTTCAAACTGCTGCTTTGTGTTTGTTTTGAAAAATCTACTTACTGATAAGTGAAAATGTCGGATTAATGTTTGATATTTACTGTAAAACAGGGGGTAGTATTAAACGTTTTAAGTATTCTACATTTTCTTTTGTTAGATTGAAACCTTGCACTATCATCTGTCAGTCTTTTGATAGATAATACTTCAGGTCATTGACAAAGAAAAAACGACGACAATATGATGCAAAAAAGAAAATTTAAGTCATGACATCTGTAGGTAAATTGAATATCAGACTATACATCAGACGATTTTTTCTTGCTTTCAAGCTTTATACAGAATGCCACGGTGTGTGATCACACCTGTAATTTCTGATCTTTATCTCTGTAAATTGCTCGCTCAAAAGCGCTCGTTTTCAGTTAGTTGTTTCGAATCACACTTGAAGTATTTCTTAACATTCATGAAGACAGCCATCATTTACACAGCGGAAGTTTCTTCCAAAAGAAACAAACTCAATGCACGACCTTGGTTTTGGTTATTTTTTGCTGCATCTAAAAGCCTTTATATTAACACGATTAAATTGCGTAAATTCCTTTTATTCTTGTGAAAGCTTAGTGGCTTGAAAGCGTAGTTTATAAATTCAATTTTTATACATAACTTTATTGTACCATGTCACTACCGCTAATAATTTCCCTAATTTTACTTGGATAAGGCTACAAACTCAACCAAAAATTATAGGCTTTACTCAAAGTAGAAAAAGGGGTATTACAAAGCTTAATGAAGCGCCTTAAGTGTATCTGATCTTTTTTTGCATAATTGTGCTTCCAATGATGTAAACAGTCACTCAATGCCATCCTTAAAAATTTCAACAAGTATTTCTGAATTATATTTATATCCATAACCGTACTAAGCAGGGAGGGGATGGGCCAATTGCTTTTCACGACGCAAAGAATTTGGGCGGGATCAGATTTTTTCGGGCACCTGGGTATGCAATTTTTGAGATGAAGAAGTTATTTTATGCCTATTTTTGGGCAGAATTATTTTACCCCGTTTTGAAAGATACAGATTTGAAACAATTAAGATTTAATGAAAAGACCTTTTTTGATCTTTAAAAGTTGAAATATATTTCAAATATATTTATCCAAATAATAATAAAATATATATAAAAACAATTTATTTGCATATTCAAATATACATCTCTTTGCTTTCTTTAAAGCTAAAAAAACGAGTTAAGACCTAAAAAAGTCTTTACATTACATTTTTGTTATATTTGGGCATCTCCGTGGAATAATGCAAAATCATAATTCGGGAAATCAACTTAAAATTTGGGCACAATTGTTCCGCTCCCGCAAATATTTTGGCCTGGTATGGTTATGGTTATATCGGTTTAAAAAGATTACAGTAGAGTTTAATTAAAATGTCTAATCAAACCAAGAAGCAACTTTTCACCCCAAAACCAAGATGTAACACTTGACTGTTGTCCTGGAAGTCATAAAATAGATAAAAGATTTTCATTTCATCCAAGTTAATTAAAATTTAATCGATCCTGTATAATTGACGTAGCGCGTGTAATAACGTACTGTATATAGTCGTAATATATAGTTAGTCGTAATCTCTTTATTTACAGTTTCTATTTCAATATGCATTGGTGAACAAATATAAGAATGCGATAAAGACGGGATAAATAAACAAAGGTTCTCATGTAGCTTGGTGAGGTGAAATACCGACGATTTTATCAAATCACAATTGTGCCTCTAGTCTACATGTACTGATTCTTGATTGGGTTTTTATTGCAGTGTATGGAGGCGTAAGTTCGACTTCCACTTCTAATACAAACTTTTGTTACTTTTTGTTACTTAAAGAAAGAGACGTTTTCTTCGGCCAAACAAGTATATTTACAAAGTAAATTTTCTTTATACAAAAGACGACATAGATTATCCGACCGCCTTTCAAATCACCAAGTGTCATCTAGTCGTGCGCTGGTTGGACAAAAATCATTTAAAACCTTGCCTTTTCACAAAGTAGGCGATGCAAATTACAGTGCACAAACCAAGTACATTATAAATGGTTTGAATCTATAATATTTTTTAATGACTAGTCAATAAACCAATTTCATCTATTAAACAAACATTTTAAAAGCTTGAAAACACTAGTTAAAAAATTAACGGTGACAGCAACAAAATGAAAAAGGTTTAACTATACTAAAGTAAAAATAGAATTCTTGACATGAAAACAGTTTGAAAGCCAGTTGTAAACAGTGATCACTGTTTTCGCCATTCGATGCCCGTGCGTGGCAGACCTACTGAAAAAATATTTTTCCGTTTCATGTTTCAGATTCTGTAATCTGTTATAAAGAGCAAAGAATAAAAAAGTTTAAAATCAGATTTGACACGTGTTTGATTTGCATGCATTTCAAATCATTCCATTAATCTAAAACTTTCTATGCTTGCTGAGATATAAATTGAATTTCTTTGAAAATACAGGAGATAATGTGGCTAGATCGACAGTGCACATTGGCACAACCTTTTGCGACGGGGCCGCTTGCAACCTTAAACAGTAATTTTGGCGGCCGCGCTTGGATGCCCTCACTTAACTAATTATAGATTTGCTTCGTGAACATTTTTCTTTTATTTCAAATTTGTTTTGAAAACGGCCACATAACGAATAACAAATGATGATTGTGCAATAAAGTTTCTTAAAAAACAAAAACGGTTTTCAACAAAAGCTCGCCACCCCTGGTGTTGGTGTTTTACAAGTTGTCTCTAAAAAAGTATCCATTATGGGGAGATTGTGTTCAATTGTAATATGTATAATGTTTCTGATTTCTCTTTATGGTAATTGTATCTTTCTTTCATTCTTTTCCATGTCTGGGTATTGTGTTTCGTCATTATCGTTCGAAAGTCACGTTGAAACACTAGGTTGAAATTGACATAATGAGCTGGTGACTTAGTTTCCTTAAAATCCATGCAACAATTTTTTTGTTTTCCTAGTGTAGAAAACTATAAGTTTCATTTAGTGTTTCGGTGAATAGCAGAACAACGTGACCTACTTGAAAACGTTCGATGCGAAATTCCCCGCGTCAGCATGATCTTTTGTTTTAAAACAAATTGAGACATACCACGGCCTACTAAAGAATAGGCCGTGTACATATCTTCGCAATTTCGCCTTATCAAGCGAGTAATTTATTTATAAACAAAAATCTGAAGATACTACTTATTTTGAAAAATTGAAAGCGGCAAAACTAAAATAAATACTGGCAAGCGAAATTAATTTTTTAAAAACTTTTTTTAATTTGTAAAACTATGGGCAGCGAAATGAGCTGGCAGCTAGAATGTGGAAACGATCCATTGTTCTTAGTATAATAGAAAGAATGAAAAACCTAATTTAAAAGTAGATTTGACAAGTCAACATAAAGCATCATATGAATTAATAGAGATTGAAAAAAAATGAATAGGCTGGTTAGTGAAATTGAAGTTAACTTTTATAAGATCAAAAAAGTTAAAGATGAAAATAATATTAAAAAACTACACAATGAATCGAAAATTTGGTAATTCACGATCCATTTGACATAACAGGTGGGGGCGCTGACATGTACTTGGTACCAGGAACGGGATTCATGGCGATAGGTGGCGCTGCAACACAAGGTCTGGCTCGTGTAGGGCTAAAAGAGCACGTCAACGACCCGGTCTGCGTCACTGAGGTGAGGGGTTTGCGTTGCTTGGTAATGTTCTATTTAATTTCTTGAATTGATAATACCGCAAAAAATCCAAACTTTAACGTTAAGCGATTTTTTACAATCAAGGGTGCACAAGCTTTTTGTTTGTGCCGACAGCATTACAGAATAAATTTGAACCAACCGCCGCCAATGAGTTAAGGTAAATTATGTGAAACTGCGTATTGCAAAGTAATAAGTTTGAAAGATGTCGTTTAGTCCAACCGAAAAATGCAATGAAACGACATGTCACGATTTTTAACAAATTTATTCAAGTTTAATTTCCCAAAGCATTGTATTAATAATTGCTTTGCTCTTGCATGCTCGCAGATAGATTAGCAAGATCGGTCTACCCTGGCTGCTATTATCTGATGGGCTGCTAACAAAATCCTATAGTGAGTTAGCTATAGACATTTTGGACAAAAACTAACCAAAACAGCGCGGTTATAACGTACTGTTATTTGTTGGGAAAAAGTGAGAAATTTAATTAAATTGAATTTTTAATGAATTAAGCACGTGATGGGCGTGGTTGGGTAAATTGTCGTCTAAGGCCGCGGGCCGCTCGTCGTTGCTTAAAATGATGGCTGTGGTTTTCACAACCGAGAAAATCATTTCAGAGGTTGTTCATCTCCTCATAAGGATTGAACCAAAAACAGCCAGAAGTAATTAATAGTTGCTCTGATCCTTTAAGGACCTTCTTGTTTTTACATCTAGATTTGTTTCATGCTTGGAGTCACCCCCGTCCCCGAGCAAATGCCCCCTGCATTTACGTGGATATTTAACCAAGACGCCGGCGATGCCATCAGCATGGTGGCGCTAAGGAGAAACGGACGTGGAAAGACCAATGTCGTCGAATCTCTCGAAATGCTTCGACAATTGGCCGAGAACGGTTGTTTGTGATCACGTGACGGAAGTGTATTCGTTTCTAACATTTTCGTAAAGACTAATGCGACCAATCACATTGGTTTTTCAATGTCACGTGATTAATCGCGTTTAGTTGCCCATATGCTTTTTAAAAAAAGTTCGGCCAAAACTCGTTCTTAATAATTGTACTCTCTCTAGAATTTTCTTTTAGAACTAGTGTAGTTTCATTGTTGTTTTTTTAAAAACCACAAAAAAAATTATGATTCAAATAAATTATGCTTCTGTTTCAGGAAATAGACTACCAAGTTTTAGTTCTAGTTTGATAAAACCTTTATGGTTCAACTCATCAAACCGCTTTCCACTCGATAGGATCGGCATTTAACCTGGGAAAATTTATCCCACTGTTGTTTGTAAACATATTTTAACTGTATAACTTTTTTGTGTATGAACGTTTAAATGAAAAATTGTGGTTTTAATTTTCATCATTTCTACATTACTACTTTGCCAAGTCTTATATTTTTGTACATGTTTGAATTTTTTAACTTTGTTTCAAGTTTTCAAATCAAATATAATTTTTCTGCCAAGCTAAAATGATACTTAATGTTTGTAAAGTTTGTTTGTAGCTTTTTTCAAAAACTTCAATTTCTTCTGCGTTTCGATGTTTTTGTTACTTGAAATATTTGTTAAGAGTGCCATTTTTTTTTATAAAAATGAAAAATAACAAGTTAATCTCGTTATATATGTATAGCAGATATTGTTTGGGTGCTGTATTCTTTTGACCTCTGCCACAACACTGCTTGCTCGACATATTCTGTCAGTACATTCACGTTTCAATGATCATTTCCCTCCATAAGTGTAAAATGCGCAACTTTAAGACCAGGCCTTGACTTGGGGCATATAAGACGTACAAACTCGCAGTACCTTTTTGCTTATTGAATTTCGGCGTCTACGCTTAGCGTAGACTTAGTTTGTTGATATCTATGAGTTTACAATTGTTAAAAGAGATAAGGTTAACACTGTTATTAAACTTTGATTGGTTATGTAAACTGTATCATAAACATAGATATCCAGAAATGACGTTGATACCAACTTTCGTTATCGCTCAAAACTGCGCAATGGAAAAATGTTCAGCCTTTTAGACGAACATACTAGTCTTCTTGTAGTGAAAACACTAAATCTGTGAAACTTTTGAAAAATTTTGGTTTTTATACATCAAATAAAACAAACTGAATGTTTTTATGTTTCTACAACATAGCTTTGTTTTTTTGAAAACGATTATTGTTTTACGAAGTATTTTAATGAAATAGAAACAATCTTTTTTGAGCTAAATTTGGGTTTTTTCGAGTTTTTTGTGTAAAACCACAAATTGAAAAATTGTAGTTGGAAATATTTTAAAAAACCAGTATTTAACTGAGGAATGATCAATTAAATATAAATTCATGTTTCAATCACTAAATTTACTGACATATAGTATTTAACTGCAGAAGTGTGGAGTTGGAGGGCATTTTCCACCTCCACCAATACAAAGTCTTACAACTTCAACTCCGGCGACTAATAGCTTTATTCCACTCCAACTCCATCCTAAACGTGCGATTCCGGCAACTCCAAAACCGTGGAGGCCTAATTTAGCGTAAAACAGAGACACCAAAAGCAACTCGAATTCCACCCAATTTAAAAAACAACTCCGATTTCTACCTTAGACATGCGACTCCGACTCCACAATCCTGCTCGACAGGCAAATAGTCCTATTTATTTTTTATATCATTATTCATTCTACTGATACCTATTCATACCCATTCATTCTACAGACTTGCAGTAAAACGTCAAAAGCATTATACTTTGGATAGACTTATCATACGGCCGGACTTTTAAGGTTCTGTCTCGCCCATTTTGACAGAAATTCCGCTACAAATCAAAGACAGATCCCATGTGCAGACTCCTTTTTTTTGTTTTTTTCAGAGACGAAAATCATGAAATTCCAGACGGATTCGAAGCAAAGACTTTTTTTTAGAGTACAACTCTTTTTTGGGACAAAAATAAAAATTGCTAGAATAATTCAAAGTGAAGAAATTTTTTTTAGAGAGTAGGCCTATTACTTTTCAGAGACTAGAATTTTTTTCTGTTAACGAGCGTCCCAATTTACCTCATCAAAAATATGGTATGCCTAATTTTGGGCAAACGTCGAACGGTTATCCGTAGGATCAGGTGAGATGTTTACTACGGCGAAGAAGCCAAAAAGGCAATACCTTTTGTTAAAGTGACTAAAATCAAAAAAGATAAGTGCAATTGGAAAAAAATTGTTGAATATTTACAAAACGATGCCTTAATCTACAAAGCGATATTTTCAAACAATTCATTTGAAAAAAGATACTGCAAAAGGAGTGTAAATGTAAAGCAATGAGTCCATGAAATTTTTGCAAGCAAAGTTTAAGCTGCCGTAATGAGATTTTGTATATTTGTACAAAATCGTTTCTAACTGAGACAGCTTTGTCTGCAATACCGATAAAACAACTTTCCTGTTAATTATCGCGCGTTGTAATCGGAAAATAGACCAAAAAAATAAAACATAAAATAATATTATCTGGCAAACAAATCACCTTAAGCCTTTAAAATATTCATTCTAATCCTCATGAAAATATAAGCCCACTCGTTTGAATTTATTTCCAAAAATTTTCCCTTTTAATTGATGTTTTTTTAGTTTTTGATAATCTAATTAACTAATCATAGAATCGTCGTAGCTGGGCCGCATTTACAGTACTTTAGGCCTTAAGCTGTATATCAAAGAAGGGTTTATGGCATTCGTTTTCAACTTTTTTCTTTTGTAGCCCATTTTTGTTGTAAAAAATTTTTGTAGTTTTGACACTCTTTCAACGTTCGTGGCTTTGCCGTACGTTTTAACAACACACGTCGCTGCTTCATTTCTTAAAGTTGAACAACATGCGCTTCAGCTTGCAATGCTTTCTATTTAAGTTAAAAACACGGCGTAAATCAAATACGAAGTAGAGTATTTAAAATGCGAACACAATTAACACAAGTTTAAGTAATATAAAAATTACGTTTCCAAACCAAATAAATTTAAGTAAAACAAAAATTACGTTTTCAAACCAGTTAAATATCAACTTACCAATAGTTTCTCGAACCCGCAGTAACGCCAGTACATTGTATATGGACAAAACCGTAAAAAAATCAAATAAATCGCATTATTGAATTTATAGTAATCTTTCAATGTTCCTATTCCCAACATTAAAAAAGATTAAAATCTAATAAACATTGTAAAGACACAAATAAAAAAAATGATACAAGAAACAGATATACAAAATTTTCTTTGTCTGAAGCTTTATTCAGCGACAAAAAAGCCTAGAAGTGTCTATTCAAATAACTCTAAATGAGTAAAGATTTTTTTGCTCTCCTGTTGTCATCCGCGTTTGTTCTCTGCATGAAACTGTTCTAAATCCAATAGATTTGGCAAAATAAAGAGTTCAAAATTTAGTGTAGCTCAAAAAATATCTTTATTTTATTTGTAAACGTACAAATTCAAATTTTTAAGCTTTTATTGCGGACAAATTGAACTGCAGGCATGGAAAAGTATTCAAGAATCAGTCGTCGTCGTTTGATAAGTGTAATGATTTATTAATTTGTTGATCGTTTACGCCTGGTTTTGAAATGCAGAGCTTAAAAAGAGCTAAAATCTTTTTGTCTTAAAGCGCTTAATTTAATCATCATAACTAGTTTTTTTGTTGAAGTTTTATGCTGGTAGCCGGACATTCGATGTTAAAATCTTTTGTTTAGTTATAATCTCTCTTTAATTAATCTTGGCAACGTTTGTTTTGAGTGTTCGTTCTTGTTAATTAAAGCTACAAATGAGATGATATTCAATAAAGATAAATATTATATCAATTTAATTACCAAGTAGCTTTCCCGGCCGGACATCTATGGAGTCGGTGAAAAAAACTTCCACAATAAGAACAAGATTTTGGTAATCTTGCAGATACGTCCCTAGTCTCGATTTTCTTATTTTCACGTAAAGAAACTCTTTTTTTTGTACGTACTTCGTGTGAGTTTATGCTTGCTCAGGTATGGGTCTGATAATGTTCGGTACTTTTCAGAGCGGTATCAATTGAGCGTGCTTGAACAAAAGCAGTCTGCAAATCTAATTCTTTCTTTTTTAACAATCGTTGACGAATCTGATTGTTTAGTAGCCCACTTATGAAAGCATCTCTTGTAAACAGATCAGGGTTCTTGGAAGCAGCCACTGGCTTAAAATTACAATCCTTGCTTAAAATGGTGAGTATTCTTCTGGCCTTTGCTTTCGTGACGATAAAGAATGTTTTGCAAAGGTTTTGTTGGAAGTTTTAACGTACGCTGCTTTTAGTTCAGCGATAGCTTCGTCGTAATTATCGGAATCACAAAACACTTCGTAGATCTCGGGTGCGACAAATTTATCAAAATTTGTAGCTCATCTAGGTTCTCGTTTAGTCTTTGCGGGCTTTCGATAAAATTTTCAAAAGTAGCTAGCCAGTGCCTCCATGCTCTAGGTGCATCAATTGTGTTCGGATTAAAATCTAGTCTGTCTGGTCTCAGAACTTTTTCCATTTCTTAATAATTAAATCGATATGATATTTATCTTTATTGAATACCACTACATTTTTGGCTTTAATTAACAAGAATGATAACACTCAGAACATGAAGCATTTGATAACACTCAAAACAAGAAGTTCACAGCCAGTGGTGGATATTGGGTGAGGCGAATGAGGCAGTCGCCTCAGGCTCCCCCTTTTTTTGGGGGCCCCCCCCCTCGAGTATTGCATTGTTAACTGCGCAGTTTTGGATTCGCTGCAGATGTTTGCTCAGAGGACGATTTGAAGTGAAGACCTTTTTTTTTTTTTTTGGAGAACGCCTTGATTTTGGGAGAAAAATAGGGAAATCAGAGATGAAATCGAAGTGAAGACCTTTTTTTTTTTTTTTTAGAGAACACTTTGATCTTGGGAGAAAAATATGCAAGCCCAGATCAGACCTCTTTTTTTCTCAGACTACATCAATTTTTGAAAATTCTTGCCTCGGGCCCCTAAATTGGAATATCCACCACTGTTCACAGCCTTCGAAGCTAATGGTTGTCTGTACAAATTTCGAAGAATCCCTTTCGGAGTCACCAACGGAGGTGCTACCTTTCAACGGATACTGAACGGTATTTTTACCAGTGAAGGTTTGCTAGATACTATTGCATATTTTGATAATGTAACAATATGTGGTAAAAATCAAGCTCATCACAATTATAACCTTGAACGGTCTCTTAAGACTCCTAAATCAAAAAATTTAACTTAATATCCTCAAAAATGCATTTTTTTTCTACGAGAACTTTTAATATTCTCGAAAATGTGGTTAGCGAAGGAGAAATTAGACCCAATCCTGACCGAATGAAAGCCCTGTACGACTTGCCCCCGCCTCAAACCAAAAAAAAAAAAAAATTAAAACAAATTTTAGGGTTGTTTTCCTATTACTCTCAATGAATAAATGATTTCTCAGCAAAAATACGTCCTCTAATTTCTAATATTGACTACTCTTTAAATTGTGAAGCTTTGGACGTATTTAAAGTGTTAAGGCGTGACATTGCCAACGCTACTCTCCGTTCATTGACGAGTCTTTGCCGTTTTTAGTTGAAACTTAAGTCAACAAGGAGACCAGTTGCATTTTTTTCCAGAACATTAAAGGCCCGTTTCCACTACAAGCGTGGAAAAAAGCATTCTTTGTTTGTTTTATTGCTTCTTTTTGCGCTCGCTTCAATCGAAGATCAATAAAAGAGAGAAAGAATGCTCTTTTCCACGCTCGTAGTGGAAACGGGCCTTAAGAAGGTCTGAATTAAAACTTTCTGCGATTGAAAGAGAATCAGGCGCTAAATAGAAGCCGTTCGGAAATGGAAGCACTATTTAACTTGTTGAAGGTTTTCCCTAATTACTGATCAAAAATCTGTTAGTTATATGTTTAACACAAAGCACAGTGGAAAAATTAAAAACGATAAAATAATGCCCTGGAGAATCGAACTCTGCACTTATGACTTAGATATTATTTACAAATATGGCATCTTGACTAAATTTTTGTAACAATAAATTTAAGAAACTACAAGATTTGCATAATTCTCTATGCCACCCAGGAGTAACAAGATTGGCGCACTTTGTCAAACAACGAAATTTATCTTTTTCGCTTGATCAGGTGCGACAAGTAGTGCGTTCATACACAGTGTGTGCAGAAATTAAAGCCCAATCTTTTAAACCGGAAACTGTGCACTTAATTAAGGCCACTTGTCCGTTTGAACGATTAAGTCTCAATTTTAAAGACCCTCCACCATCGACCAATCAGAATCGTTTTTTAATTACCATTATTGATGAGTCTTCAAGGTTCCCTTTCGCGTTTCCTTGTAGAGACACCAGCGCTAAATCGATCATAAGCGGTCTTGATCAACTTTTTACTATGTTTGGGATGCTTGCTTACATACACTCAGATAGAGGAAGTGCTTTTATGAGTGCTGAATTTAAACGTTATCTTCATGATAAAGGTATTGCAAGCAGCCGCACAACAAGCTACAACCCTGCCGGAAATGGACAAGTCGAGTGCTTAAACCAAACATTGCGGCAAACGATCAAACTTGGATTGAAAACGCATAAATTGCCACTTCAACATTGGCAAGATTTGTTAAGCAATGCTCTACATTCTGTTAGGAGCTTACTTTGCACCCCAACTAACCAAACTCCTCACGGGTAAATTTTTATCTTTTAGCGTAGATCTACGTCTGGCTCCTCGACACCGTCTTGGCTTACAACCCCTGAACCGGTTTGGACCAAGCGTCATGTTCGGTCCTCGAAATTCAATTCTCCCTAACAAATGAAGTGCACTTGATCGAAGCAAATCCACAATACGCACATGCGCAATACCTCAATGAAAAAAAAGACAACGTGGCTTTAAAGCACCCGGCTCCTAAGCCAACATCAAGCGATGAAATTTTAGAAAAAGATGAAGACGTGGACGCCGAACCCGTTCAAACCAAAAGTTCGGATAATCCTTCCTGCGAAATCGAACCACGTCGCTCCCAGCGCATTCGTAAACCTCCTGAGCGCTACGATCCGGCAAATTATTGATCCAATGGTTAATTATTTTTTTACGCGGAAGAGAATGTAATGATTTATTAGTTTGTTGATCGTTTGCGCCTAGTTTTGAAATGCAGAGCTTAAAATCTAATTGCTATCTTTTCGTCGTAAAGCGCTTAATTTAATCATCATAATTAGTAGTTTTTTGTTGAAGTTTTATGCTGGTAGCCGGATATTCGATGTTGAAATCTTTTATTTAGTTATAATCTCTCTTCAGTTAATCTTGGCAATGTTTGTTTTGAGTGTTATCATTCTTGTTAATTAAAGCCACAAATGTAGTGATATTCAATAAAGATAAATTTATATCAATAAGGCTCCAACACCAGGTCAGACACAAACAGGACTGGGGCCCAGGGTTTATCCTTTTACTACCCCAGGTTGCTGTACTGCCCGGATCAGATGATGGCAGTGATGTTGTTAAGCCAGCATCAAATTTCGTCATCCAATCATCAGGCATCGTCAGACTTCGTGCTCCATGTGGTGTCCGATGTTCAAAGGCGCTGCATTTGCAATTCGGTTAAGGAGCGAAACCCCATTTGTGCATGGAAGAATGGAATTGCCCAACACCAATTTGCAGGCGATTTAGCTTAACCCAAGCTGTTTGGGGCAAGCTCACTCCAACAGGCCTGGCACTGGTCCTGGGTATAAAAACACGAAGCCTGGATGTATTCTCGCAGCACTCCGCGTTCCATCGCTAATTCGTTCACTGAGTAGCACGGGTGCCAAATCCGGCAACGTTGTTTAAAAGATTCCTCGCAGCTAGCATAAACTGGTGTCTAGATCTTACTTTGCCTCTCATGGCAAGCATCTGAGAACCCACTTAAAAAAGCATACAGCATATGATCAGGATCCAGAGATCAACGGTAAGCTAAGGAGAGTGTCGCTTCTAGTCGGCAAAGTTCAGCTGGTTGGATGCCTGAAAGTATTGGTAAGTGTTCCGTTGGAGTGGGACGCAGGCATCCAGTGACTATGCGGAAGGCGTCACTCAGAACATTAGAACACTGCGAACTCAGGACATTAGAACACAGGCGTCACTCAGAACAGCCCATTAGAACACTGTTTATGAGGCGAGTGTGAGCGCTGCGACATAAGACTGGGGCGCAGTACTCAGCTGTTGAATAGACCAGAGATAGGGCAGCTGAGCGCGGTGTTTTGGCACTAGCACCCGATTCTGAGCCTACAAGTCGCCTCAGCAGTGTGACGCGCGAAGATAGTTTTTTGCGAAATGCCACTAGATTAAACTTTTTGAGACGCGTCCCCCTTTCATCATGAAAACAAAACTTGCGCCCCTTGATGATACCAACAAAACTCAAGCCCTATCATATTTAAAAATCTAACAGAATTAAACAGAACAACAACTAAATTTTGCTAATAAGAAGGATGCAAATGTTTTTTTGAAACCAAAAGTTTAATTCATGATTTTGTTGCAGATGACGCACCTTAGATCGCTTCACAGCCAAGTTTGTTCCTGTGTTTTGTCTTTATAGCTTGAAAAAAAGCTATTCCGCACATGTGACTTGATGAAGACGAAAGGTGTGTACGTATAGCTACAGCTACTAGCGTATTAAGGGTAAGCATTTACTTTTCAATTAGATTACATTATATTCAAATTTTTCAGATAACGTTTCTTGCTTTTAAAAAATAATAAAAGTTTCTCTTTATGGCCAGGGTGCTTTGTATAAAGATGACTCTGCAAAAAACTTGGTCACATTGTATAATTGCTTATTACGTATTGTGGTATTATTTTGACTTTTTACAGTGAAATCTATATAACGATACTTTATACTGTATAATCACTGTCACACCTCTTTTTTCCATTTATTTTATGTCAGTGCAATTATCTATTTAGTTTGCAGCCAGTTCCTCGCGCCTCCTTATGAACCTTTCACGTCCCACAAGGGGGCGCGCCCCCCAGTTTAAGAACCCGGGCACTAGATGGTGACGAAACGCGAGCGATCTGTCCAGTTTTACTCCCAGATCCGAGTAAGTAGGGGTCGGACAGAACGGTAAAAGTCTATTGTTGCTGTAACTTTTAGCTCACGTTTGGTTTCTCGGTTATTTAAATGAAAAGCTGTCGTCACTCTCTTAGTGTGACTTAGCTTCAACCTCCAAGTCTGGAGATACGCTGAAAGTGTAATTGTATCTTGGCGTTCAAGTCCTTCCAATTTCCAGAAGAGTGTAACAATGCTAAATCGTCATCATAAGCAAACATTCTGGAAATCGTGGAAGGCAGATCGTACGTATAGATGTTGAAAAGGAGGGGAGCCAAGACCGATTCTGGAGAAATGCCATTTTGCAGACGGCGTAACCTACTTTGCTTGCTGCCACCGGTAGTAAGGGTGAAACTTCGGTTTCGGACAAGCTCCATAATCATTCTGACCATGTGCTTGTCCGGCAGAAGATAAAAACGAATCAGAATCAGTGAAGACCAAATAAAAGCTCTTCACTTTATTTGCAGAGCCATAACTCAAAGTGTTCCACCAAATGTTGCGAGTGTTCACAAATGTGCCGCGGGCGTAAAAAAGTTGTTGAAGACAAAACTAAGCCACAAAAAGCATTAGAAAGACATACATAAAAAAATAAAATTATTTACTGCGAAGTAACATAAAAACATATCAAAGTTTTATTTTTTCGTCCGTTACACAGCTGATAATCATATTAAAATGCACACATGTGGTCAAAAAAAAGGAATCAGCGACAAAACGATATACGTTGAAATATGCGTCAATTCAAGGTTACAAAAGTAATTATTTAAAAATGCATGGTCGCTGACCCTGAACACCCACACACACTCACACAATATACACAAAACAAGTAATAAACAATCATAAACAGAACACAAACGCAATGTTAAATGGGCATAGAAAGGAAGCATCATGCTATCAACCTGTAAGTTAATTTCTAACAATTTCAACCAAATTTTATCAATCAAAATATAATATAAAAAAAATTAATTTTTTCTATTGTTATTATTTTTTATTTATTTATTTTTTTTATTATTATTTTTTTTAGTAACCCATGTTTAGGGAGGCTCACAGGCAGTGGTGGATATTCCAATTTAGGGGCCCGAGGCAAGAATTTTCAAAAATTGATGCTGTCTGAGAAAAAAAAGAGCTCTGATCTCGGCTTGCATATTTTTCTCCGAAACTCATAGTGTCCTCTAAAAAAAAAGGTCTTTACTTCGATTTCATCTCCGATTTCCCTATTTTTCTCCCAAAATTAGGGTGTTCTCTAGAAAAAAACAAAAACAAAGGTCTTTACTTCCATTTGCTCTCAGTTTTCCCTATTTTTGTCCCAAAATCAAGGTGTTTCCTAAAAAAAAAAAAAAAAAGGTCTTCACTCGGAATCGTTCTCTGAGCGAACATTTGCAGCGGATTCAAAACCACCTTATTTGCCTCACCCAATATCCACCACTGCGTGTAGCCTACAATAATTTATTTGGATTTTTATATGGATTGCCTTGGTATATAAGTGCCCGTGAACAGCAGGTGTTGAATAACATTACAACATTTGATGCAATTCTAAGAAAAATGTTCTGCTCTTTTGTTTATCGTTGTTACGAATCTAATAATAAATTAATTTCTTCCTTAATGGTCTCGGAATGTTTTATTAGTTCATCATACTTTAAACACTACAACTCATTAGTTTATTTGTGATTGATACTTGGTAACTTTTTTTAAGTGTTTTTTTTGTATGTGTCTCTCATTTTGTGTAGTTTTTGCTGTTTTGTTTTTATTTTTTTTTGTTTTTTTTCTGCTATGGACCGTGAGTCTGATTTAAATAAAAAAAAAGTGAAGACCAAAAAAAGGTCTTCGTTTTAATGAAACAATTTTATCCACTGTCATGATTCAATTGTGAAGAACATAGGCCTACCAATTTTTGAACCAACCTACTTATATTCAAATCCTCGAATTTCTCCTTTAAAATTATGAATTCGTCCTTGGGGCCAAGTGGCTTGATTTGAAAAACACTGTTCTATAACATCATTTTTCATATTTAAAAGTGATAGCGTAGAGAGGCCTGTGTCTTACGTTGTTGAATGTAGACGCTGTTTTTAAATTGTTTAAGAAGCAAAAAGATCGTTCTCTTCAACAATCAGTGACCATGGGATTGCAAAAAGAACCGTAAAACTATTTCAACATTTGAAAAACTCTCGACGATTTTGGACTCAATGATTATTCTATAGCCATATGGATTTTGTTTCAGTTTCTTTTTTCTTAAAAGGGAGTTATAGTATTTTTATTAATACAAACAGACAGACAGACAGACAGACAGAAGTTTATTTTGTCAGAGATTATTACGCACTATGAAGGTAATACATAAAAAATAAACAAAAAATAAAAAAATAAAATAATAACAATCTCGACAGGAGACTGCGAAGTGACCAATAAGGTCTTCTAGTCAATACCGTATTCTTATTCATTCATTTCACTCACAGGAAAACGTCGGAGGTGTGAAATGAAGGGCAATAGTCAAGCGATTACCCCGACTTGCTTTCGGAGATGCAGATTGCGATCCGGTTGGAGTTTTTTGTTTGGGTTTTCAGTTTTTATTTCGAGTATGACTGAAATTTAGAGCTGCTTTCTGAAACCACCAAGCAGAAAAAAGTGCCGTAAAGTATTTTTTTCCAAGGACACAAAAAAATGACGCGAGTAGATTTCGAACCGCGACGCCGGCGATTGCCTTTGCAATTAAACTTCGCTCTTATTACCCTTTCACCGCTTTTCACGTATACCACAATTAAATGAATTCTGATGAGAAATCTTCCTACAAATCATTTTTTCTTTTCAGATAGATCTTTTTGATAAATTTTTTTTGATTTAAGGTTACTCAAACGCATCAAATGTAACTTTTGGTCATTCGAATTGAAACAAATACCTTTCTTTGGTCTTGATTTGATCTTCAAGGACAAAAAGGTAATTTTTAATCTCTATTTTAAGTGAAGATTTTCTCAAATCGTTATCGGACTTCAAATCTATTGCAAGATTCAAACATTTTACGTCCTTTATCGTAACTTGAAAGAACGGTAGCCATTGACCAGTAGTTGTCGTACTTGATGTTGTCCTTAAAATGCTGCGATCTGCTGAAAAGGGCGAAGGGTTCTTAGCAAAGAAAGAAGTTAAAACGATAGGATCCTGCAGATGCGAGAGACAGGCACAATAATAAGAGAATTGCTTAATTTTTAAAACACAATGTTTATCAAGAATTTTTTGCTTCTGCCGTGCTATGCCGCACTCTAGTGCCGGACCGTCAAAGTACTATGCTTTTTACAATTTGTATAAATTTAAAGCTGCAAACAGTGATCGGTTTTAATATGGAGCGAATCAAGCGGCCGAACCAGTTTCCCTAAAAAAGGCCGCACAATTGCCCCCCTTCAGAGTAGCGCCATGGCACGAGGCCCTTTCTTTTTGGTTTTTAGTTGCATGGAACCCTACATAATTATTAAACTACGCGACCCCATTATAAAGAAAAGAAAAAAGTGAAGAAAAAAAGGTATTCAGTTTATTTTAACAACTTTTTTTATTGTAAAGTGAAGCTTAGAAAGTTGTCCTCTTTTTCTTTCTTGCAACAGATTTCAACCTGCGTAAAGCCATCAATGGCTACAAATACCAAAGAGATGAACATTAACAACCCAGTGTAATGTATAGTGCGTGTTACAAAAATTCTTTCGGACCAATGAACATTTTTCAAAGTTTAATAACGTCTGTTTTTAGATTTTTAATCAACAAACAACTATCAGATGTTGTTAAAAACTATTTTAAAATAAAAAATTGAGCCAAAATTGCTGCAATCAATTTTTTCAACGTTTTGAGTAGGTCCTAATGCATCATGAAAATTTTGTTAACTTAGAAAAATAAAAAAGTTGTAAATTTCTTTCCAACAAATTCTGTTCTTTCTTTTTTTTTTCTTTTTCTGTTCTTTCTTCTGTTTCAACCTTTTTTGCAGTGGTACACACTTTTGACTAAACTAAAACTATGCAGCTTAGTTTTTAAATCACGCTTTAAAGTCAAAAAATGGTTAATAAAAGTAAAAATTTTTTTCAGTCTTCACTTTTTTTTATTTAAAGTAGAAACCATGGCTCTATGCAAGTGACAACCAAAAAAAGCCTTTGCTTTAATTATACATTTTTTTATTGGCTCAGTATTAGCGATGTGATAAAAGATTAATGAATAAAAAACTATTAAATAATAGGCACATTAATAGTTAGACTAAACTAGAAAAAGTGCTTGAATACTCTGTACCCTGTACCCCACTGCACGCCCAATAAAGCGGACTACCCTTATAAAATTCTGGTACACCCTAGTGTCAAACTCATTTGGTGCTGTGGGTCAGATTTGCGCACTTGCTTTTTACGCGGATCAGACAATTTTTCAAATAATTACATGATTAATATTTTCATTTATTTTTTGTAGCAGTGTGTCTCAACCTTTTTCCGCCAACGGAACTTTTTGGGACTTTTTCGAAATTTGCGTCACTTTTAGACCAGGTTTTTTGATTTTCGTTTCTAGCTTTCTGTGGGAAAAAAGTCTTCGCTTTGAATCTGCCTCGGATTTATCGATTTCAAGACGCGGGCCAAAAAATAGAGCATGGCGGGCCAGATTTGGCTCGTGGGCCGCCAGTTTGACACCCCTGCCCTAGGGCGTACAATATACCTGGTTGAAAAGCATTGATCGAACACCAAAAAATTTGCAGCTACCAGTGTAACGCAAAGCTGGGTAATTTTTTTAAGCTTTAACCCTTAAATGCATAAATTTAATATAACAATAAAAAATGCTCCACTTCTCACGAAGCAATCACCACAACACTGAAGTAGCGTGGGGAGCAAGTGTAAACAAGGTACGTGTTCAGAACATGTATGGTGCGTGCCAGAAGAAGCACAACCCGTGGAAAAGTCTGTAATTGCATTTATTAACAAATTAACTTGTTTTTTTCAGTATGTGCCGTATATGGCACACCATGCATTTAAGGGTAAACACATTGCCTTGTGCCAGACCAAAAATTTCCGGGTGCCATGCATTTTTGACCAATTTTTTGACAATTCCCGATTAATTTTTTCGCATTATTTCACAGAAATGTCCAAATTTTACTCAAATTTAAAGTGAAGATTTTTTGTTGGTCTTTGCTTGTTTTTTTGTAGTAAATAAAGCAAAAATCGTTTGTTTTATCCAGATAAACTTTTGAAGACCAAAGAAAGGTTTTCACATTAAATCTTAGTTGTTTTGCTTACTGATCCAGATTGTTCTAAATGGATTAACTGTCTCTTACCGAAGTAATTTATTGTGGGTGCCCAAAAAATTCTGATTTTGCTCAAATGTTTGCGTCTTGGGGGCCGACGGCTATTCGCCATCCCTGATTTAGCAGCTGTAAATCTTAAATTTCAAAATTATCTTTTTATTTTATATTTAGATGGTTAGATGACCGTTATTCTGCGGTATACCTATTTTCACTCTGCGACACAGCATTTTGAAGCACGAAATTGCGCAGATTTAAAAAAACCTTATTATTTCTTCGAATAGCGGAAGCATGCTGTAGCAGTGGATGTATAACTTAGCGGAAAACTTGCATTCTTTATCATATCAGCTATCAATCGTACGCATTGCAGCATACTGTATATCATGTTGCATGCGTCAATTATCCTAAAAAAACGGCAAAAACTTTACACTTTCCCCTTTTACGAGGTAGTTCGAAATGTAGACCTACCGGTAAGCATGATGGCAAATTTATCAGGAACACAGTTTCGATGGTAATTGACATGGTTTTAATTCTATTTTCGCTATGTTGTGTCCTTGAGAGAGGCTCTTTACGGCACATTTCTCTGGCTACTGACCTTTAGAAGCAAATAACTGAAAACAAAATTTTTCAACCAGACAGCAGTATTACCGTATCTGGTCTGCGTAATCACTTGTCAGTTCCTATAAGTTAATGATTTCGACATTGACTTGCAAGGCAAAAGAGCAAACATTCGATATGAGTTATAGCCTAATAAAGTTTAAATAAGTTTAGTTTTCAGCTTTCTGTCTTTTTTTAAATTGATTAAATTAGGCTCAAATTAATCATTGCTAAAGGATCATTTCGCCAACGCACGTACCGACGCGGTAGGTCATCGCCACGATGACGATTCTCAAGTACAGATAAAAATCACGTGCAAAATCGATAAATGAGGCGAAAGATTTGAAAAAAAATTTTATGCCAGCAGACTTTTATATAAGTTTGTATGTGATCTACAACAAAATTGTTTTGCAAACGAAAATTAGTAAAAATGTTTCTCGCGTAGATCACGACATAATCTGTCATTTTACCTTGAGAGTGCATATGTTGCACAAAGCTGTAGCATAGAGAATGTTTAAATTGGATTCGCCGCAAGTTTTTCAAATCAGACTGGTGTATAAGCTGATTGCAGGTGCCAATATAGAATAAAGAAACAAAAACACAAACTTTACATTTCTTAATGCACTCAGATCCGCCCAGAAACATAAAAGCCACAATCTTTCATAACAATGATCACACTAACATCATCATCTCAGATCCAAACATAACAACTGAGGAATGTAGAGAAAACCTCAAACATATTCACATTACTATCACCTCACAATATCTCAGTTGTAGAAAAAACAACAAAGTTACCAACACCACACCTTATGACATTTATTCATCAGAACAAACATTACCACATCATATGCGTACCACACTGGCACAGCTCAGAGCCAACAAATCACCATTTTTGCAAAGTTATCTACACACAGTGAACCCCGAAACTTACACGCCATAATGCCCACTATGTTTGTCACACACGCATGACACTAATCACCTTCTTAACTCTAGTCCAGTACCAACACAACACAACACCACAAGTCTGTGGAAAAAAACCTTTAGAAGCAGCAGAAGTAATCCAAGAGTGGGAATCTAGATTGGCTGCTTTGAAGGGTTAAGAGATGGCTACTCCAAAATATCTTTGGAGGAGGGGCAACAACAATAAGACCAGACTCGGACGGGTGTAAATCACGCTTTAATTGATGGCAAAAAAATACAACTAAAAAGGCAGTGCCAAGTGATTAATTGGTTGACATGGCTGTTTCTTGTTTATTTACTTGAATTATCACTTGCTATTTTGTTGAACCGGCTTACAATAAGAAGTTTTAAAATTCATATGTTCTTCTGGTAAATTCAGAGGCAAGTAAAACTTCAACAAATATAACAGGCGTAATATTTATTAAAGAACTCAACGACGTTTCGTCCGTTACATCGGGCGGACTTCATCAGGTAAAAGCAGAACACAACGTGCACCGTATTTAAAAACCAAGAAGTTAAAAACACAAACCAACAAACACAAGGTGAGAAGCGAACATACATAACAATTCAATAATTACTTAGTGCAAAAGAAACAAATTTAACCGGTTGAAAACCCACATAAGTTGAGATTTTTTATATTGCTGTATATTTTTGGAAAAACATTACGATCTTTATCATTTATTGAATTTTTTGTATTATTAATATAAAACGATTCTAAAAATTTTCTTTTATCATAGTCAATGTTATAATCCAATATTTCAAAATTACCAAAATCAATCCTATGTTCACAATTAAAACAATGCTTAACCAATGCAGTTTTTTTATTCAAATCGTCTTCTTTTAATTTAGCCAAATTAATCGGTTTCAAATCACGTTTATGTTCCGATAAGCGAGTATTAAAACATCTGCCCGTTTCACCAACATATACATTTGAACAATCTTTGCACGGAATTTTATAAATTGCACCACGCTTATATACGTATATCATCAACAGAGTCTTTTATTTTTGGTAAAATATTTCCAATTATTTTATAAGGGTACGTATACACATTAATATTAAATTTTCTCAAAATTCTAGCCATTTCATCACTTAAACCTTTAATATATGGTAAACCGACATAGTTGGATATTTTTTCACTCATGCAAACACTTTTATTAACTTTTTTATGTTTAATTTCTTTTTTTATTTTATTCAATAACCAATCTGGATAATCATTCTCACGTAAAGCATTACAAACAAACTTAACTTCATTGATTTTATCTCGATAATTTGTAATTAATTTAGAATTAGCGCGAAACAATAATGTTTTAACCAAACCAACTTTTTGAGAAAAACTATGACATGAATTAAAATTTAAGTATCTGGTTGTATTTGTAGGTTTTCTATAGGCTTTTGTAGTTAGTTGACCATTGTTACGAACTATTAACACATCTAAAAACGGAATAGCATTATCAATTTCTTGTTCGACCGTAAATTTAATACTTTCTTCAATATTATTTATAAATTTATGAAAAGATACCACCTCGGTTTTTTTTTAGCACAACAAAAGTATCATCAATGTAACGTAACCAAATGCGAGGTGGGGAAGCAAAATCTTTTAACATTTTATTCTCAATAGATTCCATAACTAAATTAGCCACAATGACGGAGATAGGTGAACCCATCGCAACACCAAAAATTTGACGATAAAATTTCTTACGAAAACATAAATAAGTATTGTCTAAACATATATCTAAAGCATTCATAATTTCGTTGATATTTAATTTACATCTAATTTTTAATTCGCTATCACATTTCAAACGTTCAAAAATAACTGATTTAGCTACATGTACAGGAATTTTAGTAAATAAAGACACAACATCAAAAGAAAGCATCAAATCGTTATCATTAATTTTAAAGTTAGATATTTTATCGATCAATTCAAATGAATTTTTTATTGATAAATTATTAGAATTTATTAAAGGTGTTAATATTTTTGCCATAAATTTGGAAAGATTATATAAAGGTGAATTAATAAAAGAAACAATCGGTCGAAGAGGCCAGTCTGGTTTATGAATCTTTGGTAAACCATAAATGCGTGGCGCAATAGCATCAGTACTTCGCAAATAAAAATATTCTTTTTGAGATAAACGATCAATTTTGTATAAGTCAAAAATAAATTTATTTAGTTTTCGTTCAATATTTTTCGTTAAATCATTTTTTATTAAAACATACGTATCTTTATCGTTTAACAATTTAAAAATTTTTTCTTCGTATTTATCTTTATCAATAATAACTGTACAGTTACCTTTATCTGCTTTTGTAATCACAATATTTGTATCATTTCGTAAATTTTTTAATGCCTTTTTCTCTTTAGTAGATAAATTTGGAATACTCTTGTGTTTCTTGTTCAATATATCCACAACTTTGCTTCTTATTATAGAGGATGTATTATCAGGTAAGTTCTTTATACCTTTTTCAATATGCTATTTATAAAATTCCGTGCAAAGATTGTTCAAATGTATATGTTGGTGAAACGGGCAGATGTTTTAATACTCGCTTATCGGAACATAAACGTGATTTGAAACCGATTAATTTGGCTAAATTAAAAGAAGACGATTTGAATAAAAAAACTGCATTGGTTAAGCATTGTTTTAATTGTGAACATAGGATTGATTTTGGTAATTTTGAAATATTGGATTATAACATTGACTATGATAAAAGAAAATTTTTAGAATCGTTTTATATTAATAATACAAAAAATTCAATAAATGATAAAGATCGTAATGTTTTTCCAAAAATATACAGCAATATAAAAAATCTCAACTTATGTGGGTTTTCAACCGGTTAAATTTGTTTCTTTTGCACTAAGTAATTATTGAATTGTTATGTATGTTCGCTTCTCACCTTGTGTTTGTTGGTTTGTGTTTTTAACTTCTTGGTTTTTAAATACGGTGCACGTTGTGTTCTGCTTTTACCTGATGAAGTCCGCCCGATGTAACGGACGAAACGTCGTTGAGTTCTTTAATAAATATTACGCCTGTTATATTTGTTGAAGTTTTACTTGCCTCTGATTTTACCAGAAGAACAATGAATTTTAAAATAAGTAATATCCCTGGTAACAGTGTTTATATTAATAAGAAGTTTTGTTACAGCTACAGAAACAAAGCAGCAGCCTGCTTGCTTCCTATAATCCATCGCGAATAGAACCTGGTTTTTACATTTCTGAACAATTCAACAGCCTCGACTAAAAAAAAGAAGATTTTAATTCACACCTGGACCACGAATACTTGTTTTAATAAAGAATTAAAATTTGCAAGGCAAGTCCGTCTTTAAACGACATACATTACATAACTTTTTAAGCTCAGCATGCATTGAGTATTTGTAAATAAAAAAACTAAAGTATTTTTACAATGATAAACTGGTGGTTTGTTTAAAAAATAAACTCAGATGTTACCAAGATCAGATTATACATATAATTCATAAAACTAAAATTACTCCTTTATATAATAAAAAAAACTTCCTTGAAGCTGCCGTATTAGTATTAAAATCCTCCACTAGTCCAGAAGAAAGACCAATATAACGGCGTTAATACCATGAAGCCCACACAGCTTTGTCTATATTGACAAAGTTGATCAGATTAAGTTATCAAACACGGAAACCGAGATGGCAATATCATAAATCTGATTAGAGATGCAATTATAGTCGCAACGTCGACTGAAGCACTTGCTGGGATTGTAAACAACTCGAACATAATGACAAAAAGCATTTCAACTTAATTATTTGATTCAACGATGGAAGATGCATTGAAAAAAATATTTCATTTCTATACATCATATGTTAGTGGCATTTTATTTAGGAGTTCTTTTGTGGAATTTTCATGATGACCTGAAAATAGGTCATTAAGTAAACCTTCAATGTTAGAAGATACAGAACAATATGAAAATGAAAAAAATGTTTCTCAAACATCTATTTATTTAAATTTAAACAATAAACATAATAATTTAGCAATTACTTAAATAATGGAATTTCGAAAATCAGCTATTTTAGACAAACAAAGGATTTGATTACAGTTCAACATAATCACATGTAGGTTTCTTTTCCACAAAAATCTTGCGAGATAGTTTTGTAAAAGGAAATTATTAAAAATAAGCTTGAGGAAGTTCTTCGAATAACGAGTGGGAAAAATAAGGGTCGATAAGAAATAAATACAAACGCGTATGGTACGTTGTAAACTAAATTGCTATTATCTGTACAAGGCAGGAATTGTTTCCGTATGACGAATTAACATTGACCTTGATATTGCTTTCAGTAATAGGCAGAGCCGCATTGTTGTAGGTAAGCAGTATGAACATACATAAGACGCATACAATGTATCTAGGAATATGTTGTTTGAATGCCTTTTTTACGAGCACAACGAAAATCGCTCAGGTAGACTGAGGATCGAACTCGCGTCCTTCCAATTGCAAGTCAGAGTGTTATCACACTGAGCTATCCCGCCACAATCAGGATCACAGACAGGCACGATGATCAGACAACCTTAAAGGGCTTGGCGGGGGTAAGCCAGACACAATTGACAAGACTATACTTCTTGCATAGAAACGATAGTTGTATTTGCTTTTTAGGTACGAATATCCCATTTCCCTGAATCAAGGGTCCCAATAAGGGCAATGACCCCGACACAAGGCCAGAACGCGTCTGCTGCTGCACTATCTACGCGTGGGGGAAATCGGGGCGAAATCTTTAACACTGCTTGTCAACACGCCTCCCTTCCTCGCTATTCTGCACTGCTTCGAGCAAATGCATTGTTAAACGTGAAAAAGCAGCGAGACGCGAACCCACCATCGCGGGGTCTGGAAAATTATAGTCAAACAACTAAAGGGGAAATCCTCTACAAAAGCACACTGCAATCTTACCGTCTTGATTTCTGTGTAAGCTTCCAAACCGCATACGCCGAGTTCGCGTCCATGCCCGGACATCTTGTACCCACCGAACGGTGTCATCGCGGAGAAGACGTTGTAACAGTTGACCCTGAACAATACAATTCAATAAACGAAGTTACGCAACACAAGAGAAACAGCGTGTAGCGTGGATGAACATGGAGGTCGTTTGCAACAGTATAATATATTAATTTCAATTTTCTAGAATTAAACCTTTTTAACGCTAAAAAACATTTTTTTGAAACCAATTCGCATGACAATCAAGGCTAACATCAATGCAAACTAAAAAGCGCGATCAAACAAATTTAACTCAAATTGCCAAACAATTTCCGAGTTCGAAACTCACAACAACCAGGCACGTGTATTTATTGCCGTGAACAGGATTGCCCAAACCCTCTTCCACAAAACAGCAGCTGGCATTCAGTTTTATAAGCGATTTAAATGACGGAGATATATGGATGTTTCCAAAGAAAAAATTCCTAAATACCTAAAGGATCCTATTTAAGTAACAATATATACATTAGAGAGTAAACAGTTGGCAGAGTTGGAGAGTGACCCGAATTCATCCCTCAAAAAGCACAAGAACAAACTCAAAAAGTGCTAACTAGAACTCGTTCTACATAACGCTACTTAGCAAGAACAAACCAGATTGTTCCCGCGCGGATGTGGTTGGACATAGTGATCGCTTTATCAACACTCGATGTGAATACAGCAGCTGCCAGGCCATAGTTCGTGCTGTTCGCGCGCTCCGTCACTTCCTCGATCGTCTTGAACTTCATTATCTGTTGGACTGGCCCAAATATCTGCGAGCAATGAACGGTAGCAGCATATTTTACGTTGTCTTTTATGCGAAATCAAATATATTTGAATTTAACTTGCATATTATTTATGCATTTATTACGGTTATTAATTGAAGTGGAAGGCAGAGAGAGTTGTACTGAATTAACGAAGTAAAAGAAAAAATAACGATTCGCATAAACAGTTAACAGCTTTGATAACCAACCTCTTCTTTTGCTATCCTCATGTGATCCTCCACGTTGGCGAACACGGTTGGTTGGATGTAGTAGCCCTTGTCTCCCCACCTGTCGCCACCACACAGTAAGCTGGCGCCCTCTTCCTTTCCACTATTAATAAGACTTTGAATCTTGTTGAACTGCTCGCTATCGATCTGCACCGAGCAATGATTCGTTACGGAACGGTCACGTGAGGCATGAAGTCAGGCTACGAAACCCGGAAGTACAACTTCCGCCCACCTGTGGGCCTTGCTCGATGCCTTCTTCGAACGGAGAGCCGACGGTTCGTTTTTGGGCGCGAGCGACACTCCTCTTGACGAACTCGTCATAAATTGACTCCTCAACGAAAACTCGAGACCCCGCGCAACAACATTGTCCCTGAAGAAGCATGTGACGTCATCGATCAAAACCCAGATCCAACGAACTCGACGCTTTGTATGACGCTCGGGTTCAAACGATGATGCGGCATGTATGAAAGATCATATCAAAGTGATAATAAAAACTTGGCAATCCTAATCAAATGGCAATTTTTGGTAGATAGTACTAAATAGTACTAATAAAACACGCTGATTATAACTTGGCAAAGTAGCAAGGAACACACGAAAAATAAACCAAATTCGCGCAAAAAAACGGCTTTGCTAATTTCTCAGTGTAGGCTAAAAGAAAATAATTAGAAAAACGCCGTTTTTATTCTAGAACTGTGTTTCCCAAACATTTTATCTTGCGGACCGATTTTTTTCTAAATTTTGATAGACGGGCCAAAACGGCACCAACAAGGCATTTAATTTTAATAAATTTTTTAAATTCCAATAAGTGAAAAGCGCCGCGGTTTGGGAAATTCTGTCCTAAAAATTTCAGCTGCTTCTAAAGATCAATTTTTTAAAATCAGGTGAAATGAGCATGAACATCTTTTGGAAGACTACAATTAAACCTCGGTTAATCCGGATAAAGCTAAAGGTACAAACGATTTCTAATGTTTTTCTTAATAGAAAGCTTCGGATAATCCGAATTATCACCTACTCTGGTTAAAAATTGTTTATAATCCGGATTTTCCCGCTTCACAACTGTACCAGGATGTCTTTTGTCAACGTCATAAACATTATTCCACGTTATGGTTTACAAGGGTTGGCTATGTTGCTTGAAATTTATATTAGTTCAATTTAGGGAGTGTCTTCGTTGGTTTGCTATAATTCGTTCGTTTGCTATATTTTGCTATAGTTGGTATGTATTCGTTTAAACCAGTGGTTCTCAAACTTTTTGCGCCCGCGGCACACTTTGCTACCTTTCCAAATTTCGCGGCACACTTGGACCAGAGTGCAGATCTTTTTTGGTGTGCACTGAGTTTTCCACGTTTTGCTTTACCTGATGCATTATACTGTATTACATAAAGGCCTCAAATTTTTATGTAACTTTCAATAAATCAAGTGAAAACTTTCTTTTATTATTCTTCACTAGATTTTGTACCGTTTATTTTCATATAAAGTATTTGGGTTTTGCATATCGTGTACCAGGCATGTCAAACTCGCGCAGTTATGTGGGCAGCATCGGTGAAATTTTAGCCTGGAATTTTGCCGCTGGCCGCAATCAGGTTTCAAAAGAAATTGAAGGCCAATAAAAAAAAGTCTTCACTTGAATTGTTTGGCTGATCCAGGTTATTCTTTTAAATTTTATGTTGAAATCAAGGTGAAAACCAAAGAGGTCTTCACTTAATTGGTTGGTTAATTTTGGTTAGAAAATCAAATTCTTGTTACTACACCTTGTCTCTTTAATTATTTAAATTTAATTCTGAATTTATGATTAATTTAATTTCGTATTGAGCATATGATCAAAAAATTCGTTGAAAGACTTCGCGGGCCGCGAGTTTGAAATGCCTGGTGTACCAAAACAAGCCTGAAAGACAACAGATCACAAAAACTTTACGTAATGGGAATTACATTTAAAATTTTTAAGCTTTTTGGTCACAGCTCTTAAAAAAACATATTTTTCCTCCGTTATAGAGTATGTTTACGTTGGGAGCATGGATTAATGTATTTTAAAAAGTTTCGCGGCACACTTAGAAATCTCTCCCGGCACAGTAGTGTGCCGCGGCACACAGTTTGAGAAACACTGGTTTAAACTGTATAAATAAATTTTTTTATTTCCAAGAATTGCACCATTCAGTCTTATATATATTCAAATAAGGTGATTTTTATCTACATCTTACTACTCTGGATAACGTCTGACTTGAAACAATAGCCTTCATTTGTGCGTCAAATCGAGTCCGGATTATCCGAGGTTTACTGTAGTTTGTTTTCGTGTTTTTTGCGGTGAAAAATATACATGATCAGGTCTAGAGGAAATGCAAATTGATCGATGCGAGAATTGCTCAAAACAATGCCGGAAGACGCTCGACGTCACACTGACCTGGTTAAAGAACAAGCCGAAATGGGCGGTTTCAACGGCGAAGTCGAGGTCCGCGTCTGCGAAAATCACGCTTGGGCTCTTTCCTCCCAACTCCAAGGTGACGCGTTTCAAATTGCTCTTGCTCGCCGCTTGCGACACAATGTGGCCGACCTGGTCAGGCAAGCTCAGGTCACGTGAAGCTCACGGATCAACATATCGCTAACTTGTCACCGTACCTCGGTCGAACCGGTAAAGGCCAGCTTATCGATGTCCATGTGCTCGCTAATGGCCGCCCCTGCGGTGGGCCCATAGCCTGGGATTACATTAACGACACCTGGTGGAAATCCAGCCTAAAATAACAAGGACGGAATTAAAACTTCAATTCGATGTCCGCAATAAACCGGATAATCCGAAGTGAATAAGCAATAAACCAGATAATCCGGAGTAAATATGCGATAAACCGGATAATTTAAAGTAAATATAAAATAAACCGGATAATCCGGAGTGAATACGCAATGAAGCGGATCCAAAACTCCTAGACAATCTACAACAGTGGTTCTTAACCTTTTGTTAGTCACGGACCCCTAAAACATTCTAATGAAAGCTTTGGACCCCTTTAGAAGAAACACATCGCAATTGTCAAAATTAGCTTTTAATCAACTTAGTAGTATAGTCCAGAAATTTGCAGACCAAACAGAAGCAAATTAATAATTCAACGAATAATAATGAATAATAAATCAATTACCATGTCAATTAAGTTATACAACAATTACAAACCATAAAGAATCAAAAAATGCAGTGCAGTAACCAATAAGTAGAACGCACTCAGGCGGTTTGCTTTGAGATGAACCATAAAGAAAAGCACTAGTAAACTAAGTTTAACGCAAATAACTTTTTAAATCAATGCGAAGGTTGCTCCTGCTTATCTTCAACAAGAACACGAAATTGTGGGACGGTTTTTGCCAGGGCCACACGCATGTTATCCTTAGCATCCAACCGATTTCGCTGTTTCGTTTTGATAGCAAGAAGAGCAGAAAACCCTGCCTCACAGAGGTAGGTAGTAGCAAAAGGAATAAGAGCAACCATGGCTCTCTTCACCAGGCGAGGATACGCTTGTGCCAAGGAACACCAGAATTCTGCAAGGTTCTTTGAATTGAATTCGCTCCTTAGCATTTGCATTGTCCTCAACTCAATGAGGTCATCTTTGGCAAGATCGTCATCACCAATAGAATTTAGATCTGCAAGAAATGGGTTGCGAATCCACAATTCAAAATTCGGATCATGTGAGCAATAACTTTCAAAAGATTGCTGCAATCTGTCTAAATTTTCGCACATATTTCCACGTAGAGAGGAAAGCAGGCCTTCAGTATTATCGATTCGGCTTTGAGAGATCACTTCCTCCAGCATTGGGAAGTTGGCAAAGTTGTCTGTCTCAAGTCTTCTTTTCCACAAAGGAAGCTTTGCTTGAAAAGCCTGCAGTCTTTCTGTAACGTCCATAATCGTTACATCTGGTCCTTGAAATGACAGATTTACTTCATTCAAGTGACCGAAAATATCTGCCAAGTAAGCTAAGCCATAAATAAACTCCTTTCTGTCAAATTGCACTGATAGAGGATTTTGTTTTTCTCGTAAGAAGAATGAAACTTCCTTTCTCAGTTCCATCAAACGCTTCAAAACTTGACCTCTCGAAAGCCAGCGAACTTCAGTGTGGTACAAAAGTACTTCATGTTGTGCACCCATTTCTTGGCAAAGTCTTTTGAATATACGATTGTTTAAAGCTCGAGCTCTGACAAAGTTGACGATCTTTACAGAAACAGACAAAATTTCTTTTAAAGCTGGTGATAGAGTTTTTGATGCCAATGCATGTCGATGTAGAAAGCAATGAGTCACAATGATGTTAGGAGCTTCTTTCTTTACCAACGAAGCAAATCCTGAGGTTTTCCCAAGCATTGCGGGCGCTCCGTCGGTACACAAACTACCAATATTTCTCTTCCAATTGAAATCTTGTTTGGCAAAGAAATTGTTCACCATCTCTAATACGTCTGCAGCCTTTGTAGTTTCTGAGAGAGGCTCGCAAAATAGGAATTCTTCTTTAATTGTATCAGCGTGCATATAACGAACATATACAAGAAGCTGGGCACACTGAGAGACATCTGTGCTTTCATCCAGTTGCATGCTAAATGGAAATGGTGATGCTTTAAGTTCCTCCATTACTTGTTTCAGAATATTATTAGAAATGTCAATAATTCTGGAGCTGATGGTGGTTTGACAAGGAAACGGCTTCAAGTTTCTTTCTTTGTTCTGTGCCACATACCAGCTCAGTCATTTCCAGAGCACACGGTTTTATCAATGTCTCTCCGATAGTGTGAGCTTTCTTTTCCTTGGCAATGCGGTAAGCGACCTTATAAGATGCTTCAAGGCAAGGTTTCTGCGTCTTGATGAATCCGAACTTCGGCAAAGTCCCCGATTTCTCAAATCGAGCCTTCTTAGAACGAAAAGAATCAACACTATCCAGTGCGTTTTTAGGATGAATAGATATGAGGTGTTCTTTCAGTTTCGCTGGCTTCAAACTTGCATTGGCAAGGACTTTACCACATAGAAAACATTGCGGCCTTTGGCTGCCATCACTATCAGTAACAAAGGTAAAACCAAAAGTTACATAATTTTCACTGTACTTTCTCTTCTTCGACATTTTTTTAAATTGGTAAAATTTTTAATTTATTTATCCTTCCAGGTTATAAACCTTTGTAGTAGAAAACACATAAGCAAATTGACAGCTTTCTATAATACTCACTGCAGCATACACGTGCACGGTTTTTTGTTCAATCTATTTATTCTATTACGACATAGACGTTGTGTATGATTACATAGGCCTATTTATCACAAATGCGATGTTGCTTTTTTAGGTTCTGATCGGTATATTTTTATTTGGATTTGCGGACCCCTTAAAGCACCATCATGGACCCCTTAGGGGTTCATGGACCCCAAGTTAAGAACCTCTGATCTACAAGATATAAAAGCATATGACTCGAGTGATGACTCAGCAAAATTAAGTGAAAATCAATTACGAGCAAATATTAATTGGTCAACTATAACAAATAACAACGCCAACAAAGGCCGAGAAAAATTAGGCAAAACCGATCATAGGTGATGTATGCTTCAAATCAATTTTATTATAAAGTCCTTTTCAAAGAATCTGACAGTATCTGTAGGCTCCAAAATACAATCGATGAACGATCTACAGGGAGATGGGAGCAGATGATCAACCATCACTGACAATAACAATCTAAAAAGACTTTCTGCTAATCCTAATTTTTACCGGTTCTCGACTTATTTATGACAGCAGCAAACTTAAAATGAGCGAGTGAGCGGGTTTATGAGTACCACTCGCATTGCAAAAAACGCGGTCTCAATTCTGATGACGTGTAAAACAGTGAATCATAAAAACAAATGGCTTGTAATCGATCAAAGCGAGTTTAGTTGAAGAACTACTTTTTACAAAAATAGGTACTCACGAGCCAATTCACTCAAAATCTCATGAATAAATTCTAAGTTGATAAAAGCAATTGCGAGGAAGGGCCAAATCGAGATTGCAAATGAGCTAGTAAAGACTAAAAAAAGTGCAGTAGCGGCAGCGTGGTAGGGCAATTAAGAGCGCCGTGATCAACGCGGCGCTGGTTCAAAACCGATTCGCGACATTCTGTTGTGTTCTTTAGAAACTTTACGGCACTTTCCCCAGCTCGGCAGTCTGGCCAAGTAGCTCTACATTTCGGTCATATCTCTAAGTATAAAGACAAAAAATTTTAACCGAACAGTAATGTTTTGGCATCTCCAAAAGTACGTAGATCGGAGTAATTGCTTGACAGTTGCCCTATGTATAGCGCCTCTGACGCTTTCCACGAAAAAACAAATATATGAAAAAAAATATTAAATAATTAAATTTCCAACCTTGTTGTTGTTTTACGTTTTTCGCCGGCATTCAAGCGCTTTGTTTAAACTGTATTTTTATTCATTTATGTTGTTTTTTCAGATTTCTAATCGCCCCCTGACGAGCCCAGGCAGGCGAAACAGTCTGTTGGGGCAAATAAAATCAAATTAATGTTAAGTTAAAAAATTTTGTGGTCAGAAATTTAATTATTTAGCCGCTCTGACTCGACGTCATTGAGCACTTTCCTGATGAACACCCACCAAAAATTTTGAAAATTTTCTAAAAAAAATATTATATATATATACGTATACACTGCGTATATAAATACTTGAAATTGAGTTAAAACTCCCAAAACAAGTCAGAATGTTGAATAGATTAAAAAAGCCATTTTCTTCCATAAAAACTTTGTACTAACAATTTGACTCGTAAAAGATTTACTCATTAAAACGATTGAAGATATTCTGCGATGCCACGCTTGGCTTTTTGCAAACATTTTCGCTTCAAATGAAAACAAGAACAGCATGATATTTGTTCGAAGCTGTAGTAGTGTTGCCATCAACAAATTAGGTCAGACCAAACAAAGCAGCAGCGGTATAAAACCTGGTTTGCACTGGTCGTAAATTATTGACCGTTTAGTGCTAGACGGAGGCAAACGTCGACTTCGGCAGAATACGTGACAAGCACGAAGTGAAACATAGTTTATTACGGACGTTAACCAATCCGAGTTAAGCATTCAATCACGTGACAAAGATTGCAAGACAAGCCAGCCAACGCTGCAAGGTTATCGCATTGCAGCCAAGACTGGTTGACAGGCAACTGAGTGAATTCGGTAAAAATGCTTGAAGATTGAAAATGAAAAAATTATTTTAGCCTTAGTCACAAATCAAATAAAACACACACACAAAAAAAACACAAATACATAGTTATAATTACCGTAATTTAGACCTGGGAGCATCGAAGAACGGAACGTTTTCGAGTCGAGATACTCCCAGCAAAAATCACGAAATACGGTGAAAATGTTTTACGATTCACTTACGTTATCTTTTGAAAAAACGATTATTTTGAACTTTTAATAGTTTAGAGTTAGACGAAAACAGCGTCTAAACAACAAACGAACTTAAATGTTGCAATTGAAAAATTTTTGCAAAATATGCGTTATTCCAAACGGCAAAAGCGAAATGTGAGCACGGCATAAACACGGAAAGACTTCGAGAAAGTGAACTTCCCTAAACTTTTAAATTCATCATGAATTATCGCACGCGTCTGACAGTAATAAGTTGATAAGTTAACAAGTATCTTCATGCCGCGGCAATGTTGGGCTGTGATCGCCAGCGGCTGTTTCAACAAACATTTCTTCGACGAGCTTAATACAGTTCCATAGAGGCAAAAAATTTTCGCAGAACTTACTTCTTTGATAAGCTGAGCGACGTACAGCGCGGTCAACGGGGTCTGTTCGGCCGGCTTCAACACAACAGTGCAACCGCAAGCAAGGGCAGGTCCCAATTTCCAAGCCTGCATCAAAAGGGGAAAGTTCCAAGGAATGATTTGGCCAACCACACCGGCGGGTTCATTGCGAGTGTAGCAGAAGTAATTCCCGTCTGAAAGTCAAATTAATTAAAAAATCGTGTCATTTGTTTATTTTTTTAACAAAGTCCTCCAAACTGATTGCGACCGAATTAGAATAGAAAATTGTAATTTTTGTACCTATTTACGTTGAAGCAGCAGTGAACTTTTTTTGGAGAACAAAGAAAAAGACAAGTTTATTCCAACTCTATACAAGTGCTGGCAATAATAACGTGGAAGTCCAACATCAATACAAACTTGCGAGCGAGGCACAAATTCGTTTTTAGTATTCTTATTAGCAAGGTTTCAGTTCTATATACTTGAAGTTTGCCCTTTGATTAATTCAACAAGAAAGTGATTTACCACTTGTATCCATGATCACTGCATCGCGAGTCCGACGCCCGCACAAAACAAAAGCTGATAAGTTTTAGAATAAATCTATTGATTTCTTTCAATTGCTCTCAACAAACACTGTTAGCAAGTCATTACTACAGATTGGAATAAAATCTTGCGCTAAATAAACATGCAGAAGCTCCAGCAGTAGATCCTGCGTTATATTCATTAATTTACGAGGAACGGGAAGGCCAGTAAATTGTCGGTAATAAAGACAAATATTAACAATCATTTTAAAAGAATAGTTGCTGGTTAAAAAGTTGACATTCGTTGAACAACGAACGCAGTTTTTTTCTAGAAATTTTATTCAAAAATCAGTAAATATCATACACATTGACTTTAAAAAAGAAAAAGAAAAGCTACTACGCACAATTTTTCTTCTCATTGTTTGTTCACGCTACAGTGGAAAAGTAGCAAGCAGCAAACGCCCGTCGGCCAGTAGCTGTTTTTAATTTATTCTAAAACTGAATTGACGGTGCTTACAATCGATAAACCACCGAAGCATGTCACAAATCGGATATGAGCTACGAATTTCAAGTTAAGCCAACCGTGCAATCTACTCACCCATGGGAACAACTGTTCCTTCATTCTTGTCGCTGAAACCGGCATAATACCTAAACCGACAATCACGCTTAACCAAATTACATTGAAGATGCTGATTTTTTAAGCAAAAATAACAGCGATAATATCAGAATCTACATGAAGTAAACTAATAGAAAATTGTAATGTTGATCATTAAGTTAGTAAAATGGCAAAATACGCGAAAAATAGCGAGCAGAAGGACGCAAAAGTTTGATGCTAACTCTAACTATGTAATTTTTGTTCACAACAAATTTCTAAATAGGCTCAAGCTGCTTACCTTCAATGGAGGCTCTACTTCAAAACAGAAATGTGCAAGCGGAGTAATTATCAATTAATATATAATATTTATGCATATAATAAATAATAATATATAATATATTATTGTTTATTGTATATAATTATAATAATATATATATTTTATATAATAATTAATACATACAGTAAATAATAATATATTAATATAATCAATATATAATTAATCATGGGGGTAAATAATAAAAAGTGTAAGAAACTAAACCTTTATCTAAAAATATGAAGCTGAATTATTGATACCATTTAAAAGCAGATATACCATTTCTTTAAAAGTTTTATGAACAATAAAGCTCATTTGGCCTGTTTTAATCTCTTGACTTGTTCACCAAAGTAATATGACACATGGGCTTAATAAATTTAAACCAAACCAATTCTTCAACATTGACTTGATTTTTTTATTTCTTAGGTTCACGCTTAAGCCCCATCGCACTAAACTGGAACTAATAATTTTTCAAGGTTCATCAACAACACTAAATAATCGAAGGAAACAGTTTTTTCTTAGGAAGGCAGCTTCTAATTCCTTTCTAGAAATATACCCCTGGCTTGAGTAAATAATGACAAAGCGTCAAATTCCCGTGACCCTTCCATTCTCGCCCTTTTCCCACTCATCAACAATTCAACTCTGTAGCGTTCAAAAACTTTATTTAAACCCAAATATTCTTTCTAATTACAATAAAAATCCGCTTAATTTCCAACTTACTACCACAAACAACGATACACATATCATCTAGTCTTTTTTTGACCCTTGATCTTTTTAATTGTACAGATATGCGGATGCTATCTGTTTCGGTCATACAACTTTTATTTTACTTTCGATAATATTGCAACATTATCTTTTATACATTTCAAACTGTTTACTATGGCCTCTATAATCCACAGTACACAGCAATTATATTTGCCTATAGGAACATTCTTTAAAGTTGGAAAAACACCGTTTATGCAGCAACTCTAGCTTCCAACTAAAGCACATATTTATTTGAGCTCATATGCAGTGTAATTGATTTTCTTTTTACAAGCCAGTATCTCATTATCAAGCACTTTGTCCACAGTGTGGTTTAACGGTTAGAGCACCGTGATTGTGATTGACATAGTTTCAGTTCAAAACCTACTCACGTCATTCTGTTGTATCTTTGAGAAAGACACTTAATTGCACTTTCCCTTCTTGGTGATCTTGACAAGCAGTACTAAATTTTAGTCATATCTCTATAAAGCTAAAAAACCAAAATAAAAAACTTCAAGAGGACAGCAATATCTTGGCATCTCCAGAAGCAGGTCAAGGTAATTGCTTGCCCTATGTATTAGCATCTCTGTTGCTTTCCTGCAAGTCAGGAGGATAAATATAGAGATAAAACAAAACAAACAAACTTTGCATCCATCTGTGGAGTGTCAACAGACTTGGGACTTAAGAATGTTTACCTTTATTTTTTGTCAAAAATTCAATTGAGTAAACACACAACCACTATCAAACAAACTGTCTTAAACAAAGCTATCTAACCTGTAGCATCGAATAACAAGTTCAAGATCAACCTGGTAAGAAATGTTGTAAGGTTTCCCATTATCCAAAGTCTCCAAGCACTGACAAAAACAAAAAACTAAACATGTAACTTAAAAGATACATTATGCATTAAAATCAAATTACATTACATAAACCAGATGAAATTTTTACATCTGAGGGTAAGCTAAAAGTATATAAAGCTTGCAGGCTATACATGGTGTAAAACTATTGGATCAGTTCAGAAATAACTCCCACTTGAATTAAATGTTGAAAAAATGCATTTTGCCTACATATTCAATTCAACTAATTTAACACAATTACTCACTGCTAGATAGTGTCTATCTCTCTGAATTAGATCAGCCAAGCGGTTCAAAAGAACACCTCTTTGAGAAGCATCCATTGTTCTCCATGGAGAGCCAAGTTTAAATGCAGCTTGGGCAGCTTTCACAGCCAAATCCACATCTGCCTAAACAAAATACATTAGTATCTCATTTATCATGGGAGTTTCATTTTAAAAATATTTTGAAATATTGGAAATATGCAAGTAGACAGATAATTTTTTACAACTATACATGTCTCAGGTTCGTACAATCCCATGCAATACAGCTTTTCTAAAATTGGCTTTAATATTTTTTACATTTCGTTTTTGTTTAAACACTCAAAAATTCACATACAATAAATCCTGAAACTGTTTTTTGCATTCAAACAATTCAATCAATTGATACAAATTTACACTTTACAAATTTGTCAAATCAGAAAAATATAAATACAGTCATCAGAGGCACATTCCTGTGTTTCTTGATGCTGGTCCCAAGCACAGATAAATGGGGAGGGTTGCAGCAGAAAGGGCATCTGGCGCAAAAATTTTTTGCCAAAACATACAAATGCATTATAAATACAGTGGCTTGACAGAAACAATTGATAGACAATAAACAACATTCCTTCAGTCAAAGATGACTCAAACACAATGTGCATTTATATATGTAAAAAGCCCAAAAAGTTAAACAAAAAAGATCATCAAAGTTGCAAGGCTGCAAAAGATGAACTGCATTATAGCAAGGGACCACTGTATCCCTAAATTAATTATAATTTTCAGATTAATAGTAGTAAAGCAAGAAAAATTTTTGTACATTTAAAACTGCTTGGTTAAATTATTGTTTCTAATCATAATTTGGTTTCCACAAAACCTTTTGTGACAATTCCACAAATAGATGTACAGCCAGGTACAATTTTTAAAGATCAATATTATAAAAAAAGAGGATATGCTTTGGCATACCTGGAAAGTAAAATAAATAATATAAAGTTTAGTTCAATCATGATATAGTAATGCAAAAAAAATACTTGTTCCTTACTTTATCACCCTCTTGAACGTCACAAATTTTTTCCTCTGTGCATGGATTAAGAGTGGGAAAGGTTTTTCCACTAATTGAGTTATACCACTCATTATTAATAAAAATCTATAGAAAACACAATGGATGATTAATACTAAACATTTAAAACCTTTAAACAAATTACACTTTAAACAATTTAAATTATTTTATTTCTGTTGGTTCCATTATATAACAAAACAATTTATCTACTTAACTTATATCTGATAATTGCATTGATAACATTTGGTATTAGATTCAATGAAATTAGACTATTTACAAGAAAACAGCTTATCAATTCTATGAAAATGTATTTACAATACAAGGCATGCCTCATTTATAAAACATTCTTTACATATTGCATAAAAAACTTTTCAATTTATTGTATTTTTGCCTCATCAAAAAAGCAAATTATCAAAAATTAAGCCATTGGCATTAATTGTGAAAATCATGTTAAATTTCAAACCTGAGTGTATTTGATTTCTGGATTTCTAATTGGGGCAGGAATTCCCATGCTCATCAAGTTAACAGATGTCTATAATATAGCAACACTAAGAAGCTAAAAAAAAATGTTTTACAAATTTTTGGGTCTCTTTGACAAGTCACTGTAAGCAATTTTTTTCTGTAAAACTGATCCAGATTCTCCTTTTCACCACCAGGATGGAATAAAGAATAAAATAAGAGAAAAAAAATCTTTCAAGAAGCGATAGTAATGGCTGGGGGATCCGGGTTAGTTTCACGAACAAAAATTGCTTACAGTGACTTCATACTTGTTTTCTTTCATACTAAAATCTACATAATTGTCAATCTTGTGGACAACACTACTTATTTAAGCCATATCATAAAGCACTTGAAACAATTCTACACAAAAAGCCGTACACAAGAGACTAACTCATAACTTGTCAACAAAACTTTATATGTGAGCAATGTCACCAGCTGATGCAAATATTATTGCACAAACAGCGGCATACGTATCTAGGAAATATAACCACATTTTAAATGGCTTATATTTTAACGTACAAAACTTCCGCTCAACGCGTAGTGCTTGATCATGCGGTTGAGAGAGGATTCAATTAGAATTTTTGCAATTCTGAATAAAAGCCGCAATTCCTCCAATTCAAACTTATTGCTAGAAACCAGAAGCAACAGAATTGCCAAAGTAAAATTTTTTGGCATTTAATATCTGTTTATGTTGATTGCAATTTTAAGATTTATAATTTGTGAAAAGGGAGACGCGATATCGACTTGTTACAAATTTTCTTTTCTGCTATCGTTCAAAGTTAAGTTAAAAGCTGATATTGATAAATATAAATCCAATTAATGCATTTTGTTATGAACGTACAACTGTGGGCCAACGTTATCATCAGTACTTGTTTCCAATAAAAAAGATTTTCTATTTAAGTGCCTCATATGTAAACAGTGGCCTATTGCCACCTGCTATGCACGCCATAAAAATAAACGTGTTTATTGTTATTGTACACCGCTGATTTTCTTAACTGTAGCACGCCTTTTGGACTGAATATGCTCAGGAACCCGGACCTTCAATGTCATGTAACGAAGTAATAATGTAATCTAATTTCGAGAGGTAAAAGGCACTACTATTTTTTTTTAATTTTTATCTTTATATTTATCCTCCTGACTCGCAGGAAAGCGACGAAGGCGCTATACATAGGGTAAGCAATTACCCCAACTTACTTCCGGAGATACCAAGACATTGCTGTCCGCAAGTAATTTAGAAGATATATTACTGTAATTTAGAACTGCTTGTCAAGACCACCAAGCAGGGGAAGATGCCGTAAAGTGTCTTTCCCAAGGACACAACAGAGTGGCGCAAGTGGATTTTGAATCGAGACCATGTTAATCATCAGTCCAGTGCTTTAACCACTCGACCACACTGCTGACTAGTTATTGTATGTTCGTTCTTTTTTTTTCTGACCGCCCAAATAATTATTCAAGTACAATCTTGTACAATGTTGCTTTGTCATTTATTTGATCTTTCTGTCTCAATTAAATCAATGTTGCAGAAAAAGCCAAACTGTAGGCTAGTTCATAAACACTTTAAGCCGGATTAAAAACATAGAAAATAAATGTTGCAAAGAAAAAATGCAGTAAAAACAATTATAAAAGAACACAAGATAAAGGAAAAAACGGTTCAAACCTCGCAGTCATTACAATATTAAATTAGGTTTGGGGAAAATTATGCAAATCAATTGGCACAAAGCAATTTATTTTTATTGATGATTTATCCTAAGACAGGTAAGCTACCATGGTCATGAAATCTTTGGAAAGCATCTCTTTCAAGTCTAATAGATAGCCTACCAACTTTTTTCAGCGTTTGAGCACTGCCTCTTTTTCCAGTTATTTTTTCCTCACGGAATTAGCTAAAAAATTATTTCTCCTTGTTTAATTGTATTCCTGTCTCACTTTTCATAGCAATGCAGCCTACATCGGAGTAGAATAGGCTCGCATCTCACGTGTAAGCTTAATTTGTAATATTAGAAAAACAATGGAGATCACAAGTGAAGCATAGAAAAGTAGACTTTATGTTCAAATATTTTTCGGCTTTGAAAGTTTAACTATAATTAGGGATTATCACAACTTACGGGATTGATAAGCCTAACTAATTTTTAAGCCGGACAACAGTAGGGCAAAACTTTTTTAAATAATTTTTTAGCTTTTAGTAATTTTAAACTGTAACACAATTATAAATGTGTTATTAAATTGATTTTTAAGGCTCTTGATGTTAAACGTGTGAGCTCGATTCCCAGCTCAATCAAATTTTAATAATTTTTTTTGTAACTTAATAGACAAAAATTAAGCTCCACTAATCAAAATCTCAGCACATTTAAAAATTTAGCAAATTTAAAGAAAACGAAAGCAGACTTACTGTACGCAATCAACATTTTTTAGAAAAGTATCTACGGACTGCCTTTAGAAATTAATTTTCTAGAAATACGCATTGTTTTGGGTGCTGGTGCACTTTCAGAGAGCTGGGCATTAAACCTTTTCAGATCATTTTTCGCAAAGCAATTCAAAATACATCTCGAAATGAGCTCAAAATTGGATTGCAGCTGGGCGCATCTCGTTGAGAGCTAACACTGCAGCATGTCGTACGAACAAATTGTTTTACGTACAGCATGAACAAAAACTTGTTGATGATTCCTTTGCTTCAAAAATCGCTGCATGATAATTGATTGTCCGCTTAGCATGGCATTATAGAATTTGACCTCAAGTGTGGAAATAACAAAAGTGTACCCAGATAGCCACAAAATTTGGCCCCGATCTGGGAAAAACCTAACAAAGTCTGGCTTAATCTGGGCCCGATATTAGCAGAAAAAAACAGATCTTTTTCAGAACTGGAAAAACAGATTAAATTTTGATCTGTTTTGTCTGATCATTACCAGGTCTTTACCAGATCTGGTGTAATGCATATGTTTCTAAATTATTTAAACCGATAACCAAATCATTATCAGATTCTTACCAGATCTGTTATTCCCAGTTTCAGACCAGGATCCAATCTGGTAAGTGGTCTGGCGTGCTAAACTGGCCCCGACCTGGCATTTACATCAGGTCCGGATCATAAATTTAGGATCAGGGCCTGTTTAGCACGCCCGATGTTTTACCAGATCTGAACCAGGTCGGATAGATCTGTATTGCTCGATAAATTATGTTCTGGCCCAGACAGAAATGGCTATCAGGGTATTCTGTTGGAGAAGAAAGCCCACCACGATTTGCCATCTCAAATAATTCTATGTGTTCATCTGAAATGACAGATCGAATGTCAGGAGCATCAGAGGAATCAATGAGCAAATTTTTGCATGACGAACACTTTCTGCGGCGTGTAACACTGCGGGCGATATATCCGCTAACATGGTAACTTATAACTAAATCTGGATTTGGTCGTCGTCGTCGTTTGAAGGGCATCCACTCCAGGCCAGACACAAACAGGACTGGGGCCGAGGGTTTATCCTTTTACTACCCCAGACTGCTGCACTGCCTGGATCAGATGCTGGCAGTGATGTCATTAAGCCAGCATCGAGTTTCGTCATTCAAAATCGTCAGACCTCGTGCTCCATGTGGTGCCCGATGTATAGGGCACGCTGTTTGCTCAGAGGCGCCACACTCGCAATTCGGTGAAGGAGCGAGACCCCATTTGTGCATGGACGAATGGAATCGCCCAACACCAGTCCGCAGGCGGTTGAGCTTAACACAAGCTACTCGGGGTAAGCACATCCCAACAGGCCTGGCACTGGCCTCGTGCACAAAAGCACGGAGCCTGGAAGCATTTTCACAGTACTCCGCGTTCCATTTGTAATTTGTCCATTCAGAGGCGCGGATGCCAAGTCTGGCAAGGTTGTCCAAAAGATTCCGCGCACCTGGCACAAACGGGCGTCTGGATCTTAGTCTCACTTGCCGAGTATCTGAGGACCCACTTAAAAGACCATGCAAGATATGATCGGGGTCCAAAGATCCACGGTAAGCCAAGGAAAGTGTCGCTCCCATTCGGCGAAGCTCAGCTGGCTGGATGCCTGAGAGTATGGGTAGGTGGTCCGTTGGAGTGGGACGCAGGCATCCAGTAACTATGCGCAAGGCGTCGTTCAAGACACTGTCAATGAGGCGAGTGTGAGCACTGCGACACCAGACTGGCGCACAGTACTCAGATTTTGAGTAGACTAGAGACAAGGTGGCTATATGTAGTGTTTTAGCACCAGCACCCCATCCCGAGCCCACGAGTCGCCTCAGCAGTGTGACGCGCGAGGATAGTTTTTTGCGCAATGCCACTATATGGTGACGAAACGTGAGCGATCTGTCCAGTTTTACCCCAAGATAAGTAGGGGTTGGACAGAACGGTAAAAGTCTACCGTTGTTGTAGACCTTTAGCTCACGTTTGGCCTCTCGGTTATTTAAGTGAAAGGCTGCCGTCACCGTCTTAGTGTGACTGAGCTTCAACCTCCAAGTCTGGAGATACGCTGAGAGTGTAGACATGTCTTGGCTTAAAGTCCCCTCCAAGTCCTTCCAGTTTCCAGAAGAATGCAACAATGCTAAATCATCAGCATAAGCAAACATTCTGGAAATCATGGAAGGAAGATCGTACGTATAGATGTTAAATAGGAGGGGAGCCAAGACCGATCCCTGAGGAACGCCGTTTTTAAGACAGCGTAGCCTGCTTTGCTTGCTGTCACTGGTGGTAAGGGCAAAAATTTGATTTCGGCAAGCTCCATGATCATTTTGACCATGTGCTTATCCGGAAGAAGTCTCAGCAGCTTGCAGGTAAGGCCACGGTGCCAGACAGTGTCATAAGCAGCTGTCAGATCGATAAATATGGCACCGGCCTTCTTTTTAGCCTCGAAAGAATCCTCAATGTTCTGGGTTAGCAGAACAACTTGATCTACGGTTGACTTCCCGCGTCGGAACCCAGCCTGCTCTTCAGGGAGCAGTGGGTCGATTAATGGTTTAACGCGGGCGTAGATAAGCCTCTCGAGGATCTTGTAGGGGACACAGAGCAGAGATATCGGTCGATAACTCTTTGGGTCCCCCACGGGCTTTCCTGGTTTTGGGATCGCGACCACAAGCGCTCTTCTCCAGATCTTGGAAATTTTGAGTCGGCACAAACAGGAAGAAATGAAGTCACGTAACCAGGACTTCAAAGCAGCTCCAGCATGGAGTATAAGCTCTGGGCAGATGGAATCAGGTCCAGGAGCTTTACCTGGTTTTAAATGTTGAAGGGCAGCAGCAAATTCTCTCTGTAAAAAAGTGTCAGAGATATTTACTGCGTCTGGTGTTGTGGCCCTCCAAAGGTCAGACACTTCTTGAAAGACAAGTCGAGAAGACTTGCGATCAACAGCCTCGTATTTCCCATTTCTAACCAGCTGAGATGCAATAGCATCGGCTGAAACGGGACAGTGACGAGGAGAGTGTCGTGACCTACCAGTAAGATTGTTCAAAATACTCCACGCTTTTCGACTAGAGTGTGAGAAGTCAATGCTCCGAACTGCCTCGGACCATCGATCCCTCCGCTTTATACAAACATGATCGGATTACTCTTACTTCATTCTGATATTCCTCCCAACGAGTTCCAGATAGCTATCTTAAGTAACAATTATTTCGCGGAACACTTTAAGTACGCTCGTGGAACATAGTTTGAGAAACGCTGGCTTAATTTATAGTCTGTCTCAGTAATAAACTGCTTTTGCAAAAGACATTTTATGACAAATTTCTCTATGGATTCAAGGTGCTCACCTACGACAGTGATACTTCTCCACGAAAGTGACAAAACAACAACACTTCGCATAAAAGCAGAAAAGAGCAGTGTGAATCGGCCAACAAATTAAATCAATTTTTTGAAGTCGATCCAAATTATATTACATAATAAGATGGTTCGATTTTTAAACAAATGTACAGAATTGTTTTTCAAACATTGGTTACGTTGTTTCAATGAATCCAAGCATACGATGAAAACTTTATATTTTCTATAGATTGATAGCGAAATGTTGAAATAGATTTTCTATAGATTGATAGATCGCACAACACGATTTTCTATAGATTGATAGCGAAGTGTTTCACCCGCCCTATGGTATGGGGTATATACCAGCACAATACATCCTGTAAAAGTAGTAAGCCTTTTAGAAGTTTGGGTGCACCTTGGGCTGTACACTATAACCAGTTGAAAAGCATGGGATAAGACGTCCACTGGTGCAGAGTTACGCCAAGGATTTTACTACTTTCACTGCCTTTTCCAATGTTTAGATGGCGGCCCTCTTAAGTGCTGTCCGCTTATTCAACTCGTAAACATTATATTGAATCCAACGCCGTGTTTTTGCCTTCTAAAAGCCATAAAAACTAATTTATTTAATTAAATTACTGCTTATAAATACAAACAAAAAATTATTCAATTGGCGCAGCAAAACTCAAAATCTAGCATTTGGGAAATTTTATCTTACAATTTACAAAGTGTTTTGTGTAAAAGAAATAAAAAGTGTTTCACATAAGAGTTACACAATTAGAAATCATGTAATTTTTTTAATTAGCCTATTGAGCTACAAAAAAAGGAGGAAAAATGCTAAATCTTGTTAATAACAGAACCAATTACTTCAAACGCAGATTTTAAAAACAGTAAAATAAAAATTGTTATTTTTTGATATGAAAAGATGATTACTAGAAAATCGTTAGCAAAAAATTGATACGTAAAGGTGATAATTAGGAAAGCACTCATGACTTAGCGTTTAGTTTTCCAATTGTATAAATTACGAACAATCAAAGAATAATTATATGATAGTAATAAAGCAAGCTATATATCATGCAACCTTCGTTTATTTTTGCACAGTGTAAGTATGGTCATGTTTTCTTTGTAATATTGTTCGGCTTCATCCATTGTAGAAATGTAATCAATTTTTGATGTTTCTGGATACATTAGTGAAAGCAGTCCAGCAATAACCGAAAGAATTCCAAACACGGTCTAAATATTGCTTTTTTTTCATTCACTATCCAACTAAAAATATCAAATTAACTTGTGCCCAACAACAAGGACGTTGGAACTTTAGTGACGAAAGGGGCAAAATTCGAAAAAAGGTACTTGAAAGGCATTCGATTGAAAAAACATTGTTAAGGCAAATTTTAGCGTATTGGAGAAAATTCTATGAGAAGACTAGTTGGACGACAATAAAAAAAAAAAAGAAAAAAGTTCTCCATTTACTTTTACCAGGGGAACAACCTTTATGCGCCTGGCGTAACTAAAATATTTGCGAGCCAAAAAAATAGAACACAGCCCCGAAATTTAAAAGTGAAAATTTTTTCAAATAAGATTTGCACCTTCAAACTCAAGTGAGGACTTTTTTACTTCACATACCCCTGCTAATCTACATATTTTTTAGGGGAAAACTCGATCACCCTATTTAGTATAGGCCTACGTCATTTTTAAAAAATAACTCGTGTGCCACTCAAAATCTCTTTGTGGATCGCCGATCGGACATCCCCGACGTCTGACCACGACTGAAATTTAATTTTCAAACCGGCAAACTCAAGTGAAGGTTTTTTGGTCTTGACCTAGTTATCTGGTAAAAATTTTCTAACACTGATATATAAAAAGAGTAACTTCATCCGAAATAATGTACAGTAAGCGAAAATCCAGATTATTAAAAACTTTTTATAAAAAATATTAAAAATCATCCGTACTTTTAGTTTTATATGAAAAGGCTAAAATTTTCGTTTGTTGATTTTGTCATTTCAACCAAAAAAATGCATTCAAAGAAATTTTTGTCTCTCCTGCCAAATTTGTTGTCGTGGTTCTCTATGTGGTGGCTCTTTTCAAAAAAATTTGATGACTTTTCGTTCAAGTCGAAATTTTACAAGCATTGTTGGATTTAATTTTGGTCAAGATTAGAATTGTAGAGACAAATCTAACAAAATGCTTCTGTCATGCGAATTTCAAAAGTCACTATCTGGGCCTTTGTGCCCCGGGTTTTAAAAATATTGCACGGCAGGACCGTGCAATTGCTTTTTACTTGCAAGGTTTGTGGCCAGCAGTTAGTTATCAAGAGTTAATTTATAAAAATTGTTAGATTATTACCTGAGTAAACCATGGTACAGAGACTTGAATTTGTAACATTAGGGGGGAGAGCATTCCTCCGACCCGAGCTGCCATTGACCCCAAACTTATTCCTGTTGCTCTGAAAACATATATTTTGTTTGCTGAAAATTTCGTTGGAAACTTTGTAAAGTCGGTTTTATTACCTCGCGTTGGTTGGGAAAATCTCAGAAGTTGCAATGTAGATTAATGCAAATGCATTTGTAGCAAAAAACTTTCCAACAATTGCAAACACAGTGCTGGTGGTGAGCAGTGCTGCATGAAAGATATTATATAAGTAGTCATGCCGTACAATAATTTCTTTTGTTGAAAAAAAAATTCAAAATTTTCATAGATTCTTACTTATTTTGTTTCCAACAAGGAAACCTAATAGTTTCAATAAAAAACTGCTTGAAAAAATGTAGATCTAATAAAATAGGCCTACCCCAATTTCCATTGGAGAACCAATCGCACAACATTGAAGAAATGCAAAACAAGCCGGCGAGAATGCAGCCAAGTGCTAAAACTATTCTTCGTCCAAACACAGCGGCGAAGTACAAGCACATGCAAGCAAATATCTCCACTAAAGCATTCAAAGCATTATTCAAATAGGGATCACCTAAACAATTAATTTATTTAAAAAATAATCATAAATATTCAACTTATTAGACAACTAAAATATGAGCTGACATTGGGTCTGCACCAACCCTACATCAGATTATTTTTTAAAATTGCATAAAAAATTTTATTGGTTGAGTTTTCCAGCCTTCAAGGTTATTCACTTCTTCACTAAAGCACTCACTGGAAAACTGAAAAAAAATTGCTGATTGGTTTACCCAAACAAACAAAAACACCTGCTAAATTTCCGCCGTTTAGTGCAAGTCCATAAAACACCATACTAATTGTGAACCAAGAAAACATGACATTGAAACATAAAATTCTCATCAAGGGTCGTCGAAATAAATCCCAAACGTTAACCTTTTCCGTTGTATCCCCTTCCAATTTGTTTTGTTCACTCTGTTTATGTACTTTTTTATAGTAATTTAAGATTAATAGTCAATGATTATAAAGTACTGAAAAGGCATTATCATACCAACAATTGCAAATCGCCAAAAACTTGCTTGGTATATTTGATTTTGCTTAGAGATGTTGTAAAAGTCAATGGCACTACCACCCAATTAGGAGAGTAACAGCTGGTGAAAGTGGCACAGAATTCCTGGCTTAATCTGAGTATTTGACATAATACAATGTGTCATCATCAAATAAAAATTGAGACGTTTTTCGAAAGTAATCGCCGCTATCTTGACAAGATGAAAATGTCGCGGTAATCGTTCGCTCGGTAACCTTGTCATACGTAATTAGCTCACAGGCCCGCATAAAAAGTTCAATGGTTCTCACAAGCACAGCTGAAATTTTTTAAAAATTTCTTTTCTGACTTGATTACAATGACTCCCGAGCAAAACTACGTTTCACCAAGTTAACAACTCTCATACATGTTGAGACTTCTTCAAAAGATGATGAGCAAATATTTATAATAAGCTATCTTTATTTTTCCCAAGTAATCGAATGGAAAAAATGTCAGAATATATTCACAAAAAAAGAATTATAACCGTATAAGCTGTTTAAAAGTACTAATGCAATCGAATTACGATAAAATTACAATAACCTTGAAAGCGCGGGAAGGTTTTAGCAAATTGCTTGAAAATGACACAATTCTTATTGTAACAAAAATAAAGAGCTATTGCTGTACTTATGGCATTGCTACACTGGTGGCAACTAAAAACTCAAATAACGGTACTAACTACAATTAAATTTATTGACAATTTGAAAAATTAATAACCACTCTAGTTAGGTTGGATTGAAAGAGTTATTCATTTCATTGTATAAAGTGTGACATGACTTGTTCGCAAATTCTGCTGTATAGTTTAAAAAATATGATATCAAATTATTGAATTGAATTTATCGATGAATTCAATATCTGTAGGAATAAAGTAAAACGGACTGCCAACCGACTTTTCAGTTTATTGACAGTTTTGATTTTTTTGCGAAATTAAAGATTTTTTTTAAAGCCTTGGATACTTTTCTCCTTGCTGTCGGCGAGATAGCTCAGACGATAACATTCTGACTTGAAACAAAAGGATGCGAGTTTGATACTCAGTGGCTGAGAGATTTCCGTTGTACCTTCGGGAAAAGAGAAAAGTATTTACCGACTTATTATTCAACGGGTACGCTGCTTAACTAAAATGATGAGTCGAATTAAAACAGGAAGCAATAAGCTGACCATTTGATTAGTGTATCTAGTTCAAAATTTAAAGTAAGTTTTACCTCGTCTTGAATGTAAACGTTTTGAAACCGTTTACATTTTTAAAAAAAAAGTAGGCTCAACTGATTTTTTTATCTGTTGGCAGTTTATTCAATATGCAGTCAAAACACAATACTAAAATTAAGTTTAACGATCAAAAAGCTCTTGATAGTGCTCTTTAACAAAATTGTGGAGTCGTAGAATTTTTTTTCGATTCCAACTCCAACTCCGACTCCGCCCATTCAAAAATTTTCGACTCCAATTCAGACTTGGACTCCACCTATATTAGGTTTTTTAACTCCAACTCCGACTCCAGAGCATGTAAAAAAAATGATTCCAACCCCTCCAAGTTTTTAAAAGCAACTCCGACCCCAATAAATTTAGAAACAACTCTGACTTCGACTCTTGTTATAAAGACCAAATTTGGTTTTTATAACAAGAGTCGAATCTTTATAATCAAATCTTTATAACAAGATACAGGTTATTGCAGTTAATTAAAAAAAATTTAATTTTCTCCGAAGAAGCGATTTGCGTTACGTAACAACTCTACAACCCTGCTTTTTAATAAGAATTGTCTGTATGCTTTCTTTACACGTCTATTCAAAAAGGTGCTTTTGGTTTTAAAATCTCTTTAGTCAGTTATAAAATTTCATTGCAATCTGCTAAAAATTTTTTACTACAAGTAATACAAAATAAACGTTAATTGCATGTGTACGTGTAAAGCGAACCTTTTGATTTTCAGTTTTTAATATTAGTTCCCAATCTTCATCTGACAACGTTGCATTTTTACTTTTTGCATACCGACCAACAACTTTTCTTGCTTCTTTTATTTTCTTGTTTGTTAGCAACCACCTAAAGAAGTTAAAATTTTAGTGGATAAACAAATAAATCATATAAAATAATTAAAGAGTCAAAACTTTTTTTTGACCACACGGAAATGAAAGAAAAACTAAAAAACTTTACTTTAAATCCGAGCCGAAAAGTATCTTTGGAGGTGTATAGTGTATACTAAATGTAATAATCGCGATTTTGTAGACTGAGAAAGCGGTTTATTCATCCCTCTTGGTAGGGCGGACACCCGACATTGAGAATTACTTAGAAACGACTATTTTCTTCAAACATAGCGTTTGTAAGTTTGTAAAAACTTATATTTGAGATCATAAAAGTAATTAAAGGAAAGGTTTCTAAGTTTTACATGTTTTTTGTATTAAAAGCAAATACATATACGTATAAGATAACACGGCAAGTATCCACCCATCCAGATGTTTAGCAAGGGTCTGCTGATCGGTAAACGTCCTTTTCAGAACGAGGCAATGCCTGGAAAAAAATCCCCTTTTCATGCACATTGCCAACAAGTTTCGAAGGCCCGCTATTTTCCAATTGAACATCAAAGGTCTTACTGCAAGCAAGACAAACATTCTTTATTATTCTGCTCTACAGTTTGAGGCACTCATCATCTTACTACAGGAGACCCACCGCACTAATGAGGAGAAGCTCGCACTTCCAAGCTTCCAACTAGCGGGGTCTTCCTTAAGCAGGAAGCATGGTTTTGCCACGTTTGTCCACGAGCGACTAAGGCAGGGGTTCCCTACCGGTGTGTCGCGAAAGATTTTGGAAAAAAACTATTTAGGGACGTCGAATTTTTTGATTTTTGTTCGTGAGATTCGGAGGGAAAAAAGAGCATGAGTTCAAGCGAAAACCTTTTTTTTAGAGATCACCGTGATTTTGGGACAAAAATTGAGAAATCATTGAGAAATTTTCAGTGAAGGCTTTTTTATTGTTAACCAATATAATGGGTGTGCCGCAAAAATTTAAATAGCTTAATAATGCACCGCCAAAAAAAGTTGGGAACCATTGGACTAAAGTATATACTTTTGGACCAATCTCCACCGACATCGGAGATTGAGTAGTTGTTTCTTGATGTTGATGGTTGTAAAATAGTCAACGTCTACAAACCTCCACCAACGCGACTACGATCCCTAGATCTCGCAGTGTTTCCTCAACCCTGTCTTTATGCTGGCCGATTTCAATTGTGGTCGTGTTTATTGGGGTTACGATGATAAGAGGTGCATGGCTGGCTGGACAAGCATTGATAGTCTTTCCCTCCTATACCGTGCCAAGGAGCCGCCAGCTTTTACTCCAGCCGCTGGAACACTGGCACTAAACCAGTTCTAACTTTTGCTAGCGTAGATTTTTACAGTCGCTTACCGGATATACCGGTTCTTGAAAATTTCCCCAGGTCAAAACATCGACCTTCGCTTATTGTTTCGCCAAGGTTTGCTTTGTCAGTGCCAAGCATGCCTGTTAAACGATGAAACTTCCGCAAGGCGAAATCGAGTTAATGCATTGCTTTGAAAAACAAATTAGAAAAGGCTTTGTTACTGCCAGATTCACTTAATGTGGAAGCGGCTTACCAGGGCTTTTATAACCTCATTACAGCAAAGCAGCCAAAAAGACTATCCCACGCAGTCAGTGAGCAACTATATTCCGTGTTGGGATGCAGAGTGTGAATCCCTCTATATAACCTTTCTGCAGTCTCCTCAGGGAGACGACTCAAGTTGGCTGCTACAGCTTTACTTGCCAAACTTGACAGGAAGCGGAGGGATTGATGGTCCGACTGAGTTTTGAAGTTTCAATATCACTTCGATATGCTTTTAGAGATGCCACGATATTGCTTTTTGCTTGAATTTTTTTCATTGTTTTTAAATGTGTGTAATTAAAATTCAAAATTGCACTTATCCAGATCGCCAAAGAAAGTGCAGAAAAGTGTCTTTCAGAAACCACAAAGTTTCCAAATATAATTACAGTTAAACCGAAGCCGTGTTAGTTAGAATCGCCATTGTAACGGCCGTTTTAACCGTCGAACAAGTTGCAAGAAAGTAAAAACTTTCAATTTGATATCACTATTTTTTATTTTATTTTCTGTCTCTTTTACTTGCAGCTTTTCGCATTACTTCATGATTGACAAAATTTATTACTTTTTTGTAGCGAAAGTAATTTGGCGGCTGTGAATTGTCGTGTTGTTGTCATTGTTGTTGTCGTTCCAAGTCATCTGCTTTGGGTCGCAATTTTCAATTTTGTACCCAAGGAATCGTGATCTACATATTTTCAACCGATCAAAAATCCAAAATTTTTTTTCTGCTCATAAAAATCCCATCACTCAGGTCTTGGAGCGATCAAGGAGTACTCCGTGTTAGTTGTCATGGCAAAGCTTTCTTTTTAGCGACTTTTTAAGATGATAAACAAACCAATCTGTTTCATATATAGCGTTTGCAAATGTACCGAAAAATAAATATGATTGATTTGCAAATGTACCCAAAGATAAATATGAATGAACTGTAAAGAGCTAAATGAGAATTTTTTGAGCAGAGAAAAAAATTTGAATTTTTGATAGATTGAAAATATGTAGATCACAATTCCTTGGGTACAAAATTGAAAATTGCCTCCGGGTCAGACAGAAACAGGACCGGGACCAAGGATTTATCCTTTTACTATCCTAGGCTAATGCACTGCCTGCATCAGATGCTGGCAATGATGATGCTGAGCCAGCAACGAGTTTCTTCGTCCAATACCGTCGGGCCTCGTGCTCCATGTGGCGCCCGATGTACGGGGCTCGCTGGTAGGACGTGGTCTACGATTTGTTCAGACGCACCATACGCGCGATTTGATGAAGGAGCGAGATCTGTATATGTGCATGGATGAATGGAATCGTCCAACGATTTGTTCAGACGCACCATACGCGCGATTTGATGAAGGAGCGAGATCTGTATATGTGCATGGATGAATGGAATCGTCCAGTCCGTAGGCAATTGAGCTTAACTCAAGCTGTTTGGGACAAACTCATTCCAACAGGCCTGGTACTGGTCATAGGTATGAAAGCATGCACTAGATGTATTCTTACAGTACTTTGTGTTCCATCTATAATGCGTCCATTGAAAAGTGTGGATGCCTAGTCCAGCAAGGCTATTGAATAGATTGCGTGCAGCTTGCACAAACGGGCGTCTAGATAGTTTCTTTTGGCCAGCATCTGAAGACCATAATTACACATTTTTCTTAAACTGAATCATTCTTTCATAATGAGTAAAATAACTCTCCTTCAAAATACATGCTTAATGCTCGGAAAAATCTGATTTTGCCAAAATATTTTGCGTCTTGGGTAAATAATGGTAAATACTCCCCGCTTTATATCGCAATGCTTTAAGTAAAAATTGTATTGTTTATAGTCAGGCAGGAATATTTATTGTTTATATACAGGTATTGCACACAACTTTTCTGACAACCTTTCCTATTTTGACAACTCCTACAGTTTCATTTATTCATTCATCTCTTCGTCATCTCTATTTATCCTTTTGACTTGCAGGACCACGTCCGAGACGTTAAATTTAGGGTAACTGTTAGGCGATTACCCCGATCTGCTTTCGGAAATGACAAGATATTACTGTCCGGTTAAAATTTTTGTTTGTTTTTTCAGCTTCTATATAGTAATATGATTGAAATTTTTCATGGTCAGTAAAAGAAGAGTTTTTTTGAAAAATTAAATTCATTAAAAATAAATTTGATAAAAGAACTACAAAGAAAATCTACTCGTTTAAAGTATTTTGGAAAAAATTACAAATCTCTTCATTCATTGCTGCTTTAAAATGTTTGAAAAAATCTTTGTTTTTTAACAAATTTTTTTTGTATGTTAAAACTAAAAGTGATTTGCAAAAAAGCACCGACATTACTTCAAATTTTTTAAAGCCATTTAGGGCAAACTCAAATTTTAGAACAGAAATTAAAAAAATTTAATTGCAAGAAAAAATTTTTTCTTTACTGTAGTTACATTTAATTAAAAAATTATGCAATAATATTTAAATATAGCTTAATACAAACTTGACCTGGGGGTCTCAGGAAGAAGAAAATACAAGAAAACTATAGGCAGAGGTGCCAAACCGATGATGAGTTGTAGATACCTCCAGCCACGCACAAAGTAAGCTATTCCTGCATATGCCGTGTGTGCAAACCCAGAAGACAAGTTTACCAAAGTTCCTGCCTCTGTTCGACGCTTTGTACTTGAAATTTCTGTGGCTGTCAATAAATTGCAAGTGTTTTTTAAGGTCAAATTGCAAGAATTAGGATTGTTATAAAAAGTATGCTTTTTTATTTATACAGTAATGAGGTTATGGTTGCTCGCTTTTTTTTTGCTATGTGCCACACTTCATCCGCCATAATTTTAATTTCACAAAACTATAGTTATTTTCTATTTTAGAATAATTTTAAATTTTATTGTGACGTAATACTCTTATGGCCAAATTATAATCACACATTCTGTAACGCTCCCGCTCGTCTTACTTAACTTGCCGCCTCACGATTGTTCTAAATGTTCTGTGCCAGATAGTTATGACGTAATGCGCTTTTGTTGCGACTCTATATAAGCGAATTGAAGTCAATTCAATTCATCTGATTCGAGATTCAATTCCAGTGTTGGTCAGAGTGCAAAGTTTCCAGTGTGTAGATTCGGGGGCAGTTGAGCCAGCCGTTATAGTGTGTTGATTAACAAGTGTTGGAATTGTTTTGCGTCAGTGTTTTCGGATATAAATTCTACAGCGATAGAATTATTTTGTGCGTCGGACGAATTTGAGTGGTAGCGCTGAAATCGCTTTGCAGTTTGGCAGAGCGTGGGAGAGGATTTTCATGGATTGTAAGTTTGTGATTTTTGTAATACATTCTTTCTAGTTAAAGGCAGTGGTGTTTTTCTGTTTGCGGAAAGAGGTTTTCAAACAAATCAACTCGAACTTAGTTGAAGTCAACTGTATAAAAAAGCTTCAGTCTCGCAGCAAACTACATCTTGAGCCGGAATAAATAAAAAATAGACACAGCTTTACTTCAGCAAAGGTATTCGGATTAGCTTGTTCAACTGCTCCTCTAGCATTCCAAAGTAAAGTTTGTGACACTATGTCACCTTATTTTTAATTTTAAATTATATAATAAATAAATAATAAATAATTAATTTATTTTTAATAAATTAAACTACCAACTCTTATCATTAGTTAGCTTGAAGGGAGCAAATTGCAATATTATACGTGCATATTTTTACCAATTTTTGGAAAAATTATTGTTTTATTCTAACAGGATAAAAAACAAGCATTAGTTTTTTTGGTCACCTACTGTAAATAGATTTTTTTTGTTTCTATTGATGATGTTTTTAAAGAACCATTCCAAGCAGATCCGAGCAAGATTGCAATTTCATTTGCAATATTACCTTGGGGGTGATTTGTTGACGGGCCGTAAATTTTGCGGGCCCTTGAATCAAAACTAGACTTCCGGTACCGAAGCACTTCTACGGTTGCAAACGTCTGTCATATTTGTTTAACCGCTGCAAACAAACCCGGATGAAAGCGTTTGTGGTTCACGTCATCGTTGCCGCATCAACTGTTGCTAATATTATTTTTTTATGTAACCAAAGCTATTTTTTAAATAAAGTCAAAGTACTGTTTATGGAAAAAAATGAATCAACTTGTTGAACGCATTTATTTTTCAACAGCAGCTGGGCTTCAAATTTATTTATGTTTATCAAATTTATTTATGTGGGCTTCAATTAAATTTATGTTATCAAATATACTTTTTACATACTTAATTTTTAATAAAAATTTTTATTTATTAGTATTTTTTTGTTGATCAGGCAAAACAAATTAAAATCTATTTTTACTACGAACTTAACTTTGCACTGGGAAATCTTGCAAATCATTCAAAGAAAAAAAGAAAGAATTATCAAAAATTTAAAAAATTTTTCTAAGATATACCGTAAGTAAACACAGCTATAAAAGTGGACACTGAAAATGTTCCAACCAGCACCCGAAATACAGCGTAGAGTTCGTACGATGGTAAAAACGCAGAGGAAACACTGGTGATCATGTATCCAATCGATACAACTAATACTGCAGTTTTTCTTCCAGTCCTGAAATAAGTAAAGACAACGATAATATTATTTAGAAAATCGATTGTGTATCACACTTGTTTTGGTCATTTTGTGGTTTTGGCAAAAATGTGTGTTGAAATTTTGTATTCCAATTGTGTCCATCGCGTGTCCTAACCTATTCAACATAAACCATGTAGTTAGAAAGAAGGACGCTAGAGTTAACGAAGAAAAATGCTTCTTTTAAGTAAATATCATAACAAAATCTTTCCTCTTGGTCACATGAAAATATCAAGTTTTAAATTATCAATCGATTTTGTAAAGCAGTAAATATCTCACCAATCACTTAATGGCCCAACGATTGCCGAGCCGATAAAAAATCCGAGAAAGAAGAGAGTTTGAGCAATGGTGTCCAAGTATCGTCGATCGCAAACCAGGTCAAACTGCAATGTTACAAGTTTTGCTCGTTTTTTCATCATTAATTTTGATTTGCTTGTATACGTCACATCTCAAACGTTCTGCATTATTTATTGACTTGACTTTTCTAACAATAATTCATTTAGCGTTTATTTAATTGCTTATTTGTATGTTTGTTTCAATCAATAAACCAAAACATAATTAAATAATAAATTAATTTGATTGATAAGGCATGTATGCGAAAAACATAGGCTGCTAGTTTATTAGTGTTTTAAAGTTTATAAGTTCTAATGAATGAAAGCTTACTGTTTTCAAAAAAAATTTTTAGCATTTTTGATTTGAGTATTTTTTTTTGTTGAGGCTCTATAAACGCAACGAAATAAAAATTGAAAAGAAACGACAGTAAAAAGCTTCAATGACAACTGGCTCTGGAAGAGTTACAGTTACTTTTTTTATGAAGACCTTTTTTTGGTTTTCGCTTGATTTTATCTCTCTCGTCGTCGTCGTTTGAAGAGTATCCACTCCAGGTCAGACACAAACAGGACTGGGGCCGAGGGTTTATCCTTTTACTACCCCAGACTGCTGCACTGCCTGGATCAGATGCTGGCAGTGATGTTATTAAGCCAGTATCGAGTTTCGTCATCCAAAACCGTCAGACCTCGTGCTCCATGTGGTGCCCGATGTATAGAGCATGCTGTTAGAACATGGTCTGCGGTTTATTCAGGGGCACCACACAATTCGGTGAAGGAGCGAGACCCCATTTGTGCATGGACGAATGGAATCGCCCAACACCAGTTCGCAGGCAGTTGAGCTTAACCCAAGCTGCTCGGGGTAAGCTCATCTCAACAGGCCTGGCAACGGTCCCGGGCACAACACTATTGAGCCTGAAAGCACCCGTACTCCGTTTCCATTTGTGGTTTGTCCATTCAGAAGCGCGGATGCCAAGTCTGGCAAGGTTGTCCAAAAGATTCCGCGCACCTGGCACAAACGGGCGTCTGGATCTTAGTCTCACTTGGCGAGTATCTGAGGACCCACTTAAAAGACCATGCAAGATATGATCAGGGTCCAAAGATCCACGGTAAACCAAGGAGAGTGTCTCTCCCATTCGGCGAAGCTCAGCTGGCTGGATGCCTGAGAGTACAGGAGGTGGTCCGTTGGAGTACGACGCAGGCATCCAGTAACTATGCGCAAGGCGTCGTTCAAGACACTGTCAATGAGGCGAGTGTGAGCACTGCGACACCAGACTGGCGCACAGTACTCAGATGTTGAGTAGACTAGAGACAAGGTATCTATGTGTAGTGTTTTAGCACCAGCACCCCATCCCGAGCCCACGAGTCGCCTCAGCAGTGTGATGCGCGAAGATAGTTTTTTGCGCAATGCCACTAAATGGTGACGAAACGTGAGCGATCTGTCCAGTTTTACCCCAAGATAAGTAGGGGTTGGACAGAACGGTAAAAGTCTACTATTGTTGTAGACCTTTAGCTCACGTTTGGCCTCTCGGTTATCTAAGTAAAAGGCTGCCGTCACCGTCTTGGTGTGACTGAGCTTCAACCTCCAAGTCTGGAGATACGCTGAGAGTGTAGACATGTCTTGGTTTAAGGTCCCCTCCAAGTCCTTCCAGTTTCTAAAAGAATGCAACAATGCTAGATCATCAGCATAAGCAAACATTCTGGAAATCATGGAAGGAAGATCGTACGTACAGATGTTAAATAGGAGGGGAGCCAAGACCAATCCCTTTTTCCTTTATCTCTCTGATATATGTATATTACAATAATAATATTTATTGCCTACCTATGTGTATATTACTGTATCGCACCGGCTCTCAAAGTGGGTTTCATTCAAATTACTAAAGGTTTCAATAAACTTCAACTGATTATATATGCCTTAGCGCAAAAGGAAAAGATTAGATAAAAAAAACTGTGTAATCAATAATTATCTCAATTGTACGATAAATTAGTCTTCAGTATGTTATAACGTCAATGTTGTGTTTGTCATGCTTGAGTGGCGGCAATTGACATGCTTCTCGCTCGTGTAACCAGTACAATTTTTTGTTCAACGTTTCGTTTCTACATTGCAGTAACGCGTTGAGTATTACTTACTATAATCTTTTTCACTAAAATACTGAATCAGAGATCATAGAACTACGATACTTTTTATCTTAGGTTTAGCAGGTAAAGAGGGTATTTTTTAAGCTTTTACATTTATATTTACTGTATTGTACAAAATAAAGCAATAGATGAAATTCTGTCCCAGCAAAACAAGAAAAGTAACAAAAAAAAAACAAAAAAGCATTGAATCGGAATTATTTGTTACACAAAAACAGCAAAGTACCATATCTACTTCTGCTGTGAGTTGGACAAAAAAGGTGAAAAACGTGTTAATTTGTTTGGTGTAATAAGGTTCCTTTTTTACTTTAAAACCCTTGCAGTGTTTCATAGAAAAAAAGGTTGGGAAACGCTGCTATATCAAACAGTGATAAACATAAACAATATACAGTAATACCATAAAAATTTAATTTTTAACTGAGTTTACCTGAGTTATTGTAGTTTCTCCATATACATCAGTATCGTAAACAAATCCGTAGTCACATTCTACGTCATTAACTTTTGTTTGATTTTCTATGCACGTGATATCGCACTCACTTATACAATTTGTAAAATTGTAATCATATCTATAACATGATGAATATTCCTAAAAATATTATTCAAGATTTTCTCGAATTTTCTCGAATTTTCTAACACAACAAATTTTTTTACTTGATTAGAAGTATTATAGGAAATGAACAACAAGTCGATTTCTTTGTTCGTCAAATTGCAAGAATTAGGATTATTATCAACAATCGGTATCAAACATCTGCAAAATGTATTATACATCGGTTTATGGCAAAGATTGCTTAAAAATTTGATATAAATCTAGTAAAACATTGAATTTGTTTTTCAAACTTACATTGTAAAGAACAAACATATCTTATAGCAACAAACCATTGTATGCAATTATAACTGATTTTTATATAAAAGTTGTTTAAATCATCTAAAGGTATTTCAGGTGTTTCAGGATTTTCAAGAGTTTTTCTAAAGGTTTTTTAGGAGTTACCACTTTTAATTACAGCTTTTGAGACAAAATTTGATTTAATTAAAATGAGTTAAATTACTCAACTAATTTTCTAAGATCAATGTATTTAATTAAACAGTGAAATTATTGAAAAGCTTTTTAAAAATAAAATACAACTTTTTTAATTTGCTCTAACCTTCATGCTTTCTGTTTCTGTTACTCACAAATTTTTTGAGAGTCAAAACAATAAGAACCGTTTAGAGCAAGTTGCAAACAGGCGCCTCTCTTACAATCAAACTAAACAATACAGTTTCCCCAGTTCAATAAATTGGCTCTATAACCAAAGAAAAAGCCAAAAAGGAAAAACGCAGAATCTCGTTTTCAATACAAAAATTTCTTAAATTTTTTGAAACTTTAGTTAAACTTTTTTAAACGCTTCAACTGATTACAGTATTATTTTTTGTTTTCTTAAAAACACTTTGGGCTTAGGGTTCAACATTGAGCAATAAATCACCAGGCAAAATTACTATTTGACTTCACTCACCTATGTTCTGGAGTCGCACTGATAAAAATAGCTGCTTGAGAACTAAATCCCGTTCCAAATGAAATCCAACCAACTGAAACAATAACTGCGATTTGATACTTACTTATTCCTCCAATCTTCTCCTGATACGCGTCCAAATCCATTTTCTCAACTTTTGCTTGCAAGTGCCTGACTAGTAACTAAAAGTAATATCGAAGTCAAGTTCTTTCAATTATTCAACAAATAATGTGTTGCATAAAGGGTTACTTGCATGTCAAATATTTACAATCAATCAAAGAACACATAAAGCAAGTGCAACCGAGTTTGTTCGAAAAAAACAAAGCAAAGACGAAGCGAGTTAACAATCTTATGCAGATATTCTTCAAGCAGAATTAAACACCATTCTTCTTACCACCCTGACATCTGAAGCCTACACATACAAAAACTTGCAATTCTATGTTTATTTTTAATAAAATCGAGGAAGTTATTTACTTTTTCTGATTTGAGGTGCTGAATAATTTTATATTGACCAGGATATATACGTAGGTTGGCGCTAAAGTCGACATTTGTCAGCAAACTTGTGAATTTCGATTGGTTATCAGAAATTCAATGTTTTTAGTTCATGATTTCATCGGAAATTGACTTGACCTTTACAAATAGTAAATTTAAATGTTTTAAAGGTATTTAAAAAAAGGTCTTGCAGTAGAAATTTAGATAATTAATCTTTACTCTAAATAAGCTGCGAAACAACAACTAAAGTAGTTTTTGAGTTGTAAATTATCAAATTTGGCAATTCGAAGTATGTACAAATTAAAAAGTCAGAGCTCGAAAAAAGTTCAGCACCATAATTTTGTTTTCGGTGTTTTGAAATTTTTTATAAAGTTAAAAAAAGGTTTCATGCAAATTGATTTCCCTTCATTTCCATCTCAAAAAATCCCCCACAAAATTATCACTCCACAAAACTTTCTTTCCATACTTTTTTCAACCAGCGAGCTATTTACCCCATAAAAATTAGACCAACTAACTTGACCTGAGCAACCAAAACTTATCCTAGCCTAACTAAATATAACCCAAGCATGTTGAAAAATTGATGTTGAAAAAGTTTGGTGAAGTAAAATTTTCGTGGTAGGATTTTTCGTGGTTCAAATTTCGGTATAGAAAATTGCCCGGGTAGCAAAGTTTTGTTGGTTATAAAGGCTACAAGAAATATTTAGTTAATCTCTTTTATATTTTGTTATGAATACACGGATAAACTACTTTAATACACTTGCAAGTGGAACAGTTTTTTAATGCTGGTTTGAGCAAATAAGTAATCTATACATCTACAGTGAACAAAAGCAGGCTGTACCAATTAGTTGACATTGCCTATAGTCGTTTTATTCTATTCTGTTCAACAATTCTTATCATTGTTAAAACTAAACGAAACAAAACTTTCAGTAGCGTCTAGTTCCTTTGTACGCCGAACGAGGGAATAAGGAGTTTACAATAACCACCTTAACAAATTCTTTCTTCTTCTGTTCCACCTTAATACACCTTAACGAGATCATTTCTTCTGTAGGCCTTACAACTTCTTACGTCAGCGGTTCTTAAACTCGTAAAGATCGTAGTATTGCTGTTTTTTTCAGATCTTAAAATATTCTGATAAAAAATTTTATGTAGTGATCAATTTAGTGCAAACACAGCAGCAGTACATTGAAGAACATGAAGCAAAATTAATTATTCTAATTAATAAAAGCAATAATATTTTAACTTTAATTTTTGTCAGTATGAATCTGCATCATCATCTATGGCAGGGTTTCCCAACTGGTGAACATGTACCCCCAGGGGTACATTTTGGCCCTCAAGGGATACATTATTATGTGAGAGAATATCCTTATTTATGCTAAATTCTGCGTCTGAAAGAAATTAAAAAATTTACTCAATTGTCTGGAATTTTAGAATACAGTAAATTATTATTAAGTTAAACAGAAGAATTAAAAGCGAAGACCTTTTTTTTGGAGATTACCTTGATTTTGGCCTTGAAATTGTGACTGATTCAAAGTGAAGACATGAACAAGTCACCGGAACGCAGTTTGTGTCTAGATTTTAACCGTGCCACAACTCAAGTACTGATATGTAAAAACATAAACCCGACACTAAAAAAGCTAGAAATTACCAGCAAAACTTGGCCGGTCTATTGTAACTTTTTGATAATGTAATGATCGCAAAAATTCAATCAAAATCATCTTCTAAGTTCTTGGTTTACCCAAAAATTATTTCCAATGAATGTAGGCATCTCACTACGTATATTAAATTAATATATCGTTATAGTACTAAAACGTTGTACAAAGAAAATCAAAATGTTATTACAACAGTAAAACAAATAAAATCCGGCAGGTGTAAACGTTTTATTTGACCTGGATTAGGACACGTTTCTGGGTTACCGGTACTGCTCGCGGTAACGATCAAGATGGCTGAGCGCTGGAAAAGAAGGTATCTCCTTGTCTCATTTTTTTGGCGAGGCTGTGCGACACCTGAGGCGGTCGTTGGTAACCCAGGCCGCGACCGATCCGGTATGGATTTATCAACAATACGCATTTGTATAATCTGGCAAAAAAGCTTTATGCCGGATGCCCTCCCTGCCGCAACCCTCCCCATTTATCCGGGCTTGGGACCGGTATCAAGAAACACAGGAATCTGCCTCTGATGGCTGGGTTTGATGGTCATTTAACATTGATGGTCACTTAACAGCGACCTCCCTAAAATGTAAACTTTTTTTTAAAGATAACTTTGTTTTGATACACCAAAAAGTCCAAAAAGTTGCGCTCCAAATAAGACATTAGACATCTCCAACTTTTTTTAGAGATCACAATGTTTAGAAATACCCAATAGTGGCCCCCCTAAATTAAAGAATTCTTTTTTTTAAGAGATTGCTTTGTTGTCATACACTAAAAAGTGGCTTTCCCTATGACAATGACCTTTTTTTAGAGATTGCTTTGCCTTTGAACACTAAATAGTGCCCCTCCTTACTTTTCTTGCACCGGGCCCCCTTTTTTGTGAGGCCATCACTGGCAATCATTATTCTTGTTTGGAAATTGCGAAGCAGATTTCAGTTTGTAAGTGTTCGTGTGTTATGTTAATTTTTGAATTTGTGTTTATCTCTGTTTTATAATTTTTAATTTAGAAAACCATCCAAGGTGCGGGTATTTACATCCCAACTTCACACATTGCGACAAGTCAATTTCGGCGCCATATTTTTATTATCACCGCTTTTTATTCTCCTGCCAACCAGAAATAAAAAAACAAGGAATAAGTATCTTTAGATATGTCGAATAGAGATAGGTAGATATTAGGAGTAATGATGAAACGGTAAAGGACAAAGATAGGTGAAAGATACCCAAACGACCCCAGAGAAATATTGCATAACAGCCAACAAAAATAATAATCTATTTTACTCATTCATATCATCCTCCTAATTACATATGATTCATTGCTTTTCAGGGAGAATGCTCGGTTTCCAACAGAAAATTAACCCTTGATTAAGTTGTTATTTTAGCAGAGAACAACGAGGATTCTTTCGAGGCTAAGAAGGCTGGTGCCGTATTTGTCCATTTGACAGCAGATGATACTGTCTGGCAGCGTCGCCTGACTTGAGAGCTACTGAGACTTTTCCCGGATAAACACATGATTAGAATGATTTACAATTTGTCGAGAACTAAGTTTTACCCTGTGGCAGCAAGCAAAGCAAGGTTCACCATCTAAAAAACGGTGTTCTTCAGGGATTGGTGTGGCCTTCCTCCTTTTTAACATCTTTACGTAGGATTTGCCTTTACAATCTCCAGAAAGTTCGTATATGCGGATGCTCTAGCATTGTTAAACTCTTCTAGAAACTGGAAGGACCTGAAGAGGGCTTTAAATCAAGACATAACTACACTTTCAGCATATTTTAAGATTTGGAGGTTGAAGCTCAGTCACACAAAAGATGGTAACAGAAGACTTTCATTTAAATAACCGAGAGACCAAACGTGAGCTAAAAATTGATAACAGCAATAGATTTTTACCATGTTGACCACAGCAACTTCTCTTGGGGTAAAACAAAATAGATCGCTCACGTTCCGCCACCATTTTATGATATGGCGCAAAAGTTATCTCTGCGCCGCGCTGCTGATGCGACGAGGCTCAGGATGAGGTGCAGCTGTTCTACCTCTGGCTACTCGACAGTTATCATGATTTAACCTGGACTCGAACCACCGTAACACTTGCCTTATTCATAAGTTTATTTGTTTCTCTCATTGTCATCTTTCTGTGTAACTTGCTGCCTTGCGCGAACTTTTTAAACTTTAAATAGCACTCTGGTTTTGTTTAATGGATTTTAGCTAATTTAATTTCAAACGCTTAATTCTATTTCAATTATTATTATTGCTTTCTTTTCAGATTTTAGTCATAATTTTGTGAATAAAAGCCTAGTTTACGGTTTACTTTATGACAATTTTATTCACAAAATATTAAACTGTTATGGATCGCTTGTTAAGACCTGAGAAACTTGAAACGCTGCCGGAAGATCCTGATGCAGCTAAAGTATTTGAATACTGGTTCAAAACGTTTGAAAGTTTTCTATCTGGTGTTACAAATATTACGGATAACGAAGGAGCTGTGAATCGACTTGCCCTGCTGACTAATTACTTGTCACCTCAAACATACGCTTACATAAGTGAAGCTACAGAATACGAAGAAGCCGTACAATTACTTCGTTCGTCGTACCAAAAGAAAAAGAATGTTACTTTCGCCCGCCACGTCTTAATGAAAAGACTGCAAGCACAGAATGAAAGTATTTCTCAGTATGTTCACGCTCTCCGTGGTCTTGCAGAAGAATGTTCCTTTCAAGCAGTATCAGCAGAAAAGTACAAAAATGATATGACTAGGGACGCTTTCATCAACGGACTTCGATCTGATACAACCAGAAGGAGGCTTTTAGAGGAAGAAACCTTAGATTTGGACACCGCTATAAAAAAAGCTGAAATATTGGAAGTGGCTAAGCAACAAACTGAACTTTATGCTAAATCCCTTGATAAACTAAACAGTGATTCAACTGATCGAAACAAAGATTCAACTGACCGTCTAGCAACTACTTTTGTTCCCAACGACAAGGTCTCTAACAGCGAAGAAAATGTCTCTTTAACTGCTACAACTTCACATTTCAAATGTTCAAAGAAAAAGTGTTTTTTTTGTGGTGGAGCTCTGCACGCTGGAGGAAGGTCTAACTGCCCAGCTAAGAACAGAGAGTGTTACGGATGTGGAAAACTGGGACACTACCAAAAGGTATGCCAAAATAAAAACAAGAGAACTATTTCAGCTGTTGGAACTGTAAATGACTGTAGAAACTCTTTAGCCGTTCTCGCCAGCGCACCGTGCTGTTTGAAGCCAACCGTAGTGACCGGTTTCTTGAAGGATGTGAAGCTCGATTGCTTGTTAGACTCTGGTGCCTCTGAAAACTTCATAAATAAAAAGGTTGTCGATGAATTGAGACTCAAAATCTTTGGTGCAAAAACGAATGTCGCTATGGCCTCTCAAGCATTCTCAGTCAAAGTGCTTGGTAAAGTAAAAGAAACTTTAAAGTTGAAAGGACGAACCTATGACAACCTTACGTTAGGCGTAGTCCCTGAACTATGCGCTGATATTGTCTTGGGACAAGCTTTTATGAGACAGCACGAGGAAGTAGTTTTTAAACTGGGAGGATCAAAAAAAGGTTTGGTAGTAGCACATTGTGGAGTAGCTGCATCTCGAGTCCATACCCAGAGACTTTTTTCGCAATCTTATCCCCGGATGTCAACCGATAGTTACGAAATCACGCAAATTTAACAACGATGATCGACAGTTTATCTATAACGAGGTTAGTAAACTTCTTAATGACAACATTATAGAGCCGTCTTATTCTCCATGGCGTGCTCAAGTACTGGTAACGAAAGATGAACGCCATAAACGCCGAATGGTTGTTGATTACTCCCAAACTCGTATTAACAAATTTACGCTACTAGACGCTTACCCTCTACCTAACATAGATGAGCAAGTAAGTGAAATTGCAAAAGGTACAGTTTTTAGCACCTTAGATTTAAAGTCTGCATATTACCAACTTCCATTATGTCCTGAAGACCGACCATATACGGCTTTTGAAGCCTGCGGCAAGCTATACCAGTACACCCGTTTACCGTTTGGAGTCACAAACGGTGTTTCCTACTTCCAACGTGTAATTGACCAGTTGATTGACAAATATCGTTTAAAGGGAGTTTATGCTTATGTTGATAACATCACTGTTTCTGACTATGACAAGGCTGACCATGATTTAAAACTAAAGGCGTTACTAGCAGCTTCCGAAGCTGAAAACTTAACCTTTAACACTGATAAATATGTGTTTGAGAAAAACCAAATAGACTTGTTAGGATATCGTGTGTCTCATTTAAAGATACGGCCTGATCCCGAACGATTGCGCCCTCTGCGTGAACTACCCCTGCCTAAAAGTAAAACAGAACTTCAAAGAGCGATCGGTATGTTTTCATACTATGCAAAGTGGCTTTCTGATTTTTCTTTAAAAATTAAACCCCTTAGATTCCTCTATCTAATGAATCGGCAGGAGCGTTTGAAATGCTTAAATCTGAATTAACTTCTGCTTGTTTAACTTGTGTGAATGAAGGATTGCCTTTTACAGTAGAATGTGATGCTTCTAACCATACTTTAGCTAGCAGCTAGTCTAAATCAAGGTGGTGGCCCTATTGCTTTTCATTCCCGGACCCTTTCTCCCAGCGAACGTCGATATTCGGCTGTCGAAAAAGAAGCGGCGGCAATCATCGACGCCGTACGAAAATGGAGTCATTTTTTATTTTCTAAACGCTTTCAACTAATCACTGATCAACGAGCTGTATCTTTTCTGTTTAACCCCCAACGTTTAGGAAAAATTAAGAATACGAAAATTCAACTTTGGAGAACAGAGCTGGGCAATTTTGACTACAATATTGTTCATAGGCCGGGCAAGCAAAATATAGTTCCAGATACTTTATCAAGAGTGTGTAGTGTGATGTACAACGGGCTTAATCTAGTGGAAATACACAAAGTACTTGGCCATCCAGGAGTTACTCGATTGTCACATTTCGTAAAAACCAAGAACTTACCATTTTCTGTCGAAGACGTCAAAAAGGTATGCTCAAACTGTCAAATTTGTGCTGAGATAAAACCGCGCTTCTTTCGAAAACCTGTAGAAACTCTTGTTAAAGCTATGCACCCATGGGAAAGATTGAGTGTCGACTTCAAACGTCCGTTGCCAGGTAAAAATAAGTATGTTCTGTTTGTTGTCGATGAGTTTAGTCGCTTTCCTTTTGCCTTTCCATGCAAAGACATGAGCTCAGCTACGGTAATATCATGTTTGTCAACTTTGTTCAACATCTTCGGATTACCACTTTATGTTCATAGTGATCGTGGTTCAAGTTTTATTTCCAGGGAACTAAAACAATACTTGAACGATCGAGGAGTGGCTACCAGTAGATCAACGCCATATCACCCTACTGGTAACGCACAATGTGAGCGAGTGAACCAAACTGTTTGGAGAACGGTAAAGTTAACGCTACGTAACCTGAATTTACCAGAGCTTTCATGGGAAACTGTGCTCCCTCAATCATTACATTCTGTTAGATCCTTACTATGCACGACGACTAATGCAACGCCCCACGAACGCTTCTTAAACTTTCACCGCAGAAGCATGCTGGGGCGCTCTCTTCCTAACTGGTTGTTGCAACCTGGGCCGGTACTGTTGCGGCGTTTCGTGCGAACAAAAAATCAACCCCTTGTTGACGTAGTGGAACTAGTTGAAGCAAATCCCAACTTCGCTATCGTAAAATTTTCAGACGGTAGAGAGTCAACAGTTTCTGTTACAGACTTGGCTCCTTCCCCAACCCGCGAAGTGGAAGCAAATAAAATCAATCCTTATGTCCCTTATCCTACCAGCGAAGCCGAAACAAGTGAAGTCAATCCTTCTGTCTCTTCTCCAACTCACGAAACCGAAGCAAATGAAATCAATCCTTATGCCGTAGGTCGACCACAATCAACGCCCAACGCTCCTTTGAATGAATCTCAAAGCAGTGAACTGCGTGAAGAGAGATCTCAACAAGCACTGCCTTCCAATTCCCGAGATGAAAATCGTTCAGACTTGAGACGCTCGACTCGAACGCGTAAACCACCGGACAGATTTGGCGTATACATAACTCACTAATTTTGTTTGCTTTTTTAATTTTCGTTTTATTTTTCGATCGTAGGAAGATTATCATGATTTAACCTGGACTCGAACCACCGTAACACTTGCCTTATTCATAAGTTTATTCATTTCTCTCGTTGTCATCTTTCTGTGTAACTTGCTGCCTTGCGCGAACTTTTTAAACTTAAAATAGCACTCTGGTTTTGTTTAATGGATTTTAGCTAATTTAATTTCAAACGCTTAATTCTATTTCAATTATTATTATTGCTTTCTTTTCAGATTTTAGTCATAATTTTGTGAATAAAAGCCTAGTTTACGGTTTACTTTATGACAACAGTTGAGTCCTGCACAGCGGTCTGATGTCGCAGCACTCACACTCGTCTCATAGAGTGTCTTGAATGAGACTTCGGCATTTGTCACTGGATACCTGCGTCCCACTGCAACAGACCACCTACCCATACTTTCAGGCATCCAGCTTCTTTGGCTTACCGTGGGACTCGAACATATATTATATGGTCTTATAAATCCACGCATATTGCATAACAGATAAATCCACGCATTCACGCTGCCTAGTCGACGAATTATGGATGGAACATTGAGTACTATGATGGTACATTTAAGCTCCGTACTTTTATACCCATGACCATTTGATAATTTTTTTGTTTTTGTGTGATTATGACTGATATACACTACACATTGTATAACTGCTTGCTAAGCGTTGAGCTAGGAAAGTGTGTTGAAGGTTTTTCTCAAGGTAACAACAGAATCGTGTGGTTGGTAGTTGATTGTGAAATACAGCAAAAATAAAAAACTAGACTTATTTTACATATTGCCAGTAAGCTATAGCTGTATTATTTGCAATAATTGCAGGTTTAAATTGAAGCTCAGCGACTATAACCATTACGATTAAATATTAGTATTATAATGGAGTGTAGGCTTTATATTTATCACGAAACTGTTTAGTCGTAGTTAAATGGTGGTCTTTCTTGTATAGCCGATACGAGAGTGGCTAAAAGCAAATTTTATCAAGTTTCTGAAGGATCTGGTGGTTTTTTGTTCCCTACAACCTAGCCTCAAATCAAAATTAAAATATATGGAAAAGAATACTTAAAATCCTAACCCTAACGTTAAAAAAAGCACTAGATCCTTAAAAGTAGATCTACGGAAACTGCCTTCGGGCTTCGAGGAATTCTTTCAAAAATTATAAAATAGTATTAAACCTATCTATAAAAATAGCTAAATCTACTCTTACGTAAGAAACAAACTTAAAGTTTCTCACAATGGATATTTCTGACAAGCACAGCAAGAGGAAGCCTATTATAAAGTTTCAAAATGTGAAAACAAGAAAGGTCTGGAATTATTTCCACATTTTGAGCGTCATAAAAGTTAATGCCTAAAAACCTTTTCGCCCAGAAAAAAGGCAGAAAAAAGAGTCGTTTTCTGAAGGTTATAAATAAAACGTCCAAGCACAAATTTAGAGGTCTTGTTCAGTGCTGCTGCTTTATTAAAAAAGGGGTGTCTCACTCCAACCTTTGAAGCTTCTCTCGGCCACTCCCAGTTGATGGAGAGGTAAACCTTCTCTTAAAATTCATTTCAATCTTTTTATTTTTACATTAGCCCAGTGGTTCCCAACTTTTTGTGCTTCACAACCCTTTTTGAATATTTTCCAACATACGGCGAACCCTTTCACCATATTTACTAAATTTATATTTAAAAAAAGCACAAAATGTATAGCATAGCCATATATATTTATTCACAATCAACTGTTTATATTCAATGCGATGGTTGGGCTTGTGTCTGTGCAGCCAACCGTGAAATTTGTGGTTGTGTGTTCGACAAAGCCAGTCTTATGTTATCTCCTACTTTCATTCTGTTTCTTTCCTTAGTTTTGATACGTAAAAGAGTCGAAAATCCGCTCTCACACAGGTAGGCCTATATCGTAGCGAAGGGCAGCAATATTCGAAATGCCAGTTTGATATTTGTGGATATGATTCAAACATATTACACCAAAATTGTGAAAGTGACTTTTCGTGGTAAACACCACGTGCCGCTAAATCATTTTTAAGCTTGATAAATTGCTTTTGCATTTCGTCGGGAATGTCGCTTACATCCAAGAGTTGGAGAACGGGTTTCGTGTAAGAGTAGCTTCTTGTTCTTTGAGTTCAGGGAAGTAATGTTAGAACTCAAACTCCATGGATGGAAGGTGTTCTATGATAAGGGTCTTTAATTGCTCGTCGATTCTATAACAACTGGACAATCTGTCAAACATAGCAATATTTCGATCAATTACTTTTTGGCGCCAGATTTGCAATTTTTCCACAAATGCTTTCAGGTTGTCGCGTAGTGTTTATAATATTTGTGTTCTCTCCTTGCATTTAGTATGTTATTGTGCATCTTGCGTTTATGAGATTTAGTATTTTAAATTTTTCAAAAATATCTTCTAAATAAGCAAGACGGGTAATCCAATTGTCATTATTAAAGTAAGATAAAAACTCCTCTTTATTTTTAAATTTCAAGAATAATTTTATTTCATCCTTCGTCTCATAAACGCGTTTTAGAACATTGCCTTTCGAAAGCCAATGCACAGCTGTGTGAAAAAATAAAGTTTTGTGCATTGCATTCATGTCCTTGGAGAGTTCTTTAAACTAACGTGTATTTAAGCTTCCTGCTTTAATAAAGTTTACAATTTTTACGACCAAATCCAATACATTTTTTAAATTCAGTTGGTAAAGTTTTGTTTGCAAGTGCGTATTTATGAATAAAACAATGTGTACCCTTTGCTTCTGGAGCAAGTTCCTTTACTATTTATGAAAGCCTGACCGGGAGCCCAATATAGCAGGAGCTCCATCGGTGCAAACTCCACAAACATCTTCCCATTGCAGTCTAGCTGCTTCAAAAAAATTTTAATTTCCTCCATAATATTTGCATTGGTTGTCGTTCATTACAAATGAGAAACTCCTCTTTGATGTCACCCGAATGAATATAACTTACAAAGACAAGCAGCTGAGCACATGAGCTTACGTCCGTTGATTCATCAACTTGAAACGAAAACATTGGATACACTTTAATTTCATTCACCACCTTTTTTTTTTTTTGTTTAGCGATTTCCAGTGCGGCAACATATGATGCTTTTATTGCTGACACATTGCTTTGATTGAAGCTTTAATTGAAATTTTATTGAAACAATCAAGTCTTTGACGTTTCAACCCAGCTTCATAACGGTGGAAAAAAGCTACATCCTTCTTAGCTTGTTGGGAGTGCTTTGTTTCTAAGTGGCGCTTTAATTTCGATGGTTTCATAGACTCTGCACTGAGAACAACGTTGCAGAGAACACATTGAGATAGCTCAACACCATCGCTGAGTAAGGAGGTAAATCCAAATTCAATAAACTCATCCAAAAAAATTTTTTTTTCTGTGGAAAAACTAACAAATTGCTTAAATATTAAACTTAGCTTAAATATTACCAAATTGTATTTTTTCTATATGACGTTTAAAAAAATTAAAAAAGTTTAAATCTGAAATTTTGAAGTCATTATAAAATAGTAGTCGCAAACTGAAGTCCCAGTAATCTAAAGAAGACCCAAGGATGATACACGACACGGTGCAGTAAATGCAGCAGATTAACACAATGAAACACCAATTTAAATACTATAAATTATTTTATTTTATTATTCCGTTATCTCAAAAATCAAATTTTCTATAACTGTCTTTAAGTGTGCTATCACTACAATTTACTAATTAATGAGAATGGTTACTTGTACCTTCATGTTACCTAGGAAAAATTGAACAGCAAAGCCCAACAGAAACAGGATTAGCTGCTCAATTAACTGACAGAGCGTTTTTGCCTAAACGGCATTCTCAATGTCAAAGCTCTGAAAAAATGCACAGTTGGTCAAAAAAGGAAACTGAGAGCAATAGCAAAAATCAAATCACTCCCAACTAAAAATATGCAACCCTCCTACACCTAAAACCGAACAAGTGAACTAAACTCAAAAAAGTAAAACGCATCATTCAAGAAAAATGCCTTTCCCGTAGTAACAAAATAAGTTTTTAATTGTTGCGCAAGGAAGGGAAACTGACCAACGTGAAATTATTTTGGTTCGCGACCCCCTGAAAAGTGCTTCGCCACCCCCAGGTTGGGAACCACTGCATTAGCCGGATGGTGTCAATTGTTCACTGTAATGCAGGCTTCATAGGCTAGCCTTTATTGCTTGGAATAAGGAATGCTTTCCCATCTCTAACTAATAAAAAACTAATGCTATTGTTTCAAAAACGACAGTCTCCTCGTCACTGTCCCGTTTCAGCCGATGCTATTGCATCTCAGCTGGTTAGAAATGGGAAATACGAGGCTGTTGATCGCAAGTCATCTCGACTTGTCTCTCAAAAATGTCTGACCTTTGGAGGGCCACAACACCAGACCCAGTAAATATCTCTGACACTTTTTCACAGAGAGAATTTACTGCTGCCCCCCAACATTTAAAACCAGGTAAAGCTCCGGGACCTGATTCCATCTGTCCAGAGCTTCTAATCCATGCTGGAGCTGCTTTGAAGTCCTGGTTACATGACTTCCTTTCTTCCTGTTTGCGCCGATTCAAAATTCCAAAGATCTCGAGAAGAGCGCTTATAGTCGCGATCCCAAAACCAACAAAACCCGCGGGGGACCCGAAGAGTTATCAATCGATATCCCTGCTCTGTGTCCCCTAGAAGATCCTCGAGAGGCTTATCTACGTCCGCGTTGAGCCATTAATCGATCCCTGCTACCTAAAGAGCAGGCTGGGTTCCGACGCGGGAAGTCAACCGTAGATTAAGTTGTTCTGCTAACCCAGAACATGGAGGATTCTTTTGTGGCTAAAAAGAAGGCCGGTGCGGTATTTGTCGATCTGACAGCTGCTTAGGACACTATCTGGCACCGTCGTCTTACCTGCAAGCTGCTGAGACTTCTTCCCGATAAGCACATGGTCAAAATGATTATGGAGCTTGTCCGAAATCGAAGTTTCACCATTACTACCGGTGCAGCAAGCAAAGCAGGCTACGCCGTCTTAAAAACGGCGTTCCTCAGGGATCGGTCTTGGCTCCCCTCCTATTTAACATCTATACGTACGATCTTCCTTCCATTATTTCCAGAATGTTTGCTTATGCTGATGATTTAGCATTGTTGCATTCTTCTGGAAACTGGAAGGACTTGGAGGGGACTTTAAGCCAAGACATGTCCACACTGTCAGCGTATCTCCAGACTTGGAGGTTGAAGCTCAGTCACACCAAGACGGTGACGGCAGCCTTTCACTTACTGTAAATAACCGAGAGGCCAAATGTGAGCTAAAGGTCTACAACAACAATAGACTTTTACCGTTCTGTCCAACCCCTACTTATCTTGGGGTAAAACTGGACAGATCGCTCACGTTTTGTCACGATTTAGTGGCATTGCGCAAAAAACTATCCTTGCGCGTCACACTGTTGAGGCGACTCGTGGGCTCGGGATGGGGTGCTGATGCTAAAACACTACATATAGCCACCTTATCTCTAGTCTACTCAACATCTGAGTACTGTGCGCCAGTCTGGTGTCGCAGTGCTCACACTCGCCTCATTGACAGTGTCTTGAATGATAACGCCTTGCGCATAGTTACTGGATGCCTGCGTCCCACTCCAACGGACCACCTACCTGTACTCTCAGGCATCCAGCCAGCTGAGCTTCGCCGAATGGGAGCGACACTTTCCTTGGCTTACCGTGGATCTTTGGACCCTGATCATATCTTGTATGGTCTTTTAAGTGGGTCCTCAGATACTCACCAAGTGAGACTAAGATCCAGACGCTCGTTTGCGTCAGCTGCGCGGAATCTTTTGGACAACCTTGCCAGACTTGGCATCCGCGCTTCTGAATGGACAAACCACAAATGGAAAACGGAGTACTGTGAAAATGGTTCTAGGCTCCGTGCTTTTGTGCCCGGTTTGTTGGGATGGGCTTACCTTGGGTTAAGCTCAGCCGCCTGTAGACTGGTATTGGGCGATTCCATTCGTCCATGCACAAATGGGGTCTCGCTCCTTCACCGAATTGCAAATGTGGCGCCTCTGAACAAACCGCAAACCATGTACTAACAGCGTGCCCTATACATCGGGCACCACATGGAGCACGAGGTCTGACGGTTTTGAATGACGAAACTCGATGCTGGCTTAATAACATCACTGCCAGCATCTGATTCAGGCAGTGCAGCAGCCTGGGGTAGTAAAAAGATAAACCCTCGGCCCCAGTCCTGTTTGTGTCTTACCTGGAGTGGATACCCTTCAAACGACGACTGAATATAACCACACTATAGTTGGCTATATTAAAACAAAAAACTTGAGAACTGTAGAACGTCAGTTTTTCACAATTAGTTTATTTGTCCACAAAACAACGAATTCAAATTGATGTAATTGCAATTGACATGATACAATCATAAACAAGAACAAAATAAGAAAATGAGCTACTTCATACAAATTAAATGCTTAATTTTTTAAAATAGCTTTTAACATCAAATACTTCATCTAAAGCTCTTTTGTTAAATAAGTAGCCTTAAAAAAGGCTGTTTTGAAAACTCGAACATTTTCGTCTAGCTCTCTTCAGGAGGTTTCGCTAGAATGAATTGCAGAACTGAACGTAGTATTTCAAAAGTTTTAAGACTGATCCTGATTGGCTAAAAATTAAGGTTAGTAGCAGTTATCATAATAATTAAAAGTATTTAATAAATAAAACCACGTTTCGTCAGCGTAAGAATTTTTGGCACAAAAAAAAAAAAAAAAAAAAGGAACAAAATTATGCAAGTTTTGTGCTAAAATTTGGAACTAAAAAGACAATTTTTTACAATTATACCAACAATTTGTGTTTGTAAACAAACTCTTTCTGTCTACACAAATTAGGTTTTCGAAGAGTGATGAAAATTGATTCCAAGACTGATAAATGGAAATCGGATCGTGCTTTAGAGAGAATAAAAAATTGATTGTCCTTATAATGAGATGCACATTTTTGGTTATGTAACAGATGGTTTCCAATCGCTGAATCACAGTGCGGTATTGAGTTCGCTAGTTTTCCTGGGCGTTCTGGTTGTTTACGTTCTTGACTGGTCCTGTTCCGAATAGACTTCGGTACATGCTGGCGGATTCTGTCCTGCAAACGTTGAGACGTTCGACGGCACACGTATTGCGGATCGTGGGTCGAACGTCTCAACGTTTGCAGGACAGAATCCGCCAGCATGTACCGAAGTCTATTCGGAACAGGACCAGTCAAGAACGTAAACAACCAGAACGCCCAGGAAAACTAGCGAACTCAATACCGCACTGTGATTCAGCGATTGGAAACCATCTGTTACATAACCAAAAATGTGCATCTCATTATAAGGACAATCAATTTTTTATTCTCTCTAAAGCACGATCCGATTTCCATTTATCAGTCTTGGAATCAATTTTCATCACTCTTCGAAAACCTAATTTGTGTAGACAGAAAGAGTTTGTTTACAAACACAAATTGTTAGTATAATTGTAAAAAATTGTCTTTTTAGTTCCAAATTTTAGCACAAAACTTGCATAATTTTGTTCCTTTTTTTTTTTTTTTTTTGTGCCAAAAATTCTTACGCTGACGAAACGTGGTTTTATTTATTAAATACTTTTAATTATTATGATAACTGCTACTAACCTTAATTTTTAGCCAATCAGGATCAGTCTTAAAACTTTTGAAATACTACGTTCAGTTCTGCAATTCATTCTAGCGAAACCTCCTGAAGAGAGCTAGACAAAAACGTTCGAGTTTTCAAAACAGCCTTTTTTAAGGCTACTTATTTAACAAAAGAGCTTTAGATGAAGCATTTGATGTTAAAAGCTATTTTAAAGTTTTGTACCAATAAAAAAGCTTAGTTTTTTGTAAAATTTAACCTTTATAACATCACGAATCAAAAAAGTTGGAAACAACTGTTGTGGCTTTGCAGTGTAATTTACAGTGTAATTTACTTTAATTATACTGTACAAGTACTTTTCTTTTTAAATAAAGAGAAAAACGGTCTTCTTTAATTATACATGCGTTTAAAAAAACAGATAGTCTTTCTAGCGTGAGTTTTAACAGATGATAAAAATTTACCAAAATAAAATAACTGTTATTTGCAAACTGAAATGTCCCATTAAAAAGTGTAACCTACAAGCCACCTGAGAAGCTTTACGACCCACTGGTTGTGAGGCTTGGGTATGATTGTAGAAAAAAGCTTTTGTTTATTTTAATTACAAGTTAATGAAGCCAGTTTGGCTTTGAATGATCAACAAATCTTGACATCAATTCAAAATAAACGATTGATTTTTACGAATCGTCTTGCGCAAGGCATAAACTACATCCAGGACGTTTGAAAGTGGCACTGCCACTTTGCAGAAAATTATTGTTGTTGAAATGGTGTTATGCAGACTAAATTTAATTTGAAGACACTAAATATGCGCGAGATAGCAATGCAAGTAATAACAAGCATTAATGCAGTAAAAAATATTTGTCTATATAGATTATGATTATTTGTCTAACTTTGATCAAGGTAGTGATGGCTTAAGTACGGAGCAAACAGAGCGGCCGCAGCAAGCCCCTCCTAAAAAACGTCAAAAAGTGGCCCCTAAAGCAAAATATTGCTTCACTTCTTCTTAGCAGAACTATGACGGTGGCCACCCTATCTGCACCTCAACTTTACGACAAAAGTAGGAATATGGTACTGGGACGAAAATGAAAATTTTGGACATTGATTGAAAGTAATGACCTTGTTTTTTTAGAGTTCACTTTATTTTGGTGCGAAAAAAAATTGGCACACTTAAAAAAGGCCCCTCTTTTGTAAGGCCATCACTGCATAGAGGGTCAATTTTAATTTTTGCTTATTAAAGCTGCATCGATTAAGCAAAACTATACGTAATATTTTACTTCTGAAAATTTATCAGATAGCGTTAAAATATGAACAATAACATGTACGAACTTGATCCAAATTGCTTTACGTCAAACAATCCCACTTGTTGCGCGCAATTGTCTTTAAATAAACACAAAGCGCACCATTAAGTGCAACCGGCTATCCTGGTGTTTAAATGCGGCGCTTTATAATAGACATGGTATAAGAATTAATAGCTTCGTATTGATACCGTTCGATTTTAAGGGCAAGCAGAATGAATTTTGAGGATTTCACGGGTCTCGTTCACTGTTCACCGTTACTGATATGGCAGGCTTTGAGATTCCAAAAATTTTAAAAGTTTATGAGTAAGCTAGGCGAATAATGAACGAGAACCGATTTCATTGCTTTAATCATAATCCTCCACTTACGTGACTCAGCAAACCAAAAAAAAATTATTGTCTATTAAACAGTGAAGCAATGAATTACTTAATAACAATACCGTCTTCGTGCGTGAACGCGCTTTGCGACAAATTCGGTTTCACTTTTCAAAACGAACTCGAAGCCTTAAGATAATGTAACCAAGCAATCGGAAGCCGATAAAGAAAGCGGCCATTATTCCAAAATCAAGGCCCAAGTTTGATTCGTCGACGTCCATTTCTTGCAATATTAGAGATGGATCTTCAAACTTGCAATTAACGCAGTAATTTACTGAAAATTAAACCAAAATTGTTGACATGTAAAAAACAAACAAAGTCTGTGAAAAGAAAATCTAAGTTTTGCTTTTGAATTGGGCAGCAAATGTTCTGGCTTCCTAAATGAATTCTATGTTTAAAAGTGACATAAAATAATACAAAAATTGTTTGAATATAAAACAATTTATAAGCTCAAAGTTTACAGATTCAAATAGAAATAATCGTTTTATCAGAGTAATTCTAAAAAAACAAAACCAAGCATTTTTAAGTAGTTTATTTTCGTATTTGCATTAGCGAAAGCACTTTATAGATTAGTGAAAACAAAAATCACAAAGGTTAAAGATCAACATGATTTTATGGTATAACTATCATAAAAATTAACTTGAATATGAAAAAAAGTTTTGAAATCCAGCTGCATTGGCTGGACAAACCCTTTTGCCAACTAATCAACTACAACGCTGTCGAAAAATAGGTTTCTTTAAACTTCTTTTGCTCACGTTTTAATCACAAAACAAATTTGGCTATTTTCGCATCATAAATTGCTTAAACGATAAAGTGTCTTCAGTTTTAGTTTTTAACCTTTAATTCCAAGAGTAATATAGTTTATTTTTCCGACTAAAAAACTCTCCTCACTATCAGAAGCAGCGCATCGATGTCACACTTCATTTATAATAATTTTAATCATGGCGATATAGCTTATTTTCCGCCTTAAAATAATTTAAAGTTTTGTTATAACGCAGAAATCGCTTGGGCAAGGGATAATCGCTTTTGTACTGTTTTTTAATTATCTGCTTGCAATTGTTCGAATGCGACTTTCTTTTTTTCTTTCGCCAGACGGTGATGACGTAATGCGCTTTGTCTGTATCGTATGACCAAGTTAAGTGCAGTCTGGAATGTTCTCACTTACCATGGAAAATGCGTTCTAATTTTAACGCGCGTGACCGAAGCGTTTTCGAGATAACTCCAGCCGATTTGCAGCATGTGACCTTTTGTCTATATATATGTACGCTCGCTCGATTGAAGCATGCGACGACGAGAGAAGAGAGTTAAGCGTGGTTTTGGGCGTAGAGCGTGCGAAGAATTCTTTGATCGTATTGCATCGACAGTGTTGAATTTATTTTACACTCATCCTCTCATTTTAAGTGTTTTGGAGCTTCGTTCTACAAAGGTAGAATCATTTGTGTTGATCGAATTAAATCGTAGCGCCGATTTTCGCTTTGCAGTGGCAGAGCGCGGAAGGGAATTTTCGTCAGTCGTGAGTCAAAAATTTTTATAATATATTCGTTTTAGTTAGAGAGAGTGGTCTCTGTTTGTTTGCTGAGAAAAGTCTTTGACGGATCAATCAGAACTTAGCCGAAACCAACTGTATAAAAGCTTCAGGCTCATAGCAAACTACTTTTTGAGCCGGAATAAAATAAAATTAGACACAGCTTTGTTTCAGCGCAGGTATTCGGGTTACCTTTTGCACAACTGGTCCCTTAGGATTCCCAAACAAAGTCTGTGACACTCGAAAACATTTGTTCGACAAATCAGACCCAAGTGCGTTGTGTTTTTAAAAGCAACATTTATTTTTATTGTTACGTTGTATGGCTATAATTTTGCAATTACGGTTTTTGTGTCCTATTAATAGTCCTATTAGTAAAAAATAAAAAAATCACTCTTTTTGGAAAAATTATTTAAAGGAAAACTAGCATGGGTAATTTGAAGTGTGAAGTCCGCTCATTTCACTAAAGAAAAGATTAGTTCGTTGGGAAAAAATGAGCTTAAACGTCTCAATGTTAAAACGTTTTCTCTAAACCGCAGATAAATACAATAGTGAAACTGCTATCAGCACGTACTTTCTACGAGGTTGCATTCCAACTTTGTACGGTTCATTCCATAAATCGAAATAAGGATTCCCTCAAAGCTGTATCTGATGTAGGAAGAATAACTAAGCCACTGTAAATACCAAGGAATTGTTTCAAAGCGGACGAAAAACCCGGAGAAAAGCAAAAGTGGAATCGCCGTGATGGGTCCGATGAAGGTTGCCAACTAAAAAATAAAAAAGAACTAATGAAGCTATAACTCCGAACAATGCTGAAAAAATACTTTTTTAACTGGCTCACAAAAAATCAATCTTTATCAGATTTGTATGAATTGCTTAAAAATGGAGAAAAAAATTCAAGGAAAGCAAGACAGGAGAGTTTAAATATTCACTTAGCTCGCAAACAGCGATGCGATTAAAGTACAAATTAAAAACAATAAACTATTAAATTAATTGTTTTTAGTTATCAAATGTTTGTCTAAAGATATAAAAGGTAAAGGGGGAGGGGCACGAAAAGCGGGAGATAATGAGCCACGTGTGACCTGCTCAATTTTAACAGGAACATTTATTATCCAAACATTGGATGAATTTTATAATCAAATCAGATTATATTTCTCACGTCGCAGACTGGTTAAGTCTCCAATACAAATTATAAAAAATCCTAGAGTAGTTCAATAAAAAGTTACGTGATCTTGATTGCCTCAAAAATAGTATTTTTAGTTGTTTTGTTACCAAGTCTACATCGCCAATAAATCGCTTTGAAAACCTTGCATTTATTTTCGATAAATATGTCTTTAAATTTCGTGTCAATATTAATAAAAGCAAACTTGAATGTGTTTTCAAGTAGTCGAGACGTGCAAGTGCAGACGAGACGAATTGACGATCATCTCTGCTTTTGAATGTTTTACTCCAGCGTTTCTTAACCTGGGAGTCGCGGGCCACGTGCGGGTTCGCACGCTTTTTCCGGGACGTCACAACAATACTTTACAATATTTTTAAAAACCTCTATCAACAAAAAAAAAGCGAAAAGAGATTCGCAGGTTATATGAAGATCTTAAAAAGGGTTATAGACCGCAAAAGGTCTAAACAAGTTGAGAAATACGGTTTTTCACAAACTTAATAGAAGATGCCTCTTCACAACATAAGTGGATGATTATGGAAGAGCCGGCTGTTACCTGCAATGATGTTGAAGCTACGCTGATCAGCAAACCCAAAGACTGTGCCACCACGGATGTCATTACAAACCAAGAAATAAAGACCAAGAATCTAATCGCTTCCGATGGTTGTGACGTCATAAAATAAACGATTGCGCAATATAAAATCGGGAAAATGATCTGCGAAAAAAACGAAAATTGTAAAATCGGCATTGGTATATGATTAAATCGATCAAAAAAAATATTTCGGCTTTCCTTTTCGTACATCGGATGTCTGGCGGCAAAATTTTTCTAAATTAAAAACCACCCTTATAAACAATAAAAATATGTTGAAATCAGTGTTTACTTGAAAAGGCAAATCAGCTAAAGTTTTTGCTAAATAGTACGCCTTCAACGAGTACCAGTAATTAAGGTGCTCCCTCACAAATACATTCATCTCCATCGGAACTGTAAAAAAGAACATAAAAACGCAAATTGAAATTACATTCAAGTTTATTCTAAACAACTAATGTAAATATGGTGGATTCCACCCTCAGCTTCATATCTCCCTCTTCTTTAATAATTAAGCCTTGCAAGGCGATACCTCCCCGAGATTTGATTTGCACTACTGTTTCATACAGACCAATGTTTCTTACGAACAAATCAGTTCCTTTAAGATCGTATACTTTTTAATTCGTGATTTTAAAGTTTGCATATTTCTAAAGTTTTTTTAAAAATCATTTCCTTGCACGTTTAAATCTGGTTTTAGGATCAACAACATTTAAAAATTTGTTGAGGCATTATTGATTATGGGGTGCTTTATTGCAACACAAACTATTACAAACGCAAATGCTAGCAACTTACACGTTAGTACTGTGGGCATGAGTGAGGCGAACATGATGAATAAGACTGAAAAGAAAAGAAAACCGGAGTTGTTTAGGACTTTTTCTGCTTCGTTTCCTATATTCAGATAAAGCAATCCTATCAACAATCCAATCACAACATGGCACACCAGTCTGATGTGAGTCAAAAGCTGTAAAATCATAAAAAAAACTAGTCTTAATAAAAGGAATCGGTAAATGTTATGCAGCAAGATATATTTCAAATAAAGAAACGACGATTGATAAGTCCGCACCAACGACAAGCCACCTCATCGTGGTGGTGCAGACCCCTTACCTGCACTGGGGAAGGTCGAAATGACTTGTCGATTTCCCGAGGATCTCATCCTTTTTTGTCTACTGATCGCTCCCCTTTTTTGTCTAACAAATCACCGCTCTTGACAACCCCTCTATCACCTCAAAACACCCCATCATTTCAAAATATCCCCTACCTTTCTGTACATCTATTCTGTCGCTTTTGCTCATTTTCTTACTCCTTCTTAGAAGCGGCGCCTTTTAACCTAGCCCTGGTTCTATAGACCCTGCTCTGCCTGTACCCGTCGTGTCACCTGGAAAAACAGGTTAGTACAATGTCACACTTCATTCATAATTTTAATCGTAAAGATATAATTTATCCGCGTTAATAGTAATTCGTAGTGTTATTATAAAAGAATAAATGCGGCTCTTTGAGCGCTGTTTGCGATATACGTCCAATTTGTTCTATTGCCGGATACATGTTATCTTTTTTTCTCTTTCGCTTGACAGTATGACTTAATATGTTTTGTTCAAGCTTTGCTATCTCGAACGTAGTAGAATATTCGCGTAACGATCTCTCCAGGGGGTTCTGCCTAAGTCTCAAACTTACGAGAAAGTTTACGTCACGTGATTTTGGTTTCTATATAAAGCCGATGCGTAGCGAATTATTATGATTAGATGTGATTTTGAGACGACTCGAGTGGAAGTATTTGGTTGGGCGCGGGAGGCCCGTTAGTTTTTGTATTGGTCGTCGAGTGTTGAATTTATTTTGTGCCAGTGGTTGGCAGTTGTATTCTACAGAGGTAGAATTACTTGTGTTGATTGAGTCAAGTTATAGTGTTAATTTCGCTTTGCAGTTTGGCAAAGCGTGAAATAGAAACTTGGTCGGACGTGATTTTTGTAATAAATTCGTTCTTATTAGAGACAGTGGTCTCTGTTTGTTGTGAAGAAAAGTCTTCAGCGAAACCAATCCGAGCTTTCGTTAAACCAACTGTACAAACCGTCAGGCTCATAGAAAGACTACTCCTTGAGCCGGAATAAAATAAAATTTAGACACAGCTTTGTTTCAGCGCAGGTATTCGGGTTACCTAGCTCAACTGGTCCTTTGGGATTCCCGAACAAAGTTTGTGACATACAATCTGCCAATTGTTCTCTCTGGGTTCATCGCTCTTGCTCTGGTCTCTTCCTCTCCAAATTTAGAAAAATATCTTCAGGACACTCTTGGACTTGTGCAAAGTGCCTATCGTTTTCTCAAACCCCCTCTCTATCTTCAGCTTCCAAAAAGACATTCTAATAATCACTCAACTTTCTCTACCATTGCCAACTCTTCCAATCTTCATAACCACCATCAACTTCTTCTTTTTCTTCTTTCGGCCTTTCCCTTCAATCAGGGGTAGCCGTGGTGTATTATCTTTCTCCAAATCGTCCTGTCTTCAACGTCCGTCTCCTTCCCACCAACTTCCCCATATCTTCTTTCACTACATCTAAAAATCTTCTCTTTGGTCTCCCTCTTTTCTGGTAACTCCATTTCTTCCAATATACTCTTGGTCTCTCCTCATGACATGTTCATACAACCTCAGCCTGCCCTCCCTCATCTTCATTCCTAACCGTTCTACCTTAATTTTACCCCTGATGTACTCATTTCTAATCTTGTCTTTTCTCGTTACTCCCATAGCAAACCTCAACATTTTCATCTCTGCGACTTCCATCTCTTCCATTTGTTTCTTTGTGACCGCCACCGTCCTGGTCTTACCACTGAATTGTACACTTTTCCTTTTACTCTAGCTGGTAACCTCCTGTCGCAGATTACTCCTGATACTTTTCTCCATCCATTCATCCTGCCTGCACTCTCTTCTTTACCTCCCTCTTACAACTACTACTTTCTTGCACTGTTGATCCCAAATACTTAAATTCCTTTACTCTTGGCACTTTTGTATCCTCCATCTTCACTGTTTCGTCATCATTTCCTCCATTTATGCACAGATATTCGGTCTTTGACTTACTTAGTTTCATCCCTCTTCTTTCCAATCATACCTCCAGGATTCTAGTCTCCGCTCCACTTCTTCCCTGGTCTTTTCGCAAATCACAATATCAACAGCAAACAGGATCGTCCACGGTGATTCTCTCCTTACTTCATCCGTTAGTCTGTCCATAATCACTGCAAATAGGAACCGACTGAACGCTGATCCCAGGTGCAGTCCAACCTTAATCTTCAAACTTTCTGTAGTTTCTATTGCACACCTCACCACTATATCGCTTCCCTCGTACATATCCTGTACAAGTCGCACATACTTTTCCGCTATTCCTGATTTTCTCATACAGTACCACAGCTCTTCCCGCGGAACCCTGTCATAAGCTTTCTCTAGATCTACAAATACACAATGTAGCTCTCTTTGACCTTCCTGTACTTTTCCATCAACATTCTTAAGGCAAACATGACATCGGTGGTTTCCTTTCCTGGCATAAATTCATATTGCTGTTTACTGATCTCTACTTTATCCCTTAGCCTGGCTTCAATAATTCTTTCCCATACTTTCATTGTGTGGCTCATAAGCTTTATTCCTCTGTAGTTTCCACAGCACTGTGGGTCCCCTTTGTTTTTATAGGTTAAGATAGGCACACTCCTTCTCCGTTCTTCTGACATCCGTTTACCCATTAATAGTCTGTTGAACACTCCGGTCAAAAACCTTATCCCCGTCTCTCCCATGCACTTCCAAACTTCTCTGGCAACTCATCTGGGCCAACCGCTTTACCTGTTTTCATCCTTCTTAATGCATTCTTTACTTCTTCTCTACTGACACAATTTACCTCTTCGTTAACCACTTCTGCTTCCTCTGTCCTAGGCTCTCTGCTATTTTCCTCGCTCATCAGTTTCTCAAAGTACTCCTTCCATCTCTTTAACACTGTCTCCGAATTTACCATAACATTACATTTTCATCCTTTATAATCCTCACGTGCTGTACATCTTTTCCTGCTCTGTCTCTCTGCCGAGCCAGTCTGTACAACTCCTTTTCACCTTCTTTTGTTTCCAATCTAGCATACAAATTGTCATACGCACGTCTCTTCGCCATCGCAACTGCCTTCTTTGCCTTGCTCTTATTTTCTTTGTATACCTTTTTAGTATTTTATCTCTTATTTTGTCCCATGCTTTCTTTGCCTCTTTCTTTTCTTTTATGCTCTCCTGAACTTCCTCATTCCACAACCATGTCTCCCTGTCTCCTTTTCGTTTCCCAAATGTCACTCCCAGCACAGTTTCAGCTGTTTTTCTTAGCATTTCTGCTGTTTTGTCCCACTCATCAGGTAACCGCTCCTTGCCTCCCAGAGTTCTGGTCACTTCTTGTCTAAACGCTTCTTGACAGCTTGTCTCCTTCAGTTTCCACCATCGTATCTTTGGCTTTACTTTCTCTGTTTTTTTCTTTTTCACCATAAGAGCCATTTTGCATACCACCATACGGTGCTGTTTTGCGACACACTCATTCACTATTACCTTACAATCGCACATCTCCTTCAAAGTTCCTCCTTCTGCACATCACATAATCTACTTGGGTACTTTTTCCGCCACTTTTACACGTCACCATGGGGTTTATCTTTCTTCTTGAAATAAGTGTTGAGAATCGCCAAATCCATCCTTTTCCCAAAACCATTGATCCTTCCTTATTTCTTGTTCCAGCACCGTACCTTCTCATTATTTCCTCATCCCCTATGTTTCCTTCGCTCACATGTCCATTAAGGTCCGCACCCCGAATTATCCTTTCCTCTTTTGTTACACTTTCTATCAACCCATCCAGATCTTCCCAAAAATCATTTTTCTCCTCCATGCTGTTGTTAACCTGTGGGGCATACGCGCTTACTATATTTAGAATGGACCCTTTTATCTGCAGTTTCATGGCCATTAGTCTGTCTGACACCCTCTTCACCTCCAGGACACTTTCAGCCAGCTCCTCCCTCACCACTATCCCTATCCCATTTTTTCTTCCATCAGCTCCGTTGTAAAATAGTTTGCTTCCACCTCTAATGTTCCTTGCTTTATTCTCTTTCCACTTTGTTTCTGGTAGGCACAATATGTCTACATTCCTTCGGTCCATTAAGTCTGCCAGCTCTCTTTCCCTTCCAGTCATTGTTCCAATATTTAAGATACCCATTCTTACGAGTGAGTGTCTCCCTTTCCACACTTCTCGTTGCCTCTTCAGTCGCCTTCCACCTCCTTTTTTTGTTTTCGCTTTGTTCAGCAGTAGCATAATTTCCACAGGTGCTCTGCAGTGCAACACCTGAGGCGGTCGTTGGTAACCCGGGCCGCGACCGATCCGGTATGGATTTAAGATAACGCATTTGTACATGTATAATTTGGCAAAATTTTTTTATGCCGGATGCTCTTCCTGCCGCAACCCTCCCCATTTATCCGGGCTTGGGACCGGCATCAAGAAACACAGTAATCTGCCCCGATGGCTGGGTTCTAACCACCCTCAACTGACTTCTACTTATCCACCTTCAGCTTCATCTTCATCTTTCCCTATTTCCCAACCACAACCCTCTACTTCGCCCCTTACCCAAACTAATTTTCATCATTCTTCTCTCTTTTAAAACTATTTATGAATCCTCTAGTGTAGGGGTGGCAAGCTTTTTAGCTTGCGGGCCGCCTAATAGTGATCTTTAAAAAAAGGATTTCACTTTCAATCAATGTTCAAAATCTCCTTTTTCGTCCTAAAAACGTAGTGATCTCAAATTTTAGACAATTAAAGTTATTTACTTGAGGCTTTAACGGGCCGCACAGAAAGGCGTAGCGGGGCGCATTCGGCCCGTAGTTTGTTTCTCAAAACCAGTACGACCTCATTTTTGTGCACGAGTCACACCTCTTTCCAGACTCCACTTTCCACGAAATAAAACCCTCAGGAAGGACCGGACTTACACTGCTACTACTTCCGTTTTATCACCAGCTTATGCATATCTATATAAGTTCCACAAACGATGGATCTCCACCGGCGTTGGTGCGTGGGGGCTGTGTTTATACAAAAATTAAAGGGAGCAATGACCATTAATTTCTCGGATCATTCTTTGTCAGTAACATTTTCCTTGCATGTCCAATCACCTCTAAATGCGTCTGAATTTTGAAACTTTGTTTAAGAAATCGCGGGGAGCGTCTGTGTCGAGGCTATTCTTGGGTGTATAGCGGGGTCCTGCTCATAGTGATAATGTGAGAAAAATGATTTAACAAGAATGATTTCTGAAAAGAATGCAAAAGGCTCCGATCCCTAAGTGTGGGCTGGGTAGACACAAACAAATAAAAACAAAAACGATGGATAAGTTGCAATAATTGTAAAATAAAAAACTTTATATATTTGTGCATACGCAATAAAAAATGAAGCAATTGAACAATGAACATTGCAAAAATGTGATCTCAGATAAGATAGATGAAAATAACCAAGCGAAGTTGCAGCGGCTGTTAAAACAATGTTCCATGTCATTATATTCTGCTGCCCTTCTGGTAAAAACAAAAAACTTTTGTTAAAAACCTTTTCAGTTTATTAAAAACGAAAAATTAAACGTTTCAGGTGCGGTTACAAGCACGCTTCGTCAGGACAAAAGCTAAAATGACTGCAAAGTTAAGAACTCTAACTTAAATTGTTATCAAAAAACAAATCCCAAACATAGCGGGGTAATAAATCAATACTTCAAAAAAAACAAGTTTCGTGTCGAAACACTGAATGCGCAACACGGAATCGATCAAGCGTGAGAAAACAATGAAACAACAATTAAATTTTTTTTATAAAAAAGAAAGTAAATAAAATACAAAAAACAGATTTTATATTAACTCATTATATCATGATTTTATATTTTATATCAAACTCATTTTATAACAGACTTTATATTAACTCATTGTATAATGAATTAATATAAAATCTGTTTTTTGTATTTTATTTACTTTCTTTTTTATAAAAAAAATTTAATTGTTGTTTCGAATTGTTTTCTCACGCTTGATCGATTTCGTGTTGCGCATTCAATGTTTCGACACGAAACTTGTTGTTTTTTGAAGTACTGATTTACTACTATGCTTGAGTAATTTCCCGCTATGTTTGGGATTTGTTTTTTGATAACAATTTAAGTTATAACTTTGCAGTCATTTTAGCTTTTGTCCTGACGAAGCGTGCTTATAACCGCACCTTAAACGTTGACTGTTTGTTTTAATTTTTAGTTTTTAATAAACCGAAAAGGTTTTTAACAAAAAAAGTTTTCTGTTTTTATTAGAAGCAGGCAGAATATAATGAATAATACACCTGGTAGCAAGAAAAACAGCAATGTTCCATGTCTATGTAGAAACAACTCATTGGGGATTATCGCAGCTCACCTGGTCTCTAATGATCGACAAAAAAGTTCGCTTCAAGAGAATTGCGAATTGAATAAAAAAGTTTGTATTGAACGAGAGATCTGCGTCCACGTCACTCTAACAAAAATTTTTTTTTAAATTCTTAAATCTTTTTTTTCCTATTTTCTTCGCTTTTTTGCGCAATGAAAGTGCATTACAATCAGCACTTTCACATTTTACAGTCTGACGGAATTTGTTCTTTTTACTTTTTACTAAAATGAATCAATTTTAACAAAATCTGAAAAGGTTTTTTAAAATACGTAGATTGGAAAAAATATAAGAACTATATACTGTAAAATAAGACAACAAAATTTAAATCAAACAATCTGTTTTGCCTATTCATAAGATCATCAAGAAGCGATCAACTTAATTCAAACAGAAATGCTTTTATAAACTTTGTTGTGTCAATTAACAACAAATATATGGTTGGTTAAGTAACTTACACATTTCCTAGCAACGACCTTTGTTTCCAACTTGATGCTTTCGTTTGCATTGGTCATTTTCACCCAAACCTCCCCATCATTTGACGATGAATTGCTGATAATTTCTTTGTTTGTTTCATTTGTTTCTTTCTATATAGAAACATGCGCTAAACTGATGAATTGGCTGGAACATAGGTTGTGTTTTAACAAAATTTTACGGAAGCATTTTCAGCAAAAACATGTAAAGTTTAAATAAAATCGATTAAAATTCAAAAATAAGCATTCCTAACGATATATACTCTAATACCCACGTAATTATTTTCTGAAGAATAATCGCATTTTCCAGAATCCACTGCACTGACAAGAACTGGAGTTACTTCTCCATACTCGCCTGACGCAACTTCAATAACTAAAAAAAATACAATTCCAAAAATTGTTTAAAATCCTGGTTGACTTATAATTTTGTGATTGAACGTATTGCAAACGAGATTTTAAAAACCAACAAAGTTAATAAAGAATAAAAATCCAAACATTGCTTTCATTATAAATTTACAGGTAAAAACTCAGATAGACAACTTCTGCCATTTCCTCAGCATCCCATTCAACGACTCACCATAGTCTGCAGGATTGTGATATTGGGGGCAACACATTCCACAATCTCTCAAGAAAGGCACCAGTCCACTAACAGTCCCCTCGTACACACACTGTCCGGTGGCGAGAATGTAGAGCTGAAACATAAATTCACTGTAGTAGTTTTCTTTGTTGCCCGATCGTCTCATAAGTCATTCGTAATCGCTGTATCGCAAGTTCAATTTGCATTCAGGACCCTATCTGGCTCAGGAACGAATATTGATGAGCATTCTGCTAAGAAACTTAAAATCTTTTTTAAACCAAAGTCACAAGTTTACAAAATTACAGCAAAAAAATCAGAATATCAAATGGGTCAAAAATTCACTTTATTTAGCTCTTGGGCAATTATATTCTTCACAATAACCTTTCGTCACTATCAGCTTCTTCGTATGTTTTGCAAACTTTATTAGAATAAGCATCTGAGAAAGTTGATAACAAATTAAAACTCATGGTCGGAAATATTTTTATTTGTAATCGAGATACTCAAAATGAATGGTTGTTGCTTACAAGATGCATACATGACTTTTTATTTAATACTCCGAGTTCATGGCGATTCTTTTCATGCTGGCAAGTTCCTCGTTGTAATTGATAGAGTCGCAGATTAGCTCGGTGTGTCAACACTTATACTTGTGAGCACAAGGGTGCGAGTTCGATTCTCAGTCTAAACCGGTGATTTTTGTTATACCCTTGGGAAAGGCTTTTCATAACATATTTTTAAAGGGGGTGATACGGCCTCGTAGCTATTTTAAAATATCGCTGGGCATATCGTCGACATCGACACGCCAACTTACGGTGTTTTTCAAAAACGGAATTTTTTCGACCTGCTTCTTCAATAATCATAATTCTGATCATAATTATTAACAGCATGGCAAAACTAAGTTTTCACAATTGTGTGAGAATGTTCAGTATTTGCTATGACTTTTGAAACAGTATAACTACAACTTCCGTTGTTTTATCAAAGACCGAAGTAATATCTTTTACAAATCATGCTTGCTTCTCATTCTGGCTCTGTAGATGTAAAAAATAGTTCTACTATTTGTTTACTACAGATGGTTGTTTGCTTTCAAGATGTCTCTTTAATTTACAAAGAACCAGTGCTTGATTTGCTACCTTTTTACCACATATGAGGCACACTCCGTTTGGGAAACCCTGCTTTAGACAAAAGTTTCTCAGAAAAATTTTTTTCCTTATATGTCCGACTACCTCTATTTAAATCAATTTACTAATCGTACGGCGTACAGTATACAAGGGCATTGACGTTGGTAGCGCTTACCTTATTGAACATCTCGAACAAACGGGCGGAAGGCTGGTGGATGGTGCAAATCACTGTCCTTCCACCGGTGGCCAGCGACTTCAGCAAAGACAAAACTTGATAGCTAGACACACTGTCCAGGCCACTGTTGATAATCCATGAAAAACAATATTTAAATTAATCAGTAATTTTTAAATTGGTACGAAACAATGTTTCCAGTAACATCAACAAGTTTAATAAAGTGTTTGCTTGTCGGTTGATGCTTTTAAATCCAAGTAAAATTTATAAGAATTAGCTTTTTTGATCCAATCGAAACACAGTATATTTCTTTTAGAACTTTTGCGGTAAAGTTAACATTCTACAAATTGATGGCTCGATTATAAATCAATGGCTACAAATAAGCTGCCAATAAAAACATAAATCTAGCTGTTTTAAAAAATAACTGTATATAACTGTGTGAATATATACGTAGAATGTTTAAACTCACTTAATAGACAACTAATTAAGCACTCAGAAAAAAACAAAATGAAATGAAATTGTTGCCTAGATTACTAGGCCGTTGAACCGGTGCCGCCCCTGTAGCTGTTTGATACCCAGCACCCCCAACTCTCAAAAATTTAGGTAAAATAAAATTTTTCGGGCAGTCACAAAGAATTACATAGGAAAAATTAGAAATTTTCAAGCAGCGAAAGTTTTGGCAAAATTGTAAACTTTCGGGTACTGACAAGTAATTATTTGGAAAAATATCTTTTTGTGCACCGAAATCAAACTGCTTGCGCAGGACAAAGTTCCCAGCTCTAGAAAAACGATTAAGATTTGAAGTGAAGACCTTTTTATTTTAGAAATCACTAGATATAAAATATTTGGAACGAAAGAAAGCCAACACAGATTTAATATGATGACCTTTATTGGAGCTCTATAATATTTTGGGACCAAAATGGAGAAATTGGACACAGTTCCAAAGTGATAACTTTTTTTTAGTCTTCGCTAAAATTTTGGGACAAGAATGTGTGACATATGCTATTTTTCTTGTTACCAGGTGTATTATTCATTAAATTCTGCTGCTCTTCTGGAAAAAACAAAAAACTTTTTGTTAAAAACCTTTTCAGTTTATTAAAACCTAAAAATTAAAACAAAACAGTCTACGTTTCAGGTGCGGTTACAAGCACGCTTCGTGTGATTAAAAAATAGATGTTCTTGATGACGCGCAATTCTGTTGTTTTGAGACACTAAGTTACGTAGTAACTGAAAGGTCTCTAGTCCGTATCGACTTTTGATGACATTGAATATGCTATTTTTCTTGTTACCAGGTGTATTATTCATTATGTTCCGCTGCTAAAAAACTTTTTGTTTTTGCCAGAAGAACAGCAGAATATAATGAATGTGTGACATATTGTCAACTTTTGCTAAGCCGTAAGATCGTGATTCGAGCAAACGTCAATAAAACTTGGGCAAAACTGCATTGCCTCCGCCAAATTTTTTCGGCTGGTACGGCTATGGATATTACGATATAAGGCATATTCGTTCCAACGATTTTCTATTCCACGAAATACCGACCTCGTGGGTTCATCGAAGAACATGACAGGAGGATTGTTGACCAACTCCAAGGCGATTGCCAAACGCTTTCGCTGTCCACCGGACAAGTTGGAAGTCCTTGTTTTACGACACGGCATCAAACCGAGGTTGCTTAGAATTTCAATGACGATTTCTTGCTTGGTCGCTTCCGATATTTTTCGGTCCAGTTTCAAGTTTGCAGACACCTACAGTATGCAAACAAAATTCAAAAAAAATTCTAATAAAATTATTGAATCTTAAACAGTTATTTTGTTTTTTAACACTAGTAGTCAACTATGGCAGAAACTTGAAACAAGAGTGGAGAGTCTAATTGCAATCAACGGAACACGAAACGTAAAAAATGCAGCGCATGTGGGGTTTTGCGTTATAAACAATGTTATCATCCGATCTGACCAAAAAAATAAGCTTGGTTAAACAAAGTAAAAACAGTTTTAAAACTACTTGTTGACAAACGAAGACCAAAATAGGTTTTCAGTTATTGTTTAATCAAAAAAAATTTCTTTACTTCGGAGATAAAAGGAAAACATTAAGCAAGTTTTACAGAAATGTATTGAAAATTAAAACAATATTAATGAAAACTAAGTAGTTAATTGCAAAATATACAGGCTTCTTAGAAATAAGTACATTAAAATTCTCTAAAGACAATGTTTATAAAAATAAGCACAATAAGGTAACCTCGATAATAAACTCTGTATGATATAAACAGGATCTGTTCAAAATCTCGAAAGGCAAAGATCGAAATATTCTAATAATAAATGTTTATTAAGATATTTAGTTGCATGTACGAAGTGCTGAGTGGTTTGATAAGCTGACTAAAGTGTAAACACAAAGAAGGCTGGAGCAAAACTACATAAAAATATTAAACTAAAGTGTTCATTATTTTTTCTATTTTAAATAAACCTATCCTAGTGGTCCAATGAGGTCCAAGTGCAAAAATATTTTAAAGTCCTTATATACGATAGGTATAGGTATAGGTAAATATCAATCTTATAATGCATTTATTTGTCACTTAAAATTATAAATCTCAATTCGGGATTACGAACGTTCGGTATTGTGACCTAGACCCGATATAAATATCGTCAGGACAGTTGTTTTTTTCAAAAAAAATCATGACGACTCAAAAAACGCAACGACATAGCTTCGTTTAAATGAACTAACATCTACCTTCCAAAACCCAAGCTACAAGCTGACAGCGGGTTTCCAACGCCTTATTAAAACGCGTAAAAAATTAAGCAGTAGCGATAACGCTCAGATCCAGGAATAATTCGCGGAGAAAAACTAAACCCGACCGTGTTTGATTGGGTACTTTTATTTGATAAATTACATGTTTTATTTTATGCTGATACTAAACATCAATATAAAAATTACTCTTTTAAATTAACATTCGACATCAATTCATGCAACAAGATGCAAGTTATCTTAAACACAACAAAGTATGTTTCAAACCAGCAAACGTGGCCCCCATAAACAAACCAGCACAGTCATCTCACCATCATGGACTCCATTACGGTAAGGTGGGGGAGGAGGCAGTCATCTTGCATGATATAGCACGACATCTTGCGGAAACTGCTGGCGTCACGAGACCGGCCGTTGACAAATATCTCCCCTTTCACACCACGGTTTCTGCGATTTAACTGAGTAAACTCGAGGCATTTGAATGAGTTAAATTACAAGATTTGACGGCGGGTTAACGAAATCATTGTTAGATAATAATTAAATTTTTTTATTTTAATTTACAAAAATTTTTCGAGGCATGTCGCAAATTAATTTTTTAATTTCTCGGGTTTACTATTTTAAAAACTTAGTAAAAAAATAATCCAACTTTACTCCGATGTATATTGGACAATATAAAAAGTTCCAGTTTATGCCTGTCAATTACCTTAACTTAGTAGAGAAGGACTTGAACGCCGGATCAAGGCGATTTATTTTTGCTAAATTACAATAAAACCAAGTAAATCACAAAAAAACATTAAAGACACAGCGTCACTGATGCCGCTACAGTACCTGTAACCTGCTAGAATGTTCATTAAAGAGCTTTTTCCTGCGCCAGATGGTCCCAAGATACCAGTTAGTTGACAAGAAGAAAACTTTCCTTTTAAACATTTTAGGATGCATTTGTTACCTAAAGAAAAAAGTGTTGCCAGTTTTGTAAGCTGTTTAATTTAAATGAGAATATTTCTATTTCCAAGCTTTTAATATTTAAACCAGGGCTGCCTAAGCTCGGCAATACTGGAAGCCACTTTAAAAAATTTCTTAAAACTTGCCAGCCATAGTTGGTAAAAAACTGTCTCAGAATGTGAAAAACGATTGTTAACATTTTTTAGTTTTTTTGTTTTCACTTGATTTTAAAGGTAGTTGGGATGGGAAAGGAGGATCTCCTCAAGTTTATACTTTATTTTCCTATCGTCCGAACTGTTAAAGCGCTGATGTTACTGGAGGTCAAGACGATGTATAACAGGCATGACAAATCTTTCATAGGGTAGGTCAAAAAATAACAGTTTAAACAATAATACAATTAATCAAACTTTTGACTAAATTAAGTAAAAGAAGTCTGAAATTTTTTTTATCTTATGGTCAAGTGTAGACGTTTTTTTGTTTTTACTTTATAGGGTTTCGCAAAGATAAAAATCAAGTTTGCAAAAATAAAAACAAGCTTTCAAGAATAAAAAGCAAGTTTGCAAAAATAAAAACAAGCTTTCAAGAATAAAAAGCAAGTTAGCAAAAATAAAAAACACTTTTTATTACAATATATTTAGAAATATTTTTAAGCACCAGTGTTGTAATCTTCAAATAAATGTTTTTGCCATTTATTTTTGCAAAATTGATTTTTATTTTCGCAAAACCATGTAAATTGATGTGTCTTTAATGGTTTTGCACCTTAATATGACCGCAACTGGTACCATAAGGTTCTTAAAGAGGAAAAAAAGAGGTGTTTGCTGGTCAATTAGTAAAAAACGCTTACAGCGGTTTAACATAAATTGCTTCTTATTATTAATATTAATCAACTTGTCTAATTTCAATATTTAAAAGCCATTGTGTTGTGTTACAACTGCTATACTGTATACGTATTTAAAAATTTGATGTAAATAAAAGATCTCTCTCTCTCTCTCTCTCTCATTATATACTTATGTGGCCCAGTTTAATTTTGGCGCAGGTCGCGAATCAGTGGTTTGCCATATGTGGCCCGTGGGCTTGGGTTTGGACTTTCATGATTTAAAAATTTAGTCATTATCCAACTTTTGATCTATTCTTGTAATTTTTTAATGGATTTTAATTAAATTATGAACAGTCGTTTAGCCGCAGAGTATTGATTTCTTTGCTTGCTGTAAAAAGTAATTTGCTTTTACAGCGACCTTTGGGAACGATCAAAGCTCGTACAACGCTTTGAAAGGTTATAATCAGTCATGACACAGAATAACCTTCGGTTAATCGAAAATTCAAGCGATCAGTTGTGCAATAGAACAGTTCATCAATCAACAATCTATAGAAGATTTAACTGTTTTTTTTAACGAAATTTTAGTTGACAGTGTTACCACCGGAATTAATCTGTTTTGCTTTGGTTTAAAAATATCACTGATAACAAGAGGTACAAAACTATGGATGTGTACATTTTTTCTATTAGTTGAGTAGGCTATACCAGGGGTGGGGAACCTTATTGCACTTACAGGCCAATTTCAAAGATTAAAAGTTGATGTCGACCGCACAAAAGTTTGGGGAGCAATATAATTTTTTCATACCAAAAAGATAGTGATCTCTAAAAAAGGTCTTCACTTCAAGACAGTCTCCGATTTCCCAATTTTAGCCCCATAATCATAGTGATCTCTTAAAAAAAAGTCTTCAGTTCGGATCATGCAAAAGCCGCAGGTTCCCCACCCCTGGGCTATACAAAACTAGTTTTGGTCATAATATTTATAGCGTTGCCAATTTAAAAGTGATTTCCCCTCACCTTTTGTTATTTTCCTTATTTTTGTCGTAGAAGAACTATTCTTTTAAAACAAACCTAAACATTCTTTGCTTCAAAACGACTTGGGTATATAGTTGGTTGTCATCAAGCCAAGCAGTGGCGTACCGAGGATTTTTAAAGGAGGATTTTTAAAGCAGACAGAGAAGTTTAAGTATCTTAGAGTCACATTCTCGAGTGATGGTAGACGGGACAACGACCTGGACACACGTATTGGAAAAGCAAGTGCAGTAATGCGCCAGCTTTACCAATCGGTTGCACCGAAATGAGAGCTGCGTACAAGAGCAAAGCTTTCTGTTTTCAGATCGGCTTTTGTTCCTATCCTCACTTATGGTCATAAGTGTTGAGTAATGACCGAAAGAGTGAGATCCTGAGTACAGGCGGCCGAAATGGAATTCTTGCGAAAAGTCAGAGGGTTATCCCTACTTGACAAGGTTAAAAGCACTGACATTGGTCAATCTCTGGACATCGAATCGCTGCTACTCCGCATAGAACCATCGCAACTGCGCTGGTATTGCCATGTGACACGAACGTCTCACAAACAAACAGTAAAGCAACTAATGGATGCTCTTCCAAGTGGCAAAAGACCTAGAGGGCGACCCAAAACTCGCTGGCGGAATTATGCTGAAGACCTGGCCTGGTCGCGTCTTGGAATTCCACAGGCGGAATTGCCTCTAGCTGCAGGAGATCGGGATGCTTAGATATCCCAACTCGAGCTGCTGCCCTTAAGCCCGAAGCGAAGCAAAAAAATCAATAAAAAACAAAGAATGCTCTATTCTACGCTCGTAGTGGAAACGAGCCTTGATTTACCAAAAATTTTTAAGTTTCAAAAAAGTTAACTGTTCAGGTTTTACTTCGCTTTAGTTTTTTGACAACCGCTTTGGTTTATTCGCTTTGGTTTTATATTTTAAGTAGTTTTCAAAATAAGTGAAGTTTAAAAGTGTCCAAAGTTCAATCGTGCTATATTTCTTAAATTCAACAGTTTAGAATATTTATATTACTTCCTGCCTAATGATTCTTATCGTTTCCTAATTTAGGAAATTTTCAATAAAGTCGACCTGTACGAATTGCATTCTCAGATCAATAAAAACGTTACTTTCGGTCATTGACCACGAGTAAACTCTCAAGCACGTAACTCTTTGTTTGAGTCAACCTTTTCTCTTCAATGCTACTGTAACTAACTGTTGAAAAAAATCACTTACATAATTGTAATTTTTTAAGACCAAACCACAAGAGAATAATATAAATTGTTTCTGTCAAGGCTCAATCAGCGAAAGCTTAATAAAATTGTTCGGTGAATCATTTATCAGGAATGAAAATGTAATTCAATTAAAATATAGCTTGATCCTACCAAACTTATACAGCAAACATTATGTAGAATAAAGTTTTGGAATTTAATACCAAGTAGTTCAGACATAAAAAAATAAACTATAACAATTTTTTGCAACACAAAATGTGGATTCGATAAAAAACTTTGATATTTGTTTTCATAGGCGTACCGGCCAAAAAAAATTTGGGGGGGGGCAATGAAGTTTTGCCCAAATCACGATTTTCTAGCACATTACGGATAGGACAAAAAAATTGTCTGCGATTCTCGAACCAAGAACAAATTTTGTCCTAAAATCATGGTGATCTCTAAAAAAAAGGTCTTCACTTAAATTCAGTCTCATATTTTTCAATTTTCGTCCCAAAAGCAAGGTGTTCTCTAAAAAAAAAAGGTCTTCACCTAAATTTGGTAACTATATTTTGCAATTGATCATTGTCACTGCCCTAAAATTTCTGAATTTGCCCAAATTTTTCATTTCGCTGCCGAAAAATTCTGGTTTGGCCCAAATATTTTCTTGTCACTGCCCGAAAAATTTCAATTTTGCCCAAATCTTAGAAACTTGCGGGGCAATTGCCGCCCCTGCAGGTACGGCTATGTTTATTTTTTTTCTTGATTTTGTTAATCGCATTAAGTTCGTCGCATTTAAATCGCATTTAAACTTAAACTCGAAATAACCTGATTTTTGCAAACTCTTGAATTAAAAAAAAAAATTAACAGCTTTAGCTGCAGCATTCTTGCAGCCATAGTCGCACGAGCCAGGGGGGAAGGGGGAACGATTGCCCCCTAAGCCTAAAAAATTTTTTAAAAAATCATTTCAGGCAGCAACAGGAAATACTTGGGCAAAATCAGAAATTTTGGGGCAGCGACAAGGAATTATTTGGGAAAAACAAATTTTTTTGTGCATTGAAAACGAACTACTGCTGCAGGAAAAAGTTCCCGAATGCAGGAGAAAGAAATGCCGATAGCAGTACTGTTGTGTTTCAGTGACATGGTTCACAACACTCGTTCAACACCGAACCACTACGAATCATACGAAAACACGGTAAACTGAAAAACTTATAACCTTTTTAAGAGGGGAAAATTTTGTCTAAGATCTCACAACCAACCGTCTAGAACGAGTGTTGAAACCGTAACCTAATCATTACAAACCCAGCGGGCAATTCAAACTTAACTTCAATATTGAACCTTTACCTCTGTTCCGAAAGATCGACCCTTCTTTGACTGAATAACTCAGTTTGTCGAAGCTGATTTCGACCGGTTTTCGCTGAGGCAAGTGACCAAACTGATATCCGTTTGTCAAATGGTTGTGGACCTAAACAAATTTTATTTTAAAAATAAATATTTCATTTTCATTTTCAAAGACCCAAGTTAAATGTAAATTGAGCGCCATTGTAGTTGTTGGTACAAATTATGTTTGTTTAACGGTTGAATTGCAGGTAGCAGCCACAAAAAATTGCAATTTTGGCGGGATTAGGTAGGTCTCTTTGTATTCAACAATGCTGACGAATCGATTCGGTGATAAACCGTAGTGTCATTCATAAACTTGCTCTTGATACAATCATGATTTCATTCTTGGCAAACCGGAAACCAATCGTTAGAAATAAGGCCATTAGTCTAGATATGGCAGTGAAACTCAATGTTAAAAATTCTGAATGTACCACTGGATAGAACCAGTTCTTGAGATTTTAAAATACCACTGGTTATAAGCTGATCACTGATTGCTCTTTCGATCAACGGCATATGTTTTGATACACCATAAACCTTTTTGATTTTGCTGATTGCAATTGCTTTTTCAGCGGCATACGTTTTAATATACAACAGCACAGCAGCTTGAGGAAGTTAAAGGATAAACCGTCGGCCACAGTCCTGTTGGTGACTGACTGGAAGTGGATTTGAACTTTGACTTCTATTTATTTTTCCGACACTCTAAAGATAATTTATGTACAAAAAGATTCTTTGTCGTTTGTGTGCTTCATCACAAATGACGTCGAACCTTTTTGATTGTTTCGTAGATAAAACATCTTTAGAGTGTCGGAAGAATAAATAGAAGTCGAAGTTCAAATGCGTTCAAAGCTTTGAATGGAGTTTTTAATTTGCTTTTAAATTTAAACAAACCTAACCGATCCAAAAAGAACAGTTTAGTGATTTTTCTAGTTTGAAAAAAATAGAACACCTTTTCTGAACAAGCGATTGACTGATTAAAGGCCCGTTTCCACTACGAGCGTGGAAAAAAGCATTCTTTATTTGTTTATTGATTTTTTTTTGCGCTCGCTTCAATGGAAGATCAATAAAAGAAACAAAGGATGCTCTTTTCCACGCTCGTAGTGGAAACGGGCCTTTAAGCAAAGTGAACAAGCGCTAGACCAGCGTGGTCCAACTACGGGCCCGCGGAACAATTTTGCACAAGTCTTGTCGATTACAAGCAGCGGTAACCTTTTTTTTTTTGAAGAACGCTATGATTTTGGGACCAAAATAGGAATTTCAGAGATCGGTTCCAATTAAAGACGTTTTTTTTTTAGAGAACACCCTGATTTTTAGACGAAAATAAGCGTTTTTAGCCGGTTGAGGCGCGCAAACTGAAATAATTTTGAAAAGTGGCCCACAAGAGTGGAGAAGTTGGACCACTCTGACCTAGATTTTATCTTTGCGGCCCGCGAAGCTTTTTCAAACCTTAATGCGGCCCTTCATGCTCTTAGCCTTGGACCACACTGCGCTAGACAATAAAAGCCCGTTTCCACTACGAGCGTGGAAAAGAGCATTCTTTGTTTCTTTTATTGATCTTCGATTAAAGCGAGCGATTAAAATTAAAGTTAGCACAAAAAAATCAATAAAACAAACAAAGAATGCTCTTTTTCACGCTCGTAGTGGAAACGGGCCTTTAAGCTTTAAAAAAACTTTACAACCACATGCAGGTTGCTTTTCAGTTTGTTATATTTCTGACTTTCACGAAAGCTTCTTTACCTGCCTACGTTAGTTTCGTTTTGGAAATATTTCTATAATAATTTAATGAGTATTATATGGGTGCCTTATTTTCCATTCTTGCATTAACGGCTGAGCAAAAAAATTCATGCAGGAATTATTATAACAAGTTGTTTTATACAAAGTAAAAGAATGCTTGTTTATTTCTTAAAGTGTATTTGATGGTATTTTCGCAATCACAGCTCGGGTTTGTCCCAGGACGCAGTGCACAAGCTCGAGCGCGGATCCGGGCCGAGGTATTGCCCAATAAATGGGTGATAAGGCAATACAGCGGTGTTTTTTTATCAGTTTTTTTTTAAGACAAAAATGCTTTCTTGTTTTCGATTCGATGAGCTTTTCCGTCAGTTAGTCGTGGTTTATTTCCGCCTCTTGTAAAACAAAATAGTTTAAGCCGAAATTTTTACGGAACATGCAACGAAACGTAAACAAAGTTGAAACATGCAAACATGCACAAATAAAAAGTTTGAATTGATACTTTTTATAATGAAGTTTGCACGGTTTCATTACCAGGAGAAAAAAGTTAAAAAAAAAATAAATAAAAACAAAGCAAAACAGATTAACGCATTCTGGTTAATTTGTTTTTATTTATTTGATGGCCTGTAAACCTTTCGAAAAAAAAATTATCAGGTGTTACATTTTGCTCAAGGATGACCTGGAAGAGCTAGTAATAGGAAGAGATAATAGAGATTTTTCTTTACATTTTAGGACAGGGTGGTTCAAGTTCTTCACTTCTGCGGGAGGCCTTTTAAAACTTGGGGGCCACAATTGGCTTGAATTCGTCTGAATAGAAGAACAATTTCATTTGTAACATTGAACGTCAAATGAAGACCAAAAAACGGGTTTCGAAAAGCAAATGAAGATCTTTTTGTTCTCACTTGGTTTTTGAAGACAAAACAGTCTTTAAACAAGGATACGTACTTGCGTTACCTCATAAACTATTTGTTCGAGCTGTAATAAAAAGTTAACGTTTACCCTAATCGACAAGATTTAAAGCGCTTAAAATTAATGAGCGGGCAACAGTTTGGACCATCTGTTTTAGAATGATTCTATTTAGTTTATGATTTTAAGTAAAGAACTTTTTTTGCCTTAATATAAGTTTAAAGTCATTAAGGCTCTTCTTGTTTTTTTCATTTTTTGAAGTAAATGGCTGTTTTAGCCTGTAATTGACTTTCAAAGACAAAGATCTTTTAAAAAATCTTGTTTATTTGGACAAAGAATGTTGCCACAGTTCTGCAGCAGGGTTTTTCAACCGGGTGTAAATTTAATTTAATTTGGGAGTGATTTTTTTAAAACAGATCACTATGCGTTTGAGACGAAAATTGAAAAATCAGAAACAGTTTCTAAGTAATGACCTTTTTTTTAGAGAGATCACTATGTTTTTGGGACGAAAAGTTTTTAAGGGGTAAATTAGCTTAAAAAGGTTGAAAACCTATGTTCTACAGTAATCCTGCTTTCGACAGTCAACCATCCCACTTAAAATAATGTCATAAACAGTTTTTGCTCTGTATATTTAGTTCTAAATACCCATGAGTTTTTTGTTAAAGCCGAGCCGTAAGCTACAATTAAAGCTGTATTTGAACATGAATAGATCTGTCATCTTAACTATTATTTACTGTACAGTTTCGTTTAAATACAGATAGCTAAACGAAAACAGTTTGCTGGGTCAAACTTGTACAAAATATTACCGAAAAATTAAATAGAAATGAATTGGAATCTTGTTAAAAAATACTGGTAAATTAGTTTTGAAAAGCAATGAATATCATCATGCCTTTTACCGCGTTAATCTTATAGATCGGCAGCTTATAGTATTCCTCGTTAAGCTCTAAGCAAAACAAAGCAAGTTTAAAGCAAATCAACAATAAATAAAACCAAGCTACATCTTTGATATACCAGTGAACTCGATTCTTTCTCAGCATGGTGGCAAACAAGTTCATCCGCGCCACACTGCCAATTATGAAAGTGATTACGACAAAGATTTATATTTGCAAAAAGTATTAAGTTCGCAAAAAGTATCAAGTTTTCTCTGTTTCAATAACCATTACACACGAGCAATTATATCCAACTGTAAATCAAGAAGCGTAAAAAGAGATTCGAAAATAGTTTAAATTTTCACCAACAATCTAAATTTGAATTTACGCAAAAACAGCTCTACTAGAATCGAGTATCCATAACTAATGCTAATCAAAGTACCTCCATTTTAGTCAGTCCACATAACTCGAAAAGCAAAAACAAAGTGAATTTTTTCCGAGCCTGCTTTACAACAAACTGCTTTGCTCGAGGTCGGGGATTCTCCCAAGCTTCTTCTCTTCAACTAAAGTATTGAGGCTCTAACTAAGTTGCTATTCCAGTCCAAAACTCCAATATGATTCATGTATGATTTTTAATGACAGTTGACCTCAAATCACGCCAAAATTGCGAAAGACTGTAAAAGTCTGCATCAAGAATGTGGAGATTGAAGTATATAAAGGTCAAAATTAATGTACGACACATGATGTTGACCAGTAGTCTTTTATTTTTAGATTGCACTTGATTAACTTGGTCGAATAGTTAGTTGTTTAAACATCGAGTCAGCGTTTAATTTCGAAAATAACTTCCGGATCGTTGTCGGTGGCCTATTCGGTTGATTGCAGTCTGTCTGAACTACATTTTTTGTATTCGAGTAAAACAATTCCTAATGTAGAATAACTTGCTGTGAGATGTAATCCAAACCATGCAACTTAGGAATAAAAAAATTTAGAGAGAACTACACTAATTATAAAATAAGTCCGAAATTGCTTGCAATTCATCATTTGAGACTGATTTTAGACATCAAACAATTTTGACGTATTTCGACGAATTTAAGATAATAAGTAATTATTAGGGGAAGTTTTTGCAACTTTTTTTACAGCTTTCAACATCTTTTTTAACACTACGAATTTATGTAGTGCGATGTTTTAAGCTGTTTCCAGGAATTTTTAATCGCAACTTTTTTCTTTTTTACATGTACATGCAATTTTTATCAAGTATTTCGGAAAATGTAAAGGTGTGATTTAAAAAAAAGCAAATAAGTTATGTAAATTGTATTGAGATCACTGATCCGAACTGAATAATGACCTAAAAGCAATCGTAGAAATGGCCCGGCCAAACAACAGTCCAAAACTGTGTGTCAATTGTAAAATTACCAAGCAACTTCATTCATTTTGGAACGAAGTTTAGCATGCTACGTAAACTTTTCGCAAAAATCGCCATTTCTCCTCAGATGATCTTTAAAAATATTCAGCATTAGATGTACATATATAAATTGCTTGAATAAATTATTGTCGTTCAAAAAGCTTGTGCATAAATGAAACTTTTGTTGAAAATAAATGCAAATTTCACACAATTTGAACAAAAGATTCGTTGGCATAAAGGCCCGTTTCCACTACGAGCGTGGAAAAGAGCATTTTTTGTTTCTTTTATTGATCTTCGATTGAAGCGAGCGGTTAAAATTGAAGCGAGCGCAAAAAAAATCAATAAAACAAATAAAGAATGCTCTTTTCCACACTCGTAGTGAAAACGGGCCTTAAATCCTTGTTTAGGATTTGAAATCAAGACAGTGTTTATTCCTACAAAAGCATATTTTATGCTTCCATGGCGATGCTTTCAACAAAACTCTTGAGTTAATTTTGCGGAACTTCTATTTAATAAGAACATATGGGAATACCTAAAGCTCACATAACCCAGAAAATATGGATCTTTTGTAGAAAGCCCCAGTCACTAATGCAAAAATGTGAGATTTGAGAAAAACACCCCCGCCACGTTTTAAGTACTGCACGGTGGCGGAGGTGTTTTTTTAGCGGGGGCTTTCTAAAAAGATCCGAAAATATTTTAAAGAACCTTAAGTTTCAACGGAATTGCAGTTGAAAAGAGCGTTCTTCTGTGGATCACCAAAACCAAAAAAGTGGAACGGTTGTCATTTCTGACACCATCGAAGCAGGTTTGTCATTTCTGACACCACGTGATTCGTGGGCCGATCGAATCGATCCAGTGTTGCCAATGGCTTTTTATCGTTGTGAAGATACAAGGCAAGTTCATGTATAGCTCAGCTCCATTGTTACAACTCGTGGCAGGTTGAGAGGAACAAAGCAAGAAAAATAAAGGCTCGATTAGGTTTTAGGTGAAACTACATTCTCTAAAGCCAAAAGTAAAATGTAAGCTTTCAGAAAATTCTCTTAAAGTTTATTGAAAAACAAGCTTTTTTAATCCCAATGTTGAAAAAACAATCGTATGTGTTGAATGAGCTGGGGAAGCATAATGAAACGAAACCCAGTAAATCCTGAAAAAAAAACTTTTACCTTTTTCATGAGTACAGTGTTGTTCTTGAAGTTGGGCAGCGCATTGACGTAATCCTCCGACTTGGTCATATTTCCCGATGATGGCGTAATAGAAACGGCGTTTTGTGTAGCTGGGGGATTACCAGACTTGACGGACTCGTTCGTCGAGACCGAAACGTTCACTTTCACTTCAGAGTTCGACGATACTGACATCTTAGCTTTACACTCAGCCAAGTTTTTTATTATTATTGTGATTTTACAATTTTTAATTACACTAGAGTTAATAAGTTTTAATCAAAAGCAGTCCTGATTTGAAATACAAAAGTTGGTCACTTTATTTTGGTCAAATAAATGAACTTGGTATGAATTCACTATTACTAACTCGAACGTCGTTTACGACTTCACACTTTAAAATACATTTTAAATTTAGAAAATTTTTTTAATTGAAACTGTATTTTTGAAAGTACTAAAAATAAAAAGGAAAATCGAGTTTTTGAGTTGAAATGTCTTGTCGATCAACAGTTGATTGATTTGACGGTTAAACATTTATAAAATCTTGTACGAGATAAGAGAATTTTCAATAATCCTTTGGTTTTTGATATTTATCAGGGTTCGATAAGTTATCAAAGATATCAAATTCTCTGAAGTCAGACACAAAAAAAGTCACATCGAATTTCACAAACACCAATATCGATTAGATGCCAAAGTCCAAAGTAATAAGCCATTCATTATTTAAGAAGAAACGTATGGCTGGAAATAAGCATGGTTTCCAATTTTTTTTATGCCGCCTCTTAATTTTACACATTTAAGTAAGTGGCCAATTAAACATATTTAAAAGAGATTGTTTGAACAACCATAGGTCTCAAAACTTTTTTAGTGAGTAAACTTTTTCTGTCTTTTTACATCAGCGTTTTTCAAACTGTGTTCCGCGAGCGTGCTTAAGAGCTCCGCGTAACGCTTGCTGCCTATGTAAAGTGTTTCGCTGAACTATGGGCATGAGGGTTTGCATAGACTTACTATACGTTCCAGAGGCAAAGACCTTCTTTTAGAGATTTTTGCGTTTTTGAAACAAAAATCGAGAAATCGGAGACAGATTTAAAGTGAAAAGTTTTTTTTAGAGACCACTACGTTTTTTGGACAAAAATCGGGAATTCGGAGAAACTAAGGCTAAGTGTTGCCTAAGCTAAAACGACAAGGCTAGATGTTCCGTGAATAAAAAAGTTTGAGAAACTCTGTTTTACAATGACCGATTTCCGAAACGCTTTAAAACAAAACTTCAAGGTCTACAAAAAATGAAAAGATATACCGAAGATGTTTCAAAGACTGATGCAATATATGAAATATTTCAAAAAAAATGAAATTATAAGAGAAAGCGAATTATTTGAGAGGCAGTCGACGAAAAAATTTATATATAGATAAATTTGTTTTAAAATGCTGTCTGTCTTCGAAACTATGGAAAGTAGCAAAACCCTTTGAAAATTATTCACAGACTGAGTTTGAAAGTTTTAGGTGTATCCTGAGCTTAACCAAAAGTATTGAGTTTCGTTTCAAAATTTTTGCTAAAAAAATAAAGTAACGTTAATGCTCTTGTATAAAAACAATAAACGTAAAGCAAAACTTTTTTACATAGAAATGAAAGCCTAAGCTCTTGTTTAATCAAACAAAAGATTTCTATATGCATTTATCTTCCTGACTCGCAGGAAAATGTCGGAGGTGTTATAGTTAGCAATGGTCAAGATATTACCCCGACCTGCTTCCGGAGATACGACGATGCTACAATCTGTGCATGGGATCAAGGAAAGATGGTACATCCTACTTTGAAAAGGATGTAGCCTATTATCTTTGCTAGGTTAATTCAGAGAGGATGTAGAATTCTTACTAAGTTTTTTTTGGGGATGTACAATTCTAAATAAAATATTTTGGACTATAAAATATTAAGAATGCTGACCCTAACCCATATTTTATTAATTAAATTGGGTTAAAAGTAAAGTTTTTAATTTTACTCAATAAAATTTTAAAAATTTTGAAGAGGATGTATAATCTTTACTAGGTCAGTTTAATGATGTATCAGGTCAGTTTAATGATTAGTCAGTATTAGGTCAGTTTAATGATGGATAATCTTACCTAGGCTTTTTTTGGAGATATGATTTTTACTAGTAGCCCAAAAGAAGTACCATCTTTACTTGATTCTGTGCATGCAATCAACAATTCTGATTTAAGGTATTACACATTCCCAATTAAATCATAACCAGAACACAACAAATGGATCAATATAGTTAGCATGGTTTCAGCAAATCTAGGTCAACGAACGAGTTAAAATATATTTCAACAGCAAACTATGAAGGCGATGCCCAGTGGTGGATATTGGGTGAGGCGAATGAGGCAGTCGCCTCAGGCCCCCCCTCGAAAACAGCATATACAGTTTTGGATTCGCTGCAGATGTTTGCTCAGAGGACGATTCGGAGTGAAGACCTTTTTTTTTTTTTAGAGAACACCTTGATTTTGGGAGAAAAATAGGGAAATCAGAGATGAAATCGAAGTGAAGACCTTTTTTTTTTTTTTTAGAGAACACCTTGGTTTTGGGAGAAAAATAGGGAAATCAGAGATGAAATCAAAGTGAAGACCTTTTTTTTTTTTTTTTTAGAGAACACTTTGATTTTGGGAGAAAAATATGCAAGCCAAGATCAGACCTCTTTTTTTTCTCAGACAACATCAATTTTTAAAAATTCTTGCCTCGGGCCCCTAAATTGGAATATCCACCACTGGCGATGCCGAACAGATTGAAGAGCAAACATAAAATTGACAATATTGCACAGAAGACGTCATGAAAAAAGACAATTTTACACAATTAAATATCATTTGATAACATACCCTCAATACACGACCGATAGAACAAGATGAAAGTCAAAAAAACATTTAGCAGCAGAGTTAAGCGTAATTGTACAGGGGTGACACTTCTGTTCAAAATTATAAACTGAAAAACCGGGTCAAGTGCCAAGTTTTTGCATACATTTTACCAATTAATAACTTTTAAAATGAAAATAAGATGAAAAAGGTTTTTGAAGTATTTGTTAGATAAATTGGTTTTCGTTCACTATTCGCCGGACTTAGTTGTTTACCTATTAAATTTTGGCGAAGTTAATAACAGTGAACATGACCCAAAATTTTTTCCAATGCAAAACGAGTTCTTTCAACAACAGCGCAGGTGCGTAGGTAAAAAAACATAAAAACTAATTTTCTGACAGTAACAGATTCGCAATTCAATTAAGAAGATTTGGCAGATTTAGACTCACGTCATCATTCCCCTGACTACCTTGTCGAAGTTAAATTGCATTAAGCATCAAATATCAAAACACAAAAGTAGGCCATAAAAGCTTTTCCAAACTTCTTACCTATTTAGTTGGTACATACTATAAACTTTAAATCTCAAGTTTAATTACAATCTGATAATTTTCCTCACAATTCAAGCACAGCATTGTTGCTTTTAAAGTGTCACATTTTTTGCCATAAACATCAAAACTATAAATTTCTCCCACTAATACTTTTATTTAGCTTCAACGATTTTTTAATAATAATTCCATCCATCGGTATAATTTTTTGCCTTGTGTCTAAACACCTTAAATTGATTTTTATAAATGCAGGAACATACATTACGTCGTAGATTGTAACTGCCAGCCGCTAAAAAGAAAAAAACCTTTCTTTAACTGTCAAAGCAACAAAGACGAACTTGAATGGGACGATTAACTACACACTGCGGTATTACTCATACAAATGGCAATAGAGGCATATGCTTTATTGATACTTTTCAGAGAAAAAAAGGAAATTTCATTTCCGATTACTTGATATTACTGCGCAAGACTGCTGTTGCAACGACGATATCGCTAAACTGACCTTGAATGAAAATAAACTTGCAACAGCTCAACTACTAGTAAATAATGACAACATAAGCTTTCCTAACCAATCAATCTTAAGCCTTATTTAATGCGAAGTTGAGCATTAGGCCTGGACTGCAGTCTCCACATGGCCTATACGCTTGGTGTACTTTGTCTACTTTTTTTCCAAAACGCTCAAAAAAGATTTTAGTTCTTCTTTAGAAAAAAAGGCATCAAAAAACCTCCTCTTAAAAACTATAAAACGAAAGTTAATTGATAAATCATACATTTTTACCGGCAACGTTTCAGTTGGAAGAATGAGTTAACTATAATTGTACAAGGATTTTAATTTGTGCTAACCAACTTTTTTAGCAACAATATTCTGTCAATTTTTTTTTTTTGAAGTATGCAGCTTAGAATATTTGAGAGAACATGATATGACAATCCTACTCATTGGTTTAATGTAGATTTACAAGTAGTAAAAAACAAAAAACTTTCACTTTACACGACGAAGCATGTTATAAGTGAGCGGTCTCCATTTCGCAGCTTAGGTCGCCCACCTACCAACATTGTTCTATTGGAGCAATGAAGAGTTGTTGATGGCTGCGTACTATTTCGCTAGAAATAGAAACGGGTTTCCAGCCCTGTGATCTTAAAAGATAGGCGTGACAAAAACAACATTTGTAAATCAAATCACCTAGCCGCGTATAAAAAAATTTGACCAATAGTGTAACTTTCGTGTCTGTTCTTCTGCGATCTCTACTGTCGGACTCGATATCTCAAATCGACTTAAGCTCTAAAAGCAGTGGTTCTTAAACTTGTTGGAGGTACCAAACCCGGCAAGTTTCATGCAAGCATTCACCGAACCCTTCTTTAAAATTCCAAAAATATCTGTTGAGGAACTTGAGCTCAAAGTGAACTATGCATCTGTTGCACATAAAATCATATTATTTAAAGAAGCAAAACCAACAAAACATGAATTCCACACAAAAGCACAACTCAATAGATATTCACCACAAACCAATGCGCCTTATGCTGTTGCATTTCAGAAACAATTCTAGAAATGCGCGGCATCATCTTAACAAGTCCTACTCTCATGTCATTTTTGCAACAAAGTCTGTTTTTTTTCGTTTTTATATTGACCATCTTCCAAAAAGACTGCTCACACAGATACGTTGAAACAAACGGTTTGAGTATCTCAAGGGCTTTTTTAGCAAGAAGAGGGTAAGCTACGATTTGGTGACACCAAAACGTTGAAAGCGTTGTTGTTGAACCTGGCTCTGCTGAAGTTCAATGATTTTATCAAGATATTGATCATTAACATCTGCTTTATCAACACTAAACGTGAATGGCTGTCTTAACCATGCTAATATGACTCTGGTCGGGAAATATCCGTCGAGAGACTTTGCGAGCTCATCTACGTGCATGGAAATTGCTCGCTTCAGTTTTCTTGGTACGGAAAGCCCTCATTTCCAGACACATCTTCGATCTTACTTGCACAGTCGTCAAACAAAGGAAAGTTAGCGAAGTTATCATTCTCCGTTCGTCGTTTCCATATTGTTATTTTTTTTTAAAAGCCTTCAGTTGTTCTTCCGCTTCGATAATGTTGACTCCACCATCCTGCATCTGTTGATTGAGATTATTGAGAGCATCGAAGATATCGGCCATGTATGCCAAAATGAGAATGAACTCAGAATTTTTAAAACAATCTGCATGACGATGTTATTGCTCTCGCAATAACACAGCTAATTCCGCACGCAAGGCAAAAACACGGTTCAGTATCTTTCCCCGGGATAACCACCGAAAGTTAGAATAGTAAAGAAGTACCTCGAATTCAGAGCCCATTTCATTGGACAGCTCCTTGAATATGCGGTGTTTCACAGCACTATTTCGCACATAGTTCACACATTTCAACGCAATTTTTAATACTTCTGCCAGTTTTGGAGGGAAGGTTTTTGTTCTTAGCGCATGCCTGTGCAGAAGACAATGCGTTACAGTTATGTGTGGTGCATCGGCTTTCACTAGTGTACCAAAACAAAATTTTTGTCCCAACATGACTGGAGCTCCGTCCGAACAAATTGCAGAAACCATATCCCACGAAAGATCGTTGTCTCTGAAGAAATTATCCAGAAGTTGCTTAATGTCGGCAGCCTTAGTTGCTGTTGTAAGAGGCTGACAAAATAAAAAATCTTACTTTATCACGTCTCCTTTCACACAGCGCACGAACACAGCAAGCTGGTTTAGATTGGAAACGTCGGTGGAAACGTCGAATTGGAGACTGAATTTTGCCGGACTCAAAATCAAGTCTGAAACTATTTGAGCCAAGATGTCATTGCTCATCGTATCAATTCTGTTGCTGATGCTGTCATTTGAAAGAGGAATTTGGGATAACTTGTTTTTGGCTGCTTTTCCAAGCATGATATTCGCCATCTTCAACGCACCTGGTTTTACGAGTTTTTCACTAATGGTGTGTCGTTTGTTCTGTTTTGCAATCAGGCATGCAACTTCGTAAGATGCTGTGTGGATCGGTTTGTTGACAGGTACAAAGCCGAAAACAGGCAGAGTAGCATTTTTATCAAGTCTGGCTCTCTTCATTTTAAACTCAGCGAGCATGGCATTTTCCAGTGCCACGCATCTTTAGAAAGTGTTCCTTTAGCTTTGCCAGTGCTAAGCTAGAATTGGTCAACTTGGCGTAGCAAATCATGCGCTGAGGACGCTGACTCGCATCACCATCTGTGATACACGTAAATCCATAGTGTACATATTCTTCTGACTACTTCCTTTTTTTTATCGACATAGTTATTGTGAAGGGATCAAAATACTATAAAAAAGGTCAATGTGTAGAATAGATTAAACTTAAATATTAAAGGAAGAAAATTACACTTAAGCGCCTACTCTGAATTAAAACACAACAATTAAAATATTATGACGAAATAACGTCAAAAATTAATTGCTCAATATATACGAAATCGATAAAGCTTGCGTTCTAGACTTGAGAGACTTGATCTAGCGTAAACGGCAAAACATATCATGATCTCCAAGATAAAGGAGAGAATGCGTACGTCACAATGAGCAAGAAGCGCGGGTCAAGTAGAGAGGACATTGTGGTCGCTACAACATATACATAGCGTGTGTATACTAGTGATGTGCTTAACTGTTATTTCTGAATAACTGTTACTAACTGCTCTTCTGAAAATTTTATTCGTTACTTTATATTTATTAAGCCAACTATAGGAACTAACCAATAGCGATTGTGACGTTACTATATCTGCTTAGTTTCTAAGTATCTGTTACTTTTATCTGTTACTTTATATTCATTATACCAACTAAGAACTGACCAATAACGATTGTGACGTTAAAGGATTCAAAGGAATAAAAGTGGGGAGCTGTGTCAACTTTTTAAATCAAATAATTCATCTTCGAGTGAGCAGTAGCCCACGAAAGCTTGTGCTCTAATAATAGCTAGTCAACTTTAGTGCACAATTTTTTCTTTCTCTCATTTGATTGTGACGTTGTTACCATATCCAGATAAGAAAAAAAGGTGCTTTTTTAAAAAGAAAAAGTTTCGCAAGGATTGAGCTGTAAAATAAAACAGCGTGAGTAATAACAGTTACTTCTTAACTATTACTTTGCAATTCGCTTACATTTAGGAAATTAAAGTTTCGGTAAAGAGGTTTTTTTCAACCAGACAACAATGGAGAAAAGCAGCCATAATGGATTCAGCATTCTTCATTTTATTAAACAAACATTAAAAAATATTTATAAAGACGAACGTTTTCGGCTTACTTCAGCCCTCATCAGGTTTCTACAATTTTAGCAATATTAATTAGCTTTAAATTTACACACACACATAAAAAACAACAACAGCAAAAAACAATGTATATTTTTAAAAAACAGGCTGTACTTTTGACAAACAGGCTAAATTTTAAATCAAAACGAGTGAGAGACTAAATTATACAAATTCAATTCCAGATTATGATGTCATCGAAGAAAAAAAAGGAAAAAATATTACAATCAAAATATATTCAATAAATATGAAGCTCCGTTTGCGAACATTTGTCGATTTAATTTTGGATTTAACTTTTTTATGAGTAGAGCTTTGTGAATCTTGGAACAAAATTCTGATTTGCAATTACGTATTATTATAAAATTGTTTTCATTGAATCGATTATTAGAACATTTTCCACACGATAAAATATGATCTTTAATTGCACTATCCTGTAAACTTTTGAAATTCAGATGCTCCCGGACTCTACTGATCAAATATCTGGAAGACATACCGATGTATGTCTTGTTCGTATCGCACGAACACGAGAATTTATAGACAGCATTTGAGCAAAAAGCAACAGGAGTTTTGGATTTTAACTGGAAATAATTGACTACTTTAAAAGTTTTATTAAGAGTTAGAAAATTATCTGCTACTTTTTAACAAACTGTTATTTTTCGTAAACCTCAAGTGTACGAGTATACTTATTCTGATCTCCGCCAAACCCCTGATACTAACTCATCGAACCCAGTTTCAGAACCACTGTCTTAAAGGCTTCTTCTTTCGGCCTTTCCCTTTGATCAGGGGTAGCCACAGCGTATCATGCTTTTCCAAAACGTCCTGCTTTCAATGTTCTTCTCCCTTGCACCAACTTCCCCATATCTTCTTTTACTACATTTGAAAATCTTCTCTTCGGCCTCCCTCTTTTCCTCTTTCCCAATAGCTCCATTTCCATCATCCTTCTTTCTATGTACTCCTGGTTTTTCCTCATGACATGTCCATACCACCTCAGCCTGCCCTCCCTCATCTTCATTCCTAACCGTTCTACCTTAACGGTACTCCTGATGTACTCGTTTCTAATCTTGTCTTTTCTCGTCACTCCCATAGCAAACCTCAACATTTTCATCTCTGCAACTTCCATCTCTTCCACTTGTTTCTTTGTGACCGCCACCGTCTCAAGTCCATACAGCATTGCTGGTCTCACTACTGAACTGTACACTTTTCCTTTTACTCTAGCTAGTAACCTCCTGTCACAGATTACTACTGATACTTTTCTCCATCCGTTCCATACATCCTGCCTGCACTCTTCTTTCTACCTCCCTCTCACAAGTACCATTTTCTTGCACCGTTAATTCCAAATACTTAAATTCCTTTACTTTTGGTACTTTTGTGTCCTCCATCTTCACTGTTTCGTCGTTATTTTCTCTACTCATGCACAGGCACTGTCTTAAAGGCTAAAAGTATTTAATCCATCTAGCTGCAAACACAATCAGTTTTTTTGCAATTTTATTTTTTATTTTTTATCTACTGTAATTTAGCTACGACTTTGCCATTAATCAATTTATATTTTTAGGGAATAAATAAGTAATAATTAAATGTACTAAGTTGAAGAACGCAAAAATAAATTGCAATCAGCACTTTGATACTTCAAACGAGGCGCAAATGTCTAACTAACTTGAATTATTGCTGATCTGTCACCTTCTTTGTATCTAATCCGGTCAAGAACATTAGTGGTTGGTTCCATGGTCGTAAAATAACAAATTTAAAAGATTTTTGGTTTTATGTTACTATTACAGGCTTGTTGTCCACTAGCATCACATTTTCATTGATTGTAAATTTCCCACAAAAACTATCGGTATTGCAAAGAGCAATTTTTGCGCAATTTCATTTGCGGAAAAACTTAATTTGGTGTTATTAAAAAAAATTAATTTAAAAAAAAATTAACAAAAAATTAAAGTTTTAATGCTTAGGTGACCATAAGTGCACATTTACAAAATTACTTAGTATAGTATAAAAATAAAACAAAGTTTACGTTTTGTTTCAAAAACCTGAACTTTCGCGTGGCTTGAGGCTAAATTTTTTAGAAGTGTCATGGCATAACTTACCTAATAATCTAGAAAAATAACATAAACATTACTTAGTACCACAAATGTCTTATTTAATGTTGCGTTAACCTCTTTGTATCAATTGTTGCTGTTGTAGTAGGATGATGTCTAAAATAGCAACGATAACACCCTAATAGAAAATTACTTTCTTGAGTCAAATTAAACTCAATTAAATTATATTTTTTTGAATTAACAAAGAGGTCAAACAGGGACGTGCCGTGAATGGAGGCAATTGAAACAGTGGCTTACCTGTGGAAATCAAATAAAGCAGAAATAAAATACACACTGAAGTCATAGTCTTTGGAAAATAGATGCAACTTGCTATTGATTAAAAAAAATTATTAAAAATATACCGTAGTTGTAGTAGTTTAATTAGTTTTCCTTTTTAACCCTAATTTTTGACGGCTTTAATCATTTTGTCAAGCGCTCTTGTCAACAACATCGCTAATACAAGCTAGAGAGGCAGCTTTAAAACTTGCCTCCCTTCAGATAAAAAAAGAAACAAAAGTGAAACAATATAGCGCTTTTTTCTCTTTTGATAAAATATCCGTTCAAATAAGAGAGATTTGAGGCATGCCGCAATTGTGACGTCGTTGATTAGAAAAACTTTATCTTACTCCGGACATTGCTAAAACAAGATAAATCGTGTTCTCAGTAAGTCGGAATACACGCATTGTGCAACTGCAAATCAATAAATTTATTGTAAGTTTAGTAATGGAAGATGATTTGGTATCTAAGCTGAGAAAATTTTCAATACAAAGCTCTCAATTTAATTTTGGTATATTTATAATTCGGTGTTTTAACCTCAATTTTTGAAACATCTTTATATTTATAACTTACATTTTTAACGAATTATACCTTACCTAAACTTGTAAAAACTGAATGCGAAATTTTTTACTTCCATTGTGAAGACAATTGAAACTAATGAAACAATTGTCATTGTGAATGACAATAGCCCTTTCAGCTTTTAGTTTGAAAACGTAGAATGTCGGGCTGTATCTTTAGACAACCGCCGGGAACTAAGCTTCAAGTTAATTTAAGCCAGTAATTCGTAACAAAAGACACGCCTCCCTTGAAAGGAGTTTAAAAAATTCAGGGGGTCAGTTTTAGTTACACATTTTCAGTGGCGGCTCGTGGCTTTCATTAATGGTGGGGCCAGCAAAACAATTATTGAAATGTCAAAAAGTTCCATTTGTAGACTACCTAAATTTAAAGGTGGGGTAAATAAATTTTTAGCAAAAAATGCGATATTCGCTATCGCGATATTGATATTGTAGTATTCGCTAGTGAGTAATTTGACATCATTTACTGGAATAGCTTGTTTGAAGTTAAATTATTTTGATCTGGAAATACGAAAATTACACAAAATATAAATAAACTAAGCATGTTATTCATAAATGAAAATGAACATAACTGATAAACAACCACAGCTGTGAAAAAAACATGCGCTGAAAAGCAGAAACTGCTGTCTCACAAAACAATGCACAACATCACCCAATATCAACTGAATAATAACTAATTCTTTAAGGCTGCACACGGACAGGCGCAGGCGCAGGCGCAGCTAACGTCCGCTTATAAGTTACGTCTGTTTGGGCCAGACATCGCTGGCCCCAATTTTGTGCTATTGACTTGCATAGTAAAATCTTCACAAAGCGCGGCGCGTGAGTTTGTTGACTTTAGATGTAAATATATAGGAGTAAATGGGCCAGAATATGTGGGCCCCTCTGGATCGTTTTGAAGAGACTTCAGAAAATGTTTGAGAATATTTCTCGTTGTTTTTCGGTTAACTGTTATCTTGACACGCATGTAAACATTTTGATATTTAATATAGGGTTTCTCTTTAGAAATTCACATATTATGGACGTTTTTTGCGTCTGAGATAAATAAATAAATAAATAAATAAAATTAAGTCAAATTTTTAGTGGGGCCCGGCCCCTGTGGCCCCTGTGTACGAGCCGCCACTGCACATTTTCAACAATGCATATATTTTACCAAATTCAAAAATATTATTGTTTTCAATTAAGTGGGCATGAAAATTAAAAGTCTTGTCTTTCCCTTGCAAGAAAATACTTTTTCGTCCTCTCTTCATGATTTTTATTTTTTTATACTACGATATTGTTTTTTACTTGACCGAAAGAAATTTATAAGGAAACACCGAAAATCTTTTAAATCTTCAGGAGGTCGTGGGTCAACGCACAATCAAAAGCTTTTCGGCGACCTCCTAAAGTGACGTCACGGTTGTTCCAAAAAAGTAAGTTGTCCTTAAATTCCCTTAAAGACTTTTAAAACCTAAAAAACTGATTTGCCTCTTAATAAATAGATTTTGCAATTTTAATGTTAAAGCAAATTAAAAATTTTGCAAGTTTTTCATAAACAAAACATTTTTTCGTCAGCAGCGTGGTCGAGTGGTTAAAGGGCCGTGATTGTGATAAAGATGGTCTCGGTTCAAAATCTACGCGCGCCATTTTGTGGTGTCCTTGGGAAAGACACTTTACGGCAATTTTCCCAGCTTGGTAGTCTTGGCAAGCAGTTCTAAATTTGGTCATGTTTCTATAAAACTGACAAACCAAAATAACAAATTTTAACGGCAGAACAATATTTTGGCATCTTTGGAAGTAGGTCGTGGTAATTGCTAGCCCTATGTAAAGCGCCTCCTCGCTTTCCTGCGAGTCAGCAGGGAGATAGAATAAAAAAAAATTAAGTCAGAAAGAGTTAGCTAAATGTGAGAGAATGCTTCAAATTATTTTTTTTATTCAAGTTGAGCATTGTTTTGTTATGAAATAAAATTAGTGCTAACATTACTTAAAAAAATTAATGCCTCACCAATCACAAGCTTCACGGCACGTTACTGAATCAAAATAATGCCACAATGCTATCTATCACTGATGTAGTCGAGACCACAAACGTCGAGACCGAGACTGAGACCCGATAATTTTTTCGAGACCGAAATCGAATTTCGAGACCTAAAATTCCGAACCGAGACCAGAAACAATCGAGACCAAGACCGAAAAATTTTACCAAAATATAGTCCGTTTTTAATTATTCTAAAAACAATAAATTTCTATTTTTTAAATAGTAATTTAAGATTACATTTTATATAAACAAGCATCTCTATCATGTTGAAAAGAGTTTTACTCAAGTGTGATTGCATCATAAAGCAACCTGCTTCAAAAACCCGCTCAGCTGGAGCAGAAGAAAGCCGAAACATACAAAACACGCTGGTTGACAATTTTGAAAAGAGCAATCAAAAAATTTTAATGAATATTCATTAAAATTTTTTTCAAAATTTAAAAATGCTAAAAGCGCGCTTATCACGAAAATGGTGGAAAACTTGGGTGACCAGAAAATTCCACCCCGGTATATTTCATCATAGATAAATTCTAGCACGGTATATTCTACCAAGGAGGGTTGTTAGATTTAGGGAGTTGTGGTTAGAAATATTTTATTTTTTTTATTTTTATCTTTATATTTATCCTCCTGACTCGCAGGAAAGCGACGGAGGCGCTGCTTCCGGAGATGCCAAGATATTTCTGTCCGCTAGTAATTTAATAGAGATATGACTTTAATTTAGAACTGCTTGTCAAGACCACCAAGCAGGGGAAAGTGCCGTAAAGTGTCTTTCCCAAGAACACAACAGAATGGCGCAAGTGGGTTTTGAACCGAGACCATGTTGATCATCAGTCCGGTGCTTTAACCACTCGACCACGCTGCCGACTTTAGGGTTAAGTGTTAGGTTTAAAGTTAAGTTAGGATTATGGGTTAGGGTTAGAGTTAGGGTAGTAAATGTACTTGTCAAATACTGTACTCTGTACTTGGCAACTTATAGCGTTATAAATCAACAACAATCAACAAATAAAATGAACAATCAACATGGTGTGACAACGTGGTGGAATTTACTGTAGTGGGATATACCTTAAACCGAAACGTCATCCAAATATTTGATTAGTTCGGTTATCTGTGTTGGTGTGTTGTATTTGTTGGATTTGCTATCTATGTTTGGTTTACATAGAATGGAATTAGTATAATTAATCACCTAAAAAAAGATTAAAAATACTGTAATGAGGAATTATACAAACGAGTAAAAACTGCTTAAAAACTCGCTGGTTGTTCTTTCTATATTACCCCTGTTTGTTTTCTTTCTATCTTTGGGTAGGTTAATCGAAGTAGTTTTTAGTTATTTTTCTCCTTTTCTTCTTTGTCTTATTAGCAATTTGTTGTTTTGTTTTAAGCAATTAGACTCATCCAATAGCGTTTGCAGAAGTCCGTTATAGGAGGCGGTTGAAAGCCGAAAACACGATCACTATAATTCGTTATGTCTTTTACAAAAGGAAGGCCTGGAGCAACAAAAAGGAGCCACTTTCAAATATTCACTTAAAAAACAATTAAAATTATTTATTTATCTTTGATATTATTATTTTATCTTTATTTTTATCCTCCTGACTCCCTGACGTACAGGAAATTGTCTGCGCCACTATACAGGTGCATAGAGAAACTGCCAAGCTGTCACATTGAACTACTTTTGAAGATGCCAAAATATTGCTGCCCGGTAGAAATTTTTTAGGTATTTTTTATCTTTATGATAGAAATTTAAAATTGCTTACTGAGGCTACCAACAGGGGAAAGTGCCGTAAAGTGTTTTTCTCAACGACACAACAGAATGACGAGAGTAGGTTTTGAACTGCGACGGTTTCAATCACGTTCTCCATCAATCACAGCGCTATTAACCACTTAAACACGCTGCCGACAAATGTAAAATAAGGCGAAGATTTTTTTTGCTCCTCATTTTTTTCTAGCCTTAATTCTCTTTTAATTAAATAAGTTCTTCACTTTATTTTAACAGTTTTTAAGTTAGTTTAGTGCTATTATGAACTTTTAACATCATTTTTCTTAGAAGATTTTTTAACCCCAACCCTTCCCCTTCCGCGCATACACCTATGAATTCATTGATCACAACTTTTCAAGCGATTGTTAAACGGGTCCTAGACAGAGTGTTCGAGTATTTAGAACGTGGCGATCATCAACATCAAAACGGCGGCAATTGAAAACCTACTCGTGCAATTCTGTTATGTCCTTGGGAAAGACACTTTACGGCGCTTTTCTTTGCTTGGCGGTCCTGGCAAGCAGTAGAAATTTCAATCATATCTCTATAAAACTAAAAATCGAAATAATAAATTCAACCTCGGTATCTCCGTAAGAGAGTCGGCGTAATTGCGTCCTAAGGATAGCGCCTCAGACGCTTTTTCTACAAGGCAAGAGGATGAAAATAGAAATGACAACAAAAAATAAACAAACTATAGGAGTGGGCAAACGTTGTAACACAGAGACCGCCACCTCCTCTTTTTTATGAACAATTGCAGGGCATAATGAATAAATATACAAATAGGATGTTCAAATTATTGCATACATAAGTTTCATTACAAGAACTTGTTTGCTGCATTTAGGAAAAAATACTTAGGATTAAATAATGAATTTTTTTTGGAGGAAGGAGTTCGATTACTAAAATTAAAGATTAAAAAAAGTTTTATCACTGTAATTCTGTACCGAATGCGGCCCAGGAGATACTTGCAAAAAATTGGCTCCCAGCGTGTGAAAGTTGGGCACCGTGGTGTAATCTTAACTGTTAGTGGTTAAGAATTGCATCATTTTATGTAACTCTACCCGTGCCAACATCGAACTCAAAAAAATTTGAAATAAAAATTTTATTAATCGTGTCGCGGACCATAGTCTGGGCATTCACAGGTCATATTTTGCACAGGTCTGAACTATACTATTGTATACTATGGTGCCCGCTTTAAGTCTCCGAGCAACTTTATCGTTAACATAGCGTTATCACTATTGGAGTCTAATTCTAAATCTACTTCAAGACATTTTTAAACTGAATAGGCCTATTTAGAAACTTTAGCTTCCAGTTAACGTTAAAATTATTTTTCTATCATATTTAATCTACTTTAATACCCACTTCTACAGCAACTTTTGGCAGGCAACTTCAATTTTAAGGTAGGTAACTAGCTGTAGATTAACTGTAACAAACAACCTTTAAAAATTCTTGTTCGCTCTCTGGGGCTACTGCTGTATTTAGGCTAAATTAAAGTTACACAATTTATCATGTTATTGTAGATCTAGTTTTTCTATATTCTTTTTTTTGTTCTTCTGTTAAAGCTTGTCTTTTAACTAAAAAAGCTAACTTACGTAATTAAGTTACATGATTTTTCTAAAATCGAATTAATTTGGTATAAATATTTCAACAGCAAGGGTGTGTGGGTAGAAACATTCAAAGTTTTACCAGACTTGTTTGTGCCGAAAAAAAAATTCAAATAAAATTTTTTGTAATCGAATTAGCTTGTAACAGATGGGTGTGATCAGAATAAAAATCTTCATTGGAATAAACAAAAAAAGTCGCAAAACTAAAGATTAAAAGTTTGACTCAAAGTTTTTTACCACTTCAAATTGCGGCAAAGCTGGTCAATTGAGTGTTGCTTTAAGCAAATTGCAAAACTCATCACAATAATATCAAACAAAAAAATATCAAAAAATGTCCGGTCTCGAGACCAATTTAAAAAACACGAGACCGACCACATCACCTTGAGACCGAGACAGAGACCACAAAAAATCGGTCTCAAGACCTTCATCACTGCTATCTACTGGATTTCGCATACCCATCCAGAAAGTTCCATACTTAATAACATTAAATCAGTATAATGGTGAAATTCAATCGGTTTTCCATATAAAAACTAAAAATAACAATAAGATCTTTTTTGGTTAATCACAATTTTTATTCCTTTATTTATAGTGTGATCATATTTCATTATAACCACCAGTGGCGTGTGGTCAGGGCATGCAAGTCATGCATTATTTTTTTGTGTTATTTTTGGAGAATATCGTGAATTTATTGCGACTTATTTTTTTTGTGTTATTTTTTAAGAATATCGTGAATTTAGGACGAAAAGTAAGAAATCAGAGACGACCTTTTTTTTTAGAGAACACTGCATTTTGAGGACGAAAAGTGCATTACTAGGAATGATTTCAGGCGATGACCTTTTCTTTTTTTTTAGAGATTATTGCATTTCGAGGAAGGAAAGTGCATTACCAGGGAATGACTTTAAGTGATGACCTTTTTTTAGAAATCACCTTGAATCTAGGACGAAAATTAGTCTTGAATATACCTAATTTTATGTCCTGGTTTTGGCATGCCAATTACATGATTAGTCTCAGAGGTCACCGCACGCCACTTAAACCACGACAACTCGGTACACGTTTCCCGGTAAAAGTTATCTTAAAACTAAATATCCCAAAAGATCTTTGCTAGAAATCGAAGTTTGAAACTGCCTTTAACTACATCTGTCCCATAAAAGATAATAAAGACCTAAAAGAGGTCCTGAGTAGAAATTGAAAATCAAAAAATACCTCTTGACAACATTTGTCTTCTTGATGTCTACTGAAAATAACGTTTTGTAAAAATACAGAGCACGTAAGTTTATGTAAGCGCAATAAGTTACTTTGCGACACGCTAGTCTGTGTTTCTTCATTTCTGCTCTATCTCGACCACATTGTTAAGCTGTGGTGTTGAGGTGAAATGTCATTCGGTGGAATTTTCTTTGATAAAGTATTTAAAATTTGTGAACTGACTGATGCGACATTGCTTGCAAAACTCTATTCGCCCAATAAAAGGTAAACAAAATCTGGTAAAACTATTTTACTGGACTGCCGGCAGGCACGCTGTATCGACAACGAAACGTAAGTCTTTTATTATACTAAAATCATATGCTGAAGATTGCAAGAAGTTGCAATGCTTGTCTTCACAGCATTGCGGCAGTAAATACGGCTAGTTATATATTATACCAGAGGTGTGCAACCTTTAGCGCTGTCGGGCTAAATGCGCACAACGAATTAAAGCGCGAGTCAGAGTTACTGCACACACAGCCATTACAGCCCAACTGACACACAGAATTAATATGAAGACTTTTTCATTTTTATTTGTTTTGGTTTTCACCTGATTTTGTAATAGAAAAAGAACCAGAAACAATTGACAATTTTCCTCTAGTTTAGTGATGGCGAATTTTTTCGAGGCCGCGTGCCACATTTGCAGCCCGAAATGAATTTGTCTGTCCCGGCGTGCCAGCCGTTTCATAAACATCAGTTTTCAATAAACAAAAACGTTTAGATTGGGCACAAACTACCGCGGCCAAAACTTGTGATAAATAGATCACGCGTAGCCAACGCACGACTATAGGCCTACTATCGCTTTGCTCCGGGCTACAAAATATACAGACTGTGCACTTGTAATAATGCACCAAGTGCACCTGCATATTTTGTAGGTACCGCTTTGATCACGTTCCCACTGCCTGAGCGAATTCCTGTTCAACTAGCCTTAATTCCTTTTTTCTCGTGTATCACCAGGTGATGTCGTAATGAGCTCCTTAACAGCAAAAAATTAGCGCCCGACAGCGATAAACTTATCTTAAATGTTAGTTTACTTTGCCGCCGTTGCTTGAATAAAAAACAAACCTAAAACGCCCGCAGTGTTCACAAACATTACTGAACCTTTCGAGCTACAACTGCACTCATCATCAGTCGCCTGCTTGACTGCTTTGTCGTCCGTGGTATTGCGTCGAAATAAAAATAGACGAGTACAAGCCGGTGTCGTATAAAATTTGGTCCTCCGCAAAATTCGGTCTTCCCTCATGATACAATTGCTGAATAATGTTATGTAGGCCTAAGCGATCTTAACTACCTGCAATCCAACTAAATATAAAATGTAGGCTAATGCAAAATTATACGATTTAATTTATATAACAAAGCAACACTTAAAATGCATTAAACTTGTGAAATCAAGAAAATAACATTTCGGCTGATATTACTCCAGACTTTTCCATGACAACCACTCATACGTAACAAAGGGGGACCAAATTTTACTGATCTGAATATTTTGTTCGAGCTTTCGTCTACTTACATTTTCAGGAACTAGCTGTAGCTGAACAAAATGTTCAGAGCAGTTGTATTGCCTTTAGTATACATTCATTAACTGTTAAATAAGTTAAGCTAAACTATGCTAGGCTAACTAACAGATATAATTAAATACGACTCTGCTTCAAGTTAAAAACCGCTTGGCTAGAGGACTGCTACAGTGGTACACGACCTGAGCACTGTACTGTAAAAACTATAATTGCCGTGGTAAAATGGCACTGTGTCGTCATTGGCAGGTCCATACGTAATAATGGATTCATTATGTGATTGTAACTGCTTTTCACTTGGCATCTTTTCAAGAACAACTGATCCATGGAAATATTTAATAAAACGAGTGAGATAATAACCGTATATCATATAATTCCACAAGGGCTTTAATCGAAGCTGGTTTTGAATAACGATAGGTTTAAAGTTGGCCGTAAGTTTATAATAAAAAACATTTTGCGCCGTTTTTTCGGAATGCGTCGCGTGCCAGTATTTATGATTTCGCGTGCCAACTTTGGCACGCGTGCCATAGGTTCGCCATCACTGCTCTAGTTAATACACAGAAGTCTATACAAAAATTTGTATGACGTTTGGTCGCAATCAATCATTTTTGCTCCATTTCACATCTAAAAAACTAGAAAACCAAAGTTTTCTGTGGGCCACATTTACCACATGCGATAATTACTAAATCGAGATTATGCGTCTTCACACTATGCCCTAATGTAATAATTATTTTTACACAGACCGAATTATCTTATGTGTCCAAGAATTGGATCTCGTTCACCGTTACTAACCTCGCAGGGTTTGGGGATTCCTTAAAATTTAGAAGTTTTATAAAGTACGGCGAATAGTGAACGAAATCCCAAGAATTTTCTTGGATTTCGAAAAATCAATTTGCAAACAGTTTTATGTCCATAAGATAACTTCTTTCAGCTCAAAAACATTTTTGCAGATACCATCTATGCCTCGAAGACATTACTCAGTGCTCAAATTATCAAAATAATACTCAGACCCCAAACCATTCAAATAATTACCATTCTGCTATGGTTTAATTTTTAACCTGTCCGCCTGCAAGAAAATTTCGAGAATCACTAATTCAATTAATAACTTGATGAACATCCTTCGGCATTGCTCTCTAACTCAACAACGACTAAAACCAAAGCAATGGAAATTTCATTTTCGCTTTCGCAAGGTTTGACCGAAACGTTGTGTGTTGATGCAGTTAAACATCACAGATGGTGAAAGTCAATGTCATAGAAATAACATACTGCTACGTCAAGCTAGCTTGCTTGTTTACGATATACTGCCCGTGGATTGTATGCCTGCAAGACTGCATTTACGGCAGCAACTCTCAAATTAAATTGTTTAAAGTGCTTTTTAATAACAACAATTGCAAAATTGTAAAGAAACAAGCTGGTTGGCAATTAAACAATGAAGTTGGATAATTTTTTCCACTTCAGAAATTGTTCTCATCAATTCGAAGTTAACCAGCACATGAAAAAACTAACTAAACTAGCTAATTGGTCCTACTAACATGTTTTGCATATAGAAAATCCCTGCTGTTCACCGTAACCACGAACAACGATAAATCATGCGGCATACGCACTATTTGGCGGAAAATCTTTGACAACCTTGGTTTAGATTCCCGTTTGCTCTATAATTATGATGGATTGTTTTCAACCTTAAAAAAAAAAAATAAGTAGATACTTATGCTCTTGGATTTACATAACTGTCTAATTTTGTTTTTATAGAACACTACGATTTGCAAGCTCAGTATACATTGTGATGCCTTTGGGAGAAGCTTACCACGTCATTTTTCTCGGCTCGTAGACAAGTAGTTATGAATCACCGTCATTATAACTGCTGAAAACAAAATAAAAGATAACAATCGCCAAGTAACATCAAGTCATTTTCGAAAGCCATTAGGAATATTCCTAAATGACGTCCAAGTTGGGAAGATAAATGGAGAATATGATAAGACCCGAAATCTTATTTGATGACTTTCTACTGGACTCTTAAAAGAATAAGATGTAAAAATAGCGAAAACCTGTCATTGACTTTTGAAGCAAACGTTTTATAGTTGGCAAAAGGTTATTCTTTCTAATAGATCTTTAAAAAAGCTTGCAAGGTTTTTTACAAGAACTAAAATAAATTAGTATATTTCGCCATGTTTTATTCTTTATTACAACTGTCACAATAATAATCTTAGTTATTTTTAAAATAAAAAAAGAGCTAATATTTCGGTTATCATTTTATTAATTTTCACGTTTCGAGTAGATTACTTCACTCACTATGAAAAAATGAAGATAAGTAATGTAAGCGTTAAAATCATTTAAATGATAACCGTAATATTAGCTCTTTTGTTTTAAAAATATTCAAACATTCCAGTCATCCTGCTCCGAAATCTTAGTTATGTTTCGTGCATACGTCTATCTGTACAGTGTTACTGACCGATCCAGTTTTGCGAGGTCGGGATTAACCTCATTTTCTGCGTTTAGATGCACTGATTTGGTTTCTCTTACATTTTACGTCAGTGGCGTGCAACCATTTATCTCAATAGACCAAAACGCAACAACAATAATAAACGCCCGTTTCCACTACGAGCGTGGAAAAGAGCATTCTTTTTTTGTTCTATTGATTTTTTTTGCGCTTGCTTAAATTTTAACCGCTCGATTCAATCAAAGATCAATAAAAGAAACAAAGAATGCTCTTTTTCACGCTCGTAGTGGAAACAGGCCTTAATGCTGCGGGCCGGATAATTTAGTACCAAGCAAAAACAGCTGTTATTATTCCTTGTATTGTAGAAAAAAATTTTCAATCAATTTACACGTAACATTAAAATATTAATGAGACAACTGAAAAACTAGCTGCGTAGTATCGCTAACGTCTGTACTCTTGCCCAAAGCAGTACTAAAAGCAGAATATTTGCTTATTTTCTGCTTTAAAAAAATTTTGTATTCCGAAAGGTCGTCTATTCGCCTTGACACTGTAAACCGAAAAAGACTTAGTTGCTCCATTACACATTTCCTTTCTGGAAACACACGTCTAGTGAACAACTCTAAATAATTCTTAATGAATTCACCATCACTGTAAGCTTTCCACTTTTTCTGCAATTAGTTCAGATCTCAAAGCTCAGTTTTGTTACAAGCTCAGTGTCTTTTTCATATGATGAAATACCCCTTGCATGTTTAAAGACTTTTTAAACTGCTCTATTTCGTCAAACGTAATTAACCTTCAATGACATCAAATTTGGCAGCATGTTTTATGCAATACCATGTCCTCGTCGATCACAATCACGGTGCTCTAACCACTTGACCATGCTGCCGGCAAGCAGTTCTAAATTTCAGTCATATCTCTATAAAACTAAAAAACCAAATAAAAAATTTCAATCGGACAGCAATGTCGTGGCATCTCCGGAAGCAGATCGGGGTAATTGTTTGCCTTATGTATAGCGTCTCCGTCGCTTTCTTGCGAGTCAGAAGGATAATTATAGAGATAAAATAAAATAAAAAAAAGATGACGCTTGATATTGTGCTCTTCCATTATTGCTATAGTACAATTACATATTCTAGCAAATCAGACAAATTACGTTTTCTTTATATTAAATAACGAAATACTTTTTTCACCACTCATTGCTCAACAGTCTTCTTCCACAATCAAACCTTTCTTCTCTTGCTTGACGGCATTTTAAGCTTTTGTACTAATTTCCAGTCTCGTGTCTAGGGTCCGGGTTCAGTCTGTGATGCGGCTTCTGTTTTCATCCGCTTGAATACAATAGTACTTTAATAACTCTTATCTTATAAACTTATTGAAAACTATTTACTTAACCTTATTCAAATAGAATGTTCCAAACCTTATTCAAATAGAATCAAAAGTAATAATTACAAAAGCATAACTTAACACAACGAAACATCCCTAACCCTAATCTAACTAAACAACTAGCACATCTTAACATAAATAAAACACTTCCTAAACCTAAACTAGCTAAGCACATCTGACCACGTTGTGCGAATGAATGAAACATCAGGTTACACAAAGTACATTGTACGACACACTCTTAAACATCACACCAGAATAAATTTTCATATTTAACTAGCAGTTCAATATGATGCAGCAAAAACAAATAGCCATGGTTCGTAGTCTGAATTTAATTTGTGTGAACGAGAAAAAGAGAATAAAAAACTGTTAAGCAGGTTAAAAACAGTTATTGATTATGGTTTATTTATTTGACTTTAAAATTGTTTCTTATTTTGCCCCCCCCAAAATTCTTTTTTTTAACATTTTTGCTTAACTCGTTTTATAGTAAACTAGAAAGTAAACTAGAATTAGAACAAGCACAGGACTGTTTTGCCCGATTAGAGACAAGGATTTCTTCTCATTTCCTCTAAAAGAGCAGAAGTTTTTCAAACCTGTTCTTCAAGAGCAATGTGTGCATTGCAATAGGCTACAGTCGTTTAATAAAACAGAAATTTTTTTAAGGCAATATTTTTAAAATTAAATTTGGAAAGATGTGCTAAAGCTAATGATTTGGTACAAATTAACCAGTTGTAAAATTCATTTCTTAACTCTTTTTTAACGAGCTCATAAAAACGTTTCTTTTTCTTATACTTCGCCGACTCAATGATCAATTGTTAATTCATTCCAGTCTCAGTTAGATAGCGCGGCAACAACTTTAAAAGCATTTTTGAATTCTAATAGTAGATTGAATCAGAGTGATCTATAATTTTTTGTTGTTTCAGAACTGTTAATTGTTTTAATTTGTTGGTGTCTAAATTGGGATACCTTGAAAAACTAATTTTGACTATTCTAAGCATTAATTGTTGCGTTTGTTAAATTTTGCTTCTTTATTTATAATTACGAATTACGCTTCAATAGATTTCAAATCAAATTTGAATCAAGGGCTCTCGTCCATTAGTCTACGCGGCTTATATAAAAGAAAATAGGTTAAATCAAATCAGCTAACACAAATCAAACATAAAATTTTGAACATAATTTTTTTTAAATCTTCAAATCAAACTTTTCTTTACATTGTATTAAAATTTTTAATTAAAAGTTATAACTGCAATATATGCATTTGATACAAATAAAATTGCGTTAATGCTATTACATTTTACTTTTTTCAAATTTAATTTTAAAAAATTAAAAAAATTTCTATTTCTATTGAACTACCGTCTATTGCAATGCACATTGCTCTTGAGAGCAGATTTGAAAAACTTCTGCTCTTTTAGAGCAAATAAGAAATCCTTGTCTTTGATTGGGCAAAAACAGGCCCATGCATTGAAATGGTTCACAAATTGGTTAATATGTGGCCAGGACGCGGAATAGATTGGGAGATCGTGCACAGTTGCCAAGACAAACGAGAGTGTTAAAATTGAGAATTGTGTAACGTGGAATTGCTTAACGCATCTGTATTTCTTTATATGTTGGCATCTGGGCTGACAATTAATTGCAATAAATCGAATTTTTGAAAGAAATTCGAGCAATTGTGAATAAAGTTGCGCTTTCTCGATTTTTTCTAATCAAGCGACGTTTAACATTTAAATTAGTTTTAAACAAGCTGCATAAAGGTGAGAAACACTATGCAGCTTGTTTAAAATTAATTCCAAATCCTCTTAATTCTTCAAAAAAATTTAAATTAGTGTTCGATCTAATCTTCTGCTACTTTTTCTGCTGTCGTTAAGCGTTCTTCAGCAAGTTAGCTATTCCCTTTTCCCCGCGAGAATACAGTTGCTAGCTTTAGCTTAAAAAGAAAGTGACAACCACAATAACGATACAGGGTTGCCAGATTGGCTTTATCGACGCCAAAAATTTTATTTGGCTTTTTGGCTTTTTTTGGTTAGTGTCATAATTTTGATTCAAAGTGAAGACCTTTTTCTTTTTTTAGAGAACACTAACTTTTAGCGACAAAAATTTAATTTTGTCTGGCTTAATTTTGGCTTTTTTTTCACTTTAGTTGACTTATTTCAAAATTTAAATCTGGTAACTCTGTAACAATACATCTTAATAAATACGCAGACGTATTAAAATTCAATAAAAGGAAGTTAGAGACACAATGTCAGTCTTTGAAACATACACAAGCCATAAGGCAGTTTAAAAGTATAAGGGAATAATACAATAGAGAACATGGGCTAACACTTGATAATTTGCAAAAATTTACAGTCAAATTTTAAAATTACGCTGTTTTACTGGTCCTGCACAAAAACGGAATGTATTTTTCTATATTCTGTCAAGTCATTAAAATTAAAACTTTATTTGAACATAAACGTGTTTTATATTGAAACAAATTGATTTGATTTTGCAACTCTTTTTGGCTTCAACCATTACAAACTCTATGCTTTCTACCAGTTCTGCAATCACTATTGATTTTTTTCACTTCACTGCACGCTCCACAAGCCCGAATGAATTTATCTCTTGCTTCCATCGTTTATTCAAGAAATAGTTTATCTCAATAGAACACCAATGTTTTTGTCAACGATATGAGTTCACAACTTTTAAATTGGCAGTATCATTAAATGCTTCAGGACAGCAAGCGAAGAAGCATTGTTTCATCAATAATTTATTTTCATTCTTCGAGTTTATTCAACGGGTCTACAAACAGCTTGAGATTTTCCAACAAGCGAAACGCATTCGGTCTATTTTCTGCGAATCTTTTAATAAAGTATATTTCTTTTAATGGTTAATTAAAGAAGTTAATGTTATGATCAAAATATCAATTTTTCCCTCTGATTGGCAAAACAAGATCGGAGGTTTGTGCGGAAGCAATCGTTAAGCGATTTCGACATGTCTGCATGACATGTCGAAATAATAAGCCATCTTAACCAATCAGAATGAAAACAGCAGGAGATGAAGCAAGACTATCTCGATCACGGTCGTCGTCAATATGACGTTTTTACCCACTCAATCACGCCCCCGACACGCTTTTGACGGGTTTAATTAAAACAAGAGTTGAAAAACCAGATTTTTCAATATGTTGTTTTAAACATTAACTTTTAAAATGGGTTTATAGCATTTGAATAACTAACTAACAATTGTATATCGTTCAAGTTGATGGTCATAAGAGTTCAACATTAAACATCTTGTTTTGTAGCATTGCGTCAATGAGATCGAGCTTTGCTTCACGGCCGGTGCACATCTAGCGTACACGATCGGCGCACGTTATTATTTAATTTTGTACGTCGAGCGTTTTGCTCTGAAAACAAGAGTTTTAACAAACAAACAAACGAACAAACGCAGACCAAGAGTGTGAACCAGAATGGACCAGGTCTGAGAATCAAAAAAAGTAAGCCGACTAAAAACTTCAGTTCGCTGAGTAAATCAATTCTTTCTTTATTATTAATTCGAAACTATTAATATATTGCTTAAATTGCATTAAGTACTACATTCTTATATAGCTTCTTGACTGAATAAAAAGGCCTCCCTTTCTTTGATAAAAAAGCAAAAAAAAATTACCTTTTAGTTCTCACTGCAATTTTAATGCGATAAATAATCAATTATTTCTATTTATGACTATTGCGATAAGTTTTGCAACACAAGCGAAATGAAAGGTAGGCTGCATTTTGCATGATGTTGATTTAATTATGTGCCGAGTGATTTTTTAATGCGGCGGCTAGAAAATTTGGTAAACACTGCAAAAAACTATCGCTTCTACAAAAATTTGTTTATGTGGTTTGCTTATTCTTTTTATGCATGTCGTTCAATAACTGTCTGTATTTTAAAGAAACACGGATTGCTTGTTCGAAACTGTGCTTTCTTGTTTAATCAAAATTATTTATTTTATTAAACTAAATATCGTTTCAATTTGCATCAAGATCGCAGACAATCTAGGTTTTAATTTAGTGGGTTCAAAACCCAAAGACATGTTCAAATTAGCAGTGGTCCCAAAAGGGAGAGTGCAATACACAATGCCGGACATAACAGTCTTTAATGCTGCCTTTCTCTCTCCACTACTATAAAAGATTTACACGTTGGAACAGAAAAGCAGTGCAGTGAATATGCAGTGAACGACCCTGCACAACATAGTCACAGATGTTATATCTGCACAATGTATTACTTGCATGTCTTAACCTATATCACTTTTGTTATCAGGCCACTTACCCTCTGGTCACTTACTCCCAAATCACATACCACCGTCACTCATTCCCTAGTATTGTTTGATTTTGGTCATATACCCGGGGGGTGAAAGGGTTGGTATGTGACCAGGAGGTAAGTGCCTGGGAGGGTAGTGTCCTAAAATCATCATTTTTTACCATTTGCCTTTGGGTCAGCCTTTGATTTATTTTTGTTCTTTGGTTTAAGTTGTTGCGGCTGAAAAATAAACACAAACACGGAAAAGTAACTCTTGATCTACAGGTATGCACAAGTGTGTGAGAGTGACGTTGCTCTGCGTATTGCACTCCGACCTTTTCCGCCAATCAGGAGGATAAATACAGGGATAAAATCAGAGGGGTACCAGCCGAAAAAAATTTGTGGGGCAATCGAATTTTGCCCAAATTTTGTGACGTTGGCCCGAATCCTGATTTTCTAGAACAGTGCTCCGCAACCTTTTTTAAATCGCGGCACACTTGTAAAACTTGCTAAATTCGGTGGCACACCGCAACAAAAAATGTAATTAAAAACACAAAAGCAAAAAAGCGATATGATTTATGCTACTACATTAATGAGATACTTGTGTTTGTTTTAATGAGCACAATCGCTTTATATTTGGCTCAATACTTGAAAGAGCAACTCAAAGTTCGTCGTCAACGCTTTTTATGCAGGATCGTTTATCGTTTTTGATTAATAATAAAGATGAAAAGCTTTGTTCGCACATATACTGTAAGTTGTGCGAAATTGGAGCAAAATTTTAATAGCCGCTTTGGAAATTTGCTTATATTCTTCTTTGATTGAAATCCAAAACATATCAAGTTGGACTTTGCTGAATTTCAGTTTTAGTGTTCAAACACGAAGCATGCCGTTCATACACACACATAGGCGTACGCAAGGGGGGGGTTTCAGGGGTCAAAACCCCTCCCTTGAAGAATGGTGTTCAGTCATATATACAGTACATGGTAATAAATAGGCTTTAATAATAGGATTTTGGTTTTTATTGTTTACCGCACTTTTTAAACTTAATTACTGCTTGCGCATCAATTTTTGCTATCATTAATATAAACACTGTTACCAGGGATATTACTTATTTTAAAATTCATTGTTCTTCCGGTAAAATTACCGGAAGAACAATGAATTTTAAAATAAGTAAATTACCGGAAGAACAATGAATTTTAAAATAAGTAAATTACCGGAAGAACAATGAATTTTAAAATAATTTTTACTATCGTTTAAATTGCTTCAAAGTTAGCTAATGTACTGTACATTGCCACTGTGAAGAAGACTTTCAAACTTGTAAAATATTGAAAGTTAAGCATGGGAATGGAAATAAACTGCATGGGAACAATAGCTTCAGTTCACAATTTTTTAATGCTCCAAAACTTCAAAACATTTTGCGCAAGTCCATCAACACGATTTCGTCAACAACAAAAGCTTAAAAACTTGTTCACATTTGTGCTATCAGATGGGTCGATCGACACGAGAGTGTTAGTACTTTTTCAAATTTACAATTTACCGTTGTAGAAGCTTTGGCAGAAATTTCAGCATGGCCAGACAGAGAAACCTCATCACGAGCTCTGCAGTTGCTATCGACAATTACGCAAAGTGAATTTTGCATTGCTCTCTTAGTTTTAAAATACGTTTTTGGATACAGTGTTGTTTTGTGTAAAGTTAAGCAAAAAAAGTCGATAAATCTTCTTGAGGCCCTCAAAATTGCACAGGATATTGCAAATGAGTTGAAGTGTCTTAGAGAAAAAACCGAATATTAATTTCCCCAGCTCTATATTTTTGCGCAAGAAACGGTGAAAGCCGAAGATTTTATTTTGAAAATACCATGCCCTCTTGAAGACAGACCAATCGATGCAATATTGCTGCTGTAACAGATGAAGAACATTTTAGACTAGGGATTTTTATTCAATTTCTTGATAACTTTATTGTCACTCTCAAAGCAAGATTTACAGCCCACAAATCGATTATTGGTGAATTTCAGTGTTTAATTTCTGCTGATCAAACTAGTGCACCAACTCCTCAACAAATTAAAAGTATTCAAGTTTTCGGAAAATTTTACGAAAATGATTTAACGAAATCCTGGGGAGAATTAGTGCCTGAACTGATATTATGTTACAGGAAACTTTTTCGGTTGAATGCAGCAGAAAGACCAACGGATGCGTTGAGCAGCATCAAAGAATGCACTTCCGATGCTGTTCCGAACATATTTACATTGATGACTATTTTGTTAACTCTTCCAGTGATAACATGCACTAGTGAACAATTGTAAAGCTTTCCACATTACGCAAACTAAAAACGTGCTTACGAAGCACAAGTGGTACCACTCGAATGAATGGATGTGCATTACTAAACATTTATAGAAGCCACACGCGTGCCTTGCCCTGATGATGTAATTAAAGGATTAAGTGAAAAAAACAGGCGTTTGAATATACGCCTTTAAAAAATTTTTAAATATTTGTTAAGTAAGGTTATTTTTTTGTTCGTTTGATTTTCCACCTATTGTTCTCATCATTTACACGAGTTGCTTTTAATTTGAAAAGTTTCTTGTCATGATTGAATTACTCGCACATACCTTTTCAATAGTTAGTTTTACGGTTTGGTAAAAAGAAATTCATGCTACTGCAAGATGTTCTTAAAACCAAAACACTTTATTTTTGATTGTAGGCCTAATTTTGGAAGTTTTTGCCCATTACCAGGACTACTGAGAGCAATCACATTTTCGGCTCCAGAACCCCCCCTTTACAAATTTCTGCGTACGCCACTGTGCACACAAGAATAAAAATTATTTCCAGCGAATGTTAAGTCAAAATAAGAAGTAAGAGTGTTATAAGAAGTTATATTTTACAGTCTCCGAAAAAGCATTAGAAGCTAGTTATCATGTCGCTAGGTATTAGAATTACACGTCAAAAAAACCGCATACTATTGGCTAAAGTTTAATAAAACCAGCATGCCTGGAAATTGTTCGATTAATGCTTGGACCAAAGGAAGTTAAGGAAGTCAGAAAAATGCTATTGTCTGCAGATACTATTAAAAGATAAATTGACGACATGTCAAATGATATACTTGAAACTTTAATAAAAAATGATAAAAGCATCTCCAAAATTTTCCAATCAGACTGACGAAACAACAGACATTAGCAAGAAAGCACAGCTGTTAAGTAAAGCACGCTTTATGGATGGTGATTCCATAACTGAAGAATATTTATTTTGCAAAGAACTTCCAGAGCGAACTATTGGTCAGGAAATTTTTCGCTTAACCAACCAGTTTCTTACAACCCATGGTATCCATTGGAGTAACTGCATCAGCGTTTGTGTTGGTGGTGCTTCAGCCATTATGGGCGCAGATAAAGGCTTTGTTGCATTGGTAAAACGTCAAAATTCAGCAATACAAATTACGCATTGCTGCATACATAGCGAAGCTCTGATGATCAAACTTTTAACACAGGAACTTTCTGAAACGATGAGCGATTGCATCGAAATTGTTAACCTCATCAAAGCAAAAGCCTTAAATTCGCGAATTTTTTCAATAGTATGCGACGAAATGGGATCAGAACATCAATCATTACTATTTTACACTTCTGTGCGTTGGCTTTCACGAGGAAAAGTTCTCGCAAGACTATTTGAGCTCCAGAGCGAAGTAAAGCAGTTCTTTTTAAAACAGAACAAGCACGAATTGTGTAAACAGCTTGAAGACGATCATTGGATTGCTAAACTTGTTTACATGGCTGACGTATTTGAACACATGAACGAGTTTAATATAAAAATGCAAGGAATAAGTGAAAACATATTGACATATTTTGACAAGTTACATGGGTTCCAACAAAAATTACTACTCTGGCAAAATGAGTTAAAACTAGGATCTCTGGAAATGTTTCCAAGAAGTTATAAAAATCAAAAAAATGTTGAAAAGGGTTTCGTGTTAAATTTAGCCAAGAACACATAACTTTAATACAGCAAAAATACGACACGTACTTTTTCGCAAGCAACACTGAACAATATAAGTGGATCCGAAATCCTTTCTCAGCTAATGCTGCAACGTCAACGAAAAAATTGCCCCTGCGTATTCGAGAAAATTTCTTTGAAGTAAGAAACGATAGAACCAGTAATCCCTGGTTTAAGTGGCGAATAACTTTACTAGAAACCATTGCTTCATTTGCAAGTTGCTCTCCACAAACAACGTGGAGTGGCTTTGGAGCGTCTTTGTTACCACACCAAAAAAATCCATACTGAATGTAATCTTCCCTGTATTGCCTTTTGACAAGTTTTTGTTTCTTTACAACATTGCTTGTGCTAGGTAGATTATCTTGCTCATTATCACAAGTTTCAAATGTTCTTTTCAGGAATTTAACCATTTTGCTAAACTTTTAATCAAAGACCACTGAGCTTTGACTTTGCATACACGTGTTTTATTTTGCCTCGCCAATATAAAGGTATCGATGCGTAAATGCATCACCTATCTCTCTTCTTGTGTCACAAATGCACAATGGGGAATCTGGAATTTGGATTTGAGTGGCTCAAGCAGGTAGAATAACGTTCAAATTTACAAAGAATGAAAATTATTTTGTAAAAGAAGAAAAAGTTTAGTTACTCCGCGGCACACCTTACATTGTCTCGCGGCACACCAGTTGTTCTAGAACTTTACGGATAAAAGAAGAAAATTTGTCTAAGATTTAAAGTGAAGACTCACAAAAAAAAAAAAAAGGTCTTTACTTTCAATCTTTCTTATTTTTGTTGATTTTTTGTCCCAAACCATAGTGATCTCTAAAAAAAAATCTTTACCTAAATTCGTTATTTTTTTCTGCAATTAGTGTTTATTTTTGATTTGAAAAATATTTTTTCTCTAACAATTCCTTATCCACTGCCCTAAAATTACTAATTTTGCCCCAATTTTTCCTTGTCATTGCGCGAAAAATTCAGACTTTGGCCAAATTTTTGAAACTCGGAGGGGCAATCACCTCTGTCCCGCCGGCAGGTACAGCTACAGGTAAAATAAAATAGAAAATAAATAAACTGAAAACATAAATATGGATTACGTGTTTTAAACACTGAAACTTTTAACTTGTCTTACAGGCTTTAAAAAAATAAAAACTAAAAAAAGTAAATATAAAAGCTGCTGCGACGAGATATAACAGTTGTTGCTTAAAAAAACACTAAACAATGTTTTGTTTTAATGTTTATTGTTTACCAAATAAATCTGAAAAATCGCTAGAGGCTGCCACTTTTAGAAAATTTTGTTTTGAAAGTTTTATTCACTTCGTTGCATGTCTGTCACGTGATAGAACCTTTTCAGCCTTATACTTTGAATAGAAATAAATGTCCAAGTACTCAAAACTTTGTTTATTGTACAGTAGCATATTTTTCTAGTATTAAAGCTTTATTAAACTAACATAACATTCTAGTGGACGCTCAATGCACTAACCATGGATTATTTTAGAAATGCTTACATTTTTAAAAGTGACACAATTCTTGTGCTGCTAAGAAAAACGAAAACTCAATTTTAAAAGTTGAATGCTTTTAGTATCATTAAGCCATAAAGATTTTTGGAAGTTTGAATTGTGTATTACTGACTTAAAAAATAACTTCTTTTTGACTTAAAAAAGCTTAGAAACACAATGTTATTAAAATAAATCTTGTCTCAATTTACGTCAGGAAGATTCAGAAAAGTAACTGTAAATAATCCACATTTTATCTTAACGGGTTCGAAATCAAAACAATGATCAGACAAGCAGTAGGTTCAAAGTGGAAGAGCACAATGCACAATGCCTACATCTTTTCCGTCATATAAATAACATACTCTTAAGTGCTTTCAAATAGAAAAATAAATAAAATCATTAAAATATTCATCACTTATTTTAACCTACATGTTTTTTAAAAAATGAAAGCCAAAAAAGAGAAGTAAACATAAAGCTGTCGCTATGGCAGTTGTTGCTTGAAAAAACATGATTTGATTGAGGTAAACATTTATCGGTAGATAAATCGATTACCAAATTTTTATTTTGTTTTTTATTTTGTTTGCAAATTTTTCATCGCAACCATGCAGTGAATCATCAGGATTTTATAGCTTAACTGCTTGAATTAGTTTATTTTTAGCTCCTGGATATACAAACATAAATGCTATAATCCTCATGTCATCTCATTGTATGTCTGGATCGAGCAAAAATTTTACATACTACCTTGATAATACCTTTGTGAGATTGATAAGTTTTTAAACTGCTAAGCTTGGTTTAATTTGTTTCGTTTAACTTACATGGCGGATATGAAAAACAATATTAAAATTAATTTTGTTAATTACCAAATGTGATTATTTTTTAACTTCAGCTAAGTGCACGCAGAAAAAATCAAGCTTAAGGCGAATTATGCAGACAGAAATTTAAAAAAGATATGACTTATTACATTTATAGGTTTAAAAACGTCAAATTTATAGTTTTGTTTTTAAGCAAAAGCCACGTAGTGAGTCCGCATTAGGCTTACATTGAGAGCAAGCGGCCTTTGGGTCTGGTCGGATGGGGCTTTTACAAACAAGTGAGATAAGCTTTTATGTATGTAGTAAATTGTGTGAAAAAGTTTGTTAAACATTTCTCTCAATTACGTCAATGCTCATGCTGCATTTTGAGCAAAAATTTTACACAATAAAACACATTAATTTTCATTTGGTCCAGCTACTTTTAATATGTTTTTTTTATCAAGTAATGTTCGAAAATTTTTTAAAAAAACGTTGAATTGCTATTATGTTTATTATTTATTTTCTTTACTTACAGGGGAGAACAGGAGTGGTTTAAACTTACGGCTGCCCAGCAATTACCTACTTTGGCTTACTTAATGACAGAGTATTGCTATCCACACGGGAGTTTTGTTTTATCATTTATAAAACGGTTTGACTTTTCTAGGTTTTTCACGTGAACACTAGACACAAGTGGTTTTTCACGTGAACATTTTTCCAGGTTTTTCACGCGAACACTAGACAAAAGTGGTTTTTCACGTGAACATTTTTCTAGGTTTTTCTCGCGAACACTAGACACAAGTGGTTTTTCACGTGAACACTAGACACAAGAACGTGCTGACATTAGGCGGTGAACCTTGACCAAATAGATCACGGGTGCAATCCCAGCATGGTCTGTCCAACTAAGTTACGCGGGTAACGCCACGTCCAGTACTCTTTTTGGATTAAAAACACTCTAAATCAATATTCTGTTTTATTTTATTTTAAAGAAAATATTATCTAATATTATCATAAACATTTTTTAAGAAGGATATGTTAAAGTTATAATTTCGAATTTAACATTTGATAGATCTTGTGTATTGTCATTTACTCTACAAAGTTCTTCTTCCATATTCGATGCAAGGCTAAATATATTTAGTCGTCGTCGTTGTCGTCGTTTGAAGGGCATCCACTCCAGGTCAGACACAAACAGGACTGGGGCCGAGGGTTTATCCTTTTACTATCCCAGGCTGCTGTACTGCCTGAATCAGATGCTGGCAGTGATGTTATTAAGCCAGCATCGAGTTTCGTCATCCAAAACCTTCAGACTTCGTGCTCCATGCGGTGCCTGATGTATAGGGCACGCTGTTAGAACATGGTCTGCGGTTTGCTCAGAGGCGCCACACTCGGAATTCGGTGAAGGAAGAGACCCCATTTGTGCATGGAAAAATGGAATCGCCCAACACCAGTTCGCAGGCGGTTGAGCTTAACCCTTTTCCATTTTTCATGGAATTTAATTACTGATGGCAAATCACAAATTTTGTGATTTGTCCATTCAAAAGCGCGGATTTCAAGTCCGGCAAGGTTGTCAAAAAGATTCCGCGAAGCTGACACAAACGGGCGTCTGGATCTTAGTCTCACTTGGTGAGTATCTGAGGACCCACTTAAAAGACCATACAAGATATGATCGGGATCCAGAGATCCACGGTGAGCCAAGGAGAGTGTCGCTCCCATTCGGCGAAGCTCAGCTGGCTGGATGCCTGAGAGTACAGGTAGGTGGTCCGTTGGAATGAAACGCAGGCATCCAGTAACTATGCGCAAAGCGTCGTTTAAGACACTGTCGATGAGGCGAGTGTGAGCACTGCGACACCGGACTGGCGCACAGTACTCAGATATTGAGTAGACTAGAGATAAGGTTGCAATGCGTAGTGTTGACTGGTCCAGATGGTAGGTGCTTTCTCGCAGCCTGGGCCGTGAATAAGTCTGTTCATTGGTGTCAAAATGACAGACCGAAACCAAACCTACCAAAATGGAAGGGTATCCCATTCCGATGTTCAGTGTGGGTCTGCTAATAGACATACGTCCTTCTCAGGACGGGGCAATGCCTATATAAATATATTTGATAGTCGACATCGTCTCTGCGGCTTGGATGACATAACTTTTTAAAGATGCATGCAAGGACCTATTAATAATGGTTCGATTAGAATTTTAAAAATGTTTATTTTTTAACCCTTGCATTTTATGATCTTTTTTTCCTTAGATTCGCTTTCGTTTTGTTTTCGTTCTTGTACATTCGACCGAAATCGCAAAGTCTACCAGTTGTCTTTCAACATTAAAGCATCTTAAAAAAAACTTGGGGCAAATAAAAACTTTGTAATTTAGAGTTGCCTATATCAATAGTTTACCAAAACCATGGGTAACCTGTTCAACTTATTTTGACTTAAACACTAGTCAATAAGCGCCACCTTGTGTCGAATTTAATTAATCTTTTGAATCAAAATTACACAGTATATCATAAAATGAAAGAACGAAACATATTCGTACAATGTTGGATTTAAATTCATTTTTACAAAAAAAAAACAGAGCGCATTCTTCTCTATTTTAAGATTACTATTAAAATATAAAAATTAAATTGATAAAAAGTAACAAGAAATTAAGAAAGTACCAATTTCTGATTGGTTTTCTAATAACATTGTCGGGTGCTGTTCACTGCTCTTATTTAAGTTTGGACTTGAGGACTCTTAGTTAGAATTCCAAATTTCAAGAAGTTACTTCAAGAAATTCTTATATTTTCCTGCCTAGCCTGATAATCTTTTGAATAATTTGCGGCTAATTTCTTGATACTTTTTCGTTACCAATTCTTGATACGAATTTACTTATTGCTGCTTTTTAGCTATTTAATTCTAGGGTGCGGATCGATTGCCAATATAAATTTTATTCTTGATTGACAAAAGTTAAATAAAAGGTAGTTTGTGCTCACTTTTGCTCAACTAAAACAAACCGTAAACGTTACTCGAATGTGCTTTTAAAGTTAGAAAAATTCGTGTCTATTTTACTAGGTATAGGAACCAAGTGTCTCAAAATAACTCTCATAAAACGCTTATTTATAGGAAACAAGTTGCTCAGCAACTACGTCATCGGCAAACAGTACTTAAGAGGAGTTAAAAAGTTCAATCGTGTTTCTTACAAACAATAAGTAGTTTTTTCTTAATTTCGGTTTTATTCTAATTTCCGCACTTGTGCATTCGGCTAAATTTTGAGAGCACAGATAGAAACGCCATTATCCAAGTTACGAACTATCCAAGGAATTCATTTACATTAAAGCAGCTTCAAAACAACTTTTGACGGTCTCCAATTTCTATACTTGAATGCAAACGATTTTTCCTTTGCATTTCAGAACACTTCAACTTGTAGTGCAGTAAGGGCACCCCACGGTCTACTGAAGAAAACGCCGGACATGTTAATTAAAGCGAAAAAATTATCAGGCTGATGCGGTGAAATATTTCTGAAATTCTTTTTCTCTTTTTAACGTAAACTATATTTGATTTCTTGATAAAGTACGCGGATGACGTGTACGCTTTTACTTTGAGTTGTTTTTTTCCCCAAACAATAACTTACTGTGACGTCATAATGTATTTTTTGTGTGAGTTAAAATTAAGCAACATTTATCAGTTATAAATCGTTTCAGTCGTAAGCTAAATCTCTAAGTGACCAAGTCGAAAAACTATTTTCCCAGTATCGAAAGATGAGCGGTGGCAATTTCCTCATCAGCGTCCGGTAAGTCATAAGGCCTTGAAGCATTCTTTTGCGATGATCTTTACTCAAAAAAAATGTGTGCATTTCAGGAAAATTTTTTTGCTCTAAGAAGGTGTCGCAAAATAAAGATTTTACCCCAAAATTTCATAAGTAATTTTTTTTCTGTATTTCATATGTAACTTTTTAATTTTCCTAGAGATCAGTAAACAGCAATATGGATTTTTGCCAGGAAAGGGAACTACCGATGCCATGTTTGCATTAAGAATGTTGATGGAAAAGTACAGGGAAGGTCAAAGAGAGCTTCATTGTGTATTTGTGGACCTAGAGATAAATTACGACAGGGTTCCAAGAGAAGAGCTGTGGTACTGTATGAGAAAATCAGGAATAGCGGAAAAGTATGTGCGACTTGTACAGGATATGTACGAGGAAAGCGAAATAGTGGTGAGGTGTGCAATAGGAACTACAGAAAGTTTTAAGGTCAAGGTCGGACTGCACAAGGGATCATAGACAGGGGCGCCGGAAGCGGGGGGGCAGGAGGGGTAATTCTTAAAACGCGGGGGCAGATTGTGCTCTTTAAAATTAGTATTACAGATAAATTTTTTTTTTAGTTATGCTCGACAATTAACCTATATAATCTTGATCACCAGTAAATCCAACAATATTTGTAGAATTACAAAGACAACCGTGACTCATGGCACTGTAATAAAAGCAAAATAAAAGTTTTAACATATGCAATATATAATTATTGATATCGTAAGCGACCTAAACTTCGGGTAAACATCTTGTTGTACATGAATCAGTAAACTGAATTATATCTTAGCCGAAAATCAGTTTTTGATTCATTAACTGATGGCAAATAGCCATGTACAACCATCAGGGATACCTAAACTACCATCCCGGTAGTTTAGGTATCCCTAACAACAATTATACCAAGCGTTCTAAAAAAAAGAATAAAGCATCAGAAAACTTCTAAGTGCTTACAAAGAGCAAAATTTTCTAATAATAATAAAAAAAAATTTGATTTAGAAGCAAAGAAATTGTGGCGTTAATCTAATTTTAACAAGCAACGCAAGCTGTCTGACTTGGCCACTCAATACGGTACTCACTTATGGCCGACATTAAAATCTAAAAATAAAAACACCAAGACTAAACGCGAGATATTCTTAGCCCTTTTGAAGGACTGTGGTACATATATGTGCCATGATTGTGATTATAACATAACATTTTAAGAGTCTTGTTCGTTTTGATGTGTTTACAGAAGAACTCACTGACCTACATGCTCATATTAAGTTATTTAACAAAGAAAGTACCACGCCTCTGAAAAAAGTAACAAAGATATCAACAGTTTGCGAAGTTTTAAGCAAAAAGCCGATAAGCAAGAAATGCTTTTTGGAAATACATAAATTGCTTCAAATTTACTGCGGCGTAGCTCTCGTTTCGGCTTTTGCAGAAAGATGTTTCAGTGTCATGAGAAGAATCAAAGCATGGCTTAGAAGCAATATGAGAGATAACAGTCTCAATAATTGAATGTTTGCAAATATTCATTGAACTTGTTGGACAATATCAATTTACAAGCCGTTGCAGATGACTTTGCCAGCAAGATAAACACTAATAAATTATTTTGGAGTTACATCAATTGTGCAGCGTTTAATAATTGGCGGCGTCTTGTCGGCAGTGTCTTGTCGGCAGCGCGGTCGACTGGTTAAAGCGCCGGGCTCGTGACTAACACGGTCTCGGTTCAAAACCCACTCGCGCCATTCTGTTGTGTCCTTGGGAAAGACACTTTACGGCACTTTCCCCTGCTTTGGTGGTCTGGCAAGCAGTTCTAAATTACAACATATCTCTAGTAAATTACTAGCGGACAGCAATATCTTGGCATCTTCGGAAGCAGATCGGGGTAATTGCCTACCCTATGTATAGCGCCTCCGTCGCTTTCCTGCGAGTCAGGAGGATAAATATAGAGATGAAAATAAAAAAAATAAAATAATTGACATCAAACCTCAATCTAAAGGACCATTCATGCTCATGTAATTGCGTTTTTTCTTTTACCCAATTGTTAATCGCTCTTTAAGTTTTTTATTGTTCTATCGATTTTAACTTTTGGTATTCTTGATAGCTAAATATTTTAGCCAGCGTTCTGGGTAACTAAAGACTATTCACTGATTATCATGTGAAGAACATTTTGTGATATTCCCAAGCAAAATGCATTTGTCCTGTATTTGTATCTGCTTTTGGCTGCCGTGCATGGACGTCGCAATTGTTGAATGCTTTTTCGAAACTAGCTTGGGTGTTTTGACAAATTTTAGTTGTGTGTAGCCTATGTTGGATAGCTTTTGGTTTAATAACTAGTTAATGCAGTAGTATTTTTTTTAATGTCTAGCTTAATTGTGCAAAACTTGTGTAAAATTGGCTGTTACTGCGGCTATCGCAGTGAGTGGTCATGGCACAGTCAACTTAAAGGTTTTTGCAAGATGCAGCACACCTTAAGATTAAGATTTTGAACTCTAGCTTTATAAAAAAGAGTTGGCATTGGCTAAAAAATTGATCGAACCAAAATAACAGATTAGCAAAATGAAATTTTTCCGAGATACCGGTCTGTCTAGCGCAAACTGAAATTCTATCATGTCAACCAAAGTTTCAAATTGCACCATGACTACCAGAATTTGGTTTTGTTGGCAGTGCCTTTTCAACAAAAAAAGTGCCCTTTTTTAAAATTTTGCCCCCCTAGCAAAAGAAACTCTGGCGCCCCTGATTATAGACAGACTAACGGATGAAGTAAGGAGAGAATCACCGTGGACGATCCTGTTTGCTGATGATATTGTGATTTGCGAAGAGACCAGGGAAGAAGTAGAGCGGAGACTAGAATCCTGGAGGTATGCATCGGAAAGAAAAGGGATGAAAGTAAGTAGGTCAAAGACCGAATATCTTTGCATAAATGGAGGATATGACGACGAAACAGTGAAAATGGAGGATACAAAAGTACCAAAAGTAAAGAAATTTAAGTATATGGGATCAACGGCGCAAGAAAGTGGTAGTTGTGAGAGGGGATAAAGAGAAGGGTGCAGGCAGGATGAATGGATGGAGAAAAGTATCAGGAGTAATCTACGACAGGAGGTTACCAGCTAGAGTAAAAAAAAAAGTGTACAGTTCAGTGGTGAGACCAGCAATGGTGTATGGACTTGAGACGGTGGCGGTCACAAAGAAACTAGTGGAAGAGATGAAAATGTTGAGGTTTGCTATGAGAGTGACGAGAAAAGATAAGATTGAAAATGAGTACATCAGGAGTAGAGTTAATGTAGAACGGTTAGGAATGAATATGAGGGAGGGCAGGCTGAGGTGGTATGGACATGTCATGAGGAGAGACCAGGAGTACGTAAGAAGAAGGATGATGGAAATAGAGTTATCGAGAAAGAGGAAAAGAAGGAGGCCGAAGAGAAGATTTTTAGATGTAGTGTAAGAAAGTATGTGAAAGTTGGTGCAAGGGAGAAGAACATTGAAAACAGGACGATTTGGAAAAACATGATACGCTGTGGCTACCCCTGATTGAAGGGAAAACCCGAAAGAAGAAGAAGTTTGCAATGTAAATAGAACAAGTAAATTTTGACTAGTCAATACACAACCACCCCCTAATTTCATTGCTTTCTCTTGGTAACTTGATTGTGTCATTCAACCCTATGGCAAAATTTACCTGTTGTGCATTTGCTTTAATGGATTATTACGACCAGTTTATTGCTCAACCAAATGATGAATCTGTGCGTGATGCGGCTTCGTACAATTTGCACAAAAAATACAAATATTGCTTTTTTGTGCCAAGTACATCAAAATAAAGTGATGTTAGCTGGAACACCATTTTAAACATTTTTTTTATGACTTTTGTTGCCAATAACAGAATCGTTTTTTTTTTTTAAATAACGATTAAAAATAACTTAATCGCACACTATTCTTTTGTTGTTGTATTATTACACTATTTTCGTATAGTTATTTATTTGATTGCGTTATGGAAAAATGCATTGCATTTGTTTTTGTTGCTTTACATTAAAGTTATTGAATTTTCTCCCACTTATATATTTCTTGCAATGATAAGTGCTTTATCTTGTTACGTTAAATTGTGTAATGTGAACTGTTGGCCTAATTTTAATTTTTACAAAAATTTTTACGCTTGGCATTACAACTGAAACGATTTATAACGAATAAATATTGCTTAATTTTAACTCGCACAAAAAATACATTATGACGTCACAATAAGAATGTTTAGGGAAAAAATAACCCAAAATAAAAGCGTACACGTCATCCGGGTACTTTATTAAAAAGTCAAATATAGTTTTACGTTAAAAAGAGAAAAAGAATTTCAGAAATATTACACCGGCCTGATAATTTTTTCGCTTTAATGTAAGATGTCCGGCCGTATTAGGCCGTGAGGTACCGGCAAATTAGCCAAAACTAACTCCCCCTCACGCTTCTTCTACTTTTTTCTCGCTCACGCTTTAATATTTCCTCATAATGGAATAAATAAAATTTGAAGACGAAATGTACTCTGTCCCACTCTAAGTTTTTCGTCATCACATTACCCTTGTTTATTGCCATAGATCAGCGTTTCTCAAACCATGGGTCGCGACCCAAATGTGGGTCACCAAGACTATGCGGATGGGTCGTGAAAAGTTGTATCTACAATTACTTTTAGCCAAACGTACAATCAGTTTACACAATTCGATTGCCACAAATAGAATAACAGCACTTCTCAATTGTGTCAGTAACTTTTAGACGTTTATAGTAAAAAAAACGCCTTGTTACATTATGTTATCCCTGACCAGGGGTCGGGAACCTATGGTTCGCGAGCCAGATGTGGCTCTTTTGATAACAGCATCTGGCTCTTTTGTTGTCAAGCGTAAATTACCGCAGATAAAAGAAAAAGATCTGCGCACACAAGATTTCAAAAGTAAAGACCTTTTTTTTAAGACCAAAATCCAGAAATCAGAGTCAGATTGATGGTGAAAACCTTTTTTTTTGACCACTACGTTTTTGAGACGAAAATCAAAAAATCAAAATAAGTTTTCTCACGAAAAATTTCTGCCCACACACATACAGCAAAAAATTAGAGGAACATTGTTGGCTCTCATGGAATACATTTAAAAATATGTAGCTTTTATGGCTCTCTTACCCAAAAAGGTTTCCGACCCCTGATAAATACATAACAATTTCGTGTTGTTTCAATATGCCCTCACTCAAATTTATTTGGGTCGCAGTCATATTTGTAGATCGTTGTTTTTAGCGATTTTGGGTCGCAGAGAAAAAGGTTTGAGAACCGCTGCCATAGATACATCCTTTACTTTTCTCCTAACTTCACAGAATAAGACTCAAGAAAGATTTTTTTGCAGCCCCTACCAACACTTTTAAATTTTATTTATTTCCTCAAGGAAACCCTCCATTGTGACTACACTCAACTTGTTAAATTTGGTCGCTTTCTCTCTCTAAATATTTGTCTGCATTTTGGGGCGTGGCGAAAGTTCTTCCATACGTCATTTCCAAAACGGGGTCGTATGACAAACGTTACTCAATAAAAATAATGAGAAGCAAGAAAATAATAAGCAAAATTAAAAAAAAATTTTTTAATGTTAGTTGTATTACAGGGAGGACTCTTGCTTGTCAGGATTTAGGACAGCGGGCAACCAACCTTTAAAACTTCATAGACCACTAAATGTATATTTTTTTATTTGGCAAACCACCACTACAAATTAAGAAAAAAAGCGACTGGAAGTATATTTGTGAAATAATATTTAGGTAAAAAACAAGTGAAAACTAGAAAAAGATTTTCACTTTTAAAATCATCTGGAATATATAAAGACTCACGGGTAAAAATAGAAGGTTTTTGGACTCGGATTGATTGGAGTCCTCCAACTAGCGGACTTATTACCTTGTTCAACTCTATTTTTTTTCTAGACTACTGGTTGTCGGCGATTGATCTGTGATACAAGAATTCAAATCTCTGAATTATTCATCGATCAAGTTCGCTATTTATGTAGGCATACATTTTCAGTTATCACAATCTTTTAGATAAGTATTTATATTTATATTTTTGTGTTCGTAAGACAATTGAAGCTCAGCCAAGCAATTAAGCTGTGTATTTCCCATCACAAACCGGTCGTTAATCAACTTATTGAGCTGTGTTGGTTTGTTTATGTTGTAAAGGATGACATTAACTAACCATACTATAATCAGTCTTTCTAAAGTTAGGCTTACCATACGTCCCAATTTTTAGGTTTTGTCCCTTTGTCCCACCAATTTTAACAGAATTCCCATCAGAAGTCCAAGACAGGCTCGAAGAGAAGACCTGCTTTTTTAAGAGAATACTACTTTTTAGGGACGAAAGTCATGAAATCCGAGACAGTTACACAGAGAAGAGCTTTTTATATTTTTTAGAGAACACCTATTTTTAGGGACAAAAATCAAAAATACTGAGAGTGATTTGAAGTAAAGACCTTTTTTCTTTAAAGAATAGAACATTTTAAGGACAAATTTTTTTCTATTAACAAGCGTTCCGGTTTGCCCCTTCTAAAATATGGTACACTTGCAAACAAGTCAAAGTACACTTGCAAACAAACTATTTTTAACAAGTGCAAAGTATTCTCAAAAGAGATCACAATGTAACCGATTAAATGTACGTAATTTCAACGAGTTAAAATTACATTAACAGTAATTAAATTTAAAATTTTAAATAAGTAATGGAACAATAAAATAAACAAGTCATTAAAGTTAATATTACAATAAAAGTACATTAACGAGTTAAATTACATTAATAAAATTACATTAACAGTAAAAACTTCTTTAACTTGTGGAAATTACATTTAATCGGTTTCATTGAGACCTTTTTTGAGAATACTTTGTACTTGTTCAGAATTGATTTTTCACACGTCCTATCCGGTTCGGCATGGATCCTTTTTAAATGTATTTCACATTAATTGTGTTGATTTACTTATAGTAGCGGTTCTTGATTCTCAATAAACTATTTTTGTCACATAAAACACTTTGAAATTTTTAAACTGCAAAGAAATCTTTATGGCTAACTTGATTTTAACACTAACTAAATCACTCATTCTAGAAGCAATTAAACAAACTGTATTAAGGCTCCGGTGAATGTACGTTTGGCTTTAACTGTTGTTGCTTCCATCCGGAAAAGACACGGGAAATTTAAACATGTGTTTGAATCATCTTTTGACTATATCAACATCGAATCATCATATTTCAAATATTTCTTGGTAATCGATTAAATCAACCTGCTCAGAAACGTTTGCGGTGAATCAAAAAGTTATACTTTTGCAACTCATGCGTAAAGTCGTAAATCACGGAAGCATTTCATTCATTAAATCATTTAGATAGTGGTAGTCCAGGTTCTTCATAACTGCAAGACTAAAAAACAAAAATATAAGACCAAGAGAAGTTTCAAAACGCCAGTGAAAACGTTTTTTTAGTTCTGACTTAACTTTTAAACAAATTTTACTGTATTTATTTAAAAAGTATAGGAAACGCTATGGACTTGGGCAAGGTTGTTTCGTGGCATGAATTTATGCGAGATCTTTAACAATAGTTGTTTACAACAAGTATTTAGCATTTAACTTCATTTAATAATTGCAGACGACATGATCTTCCGACAATTGTCTATATGTTTATATCACGCATAGGTCACGGAAACGTTTTAAACATTTAAGCTGTGGGATATCGTGTAGTAGAGCATCGATAATAGTGATGTCACGGATACAAAATTTTGTGTCTGCATTCCGCAAGTAATTTTTATTTGTGACACCGCATTGCACTGAACCGCAAAATTGTTTCAAAAATTCACACCGCACCGCGCTGCACCGCAAATCATATATTTAAATAGAAAATTTTTAGACATCTTTTCCTTTTTTTAAAAAGATGTTTGTTCAAGCAATACTCACAGTTGTAGTTATCAAAGTAAGCCCTTTACATTTCAGATTCAGCAATTCAATAGCTACTGCAATAATCTTGTTATATCATTGGAAGACGTTTTAAGCACATTACTACTCTGCTTGGCATCCCAGCAAGCAGCCTTAATTCAGTAATATCTCTAAAGCTAAAAAACAAATAAAAAATTTCAACCCAACAGCAATATCTTGGCATTTTCAAAAGCTGATAAAGATAATTGCAAGATATTTGCTCTTAGTATTATACCCTCAATGTTTTCCTGCACGTAAAAAGATAAATAGAGAAAATATATTATCTCTTTTTTGGCAAACACAAATCTTGCTCACTATCAAGTTTATTTTTTGTAATGTTTTTTGCTTGGAATTTGAAAAAGTAACCACTCGAGCATGTTGCATAAATTACTTAGTTTTTTTAACCATAAAATCTTTACCAAAGCCCTTGATATACATTTGTGGTCAAAGCAATGGTTGTTGTCATGCTAAGCTATTTTTTACAGCTATAATAGTACATCAAATTCTTACAAATAACCTTTATTAAACTATATTAAAATAAGTATTATACATTCAATTTAAGGCGTAGTTAACTACCATTAAAAATTACATTCTGAAAGAAATCACGAAAAATCAGATACAAGAACATTAAATCATTAATAAGTTCAGTTAAGATCAATTTTTATTCAATTCATTTGATTTAAATAATGCTACCCAACTAATCATTGCAGCTAAATAGACTTTTCAAAGTTAAATCTGCTAGTGTGTTGTTAAAGTATGTTACATAATAGCTTAATATACAATTGCAACATGAAGAGAAGACAATGTAATTTTAATGCATTTATACAAATTTTTTTTTTCAAAGGGCCTTGATTTCTTCACTTTCTTACACAAAAATAGGTCTTAAACTGTCGTATAAGATTAGCAACTGAATTACAAACTCCTTTTTTGCAGTTCGTAAACAACTACTTAATGGTGTTTTAGCTTTTACATTTTTTCAAAGTATTTTTCCAAATGCAACACGTTAATACTGTGGCGTATGTATTTTAAACTATTTTAACAGTTTCTAACATGGTTTAAAAAGATTTTCTTTATCTCCATTAACACATTTTGTATGACCCCAAATTTAAATTGGCTTTTGTTAAATCAATTAAACTAAGTTTACCAATTTTTAACTTTTTTTGTAATATATAAAGACTGCTTTAAGCTGTTAAACTTTGTCATATGCTAAGAATATTATTGTAGTACTTTTTAATGCTCTACTGAAATCATAATTTATGTAGTAGCATAGAAGTAGCATTTAAAAGTATAAAGATATTCAGACACCACCAGAAAGACTTTAAAAAACTCATTTAAAAAATACTACAGAGAACTTTTCAGTTAAACTTTTAAAAAAATTAAGAAACATCTGCAAGTTGCCAAAATTAATTATTGAAGTCTAATTACTTATTAATGATTGGCAACTTCAATTCTATATTGAAAGGATTTTCAAAACTCATTCTACAGTTCTATGTCTGATTTTATAATCTGTTTTTTTGTTTTGCTTAAATTAGTACTTCCTATATAAAAAACAATGACGTTTAAAATTTTGTTAAAGTAACACAATAGGCTAATTTGTAAAGAAGTTTTATTTAGCTAAGTAACAATAATTGGTTCTCAATCACTATTAACCGAGTTCAGTTGATTACTTTTTAAATTTTAGAAAGTCCCCGAAAGCTGCGAGGTTAGTAACGGCGAACAGTGAACAAAACCCTTAAAAATGATTAGAAAAAAGCTGAGACTTTGTTTTGATATTGAATAATCGGCTAAAAGGTATAAAATCATGCAAATGCCAAATTGATTAAAAAAGTGGGGAAGCTTCACATACTGTAATTCAAGTTTATCTTTAAAAGTTCACATTGCTTATTCTTAATAATATTTTTTACAAGCCGTTCTCTGCTGTACAATTAGATTCCATTGCTTTCTTTAGGTTTAACAGCAATTCACCTTTCTCTTTATTGATTTCAATTTCTTTCATATTTCTTTTTTGTTTTTGGCTACTTTACGAGCTATTTATATTATTTAATTACCGGTACTATGGAAAGAGGCTATTCAGTTGATTATGCACCTGACACTTTGCTTTCTGTGATTGGATTAATGAAGGGGAAGCAACTAAATCGGCAACCCAAGCAATAACATTATGCAAAATAAGATTTGTTTAAAATTTAAATGTAAACTTTTCATAATTTGCACGCTGCGCGGCGCGGTACGCGGCAAGATTCTCCAAAAAAGGTTACTACGCTGCATGGCGCGGTTGGCATCACTAATCGATAAACTTACTGACATTTTTCCACTTGAAGTAAAAATAATAAAATTCGCGAAGCCTAATTTATTTTACTCAATGTCGTTGCAGAACATTGCATTTTTTTCAAACTTTTTCACAAAAATTTTATTTTTTCAACGTTGCTTCAAAGGCAGCTTTAAATTACAATTATTTCATATCAAAGTGAGATGTTTGTTGCTTCCAAAGACCGCCTAGCAGCGGAAAATACCGTTAAGTGTCTTTCTTAAAGAAGTTGTGATAATGCAATTGTTTTAATAGAAGTTGTGATATACAATAATACAAGTTGTGATAATACAATTGATAAAATTGGTTTATATTTAAATTTGTCAAAATGCTGCTAAATTATGGTGATTACTTGAAAGTTTTCAAACATAAATACGAAGCTTGATAAAGTTATTACCCAATCTTGTTCCGAAGTTGAACCATATCACTGCGCCAATATTGCTTCATACAGTTGGAAAGTAGTTGTAAACCTACGTCTTTCACACGTAAAAAAATTATTACTTTAATCGATAGGCTACTATCCATTCAAGAAATATGATAAATCTATTAATCATTCGCATAGCGTTTAAATCAGTGATGGCAAAACTATAACACGAGTGTCACTAGTGACACGCGAAGAGATTTCGTCTGACACGCTAGTGAAAAGTTAACAGGAAATTTTCGGAGGTCCCTAACACGAGCATTGCGTCACAAATAATGACTGTAGTTGAGCTGATATCCCATATTTTGCCTTGTTGTTTTCATTCTTTTACTCAAGAAAACCTTGTTTATGCCATTGTCGTTTATCGTTTTTGTGATGTAATAATTGAGTATCACTTGGTAATTTTATTGTACAGGCTTTAATCAAAGTTCCTATAAACAATAACTATTTATAGGAACTTTGGCTTTAATTATCCTTTCACTTAAAGATTTAATAGTTTTGTGATTGCATCCCTCTTAATCTTAATGAAGAGAAAGAAACGAAGTAATAAAAATTTCCAAGAATGCTGGACTAACCAGTTTGGCGTAATTGAATAAGAAATTGCAAAGCTCTTTCATTTTATATGATGAACAAGTTGTGAGCAGAACCTCGAATGTAAAAAGACTGGTCCGAACGATTAACTTTGAAAACTTCATTTTCCGTTGCATAATAGCTCGTAAAAACATTGAGTCAATTGGCGCTTGTGACGTAACAGATGTTACAAGTTGGCCACATTTAATTCTTATTCTAGCATTCCTTTTTCAATGCGTTTCCTTCGAATAAGCAACTTAGAAATTTATAGTTCAGTTTTTAACTAAAGAGAAATATTGGAACTGTTGGTTTATCTATTTGAATAAGTTGAATTGTAAAAGTAATTGAAATAATTAAAGAAATTGAAGTGAATTATATTGGAAATTAAATTAAATAGTTAGACTGGACTATTTGGCTGTTTCTTTTCACAGTACAGCTATTCCCAAACAGTTTAGTTTCTGTGGCTGTCGCAGACTCCACGTGCGTCAGGAACATAGAAAAAGATAAATTTCTAAATGAGATAAAATTATATCAAGATAAAATTTCTGAAAACTCCAGTTAAAAACGCAAAGCAATAGCAAGTTCTGAAGAGTGAAGATTCAATCCGCTTTTCTCAAATTCACACTCGCTAGCTGGAAGAAAGAAGCCATCTTACCAGCAGCTGTCAATCAAGCAACTACAATCAAAAAGCAAGCATAACGAACAGTAGGATAATTGTTATTAATTATATTATTAACCTACTTGATTAACTATATAACAAATTTTGCGTTGTATTAACTGGCAAACTGCGTGATATATTTATATTTATTTCACCTTTTCAAGTTATAATTTATTTACCGTCGTGTAAAGTAATTTTCATTCCTTACTTACAAATTAATATGGCTGAAGGGTCTAGCCCAAAGCAGTCGCTTATGTCTCGGGACGTTACCGATGATAGTCAAAAGGAAATGCGAAATCACCGTGCTAAAGTACGGGAATTAATGTCCGCTGGCGAATCTTTTATTGCGACACTTAATGAAAGTACGGGTTACGAAAATGTTGCCCTTATTAATGATAAGTACCATGCGCTCGATGCCGAGATACTTGCGTGTCAGGGGCAGGCGTCTGGGGAAGGTAAAAGCGAAAGTCAGGGGATATACAATCGTTTGGGAGCACTGAGACTGAATATCATAGATGTTTATCAGAAATGGCATGCTAGCGTTCAAAACAATAGTGGGCTCACTCCGCTAGACATTGAAACACATTCATCACAAAATCAAATGCTCTCGAACACTAACACAAACATGCCAAACATCGAACCCTCAGACTCTGTTAGCAATGTTGGTTGTGGCAGCTTAACAAGTCGCACATCCTCGCAACTAGCCAGAAAACAAATCTCACTGCGGCTTAAAAGACAAAAAGCTGAATTACAGGAAAAACAACGGCAAATTAAATTTGAGCAGGAGTTTCAACAAAAACAACAGCAAATTGAATTCGAGCGGGAGTTTCAGCAAAAACAAAACCAAATTGAATTCGAGCTCAGACAGGCTGAACTAGACGCCGAGGAGCAAATGTTGCACTTATCAAATCCAAACTCCGTTGTAAGTGCTCGTTCACGAAATCAACAAACGGTTTGCAAGCCACTTCCCCATACGCAACCTAGGAAAAGGCTTTGTGACGTTACACCTGAACACACAGAAGAATTTGCTAATGCTCAACCACATGCTCAATTATACAAACCCCTAGTGGAAAGTATTGCTAACACAAAGTCTACTCCACTGCGAAACTACAGAGGGTACTCTACACAGCACGACCCTTATTCACAGAATAGGCTTTCAACACTTAAAAATCAAGAATTCCAAGGAAGCCCTCACAGTAGTAATTCTTCACATATTGCCCTGCAAGAATACCATATTCTATTAGAGGAGGCTCGTGAAATCAGATACTCTGGTCGCAACCTTCCCTTCATCTTTTTCCAAAATCAGATAAGAGAACTGATTAAGCGATGTCCCATTTCACACCGTAAAATGGATCTTCTCCGTGCTTCCTGTCAGGAAGGCGCGCGAGAAGCCATTTCGGCTCTGGTGCCACCTGTACCAGGTTGGGATATAGACACACAAATCACGCGAGCCCTGGAAGGACTCAGACTTCGCTATGGATGCTGCAGTTTTCTTTGTGAACCACTTGTAAGGCAAATTCGTTCAGGAGCAAAATTACCCCGTATGGATGCAGGAACCTTAGAGAAACTAATCTCTGACCTTAACGACTGCGAACTGTATGCCAGGGCCCACCAACAAATGCACAGTCTTGACAGTAACTTTATTGTCGATGTGGGTGAACGACTCCCTTACAACTTTAAGAAGCAGTACACATATTTCTTACATGATAACTTTGGCAGCACGGAGCAACCATCATTCGACTCTTTCAAACAATTCCTTAACAGAGAGCTACAGGTTGTTAAAACAACTTTTGCAGAGCGATTTTTGTGCTCTTCTGACAGAGGAGAGAAGAATCGATCTACGCAACGGGCTAAAGTACATCACACAAATGTCTAAACAAAAACGGGAAATTCGGGGACAACAACGTCTATAATAACAAGATCAGCACCTGCAGCAAGTGCACCAAGTGAAGCATCTAAATGGCAACAATCTCCTAGGTGTTTCATGTGCTCCACTGAAACATCAGAGAAACGGCACTTCTTATACAATTGCGATAACTATCAACGTTTGACCCCAGAAGAAAAACGAAACGCTATTATTCAGGCTCATCGTTGCCTTAATTGCTTGCAGTCTCACTCTGTAGAAGATTGTAAGTTTCCTTGCAAATGTAAGCACTGCAAACAACGCATGGCAGTGCCTAAGCATACTACTTCACTACACGAAATATATAATACGTCCTTTCCCACATATCCCAGCGAAAATGTCAGCTCTACTGAAAGGGTGGCTGTTGGGGCCGCCTCACTCCCATCTTATAATCAAAAGGCTAGTACCTCAGTAGTGAGGAAGATAGAGGCACAACAAACAGGTATTTTGACACGTATATCTGCTGTACAAATAAGCAACCCATGCATAGGAAAAAATATCTTGGTTTATGCGCAGCATGATCCTGGGTCACAAGTGACACTAATATCTAAAACACTATTGGAAGAACTCGATCTTGTGCCTGTAGGAAAATCACAAATTACCTTACATACAATTTCATCCAGTGAAACAAGCGAGCTGGAGAATGTAGTGTTCAACCTCAAATCACTACACAATAACAAACACTTTCTTGGGCTGCAGGCATTGGTAGTCTCACCATGGTCTGATGAGGGCTACACTCTGCCTCACTGTCAGGATTTGACGGAGTACCCACAATTTGATGATGTCGTTCCATACATGATTCCTGAGCGTTCGGGTGTTGATGTTCTGATAGGTCTTGACAACTCTGCCTTAATGAGGGTTTTACAAGAGCGAACTGGTAATGAAGGCGAACCTCATGCTATTGAAACCCCACTCGGGTGGATAGCATCTGGAGGAAAATTCCAGAAAGGAATGAATTGCCAAACTCACAAAATTTCTGTAAGTGACAATATCAGAATTAAAGAATTAGAACAACTTGTTCGTGAATTCACAAAAGAGGACGAGGTCATACAGCCCTCGGTAAACGACAAAAAAGCTCAACAACTAGTCGAAGATAACATTAGAGTCATTGATAGTCGATATCAGATACCTGTTCCTCTAAAGGAAGACTTCCATAAACTGCCAAGTAATTACGAATTAGCTAGAAGACGTGCTAATGGACTGCGCAAGCACATGTTACGACAACCTGACCTACAATTATCTCTTGTTAATGCCATTCAAGAACTTAAAGAGAACAAATTCATTATGCTCGCTGAAGAAAACACGGATCAGCAAACAAACTATCTCCCATACTTTATTACAAATCAAGCAAAACCCAGAGTTGTCTATGACGGCTCTGCTAAGTGGTCGGGGTGGTCCATCAACGATTTTATTTATTTTGGTCCTGACATGCTTAACATTCTGGCCCATGTTTTAGCAAGATTTCGCATAGGAAAATATGCAATAATGGCAGATATTACCAAGTGTTTCTTTCAAATTCTTTTACCTGAACACCAACAGAATTTATTTAGAATCCTGTGGTACGACAATGATGACATTTTAAATGGAAAGCTTAAACCATATAAATTTACTAGACACGTCTGGGGTGTGGTCAGTTCTCCATACATCGCTTGCCGTAGTATAAGAGAGATAGCCAAGGAAAATCCTACCAATGCCAGTAACCCCACTCTACACGCGATTCAACATTGCATGTACATGGATGATCTTCTAGTCAGCACAGACACCCTAGAAGAAGCCGAAACCATAGCCACTGAGTCTATCAATCTTCTGGCCAGCCGCGGTTTTCAACTTGTGAAATGGACTGCAAACCAAGCGGCCAAGTCCGTCCTTGCTAATGTAGATAAAAATAAACTGGCATCATCCGTCAGAACGATCGACCTGAAAAAAGATGAGGACCCACTTCCACAATTCAAAGCAGTAGGTTGCATTTGGAATGGTGAACAAGATACTCTGAAAGTCGAGTTTGGCTTTCATCTGCTCGACAAATATACTCGACGAGTTATGTTAAGTCAAATCAGCCAACAATATGACCCACTGGGATATACTGCTCCTTTTCTCTTGAAAGGACGCCTCATTCTGCAACAACTCGCTGTGGATCAGTTGAGCTGGGATGAACCCGTCCCTGCAAAGCATGAGAGAGCGTGGAAAGATTGGAGTCAAACACTTCTTAAATTAAAAGAAATCTCTATTCCCAGATGGTACTTTGCAAATGCTCCACAGGTTAAAGTTACCGTTGAAACTCTTTATGAGCTGCATGCGTTTTCGGATGCATCCATGGAAGCGTACGGTAGCGTAATCTACCTTCGTAGAATCATTGATAATCATGCCCATGCGGCGTTTGTTTATGGAAAAAGCCGTGTAATTTTGATACATCAACAAAACTGGCCTATAGCAAGAAAAGAGCTGGTAGCTGCTGTGATGAGTGCAGAACTCATGGCAAGCGCTGCTAAAGCTTTAGGATTACCACACTACTCTCGACATTTTTGGTGTGATTCTAAAGTAGTTCTTCAATGGGTCACTAACCCTAATCTGAGATTACCAAAGTTTATTTCACGTCGTCTGGAATTAATACGCCGAGTCTCTTCCTCAAATGATTGGCGTTATTGCGAAACCGAAAGTAATCCAGCAGATGTGGCCACGAGACCTCTAGCTAACAAACACTTTGAAACCCGCACAAAACTTTGGATCGAAGGTCCACAATTTCTTCATTTGCCACCTGATAAATTCAACGTAAACAGTATTCCTTTAACTGTACGTGATGCTCGAATTGAATTGAGAACAACTTTTTGCAAAGAACCAAAGGCAACACTCACTCGTGTAATACAGACTTCACCAAACTTGTACACTCTGAAAAAGAGGTTGGGATACCTTGCTGCCTTTGTAGAATTTGTGATTGCAAAAGCAAAGAAACTAGAGTTTCATAAGCCACGCTTAAACGCTATATATCTTGAAAAAGCATTACACTCTACAGTGCTATATGTGCAGCGAGAATGTTTCTGCACAGTTTTCGACAGCTTGCAAGCAGAATCTCCTGACTCTTTGGAAGATGCAATCAAACGGCTAAACGCTAAAACGTTATCAAATTCTGAACGCAGACACCTTAAAGATTTACGCTCAATCCGTTGTCTTCGCCCCGCTGCCTTTCCCGATGGAACACTTCGAATCGAAGGAAGATTGGGAGAAGCTGATCTTCCCACAGACGCAAAACATCCTGTCATTCTCCCATCACGACACCCACTTACTAGGTTAGTGATACTGAATTGTCACCAAGAAATTGCACATGCAGGGATTCAATACACTCTGATGCTGACTCGCCAAAAATATTGGATTATAAAAGGATTGTCTAGCGTCAGGCATTATTTAAATCAGTGCAACGCTTGCAACTTGCAAAAGGCGAGGCCCGTTCGTCAACTTATGGCGGACCTCCCTGCTTCTAGGTTGGCTGCTCACAATAAGCCCTTTTTTAATACTGGCTGTGATTACTTCGGCCCATTGCCATACAAAGAAGGCCGAAGTGAAAGGAAAGCATGGGGTCTACTTTTCACCTGCTTATCAACCCGTGCGATTCACGTTGAACTAGTCACTTCTCTTGACTTGAGCAATTTCATAATGGCCTTTTCTAGATTTGTAGACCTGCGAGGTTCTGTATCTAGTATGTACTCGGATAATGGAACTACTTTCAAAGCCGCCGCCCACGTGCTGCCCGAACTTCTTGAGGCAGACAAACTTCAGTCGTTTTTTAGGAAAAAGAAAATTTCGTGGGAATTCATTCCACCATATAGTCCCTCTCAAGGTGGCGCTTGGGAGTCCCTTATAAAGGTGTTCAAACGCACACTCATACAAGTCACTAAGTTTCCTAGAACACCTACCTTGGTTGAACTGCAAACATACATCTGCAATGCTACGCGCATAGTTAATGATCGTCCACTGACACCTCTTTCTGACGATCCGCGTGATTACACTGCAATATCACCGTCTTCACTCTTGACACCTTTAAATGATCCACACACACCGCTTGGACAACCACACAATAAGGATCATCTCCGACGCGATTATAGATACAACATATCACTTGCACAACAGTTCTGGGAGCGTTGGATAAGATTTTACCTTCCCCTTCTCCAAAAACGTAAGAAATGGTTAACGGTTGCTGACAATCTCCACGTTGGGCAGATGGTGGTAGTCGGGGGTCCGGGTGACTTCAACAAAAGGGGAAATTATAGGCTTGGACGTATCTCAGAGGTCCTCCCACAAATGCGAAGGGGCAAAGCCTTGGTACGTCGAGCTAAGATTGCAGTATCGTCTTGTGATTGTAATGGTAAACCCGTTGTTACGTATATTGATCATGACATTTCGAAAATTGCGCCTTTGGAATTGGAGTAATGCTATGTGACATTATTGTGGTCGTTTACGAAATCACTTATACAGTATTGTACATACACGCTTTGACAGTTTTGTTGCATCTTGTTTAATTGCCTTTTCATTTATCGTATACGTATATGCCTAGAACTTAACTGTTGTGAATTCTTTGTGTTACTTACCTTGTTTGTAAATTTGATACATCGTTCTCCCCCTTGTTTAGTTGTTTTACATTTTGTATGCGCTGATGCCGACACACATAATGGGGGCCGCCTATGGTCCGAACGATTAACTTTGAAAACTTCATTTTCCGTTGCCTAATAGCTCGTAAAAACATTGAGTCAATTGGCGCTTGTGACGTAACAGATGTTACAAGTTGGCCACATTTAATTCTTATTCTAGCATTCCTTTTTCAATGCGTTTCCTTCGAATAAGCAACTTAGAAATTTATAGTTCAGTTTTTAACTAAAGAGAAATATTGGAACTGTTGGTTTATCTATTTGAATAAGTTGAATTGTAAAAGTAATTGAAATAATTAAAGAAATTGAAGTGAATTATATTGGAAATTAAATTAAATAGTTAGACTGGACTATTTGGCTGTTTCTTTTCACAGTACAGCTATTCCCAAACAGTTTAGTTTCTGTGGCTGTCGCAGACTCCACGTGCGTCAGGAACAAAGACATTGCGAAACAAATCACAAGTGGCTCTTAGAAAAAACTAAAGAAAAACCTAAACAGCCTATACAGCAAGAGTTGAGAAAAAAACTGTTCAATCTAAAAGTTTGATGAGATTCATCAATGGAAATTCAGATTTGGTTTCAGCAAGTTTCAGTCTTTCACGCAGTATTGTTTTGCATGAAAAACCTTTTAATAAATAATAATTTTAAAAAATATTTGAACCTATTATGTGAAGTAAATTTTGAATGTATTGTACTCATTTTTTAAAACATACTTACGTAATAATTCTTTCTACTCATTTTTTAAAACATAATTACGTAATACTTCTTCTTTCAGCCTTTCCCTTTTGTAGAAAATTACCAACGCACGTGTTTGCTTTATTTTCTTTGCGTTTCTGATCATAATTTGCGCATGCACTCGCCAGGGTTGCCAGATCCCAGTGATAGAATAAAGCCTAAGGAGGGAATAAAAAAAGCCAAAAAAAGCCAAACAATTTCACCAGCTGGAAAATACGTTCTCTAAAAAAAAAAAAAAGGTCTTCACTTCCATTCCATGTAGGACTTCCCTGTCCCAAAGTCATGGTGTTCTCTAAAAAAAAATGTCGGACTTCCCTATTTTCGTCCCAAAGTCATGGTAATCTCTAAAAGGTTTTCTTTTAAAATCTGTTTATAATAATATAAACAATGAAAAAAAGCAGATATTTTGCAAATTTGGCAAAAAAAGGCAAAACGCCAAACTGAAATTGTGACGCCAAAACTGTTTTTAAAAAAATCCAGATTTCTTAAATTTGGCGTCAAAAAAGCCAATCTGGCAACCCTGGCACTCGCTGCCAGCGTCTTTTTTGTTTTACGCTTTAATTTAGTTAATCTCATCTCGGAGCATTTTCTGCAGCGCGTTCATTTAGAGCTGGCTTTGTTGCGTTCTTGTTCACACTTCTCAATCTGTGAGGCGACCAGCAGCAATTGGTGGCGGCTGGCTGAAGTCTGAGTAGACTTAGTATTATTTGTTGTACCCTGTTTGGATTGACTCTTCTCAAACTGTGAGGCGACCAGCTGCAGTATTTGTGGGCGGCTGGTTGAAGTCTTGAGTAGACTTAGAGTAGTTTTTGATAATCCCCCTGAGTCGGCACCGACGTGAACTGCTCTGTAAGACAACTATGTGTTTTCTTTTTGTGTTTAATTTTTAGTTCGTTTTATTTATTTACAGATTACCACTTTTCAACGCTTCTTAATGCTTCAGTTCATTATTTATTTTCATTAAGATAATTTCCTTGGTTATTTTTGATTTTTCATTTCATCGAAGCCGGAAGCGCGTTAATCGACTATTCACTGCGGCAATCGGCAACTTCAGCGCCGTTTACCGTTACACCTTTAACTAGGGGTAGCCACAGCATTTCCACAGCGTTCTGTTTTCAATATTCTTCTCCGTGCACCAACTTCCCCCATATCTTCCTTCACTACATCTGGAAATCTTCTCTTCAGCCACCCTCTTTTCCTCTTTCCAGGTAACTCCATTTCCATCACCCTTCTTCCTATTTTTTATTTATTTATTTAAATTAGACTCACGATCCACAACAGAAAAAAACAAACAAACAAAACAGCAAAAACTGCACAGAATAATTCAAATTCAAAAATTAAAAAAAAACTTTTTTAAACAGTACTGTCCATATAAAATTAACAACAAAACAAATGTACACGTTAGAAAAACAACCATTATGAAAAACAAAAAAGCATGTGCCTATAATGAGTAAAAAATTGACTATCAAAAAAGCAATAAGTGTTCATCATGTTGGTAGCAAGGAAGTTGGAGGAGATAAGGCAGCGATTAATAAAATTGTACAAAGTTTTTCTCAAAAGAGCTTCAAAAGTAGGTATATGATTTATAACTTCTAATTCACGCGCGCTTGTGTATTTAGGTAGGTTGTGTATCATCCTATAGCAATCAATGTAGGCTACACGAATACTGTGAAAACTTGATTTTAGGTATTTACTCCACAGATGCGAACCATAGAAATTTGTACAATATGATTTAAACAATAGGTTTTTAACATCAAAAGAACACTGTGAAAAAGCAGATTTCAATTGGTTTGCGGAACAATATAAAAGATCGTACTTGACGATTTATATCATCATCGTCTGTTAATGCTTTGGTTAAATATACACAAAGATATTTAACTTTTTTACTAAAATTCAGCGTTTCGTTACACAAGCGGACTACAGGGACATTCGTGAGGTGAAATGATTTAGGGAGAAATTGCATACACTGAGATTTATTGCTATTAATATTAAAAACAATACCATTTTTATAAGAAAATCTATCACACACATCACGTATATCTGCGTAGTCCTGCAAGGCTAGGACAATATAAAAACCAGCAGGAACACGATTGAGATCTTTTGACAGTTGGTCGATATATACAGCAAATAAGTAAGGACTAAGTATTCCCCCTGTCGCACACCGTTATAGACTCCAAAAGATTGAGACAGTTGAGATCCCCACCTCACTCGCATTTGCTATTGACGATACCAATATTGCAGCAATCGTATAAAACACGGCGGAACACACGCAATAACAGCTTTTTAAACAAGAGTTCATGAGATACTCGGTCAAACGCTTCAGAGGCATCTAAAAATACTAAAAAAATAGGGCTACGCTGTTGAAGGTAAGACGAAATAATGTGCTTGAGCAAGAAGATACACATATCAGTGCCTGTACCACGCTTAAACCCGAATTGATGATCACTAGTTGACAAAAAAGGCTTTATGTGAAATAATATAAAATGTTCAAAAAGTTTTGAAATAGTAGTAGCCACAGCTATAGGCCTGTAATTACCTACATTAGTTGCATCTTTATTTTTACACTTGAGAATAGGAACTATATCAGTAATAAGACAATCTTAAGGAATAAAGCCATGACTCACACATAAATTAAACAAAACGCTTAAAATAGCAAATTATAGGTGTTCAAAAAACTATTTGGTCAATCGGTTAAACTAGATGCGGCATTTAAAGTTGATATCAAAGTTATTTAGCTCGAATTAATTGTGAACTATAAAAAATAATGCTTTCAATACACTCAACTCTTTTGATAATTGTGCAAAGATTATAAAGCTATAGCCTAAGTATGAATATCTACTGTTCCACACTTGTTTGCTCTTCTTCTCAAAAGGTTACATATTGATTCGACTTGCGCATGTAATGCCAGAAGCCACCTGAATTTTTGAAACCGAACAGAAAAAGAAAGTTACAGCGGATGTTTCATAAGATACTAGCATTGTTCGCATATATGTGTCGCTGCTTAACAATCATTGCAGGATATAGATTCGATAAGGTGGAAACAAAGAGACAAGATTGTCGGATCAATACCTATAGCAAAGCTTAAACTCAGGAAAATAAAAACAGAAACAAGTTGAGTTGAAACCGTTTTTCAAACATTGGCCTGTTGGGTAAAATAAGTGTAATTATTGGCATTTGTGATATTATTCAAAGTGTGGCAAATAAACACTCAAATAAGGCGAATTATTAAACTTCAACCCTGTTTTTTTACCATAATACCCCAGTGATAGAATCACAGGAAATCCGTTCAGATTTTTTGTTGAAGATTTTCAAGAAACAGAAAAATATATTCAAAAAATAAAGTTGAATCGTGATTCATGCGCCCTAGATTGTTTAGAGCAGTGGTTCCCAACCGGGGGTCCACAGAAAGATTTTTTGGGGTCCATGAGCTTTGTTTGCATAAGATGAAAACAAAATATTTCAAAATAAAAAACTACAGTACTGGCCGTTGTGTAGTTTGCATCAGACGACAATTCGACAAATCAAGCGCAACTCTACATAAACATAATTATTCAAGTTTTTATTTAAATCAAGTTCAGTGAGACGTTTGACACTGTTTGTTCTTGAGTAGCTTATCCATACAAGGAGAAGTTTCTCACAGAGCACATCTTATATCATCCTCCAGTTCAAGACGGTTTCTGTGTGCAGTTTTGATGAGAAGCATTGTTGAGAAGCCGGACTCGCACCATTATGTCGAAACAAAAGACAAAAGCGAGCGGAGTGCAACTTTAGCAACATTAGGATACGAATCAATCACATGAATCCAGAATTCTTCAACTGTGTTGTCATCTGAAAGGTCTTTGTCTGTGGAATCATTTTGCAGATCAATGAACCCATCCTGCTGCTCATCAGGTATGCTGTCAGCAGAACATCTGAATGAATTTCTTACCAAATTCAGCTCTTTGTCACTTACTTCAGGAAAATAATGCTTAAATTGTTCTTCTAGAGCTGTCAGATGGAAGATGATATTTTCTAGGAGTAGCACTGGCATCTGTTTGTTCCTCATTTCCAGCATCGTTGAAATAGATTCAAACATAGAGTAATTCCCATCCAATACCTTTTTGCTCCAAATTCGAAGCTTGCTTAGAAATTACTTCAATGCATCTACAAATTTGATAATATTAGTGTGTCTGCCTTGCATGAGCAAATTAAGTTTGTTTAATTGCTCAAAAATATCAACAAGATACGCCAGATTCAACTGCCATTCATCATGATCGAGCCATGCCACAAAATCAGTTTTTTCGAGTTTTTCGCAAAATATTTTGATTTTATTCCGAAGTCGAAGGACTCTTGCTGTCTTGCTTCCTTTCGATAGCCAGCGTACTCTTGTGTGAAAAAGAACATTATGTTCAGCTTCTGTTTCTTTACACAGTTCCTTGAAAAGTCTTGTGTTTAAAGTGCTACTTTTGATATAATTGACCAAGTTGATTGACTGTTGAAACACATATTCTGGTAAAGTTTTTGATGCTAAAGCTTGGCGGTGTATCATACAGTGAACACCTTTTACAGCTGGAGCACGATGTTTAACAAGTGCTTGAAAACCTGACCTTGATCCAATCATTGCGGGTGCACCATCAGTGCAAATGCCCCAAAGATTTACCCAGGAGAGATTATTATTCTCAAAAAAAGTAGACATTGTTGTAAGGATATCTGAGGCTTTGGTTGTACTTTCGAGCAGAAAAGAAATTCTTCTTTCAGCTTTTCAGAAAGAATATATCTGACAAAAGCCATAAGCTAAGAACAAGATTCAACATCCGTTGATTCATCCAACTGAATCGAGAAGAGACCAAATGGTGCTGAACAAATTTCTTCTACGTACAACTTGTTTCTTGATGTCTATGCTCACGTCTGCTATTCTTCTTTGGACTGTATTGTTCGACAGTGATATAACAGTTATTTTCTTTTCGGCTTCCTTTCCAAGTACGATTTCAACCATTTTTTCGCACATGGCTTTATCAGCCTCTCTCCAATAGTGTGAGGTTTCTTTTCTTTGGCAATTGCGAGAGATACTGCATAAGTAGCCTCGAGAATCTTTGCATTGGTTTCATGTAACCTTCCATCAGAATCAAGCTTCATACTTTTGAGGGAGCTTCTATGTCTTTCAAAAAAAAGTTCAGTCTTTTTGGGAGTACTTGGAGTGACGAGTTTGCAAATGGAATTTTAGTTTTGAAAGCTTCATAGAGCAATTAGAGAGAACTTCGTAGCAAATCACGCATTGAGGGTTTTCTTCTCCAGCAGTATTTATGTAAGTAAACCCATACTCAATGTATGAATCATTGTACTTTCGCTTCTTGCAGCTCATTAGTGCAAAACATTGCCAATCAACTTTAATTTTCTCTATAATTAAAAATTTTAAACTTGGCAATCTAAATATTAATGTGTAATATTATACTAATGTTTGTAACAACAAATGAGGTGTTTTTTAGTAAATGACTTATACATAGCGGCTATTGTTAGTGAAAACACAATTTGATAATAAATTAAATTTAGATTTATATTTCATATTTACATAGCAAATTGCTTCATTGACCAGTTAACAAAAGTTAAAAGTTAGAATTTTAATATGCGTGCTTTTTGCAGATCAGTGCTCTTCAATCTTTTGGTCATCGCGGAACCTCTAATGTACTGTAGCGTTTGTCACGGAACCGCTACTAACAAAAATTGAGAAATCACGAATTGTTTGCAAGAAAATCAAATATTTCGTTACTACACTTCAAAAAATAATTAAAACACCTTAATAAATAAACAGTTATTACAAGTTTCTTCACTACGAACAAACACTTTTACAATAGTTAACTTAATGCTTTTCAGATCTAAACCGTATGACTACATACCGGTATTACAACTCTCGACAATAACCTGTTGTCACAGCAACAAATTACAACGATATAGCGCGGATTTCCCCTCTCTACCCTCAACTAACTCTGACTTTGAGTTAACTCTAATCATCAATACGGACCTTCCGTCCGTCCCCAAAACACGTATTGACTCTAATCTGTTCGAATAGTGAAGAGCTAAATTTCGGTCGTATACTCGTATACAGTATATAATGCGACCAAAATTGAAATTACAGACGCACTATTAGGTAACAAAGGGAGTTGGCAAATTCAGACGTTTTAAAGTTGTAAATAGGATTATATCACAATTTGCAAACTTGCTATACAAGATTCCATTACTAACTATTTATATACACAAAACACCAGTACATATAAGAAATCAATATACTCAAATAAGAAATGAATACTAGCAATAAACGAAGAACCTTCGCGGTCCCCTCACGGAACACAACTATATGTTTTGCGGAACCCCCGTTAAAGAGCACTGTTCTAGATGACATAGTATGTCTCGAAAAAGCAATTAAGGTGTTCTAAATTACGAGTATGTGGTTAAATCCAATTAAGGCGCTGACCTTTTAAATAAGATTTTGCCCTCATTATAATATTAAAAAGATGCACAACTTTTTTAAAGGGGTTTTTAAATGCATAATATTCGTCTTAAGTCAAGTTTTTTTTACAGCATCTACTATGAAAATCAGCTTTTTAAAACCATTTTGCTTTTAATGTCAAAAAAACTTGTCTTTAAAGAACCTTAATACTCGAAATTTTATTTTGGCCCAAGGTTTTCGGTCATTGTCTGTAATTAAGGAATTATACGTATTATTTAGAGATTAAAATTATATTTAAGAAATTTTCGTTTAATATTAAATTGTAGCCTGACAGTTTGAGTTTCTCTCAGCTATTACACTGTACCCAGGGGCGCCGGAGTTTTTTTTCCAGGGGGGGCAAATTTCAAAAAAAGGGCACTTTTTGTTAAAAAGGCACTCCAACAAAAGTCGATTATAGCAACCATGTCGCAATCAAATTAGCGTATTCTCTAAAAAAAAAGGTCTTCACTTGTAGTCGATCTCCAATTTTCTTGTTTTCGCCCCAAAATCATAGTGTTCTCTAAAAAAAAAAAGAAAGGTTTTCACTTGTAATCGATCTCTGATTTTCCTATTTTCGTCCCAAAGTCAAAGGTCTTTACTCAAAATCGTTCTTTCACTCTAAACAAACATCGCCTCATTCGCCTCACCCAAAATCCATCACTAGCTAAAACTTACGATTTTCGCGACTTTCATTACTGTACCATGATTTACGGATGTCTTTAATTTTAGAAACATCGTTGCATTTGATAAAACTTTCAGGAAAATCATCAAAAGGGTCCATGACATTGAAAAGGTTGGGAACCACTGGTTTAGAAGCTAAAATATAACCTTGAATAAATTCTGGGATTAGCTTTTAATTTTTCAATGATTTTATTGTCGATAGTTAATGGCGTATTTTTCGCATGTCCCGCAACGATGTTCATAAAAGCAAAAATATATATCAACAACAAAGGGAAAATAAACGAATTTTTAACAAAGCAATTTATAACCACTTCATATGTAATTCCACCACCCCCCCACAAAAAATGTGGCATATTGGAACGGCACCGAAACAGGGACGCCGGAAAATTTTTGGCGGAATTGGGGAAAAATTCAAAATAAAGCATTTTTTTGAATTTTTTAATTAAGGTTCATAGCTGTACCAGACGAAAAAAGTTTTGGGGCAATAAAATCTTGCCCAAATTTCATTGACGTTTAACGAATCATGGTTTTGTTTTATTTTACGCAGCTTTTTTGGATCAAAGGCCTTTTGCAGCTAACCAATCTGGTGAAGAGTGAAAAAAACGGTTATTGCTTTCAATGTGTCCAAAATCTCTGTTTTCGTCCCAAATTTAAGGTGGAGACTAAAAAAAATTTCATCACTTTCAATCGATCTGATGTTTTGGTCAAGTTTTTATGATTGTGGGGGCAAGTTTAACTAGATGCTTCTGTAGTACGAATTTCAAAGGGCACTATCTGTCCACCTGTACTTTTCCATTTTAAAAAGGGCAAGGGAAGGGGCAATTTGAATAGAGCAAAAGGGCAAAAAGGCAATTTCCTCCCAGCTCCCCCCTCCGCTTCTGGTCCCCCTGCATAGGCCAGAGTAAAATTCTCGAGAACTTGCGAATACAAACAAATTTTACATTTGCCTGAGTACTAGTCGAAAATAAAGCGTCAAATTCTCATGCATTGAGTTAATCTCGGTGCCCCATTTTCGCTACTCGTACAACAAACCTTCAGCATTTCTTACTTTTTCCACTTTCACTTCTGTAAATCAACATTTTCAAGCGTTGCTTTCTTGAAATTTGATTGATGGTTTAAAATTAAAATTTGCGACGTTAAACATAAAAAATCAAACCCAACTTTAGGTTGATTGTAAATAAAAAAAATATCCAGGCAACGTTGCATAAATTCTTAAGTGTTTTAAATTGTAATTTTTCATTGGTTAAAGTTTTAACTTTTACAACCGTAAAACTGGTTGATCAAATTGAGTTTAGTTTTAAAGCTGTAGGTACTGGGTAACAGAGATTCACTAGAAATTGGAAGTGGTTAATAAAGAGAAAAAGATTAAGAACCAGTGGTATACGTTCTATGTACGCCAGATATAGACAAGGCTTTACTTTTACATTAACTAAAGCAAAAGTTTTTAAACAGCACGTCGTCACGCTAAGTTGCGGTTTTGGGACAAGAGCAAAACATTATGCCTGTCGCACCACAATTAAACTAAAAACCCTGTAAAAATAGTTTGACATGTTAATTATTGCTACAGAAACGAAATATTGCAAATGGAAGCATCCCCCAAATTTTTTAAACAGTTTATAATTTCATCCACTGTATCATTATCATCTTTATTTATGCTCTTGAATTGAAAGTCAATTCAATTCAATTCAATTTTATTTGCAATCAAGGTATTACGTTGAATATTAAGTATTACGTATTCCGGACTTGCAGAAAATGTTGGCGGCATTATTCTTTAGATTAACTGTCTAGCGATTAACACGACCTGCTTTCTGACATGTCAAAAATATTGCTGTCCAGTAAAACAAATTTTTAGTTTCAGTATTTCTAGCTTTTATGTAGAAATATGAATAAAATTTGAAATTGCTTGCTATGATCGCCAAGCAGAGAAAAATGCTCCACAGAATAACAAGAGTAGGTTTTAGACCGTAACCACGTCAATTTACTATCCCTTTTTCTATTCTGTTCACACTGGAATTTTTGTGTAAATATATCTATATCCTCTTTGATGCTGTGACGGAGCTGAAAAGAAAATTGATTGATCAATACGGCGCTCTTTAAACCACGCTGCCCATTCAGTTAGTTTTTGGGCAGCGTTGTTATTGTGGAGTGATTTGACCAACTTAAACAGCTATAAAATCATATTAAGCTTTTAATAAGCCTTTCTGGTAACCACAAACACGTTAGATATTGCATCAATCTGTAAGATTTGTCAAATTAATATTAGGCCTGCATGAGATAGAGACACAATAGCTGGAGAGTTTGTAGGCTTCAGCCATACAACTGATTAAAGTGGAAAAGGACTGGCGCTGCCCTTAAACGGCAAATTCTTTCAACTCACCTTTTTTGGTAACTATTGACATAATATTTATGTACTTAAAATTCAATCCAATAACTATGTGTCACGATATTATGATTTTATTTAAAGTTATCATTTGCATATTATATAGTTACAAAAGCTACTAGCTTGATCATTTTTACACAAATAACACCTAAACGTGTTCAAATTATTAAATTATCAACTTTTACTTTACAGATCATTTTCCATTAACAATGAAAGTTTATTCAAATAAGTGTAAACAAGAATCGGTGATGTACATACGCAGTTTTAAAAATTTTAATCAAGCTGATTTCAGGAATAATGTGGAATAATTATGTAGACAAAATATTGACTTCTCTAAATCCGTAAATAAGAAAGGAAATAATTTACTCCATGTTCTAAATATCTTGAGGATCTTGCGAAAAAAATCATAGTTAATTAAGCGATTGTTTTAATCAATTAAAACTAGAAATAAAATGTTTAATACTTTTAGTAAGCAAAACTTTGCTAACAAAATACTTCATTTGAAGTATAAAAAATACAAAAATCTGCTTACTCGTTTACAAGATCAAGCAAAAATACAATTACTACAGGCATTCATTCTGTGTTAATAAAAATGAATCACTTATACTTCGAAATTTTTAGACAGCCTCGCAGTTGCATGACCACTTTTAATAATCGTGATTTTGACTTGTAAAACCCCTCCATGACAAATCGTTGAGTACGTCACTGCTTGTGTGTAGCCAATCACATACTTAAATACGTAGCGAGCTAGCTTATAGGCTACCAATAATTTTTAAAGGCTGTTTTTAATTGTATTTAAATCATCGGAAAGTCACAGCTTAATATGTTAAATTTTTAATACTTTTTTAATTTCTACCCATTATAATATCTAATATTCGACCTTAAAATTTTTGTTGTATCTAACTTGGTGTTATAAGGTTTGACTTGTCGAACTTGGATTTCAAGATGTTGATTGATATACATACGTGTTATTGCTGTTGTATTGCCTACCTAGCAAAAATAACTGATTTTTTGATTTGAGTTTAATTTCAACGATATCATATATTTCAGTTTAAGCTTAAATGCCGCAGTGATTTTAAACAAAATTTTTAAAAACATGATCGAAATTAAACCAGTGTGAAAAAGTATGAACTAAAACCAAAAAAATTAACTAAACTGTGTATCAAAAAAAAAGAAAAATAAATCATTCAAAACAAATAAACTGCATTCTGTCAAAATGGATTACAGCAAAATAATTCTTAAAAGTCAATTTATGACGTAACAGTTATACCTAGATTATTTAGATAAATTTCTTAGTAGGAAGGATAAAGTAACTTTCTAAATAACACAGATAAAATTTATCCGATGACAACATGGTAAAATAAATGTTTATGTTGATTTATTTCTGTATTGTACGTGCTTGAAACATTTTGGTTTAAAAGAAAAGATTTTACTCGCTTTTCCACGTAAGTATTTCGAATCGATTTGAAGAATGATTAAGACTTTTTATAATCTCGGAGCTTAAAATTTCGATGGAATAAGTAATTTCAAAATAAAAAGAAAAATCAATGTCCTATGTTTCGCACTATTATTGATAGGTATAGCATATATTCGAAGTGGTACCGTAAACGAGACGTTTGTTAAAAGAAAAAAATTCGTCCCTAAAACGCAGTGTTCTCTAAAAAAAAATAAAATAAAAAAGAATAATATCAATAAATAAAAAAAAAGGTCTTCACTAAAATTTGGAAAAACCGGGACATATGATTAACCAGGCGGGACGCTGGGACAAGGCCCTAAAAACCGTGAGGTATGGTAAGCCTAATTGTTGGCTTTCCTTTTATTTTAAAGTTTGATTTAATAAAAACAATTATTTTTATTGAAGTAAAAATAAAAAAACATCTTTATTTTCTTTAATCCTTATCACTAGTCAATAAATGAAAAAAGTCAAAACCCTACGCATTGAAGTTGAATTCAGTCTTTGTTGCCATTTTTATTTCAGTCTGAATAGTGTAGCCAATGACTAAGATTGTGAAACCCTGGGGGCGCCTATCTAACACACACTTGTAGCGGATTTAGCGAATAACAGTAAACCGACAAAAAAAAAAGTCGGGTCTTTTCAAGAAGTTACCATAAGCGATTTTTGTTCGTGAAACTACTATTGTTTCTTAAAGAGATCCTTTTCTTTTTGGTTTCTTTTTTATTCCCTTCTGGTGCTGTAGGGTGATTCCGGGTTGGTTTCACCGAAAAAAATTGTTTATGGCGACTTGTATAAGAGGGATAAAATGACGAAAGATGAATAGCTTTATCAGAACATGATACAAAAATTTAGGTACGGTCAGGGGCGCCGGAAGCGGGGGGGCAATTGCCCAGATTGTGCCTTTTGAAATTTGTCTTACAGAAATATTTTTAGATCTGCTCTACATTTATAATATCTACATTTAACCTATGTAATCTCGATCACCATCAAATGCAACGATGTTTCTAAAATTAAAGACATCCGTAAATCATGGTACAGTAATGAAAGTCGCGAAAATCGTAAGTTTTAGGTAGTGATGGATTTTGGGTGAGGCGAATGAGGCGATGTTTGTTTAGAGTGAAAGAACGATTTTGAGTAAAGACCTTTGACTTTGGGACGAAAATAGGAAAATCAGAGATCGATTACAAGTGAAAACCTTTCTTTTTTTTTTTTAGAGAACACTATGATTTTGGGGCGAAAACAAGAAAATTGGAGATCGACTACAAGTGAAGACCTTTTTTTTTAGAGAATACGCTAATTTGATTGCGACATGGTTGCTATAATCGACTTTTGTTGGAGTGCCTTTTTAACAAAAAGTGCCCTTTTTTTGAAATTTGCCCCCCTGGAAAAAAAACTCCGGCGTCCCTGGGTACAGTGTAATAGCTGAGAGAAACTCAAACTGTCAGGCTACAATTTAATATTAAACGAAAATTTCTTAAATATAATTTTAATCTCTAAATAATACGTATAATTCCTTAATTACAGACAATGACCGAAAACCTTGGGCCAAAATAAAATTTCGAGTATTAAGGTTCTTTAAAGACAAGTTTTTTTGACATTAAAAGCAAAATGGTTTTAAAAAGCTGATTTTCATAGTAGATGCTGTAAAAAAAAACTTGACTTAAGACGAATATTATGCATTTTGCTTCCGAAAAATATTTATGTTCATAGTGTGCATCGGATCGGCCATGTTTTATTTTTATTATGGCCGAGAATTTTTTAAAAAACATGTTTTAACTTCAACTTAAAGTTCAGCTAATTGTGTAGCCTAATTTAAGGTTCCATTTTAGTAAAATAAGGAACATTGTTTTTAGGAGTTGGAATTAAATGGAGCCGGTTACGCTTAAACGGTTTTCATACGATGAAGAGCATCACTCTATAGTGCAGGAGAAGCTCTTCGCTCTTGAGAAAGAAAACCAAGAAATTCCCCGAGAGGAGCGCTTAAGTCCAGTAAGTGCAAAAGCAATCCATAACACCTAAAAGTGTTTTGACTTCGATTTTATAAAAAGAAACAATTTTTCCCCAAAATAATCAGATTTATTAAAGATTGATTCCAAAAATGCAAAAATTTCTAAAATTTTTATTCTTTTTTACTATAGGCTTAACATGTGCTGTAAAATGTCATGTTTAGAAAATAACCACCGTTGGCCTACTTCTTTTTTTAAAAGATAAATTGTATTAAAAAGTTTAAAGCAAAACAACAAAAGCTAATAAACAGGCATTAATTTAAAGAAAACATAATGCCATAAAAAATAAAAACGCCAAGACAAAGATGTCTTTTCTTCTTATCTGTTTTTAACATTTGTTATTAATTTACAAAACCTAAACTAATTTTGTTTACAAAAAAACTTGTCACTGAAACACATTGATTTTTAAATTTAGTTCAAGATAAAATTGATATTGAAGTATGGAAGTAACGCTTACTTTATAATAAAGGGAGGAGGGGTGAACAGGAGCTACTTTGTCTTAAAAATTTATATAAAGACTATAAAAAAATTTTTTTCACTCAATTTGAAAGCTATTTTCTCGCTAAAAGTTATGAACCCTTTGACGGGACTAAAAGGGGTGCTAAAATGTTTGGGTAAATGTTGAAAATTTTATGGTAGGGCCTATAGCACCTGTGGGGCCTGGGCCTGTAGCACTTCAGCCCTTTTATTTAGATTTATGCGTTGAAGGACGATCTTTAAAATTTGAAATTTCTTTAAGAAACATTCAAATAGTTATTAAAAGACAAAAAGTTTTGGCTCTTTTCAAGATCACTAAGCTGTCTGAGAGCATCATCAGTAGAGTGATGGTTTGAAACTCCAATCTTTTGTCCTGAAAAAAATTGATTATTTTTTAACGTTTGAATGTTATCATTCCTTCGCACTTGCCTGTGGAAAATAAGATTACATCGTATGAATCAGTAGAGGGCGTGACGTCACGCTCAACTCCTTGTTCGATCCGTTTCCAGGTAATTTCAGCTCCGCCGCCGAGTACCGCCACCTCCCCTGATTCTAGTTCTGTTCTTTCACCCAAACCGAGTCCTGTGTTTCACCGAAAAGTGGAACCGATGCCAGTTTCAGTGAAAGCAGAAGAATCAGCAAAGCCCGTCACGGTCAGTATATGGTTAGTAAAGGTTAATTTATAAAATTATGTTCTGTAAATTAAAATTCTGGTTTTTATTAAAAACAAGGCGCATTGCAAAAATTACTCGATCTTTTTCTACTTTAATCATTTGCAAAAATAATTTTGCATTAGCGTGTTTACGGCTGGTTGGATCTACGGTTGGCTCAGTAACGTGTAAATTTCTAGAATGCAAAATTTCTAGAAAATGCGCTTATTACAAGGTTTTCACTCTATGTCCAAAGAAAAAGAATCGCTTTTTGGTTAAAAATCAATGAAGGTCATTTTTTTAGAGATCACAACGTTTTAACGACAAAAATTGTGAAATCTGAGACAAATTTAAAATGAAGACCTTTCCTTTTTTTAAAGATCACAACGTTTTAGAGCAAAAATCGAGAAATGCGAGTCAGATTGAAATTTGAATGTTAATTTTTGAATTCCTTGGGATACCGGAATTTGAATTACAAATTTCGGATGGATCGCCAAACTTTTGTTCTCTATTTCCCCTAAGCGTTTGGGTCGCTACAAAAAAAGGTTGAGAAGCACTGCTTTAATTAAATGCATGAATTATTCAAAAGCAAGCAAAGATAAAACAAAAAAGGTCTTTAATGTGTAAAAAAGGCAAAACAATTGACATTTTTAAGCTTCTTTCATTTCGTTAGTTGTGCTTATTTTTTGGTCAGCTCCGATGGTAACCCTTGCTAAAGCCATAAATTCTGAGAGAAGTTCTGCTTTATGGTGACGCATCGTTCCAAGAACAGTAAACCCACAATTTTTCAATACATCAAGTGCTAAAAGCACAGATGTAAATCAATTACCATATGTTACATTTCTACCAATATTATAGTATGGCTTTGTCAGCTCTTTTGCGTAGTAAAGTTCTAAGCTTAATTATAGGGCATATGGGACCCTGCCAGCAAACTCTCCCAAATAAGAAATAGCATTAACCATATAGTGTATTTGGATTTTACGTCCCAGATTATTGCCAACTTTATTTCATATTTAGCAGGTTTGTTTGGTATATACATACAAAAAGTACTTTTGCCTCTAAGCGCCAGAAATTGTTCATCTGCAAGCACTCTACTGCTAAAAATGGATTGTAATTATCAAGGCAATTTCTGATGTTATTATTATAGATTTTCGTACATGAATAAATTTATCAACAAGTTTTTGCTGATCTCTAATTGCAGCATCATCAAAGTGGAGACATATTTTTAGGAAGGCAAATCTTTTTCAATCAGTGCAGATTGGAGAGGAAATGGCTGAATTTCAAATAAAACGTTTCATCACTCCTTTGGTGGTTATCACGTTGAGACCAACTAAACATTAGAACATCTAGCAAAGCCTTCAACTTGACAATACGTAGTGTACTTACAGTATCATTTGATTTTCTAAATGTTCTAGTTGCTTGGCCAATAAAGGTATTACTATGGATTATAATTTCTGTAAGCATTTTGTTGTTTTTCACGATTCAAGAAAATCAAAAAGCAATCAATTGCACTCTTTGCATGTAGTACATTTTTTTAGGTCCAGGATTTTCTTTTGCAAAAATATTTCTTCTTGGGGTGCGACTAAAACTGCTAACTGTAGAGATCATGCTCCATTTATATTTGTTCTTACCAAATAAACGAGTTTGAAAGATATACAAAATTTTTGTGTTTGCTCACGTGCAGGAGGATCTGTCGAAGCAGTTTTTGAATGAGGTGGTTGATTTTGAGAAGATAATGCAGTGGGTATTGCTAAAAGGCCAGGTAAAGCAGTGTTTACTTGGGTGGAAAGAGACCCTGAGAATGGTGGAGATAGTAGAGATAGTGAGCGCAATTTTTTTGGTCTAGGCTCCTCATCACAGAAATCAAATTCACTCTCACTACTGGTATGTAAAGGAGAATAAGGAACATCTGCATCACTGTCACAAATAAAATCAACAGACACATGGTTTTCATCGAAATTTTCTAAATCTAGTAGTGCCAGGTCTTGTAAGATTTCTTCCACGTTTAGATCTTTACTTCTACCTACGGCTTCATAAACTTGTAAATTTAATTTAAAAAATAGAAAATACTAAGATACAATGAAATATCTTCACTTTTAAGTATTCAATCACTTTTTTATTGAAATAAAAATAAAAAAATTTTACGTTAAAGGTAATGTGGGGTTATAGAGCACCCCAGTTTTTTTGTATTGCCTATATTATTCTTTCAAGTATTTTTATTTTTACATGTTTCTTTTCAGATCCCTATGATTGGAGGGTAAATAAAGCAACAACCAGAAAATTCCAATACAAGTATAAAAAAATTAAAAAAATTGGGGTGATGCTGCACCACGTTACCTATTAAGAGATAAATACGTAAAAACATTCTTTTATTATATATTTTCCGAGCTTTTTTTGGTCACAAGTGACCTTTAAAAGAACTGTCTACTTTGCCTAGAACTAAACAAAAGATTAATGACTAATTCTTCATACAACTAAAAAAAAATTGTTTTTTCGTCTGGAATTTTTCTCGCAGTCTGCAAGTTGCTTGTTCGCATCCAGGCTCCAAATACTTTGAGTTAGAAATTAATCAAATTAAACTAAATAGATCAAATTAATTCTTTGAAAATCTCTTCCCTTTACACACCAACACAACCCTTTTCACGGGCCCTCGAAAGGTTTTATACAACCCAGGATATAAAGCACAGTACTACAGCAAAATCGTTTTTCAGGCGCCCGACGTCTTACTGACCGAGCAACGGAGAACAAGTCGCTTGCCTTCGCGGAAGCCCGTGGAGATTCACTTCCTGAACCTCAGTTACCAAGTGCGCGAAGGTCATTGGTATTCATATAGAAAAAGAGGTGCTACACTAAATTCAATCTTTCTCGTTCATTTTATTATTCAATTTATGACAAGAAATGATTTACGTTATTGCCTAGAAAAGGGATAAAACTCGTTCGAGCTTTTCTGGTACTGGAGAAAAGTATTGAGATTACGGAAAGCAACGTTTGAAACATTTGTTTGATTGAAAGTACATCAAATTATGTTTAGAAACAGAATAGTTGATAAAAATACATCGACACAACCATTATCGACTGTATTTTTTTTTGTTTGTTACTACAATTATTTCTCGACATGACGTAATTGTGAACCTAGTAAATTCTGCCAAATTCTGATAACCGTATATAAATATGCAAGATTTTTATGATTTAAACAAGAAAGGTCTTTAACCGTTGATTTTTAATTTGTTGTGACACGAGAAATATTAGTCAAGGTGAAGCTTTTGCTTGAGTAATATATTGGTTCAGAATTATTATTGCTACTGCTCAAAGTGTTCCTGTTAGTTAGGTCCTACAATTCAAGTCGGTTGTACAGTGATTTTGTTAGTCGCAGTGCAGTACAAAAAATATTGAGTTTTAACTTTAGAAAAATAGTTTTCGGCTTTAAGTGTGTTATTGATTAATTTATATAAGAAATTCTTTCCACAATGTTGTATGATACTAATTGTCGACTGTCGAGTAAATATCAATGTTCGAAAAATTCGTTCTGGGTTACTTGATGCGGTGAATTTTGAAAAGCTGACAATATTCAAGAGGTTGGGCAGCAAACAAAGCATCACTGCTATTCAGCTTCAATCGTGACTGATGTAATTGATGTTTTAACTGTTATTGACTAACAGGGTATAATTATTGATATGGTAATTTAATTGCTATAAAGATTTAAGGAAGTTCACAAAAATATATTCACGTTCTACGTGTAATAAAAATACTGTAGAAATAAAAAATTTTGTTAAAATCTTTTCAAAAAAATAACAACAATAATTTAAAAATCAACGTTTTGGTATTATAAAATTTGTAAACTTTTAAAAAATTGAACAAAACACAAATATCAATATTTTACAATGCCACAGTGTTCAGTAATGACTGCTTGGTATTTATAGGCGTTAATGTTAATTCTGCACAACTACCACAAAGAGTGGGAGGAATAATTTTTTACTTTCATTATCCAACATAATTTGCAGTAAACACAAAGTAACATTATTATCAATTGCAAATTTAGTTTCTAAATAATAAAAATATGATTTTATTATTAATCCTTTTGATTGTGTAGGTTACAAAGAAATTTTACATTCTCTGAAAGGAAGATTTTCTTCAAACTGCCTTTCTGGTATTTTGGGTCCATCAGGAGCTGGAAAAAGTTCGTTAATGAACATTTTATCAGGACACAAGTAAAATATAGTTTTCGAGAAAATCACCCAGTGTTCTTTAGATTGCTATGTACTTTTTCTTTAAATTCAAGTTGTTATAACTCTTCTGTACCAATTAAGATTTTGTAGTATTGTGTTCATCTTTTTCAAGTCTTAAAATTTTTTAAGTAATAGTCGAACAAGCTGATCATACAACCTTAGAATCCGATGTTGTTTACACAAATAGACCAAAATATGGAATCGGCAAAATTTTTTACATAATTTGTTTAAGCGTTGTTAGAATAGAATTTATTAGATTTTTTTGCGATGTTAGAAAACTTAGTTTGCAAATTATGACTGCAACCAAAATAAAGTTGAATGTAAAATCGATGCAAAAAGCCAAATTTCGTACCTTTTGCACGATTTCCAAATCTTGAATCAACATTGTTGCGTAGCAAACTATTAATAGTTGCCTTCTCAGCATTCGTCATTCTGTGCTTTGGAGTCCAAAATTTTTTTGACTACAGCAGCGTCAAATCGACTAAGACCAAAAAAATCTACTTTTTTCAAATCATTTGTTTCCTAAATTTAAGACCTACCTAAAAAACAAAATAAAAATAAAATAAAATATACTTGTGACCCATCTATAAATTTTCACAACCTGTAATTTGAGAAAAGTTTCTTCAAAAGGTCACACGGCTTAAGTTAACTGTAAACGAACAAAACAGATAATGGATGAAAAAAAGTTGAATTTTTACCATATTTGCTTTTCAAATAAGAGCTTGCCGTGCTTGCGTTTTGATAGGAAAAATTTCTTTACGGAAAGCTCCTGTTCCTGTGGACCAGCACAAAGCCGCGTCGCGCTTCCCTTCTTTTGTCTTCTTCGTGAACCCATTTTATTCGCACAAAGTTCTACGTTAAACGTTTGATTAAAATGCCTCAAAAATTGCTTAAATGTCAAAGCGACGTTGAAAACTGTTTCTCGTGGGACGCAGGCTTCGAGGAATGACAGGAAAAGTTATTGTGAATGGAAACCCCCGACGGAACAGCTTATTCCGGAAGTTGTCGTGCTACATCATGCAGGATGATCGCCTGCTTCATCAGTTCACGGTTATGGAATCGATGATGGTGGGTACAACGAGGTAAACGCGGGCCCTCGCTAATTACTGTCTTTTCAAATTATTTTTTCATTGACTTTTAGCTCACTGATTATATTTTGCACTATTACGTTTTACTTCAAATTGTTGTTGTCAGGTAATCTTTTCTATTTATCCACCAATCACGGAGATGTTAAACTTCTGCCTTGCCATTACACTGAAGTATGCGAAGATATTACTGCTTTGTTAAAATATTCCACTTTATTCATTTCTTTAGAATTTTATAAGCAAATAATCAGCATCATGGCCACAATGAACTGAATTTATCGTAACAGCGTGATTATTTTATGTTAGATAATGAAACAATTTTAAGAAAATCTTTTAATGCGAATCTAGAAATTGCTACATTTTAGCTATTTAGTTCTTAAGTATCACGTTGACCATCAAAATCAATTTTATTTTTTCTTATTATTTCATATCAGATTCAATAAATCTTGTTTTAAAGTTCCAAAAAATAATATATGTGGCTTCTTTTTCTATTATTTAATTGCTTGATTCATCATCTATTTTTGTCCCAAAACAAGGGAGACGACGTGTTTTTCCTGATGGTAAGGGCCAGCCGTGCTTGCAACTTCGCCTCTTCGCGACCTTAATGATTTAGTGGATTGAGTTTTTAATTTCTATGGCCCCTATCAATCCATTGCTGCACTGACAGTTCAGCCAGTGAGCTTGGGTTCGGCGTGCGCGATTCACAAAGCTTTAGATCAGGCGTGTCAAAGTCGCGGTGCGAGAAATGTTTTGATGCGGCCCGCAAAGAAAATTTTAGTCACAAGCTCAATTCGGAATTTTAAATAATTTAAAAATTTTTGGACCAGAAAGAGATTTAGGCTTCATTTATAAAAAAAAAACGTGTTGTGTTTTACAGAAACCGATTTAAAGACTTTTTTTTAGTCTTCACATTAATTTTAACGTAAAATTTTTAAAAGTAACTTTTCCGCGAACAAGAACTTGGACTGCACATTTAGTTGAAAACCAATAAAAAGCTCTTCCCTATAATCGAGCGGCAATTCTTGGTGGTTGCTGCTCTATAAATTCAATTAAATATTTTTTTCTTCAAATAAATGTGCCGTCCAAATTCTAACTTGTGGGGAGATGAGTTTTAAAATATTACTTTCAATCAAAATGAAGATTAAAAAAAGGTCATCATTTTTATTGCTAAACGGATTCAAGACCACACAAACTCATGAGTTTGACATGCCTGCTTTTGATGGGATTTCGATTTACAACTCACGTTTATTAACGAACAAAACAAAGACGTCCCTCATTTTTGATTGGTTCTTTGGCTTGAGGTGACCCGAATACCACGTTTATTTCGATTGCGAGCTCGAGTTTCAATGAATGTTTAGGTTTCTGCCCATCTTAACCTGGCGAAGAGTGTGCCCTTCCACACGAAGCTGGAAGCGATCGACGAAGTGCTGCTGTGTCTTGATCTGATCTCGTGCAAATCGACTAGGGTCAGTGACCTATCGGGTGGGCAGAGAAAGAGGCTCGCGATCGCGGTCGAACTCATCAACAACCCCCCCGTGATGTTTTTCGATGAACCGACGAGGTAAAGACGAACTCTGCCAAACGAATAAATTTTAATCAACCACTCAGATTTCACAAAGTTTTGTTAGTTTTAAAACATTTGGAAGCACAAATCTTAAATTGAATAACAATTTATTTTTGTGTAAATCAGTAAAATAACCTATGTGACAACCAGTTGTGGCTGTTACCGGTTCACACCAGTTGAAAAGGACCTGTTCTTGATATATATTACTATCTCAGCAAACCGGAAACACTAATAGCCAAAAATAGAATGAAAAGTGTCCATTAAATTTTTTATAACTAAAAAAATTGTAACAAAAACCGTTGATGACATATCTTAACCAATTTTTTTTACTTTAATCAGTATTTATTAAAAGTTTTTTACTTGATTCAGTTTATTTTTAAATGGACGTCATTAGTTGTACGAAGCACATCAAGACTGCACTTGATTTTATGCCGTGTTTGCTATAGAATAACCTCATCAACAGTGGCAGTACTTGTCCCGGTCTCCATAAATTTTTTATGCGATGCGCCAATGTCATAGATCAGAGCTTATTTTTAGAAGGCATGCACGAATTAAAGGACGTAATGGCAGATTTTTCCATGTTTAATTCTCTAGTTTTGGTGTGTTTACACAACCGATTTTTTCTCAATAAACCAGCATACATATCATCCTAAAGCATCTAATATTGTTAACAGAATAACTGAAACATAAAATTTTAATGAAAGCTTCAATAAACACTGGTTAAAATGAAGCAAATCTGGTTAAGTCATCTCATCAATTGTTTGTCACATTTTTTTAAATAAAGAAACTTTATGAACACTTTGTATTCAGATACGCTAGGGAAAATACGCAATAAAACTTCTAAATTTGGCGCCGAATAGAATCTGTTGGTCATATTTTTGAATGCCGCCGCTGTTTACAGTTTTGCGGGAAAAATCATGTAACAATGCAGTGGCGTGCGGTTAGGGTTCGCAAATCATGCAATGGATGACCAACAAACTTTCCTAAATACAAAAAAAATTATATGTATTACATAGTCTACATATTATATATAAATATATATTCATAGCCGTACTTGGCGGGGGAGGAAAGTGACCAGAAAATATTTGGGCAAAACCAGAATTTTTCGCGCAGCGATATGAAAACGTCGGGCAGAGTTTAGAGCAGCGACAATTTGCATTTGGAATTTGCAAAAGAATAGTTTCCAAATTTAGGTAAAAACTTTTGTTTTTTAGAGAACACAACAATTTTGGAACGAAAATTGAGAAAGCTGAAACCGATTCCAAATGAAAACCTTTATTTATTTATTTTTTTTCAGAGAACACCATGATTTTGGGACAAAAATTGGCTTTTATTCTAGAATCTCAGACAATTTTTTTGTTCTATCTGTAAAGTACTAGCAAATCATGATTTGGGCGGATGTCACATAATTTGGCCAAAACTTCGTTGCCCCCAGAATTTTTTTGGTTTGTACGCCTATGCATTCAATGAATAGGCAGCGTGGTCGAGTGGTTAAAGCACCGGACTGATGATCAACATGGTCTCGGTTCAAAGCCCACTTGCGCCATTGTTTGTGTTCTTGGAAAAGACACTTTACGGCACTTTCCCCTGCTTGGTGGTCTTGGCAAGCAGTTTTAAATTACAGTAATATATCTGGTAAATTACTAGAGGACAGCAATATCTTGGCATCTCCGGAAGCAGGTCGGGGTAATTGCTTACCCTATGTATAGCGCCTCCGTCGCTTTCCTGCGAGTCAGGAGGATAAATATAAAGAAAAAAAAAAAGGCATACTAATTGCATGACCAGCCTCAGAAGTCACCGCACGCCACTGCTCGATGTTTTAAAGTTGAATTCGTTTAAAAGATTTAGAGTTTTTATAATTTGTTAAATTTTACTGTTTGTGACTAACTAATTTATTCAGTATTACAAGTCCATATTTTTTGTAGCAGGAAATAAAATGTTTATTATTAATTTGATCCACAAAAATTGTAGAAAAAGTTTCGAAGTGAAGACCAAAACCTCATCAAATAAAACTTATTTAAAATAGGTCATTTTGAAAAAGTTTTTTGGTTAGCTTCTTTCCTTTCAACAAAATCGCAATTGTGCTTCTAAATTTTATGCGACGGCTCACAATACACAAAAGCAGCCGGTATTCTCGAAAAAGATCAACTTCAGAATTTTAAATAAAAATAAAAACGTGATTCTAAATCAATTTTTACTGAGAACTTTTTTTTTAAAACAGCGGTCTTGACAGTGCCACATCTTTTCAAGTTGTAAAGCATTTAAAGTCTTTGGCTGTCACTGGAAAAAATGTAATTTGCACCATTCATCAGCCATCAGCCAAGTTGTTTGAAATGTTTGACTGGGTAAGAAGTAGCTTAAATTATATTCTGTTATTCGTAGAATTAGCTACAAATTTTAACGGTATTCTGAAAAAAGTGTAAATGTTGGCTGTATGTAAAAAAAGTATTTGGGAGTTTATTAGGTAAAAAATTTTTGTTTAAATATGTTGTTTTTTTCCACATTAGCCTAATATTTAAAGAAACTCTTTTAAGTTTAAAACTTTATGTATTTTGTGGGCTGGTGGCCTGTTTCTCAAACTGAGTTCCGCTAGCTTGCTTAATACATTTTTGAGACGAAAATCAGGAAATCAGAATTTGATTCAAAGAGAAGACCTTTTCTTTATTTTTTTAAAGAACACTTCAATTTGGGGAAGAAAATTGGCAAATTAGATTGTGATAAAGTGAAGACCTTTTTGAGGCCCGTCGACTTTAGCTCAATTTCGAATTCGGCTCATAATGAAACAAAGGTTGGACATCTCTGCGATGTACCCATGTGCGCTAGTTGCGTCACCCGTTGCACACCGAAAGAAAATAAATATCAATCGATGTGGGAATAAACTTTTCTTTTTAACGTAGTAGAACCCAACTATTTAGCAGTTTACGACGAAGTAAATTATTTCTCTAATTTATTTGTTTGTAGCTGTATATCATGACTTCCGGTCACTGTGTTTATGAAGGAACAGTCGATGGGCTACTTCCTTTTTTATCCGGCAGAAATTTAAGATGTCCACAATATCACAACCCAGCTGACTACGGTGATTTACTAGTTCGTCTTATGAAAAATTTCTCAAAATATGGAATAATAAATAAACCAAACGTTTTTATATAAAAAATTTTGTAAGTTAGATTTAATCGGTTTATTTTGAATTTTTTTAATGTTGCATCATCTAGCTTTTCTTCCAATATAATTTTATTTTACCTTTGCACAAAAGGCAGTTTAAAAGTTTTTAACCGCATCATTCTTAATCTATGTTTACCTGGCAAGTGCTGTGCAATACTTTCAGTTTGGTTTTGCTTATTTCTGTCCCGCGGCCTGCTTATGTAACAATGTACGTAATGGAAGGAGTGGATCAGAAAAAGGAAGCAACAAATTAGGTTGTAACTTAAAAATTGTAATCAAATAAAAATATGTGTAGTAAGAGGCGATTAAATCTATTTTTTTTATTTATTCCGACTCAAGAAATGGTTTGCCCCAAGATTGAAGTTCTTAATACAGTTAGTTTCAGCTAAGTTCGAATTGATTTGCTAGAAACTTCTCTTCACGGATAGAAAAAAATCACTGACTCTAACTACATATACCAATATAAAAAATATATTTACAAAATTTACAAAACTTAATCAATTCACAAAAAATTGTTGCCCAAGCGTGACCAAACTTCAAAACAATTTCAGCACCATAACTGAAATAATTACTTCAACAACTTTGTGTTAGCAAGCTATAAGAACGAATTAACGCCCTGATGGCTAATATTAAACTGAATAGTTTGTCCGCTACAAAAGCTTAACAATTCTATTTCTCTATACAATTGATTAAGGTCACTCAGGCGCAAAACAATTCGAACACTAGTCAATCAACTGGAATAACTCAACCGAATTTTCGACTAAAATTTAAACTAAAAAAATGAAAACAAACTGTGTGTTTACACATTTATAAGATCACGTCACGTAACTTTAGATTACAGTAGAAATTACAAGTGGAAATTAAGAATTAAAATAAACCTTACTATCGGTCATAGTTCGCATTTACTAAAAACAGCCAATGAGAGAATCGCGAAAGTCAACGGATTAAGTCATTGGAAGTCCTCGTGTTAAATGAAAAAATTCCATTAGTAATTCTAGAACAATCGAGAGAAAAAAAGAAGATCGTAAAAGCTAAAGGTCACGTGCTTTTATTCTGTTTGACACGTGCTTAAGATTACAATTGATAAAACTAACGATTAAAACAATCACAAAACAGCTTGTAAATAAATTAAACAAATTAAATTAAGTGGGGGTTTACCGACCATGCAATCATCACTTGATATGAAAAAATTACGTCACACTAAAATTTAAAACTTCCGAAAAAGACAAAAAATTAACAATAGATTTATGCGGTTAAGATAAAGTTGTGAATGAAGTGCGACATTTTGTTAATGTTTTTTGTTATTAGTGGTATGTAATATAACATTTTTAAAAATGACCTTTTGCTTAACCATTTGGGCTTCACGACTGGAAGAAGCCCAGATCTTACTCCATGAGATATTTACCTGTGGGGTTACACAAAAGAGGAAGTGTATAAGAACAACCTTGCACATTGAAAGATTCGAAGATACGAATTCAACGAGTTCTGAATGATAACCCAAATGGCATTCTTGTAAAAGTTATTTTCACATTCCTGGTCGTTTAATGAAGCTAGTTGAAGCCAAAGGTGCATACGTCCAAATAGGAATATTGGGATTTATTTACAAACTTTAAGTAATTGAACTGAGTAATTACACTTTCTCATACAAAATTTAATATGTTTTATTATATTTCAATAAACTTGTCAACATTTGGAATTTATTAAACATTTTTAATGCTTTGTTATTTTTTAACCACCCTGCACATTAATGTTTATTGAGCTAACAATGCTTTCCAAGATATTGGTCATTTTTCGCGCAAACCAACTGCATCTTTCGGATTATTTATCAAATCCCATGGTCTACCAACTCCAGTAACCGCATTTCAACCCAACATCTACGCTCCCCACTTCGTATATAAATGTCGACAATGATCCCAGAAACCTTTGCAAAATCAGTTGTTTTTTATCTGTTAATAATTTTGTCAAAATCAGTTAACCTTTGCTTCTGGGATCATTGTCGATATTTCAACTAACGTTGAAATGTCGACAATGATCCCAGAAACAAAAGTCGATTTCGATGACTTTAAATGATATTGAGAAGTATTAATTATTTCAGTTATAGAAGTTGCTTCCGGGGAACATGGAGATGTGATACCACTGCTGATACAAGATGTCAAGGAGGGAAAGTGCGGAGTCGACGGAATAAACAGCGAAGAAAGTTTCATTAACAAAAAACAACTGAGAGTTCGCCCGGTATAAATTGAAGCTAAGCATTTGCGTGACAGTTATATCAACCTAAAGTTACACTTCTAATAAATTTTGTTTATTTGAGCAATTTATTAAATTATCTCTATCCTGCAAGTACTACGAACAAACGGCAAAATCTGAAAATCCTGATCAAGCTGTTTATCGTGCCTACTTTAATAATAACCTATAGTTAATAATAAGCTTGCAGCCAAGAGATTGCAGACCTGGCAGAAGTTTAAAATCATTGCAGTTTAAATAAGATTTGTCTGAAGATTAATTGTGTGCAGTGAACTTGTTCTAACCACGCTCATCTTGGTATTAGGTTTACTCAGATTTGGAAGTGAGCAAATGTCAAACCTTCAACACCAATGAATTCAATCAGTTTATTGTTTTGTTAAAACGAACCTTCATTGGAATTATCCGCGATCAAGTAATTATTCTTTTTCTTGCAAAGTGTTAATGTAATCCAGCACTAATAACAATTATATCAAATAATATAATTTATATAATATCTTTTCTAAAACTGCTTTATTCCATTTTGAAGAGTTTTTTTATATCAAATAAATGCCAAAGTTTTGGTCAAAAATCAACACACGGTTTAATTTAAAGGCGAGTTATTGACATTAGCAATAAGTTGTTTAATTTACTTTCAAAGAAATATTTTTGGTATGATTGTTATCACTTCTCCTTTGTTGGCGGCATGGGTTTGTTGGAATGTTGAAAATTTGTTGAAAAAGCACAAGCCTTAAACTTAGAACCTATGCACGACACATTACGCATGCTTTTCTAAAGAAGCATTGCCAGATGTTTTCGTGGGTTATTGATCTTTTTCGTTCACTCAAATTGTGTCCAATTTTTTCACGATTTAAACTATTTTTCCCTATGAAATGCCCAGAAAATCAAATAAAAAATTAAACTGGATTTACCAGCAAGTCTACTACAAACTTTTTTAATCATTTTATTTTTTAATATTTTTTTGTTTAAAAAAATAATAAACCTTTAAAATAGAACAAACTTTTTACTGAAATTCATGTGTTTTGTATTTTACAATCACTAGCAAAACTCTGCTTGATATTTTGCATGTTCAGCTTTTAACCCATATCAGATTAGTCAGTCACGTGTCTATCGGAGTCTTGATTGGTTTATTGTTTCTCGACATTGGCAACGATGCGGAAAAAGTTCTGGAAAATGCTGGCTTTGTCTTCTTCTCCGTTATGTTTATAGTGTTCGCTTCGTTAATGCCTACCGTCCTAACATGTGAGATCTATTAAATTCTAATAACGATTTTAACTATGGTTTTAAGCGAAAAAAAAGTAGTCAAAATTTTTTAGGTTTTTATATCTTTATTATATCAGATAATCTTGTGCTCTTTTCAATATGTGAACCGTCGGACTGTCAGATATGTCGGCTATAAACCTTTGCTTAACCGCAAAAAATTTTTGTAATTTTTTCAAAAAAACAAAAAATTTAATGATAAAAAAATCAAAAATTATTGTTTCAGTTCCGCTGGAAATATATGTTCTTCTGCGAGAGCACATGAACTGCTGGTACTCATTGGAAGCATATTATGCGGCAAAAACACTGGCTGATCTTCCATTTCAAGTTTGTTTATTTTTGGAAGATAGAAATTGATAAGCTCAGATTATTTTTGGGCTAATCAATAGTAATTTAGTCAAACTGCGAAAGTTGACAATTTAAACAAGTCATTAATAGTACAGAATTTGAAGATAGTTAACAAAAAACTCATCTGTAAGCTTTTTGTCCGACACTCCCCAGAAAATAAACGTCGGAATGAAGGAAAGAAAAATTCAATTGATTTTGTAATAAAGCTGAACGAAGATGATCAAATCATGCAAGCCAAATTTATGCAGCCAAAAAGACTTTGTTTACAACTTGAAACTCTTCCTTTAATCACGTGCTCTGATGCTTCTCTCATACAACCAATCATCTTCGTTCAGCTTTATTACAAAATCCATTGAATTTTTCTTTCCTTCATTCCGACGTTTATCTCGTGACGAGAGTCAGACGAAAAACTTAGAGATGAGTTTTTTGTTAGCTATCTTCAAAGTTGACGATCCTTGATAGTTTTTTACCGGTCTGCAAAAAATATCACAGTAGATGTAGGGTTACAATTATTTGCCGATAACTTGAAATATTAAAACATCGTCAGCTATTCTAAATATCAATACATTTTAGCTTTTCTTGTTCTAACTGAAAGACCAGACTTAATTTAAAAAAAGCACATTAAAAATCAATCTTTTTAATAGCAAAACTGAAATCACGACATTTCCCCCTTCATCGAACTGACCTGTTTAATGTGTAACGAAGCAAACCATGCACATTTTTTTGTTTTTTAACAAAAAACGGCAAAAACGCTATAAAAACAGTGGTTCAAGATAATGTTTCCATTAATCGACAACTATATTTAAGAACAAGATTATTATTTCAGTTTATATACTTTTTGTTTTTGCAGTATTCTAATTATCTTTTTAACTTTTGCATACGTTTTACCAACTCAAATAACGTTTTTTTCCTTCATTTTCTGTTTTTCTCTCAAAAAGTGCCACAACGATGCTATGCAGACTTCTTTAAAATCGGTTCCTTATCATGATCGCAGGTATGTCGCTGTGGCTCTCCAGGTATGGGTTGAAAGTATCGAAAACTATGAAAAATTTAAAACTACAGTAGGGTTTTAAATATCAAAAACGATTAACAGTGACAGGGGGCAAAGCTAAATATTTTTAGTTTAGCAACATAATGAGAGAGGAATTCATAACGCTTAACATTGCAAACCATTTTTTTGACATGGCAACAAAAAAAGAAAAAAGCATATAGGATTAGGCCGTAGCTTACGATCGTAAACCAGCGTTGTAAAGTGGTTAAAAGCGCCATGATTTATGGTCTCGATTCAAAACCTACTCGCGCCATTCTGTTGTGTCCTTGGGAAAAACACTTAATGGCACTTTCCTCTCTGCTTGACAGTCTTGGCAAGCTGTTCTAAACAAGATAGCCAGGTAGTCCGAAAATTTTTTGGACAGTATTAGTCTGAAATTCGGAGATTTTAGAACAAATTTAAAAATATGGTTTATTTTTGATGCAAATTACAAATTCATTTTGCAGGGTGTAAAAAAAAATATTTATAAACAAAAAACAGTACCCCTTATACAGTATCAATGAAACAAAACAGGAGAAACGAACAAACGAACAAGAAAAACATCTATCAAGCAAAAAAAATTAACTGTGCGCAGCATAATGGGTGCAATTTAGTTTTTATTGCAAAATTTTAAATTATATCACTAATTCTTTCTTTTCTTCTGGGCTGGAGTAGATTTCTCGCGTGCAAAACCTTGCCAAAATCTCTTTAGTGCAAACAAAATCGACACAGTATTTTTTAACAAAATAAAACTCGTTATTGAGGTGCAGTATTAACTTCAGCAAGACAGGTTGTATCGGTTTTTGGTTTTTGTCTTTGTAAATGAAACCGTGGAAAAAAGCCGCTGGACGGTTGCATTAGACCAATGCTGCGCAACCTTTTTTCACTCGCGGCATACTGAAAAAACTTACAAAATTTTGCGGCGCACCTCAATCAAAATTGTAAAAAATCTGTTCAATTCAAATAATAATACATTTGGTTTGCTTTTTTTCAGTACAACTTTAGTACAATAGGCCTAATGTTTGAAATAGCAAGGCGAGGAAGTTTAAAGAAAACTTCGATTTATGTGTAACATCACAAATTTTTTTTGTTTTCATATCTATTTATCTCCTGACGTCCAACAAAATCTCGGAGGTTCTATAATAAAATAAGCACCAAGCGATTACCCAGACCTGCTTCAGAAGATACCAAGATATTGGGGTGCCGTTGATATATTTTTTAATTTTTTTAGTTTTGTATTCAGAGATATCAAAGAAAATTAGAGATGATTGTTAAGACTTTCAAAGAGTTTATGTCCCAAGGACACGAAAACTGCAATAGGGTCGATGTAGTAAGCCAGCAAATCGTGGTCTTACCTACTGGGCCATGCTGCAGACAAATTAATCTATAAAACAATCGTTAAAGCATATTCAGAGTCTAGATAGTGCTTGATTCAACAAACTGCCCAGCAATTGCAAAGCTTAATTTCAAAAAATAAAGGTTTTTTTTCTTTGTAAAAAATTTGTTCAGATTACAGTTATTTCGCGGTACACCTAGCATCATCATGCGGCATACCGATTGCGGAGCACTGCATTAGATGTAGGGACGGACAGGCAGGCCGACGCATTATCCGCCATATCTTTAAATTTTTTAGTTCCCACAGCTTCTGTGCATTGTGAAACTTTGAGCCGATACTGTATAATATCATGGAAAACTTCACCATCAAATCCACTTAGAAAAGCCAAGGGTACCCTTGGTTTAGATAAAGCTTTAATTAGCCAAGCTTTTGATGAAAATACAGCGGTTAGCAGGAAAGAACTACAAATTTAAAAACTGAACTGTTGATTATTCTCTATGTTTAAACAATATCTAGTGTCTATGTCACACGCAATAGACTAGCGGGAACGTAACAATTGTTCATCAAGTATTAGACACAAAAAATGCTTGAAGATGACGATGCCACGCAGGAGATACTGAAAAATCAGTATCTAAAAGAGGCTAATAAAAATTGCCCAAATTAGGAGAAAAAACTAAGTGTCCGAATGATTTGCCGACCGTCGGACACAGCAATTAAAATAGGACAATTTATCATGTTTTGTCCGAATTTTAGGCCGCCTGGCAACCGTGGTTCTAAATTTGAGTCAAATCTCTATAAAACTGAAAAACAAAAAAAATTTCAACCAGACAGCAATATCTTGGCATCTCCTGAAGCAGGTCGGGATAATTGCTTGTCCTATAATAGCGCCTCCGTCACTTCCTTAGTCAGGATAATTATCGAGATGAAATGAAATGAAAAATGAAAAAAATGGAAAGAAAACTTATTTTTGGCTTTTTCCTAATTTTTCTCTTTTTTACGCTTGCCGTCGTTTACGACCGGAAATTGCAGAGTTTTGAATTGATACAATAATTAATTTTTTTGGCTAAAATAGCCGGCGATCACGGGTCGCGAGTGTTTACCAAACTCAGAATAGAGTGCGCTTAAAGTATTGGGAAAACCACTGTCATGGCGTTTATTGTTTCGTTCTTCTTCCTTTTTTTTGTTCTGCTTTTTTTTACTAAAAAATTACATATCTTTTTGTTCTTGATAATATTTTTAAAAAAATTATAAAATAAAAGCAACTGATACTATTATTGACCGAAGTAATATTAATGATGCACAACGGTGGCCTGGCTGACGGAAATATGTCCGGCCCTTTAATGGACCATCTAGCTCCCTTTCATCTCCCCCAAACGAAAAAGAATACATAAACTATAAACCAGTGGTTCTTAAACTGGGTTCGATCGAACCCGGGGGTTCAATAAGTCAGTATCAGGGGTTCGGCGGAGATTAGGATAAGTATACACACGTTATGTGTATGTGTGGCGACCACAATGTCCTCTTTACTTGAGCCGCAGTTCGTGCTTATTGTGACATAGTATAATCTCTCCTTTCTCTTGGAGATCATGCTGTATTTTGCCGACCACACCGGATCAAGTCTATCAAGTTTAGATCGCAAGCTTTATCGATTTATATATTGATCAATTAGTTTTTGACATTATTTTGTCATAATATAATGCAGGGTTTTAATCTTCTGTAATTTTGTTTAAAGTTAAATAAGCACAATTAGGCACTAAAGATGCAATTTTTTTCCTTTAATATTTAAATTTAATCTGTTTTAGACATTTACGTTTTTGTAGTATTTTGATCTTTTTATACTAACTATGTCGATAAAAAAGAGTGGTCAGAAAAATATGTACAATATGGATTTACGTATATCACAGAAAGTGATGGGGTCAGCGTCCTCAGTACATGATTTGGTACGCCAGGTTGAGCAATTTTTGCTTACCACCGGCAAAACTAAAAGAACAATTTCAAAAGGTGCATGGCGATAGAAAATGCTGGAACACCACGCTCGCTGAATTTAAAATGAAGAGAGATAGATTTGATGAAAATGCTACTCTGCCGATTTTCGGCTTTGTACTCATTGACATACCGATCCTCACAGCATCGTACGAAGTTGCGTACTTGATTGCAAAACAGGGAAAACTACAGACCATTGGTGAAAAGCTCATAAAACCAGCTGCGTTAAAGAAGGCGAATATCATATTTGGAAAAGCAGCCGAAAATAAGTCATCCCAAATTCCTCTTTCTAATGGCACCATTAACAACAAAATTGATAAGTTTAAAATTCATTCGTTCTTCTGGTAAAAATCAGCAAGTTAAACTTTAACAAATAACGGAAGGCATAATACATTATCAAAGAAAAACGTAATATACATAGCTGTACCTGCCGGGGGGGGCAGGGGGCAATTCCCCCCCCAAGTTTCCAAGATTTGGGCAAAATTCAAATTTTTCGGGCAGTCACAGGAAAATATTTGGGCAAGACCAATAATTTTTCGGGCAGGGACATGAAAAATTTGGGCAAAGTTAGGAGTTTTAGGGCATTGACATTGAACAACTGCAAAAATCAGTTACCAAATTTAGGTAAAGACCATTTTTTTTTGGAAATCACCATGATTTCAGGACGAAATTTCTTTTTCGTCTAAGAATCTCAGACAATTTTTTTGTCCTATCAACGCCACAAGATTTGGGCAAAACTTTATTGCCTCCCCAAATTTTTTTGGGCTGGTACACCTATGGTAATGTATTACGCCTTCTGTTATTTGGTAAAGTTTAACTTGCTGATTTTACCAGAAGAATGAATGAATTTTAAACTAAATAATATCTCTGGTAACAGTGTTTACATTGAAATTGATAAGATGAACGATAACATCTTGGCTCAAATAGTTTTAGACTTGATTTCGGACACGGCAAAATTCAGTCTCCAATTCGACCAGACCACAAACGCTTCCAATCTAAGCCAGCTTGCTGTATTCGTGCGCTATGGGAATAAAGAAGACGTGAAAAAGGAAATTAATTATTTTGTCAGCCCTTTATAACAGCTAAGGCTGCTGAGGTTAAGAAATTTGCAGATAATTTCTTCAGAGACAATGATTTTTCGTGGGATATTGTTTATGCAATTTGTTTGGACGGAGCTCGAGTCATGTTGGAACGAAATTCTGGTTTTGGTACGCTACTGAAAGCCAATGCACCACACATAAATGTAACGCATTGTCTTTAGCACAGGCATGCATTGGCAACAAAAACCTTCACTAATATTAAAAATTAAAATTGTGGTGGAATATGTGAACTATGTGCAAAATAATGCTATAAAACAGCGTATATTCAAGGAGCTGTGTAATGAAATAAGCTGTGTATTTGAGGTACTTCTGTACTATTCTAATGTTTGGTGGTTATCCCGGGGAAAGATGCTGAACCGTGTTGTTACCTTGCGTGTGGAATTAGCCATGTTATTGCGAGAGCACCAACATCGTCATGCAGATTGTTTTAAAAATTCTGAGTTTATTCTCGTTTTGGCATACATGGTCGATATCTTCGATGCTCTCAATAATCTCAATCAACAGATGCAGGGGGTGGAGTCAACATTATCGAAGAAGAAGAACATCTGAAGACTTTTCAAAAAAAATGACTTAACGGAAACGACGAATGGGGAATGATAACTTGACTAACTTTCCTCTGTTTGACGACTGCACAAGTAAGACCAAAGATGTGTCTGGAAATGGGAACATTTCCGTACCGAGAGAACTGAAGCAAGCAATTTCCATGCACTTAGATGAGCTTGCAAAGTCTCTCGATGGATACTTCCGACCAGAGAGTCATATCCAGCATGGGTAAGACAGTCATTCACGCTTAGTACTGATAAAGAAGATGTCAATGATGAATACCTCAATGAAATCATTGAACTTTAGCAGAGCCAGTTTTAACAGTAACACTTCAAAACAACAACGCTCTCAACGTTTTGGTGTCACCAAATCGTAGCTTACCCTCTTCTTGCTAAGAAAGCCCTTGAGATACTCATACAATTTGTTACAACGTATCTTTGCAAGCACTCCTTTTCGAAGATGGTAGACATAAAAACAAAAAAAGGGAACAGACTTTGTTGCCATGAGCCTTGCCAAAGTGAAGCAGCGCATTTTTAGAATTGTTTCCAAAATGCAACAGCATAAGACACATTGATTTGTTATAAATATTTATTGAGTTGTGTTTTTGTGTGTAGTTCATGTTTTGTTGGTCTTGTTTCTTTGAATAATATGATTTTATGTGCAACAGATGCACAGTTTACTTTGGGCTCAAGTTTGTTAATAAAAATTTTTGCATTTTAAGGAAGGGTTCTGTGAGTGCCTGCATGAAACTTACTGGGTTCGCTACCTCCAACAAGTTTAAGAACCACTGCTATAAACTATTGGAAATTAAAAGTTTTGCTCGGCTAGAGTCTATCGGCTTTTAAAGTTGAAAACTACTTATTCACGTCTTATTCGAATGATCAACTAAGCGAGGAAAAAACTATTTTTTGTTTTATTTGCAATTTGTCATTTCTAATTTTTATCACGAAACCTTTATTAACTGTTTTAGAGATAATTTGGAAAAAGAAAATTTTGTTATTCAATAAACAAACACAAGTCACGTTTGCTGATTTGACTAAAAAAAAAAGCAGCTCGGGGTGATAGCTTTACGGATGGCAATTTTCAATTTTGTACCCATGAAATCTAATAAAATAAATCATGGCATTGTACCCATACATATTCTCAACCGATCAAAAATCCAAAACTTTTATCTCTGCTCATAAAAATTCTATCGCTCAGCTCTTGGAGCGACCAAGGAGCACTATGTTAGTTGTCATGGCAAAGCTTTTTTTAGCCACTTTTTAAGGTGATAAACAAACCAATCTGTTTCTTATATTGCATTTGCAAATGTACCGAAAATTAAATATGATTGAACTGTAAAGAATTGAGTGAGCATTTTTTGAGCAGAGAAAAAAATTTGGATTTTTGATAGATTGAAGATACGTAGATTACAATTCCATGGGTACAAAAATGAAAATTGTTTACGGATGCGCCATTAAAAGTATGAAACGCCTCCAACGTTTTTCTGGGAGTCAAGAGGATAACAATTTTTTTTTGTTTTTATGCTTGTTATAATTCATTTTACTATAATTTTTTCTGAAAAAGGTTTAACAAACCATAAACATTTAAAAAACAAAGTACTACTTGATCATAGTTAAAGCGAATTTATTCCTTGCCGAAATGACATACCGTATTTATTCGAGTATAACGCGCAACATTTTGTACGGTACCAACCACGCCAACGAAAAGCTCGGTGCGCGTTATGCTCGAGTGCGCGTTATACTCGAATAAATACGGTAATTAAATTCTGGAAAAAAATTTAAGAATTTTTATTGATTTTCCGATCGTGATTTTGTAAATACTTCGCTTTTAAATTTTCTTGTGGTAATTCACATTCCGCTAGGTTAACAAGATAGGTTAACAAAAGTAAATTTTTGAATATTTTTTTTGTTCCGAGAGAAGAATGAATAGGCTACTTGATTTTCTACATGGTTGATGATGAGGCAAACTTTTTTATAGATTATATTTCCCATCTTTTACTGCATAATCGTCTATTTCATGACCTCACAGCCGTCCGAAGCGACTCGCTTCTTTTTATTTATTCTATGGATCGACATTACATCAGTTGTGGCGCAGTCCCTGGGGCTGGTAATTGGGGCAAGTTCAACGTCGGTCGAGGTTAGTCGCTCAATACGTCATGTTCGCTTATATGTTGAGGGTGATTTTACAGGGCGCGAAAATCGGTGCAGTGTAAAACGAAATTTGACACTACTGATTTTCTAGCGGTAGGGTTTAATTGCAAGAGCGTCCCGCCCTTAAATACTTCTGTTCTTTTTCGAAAAAAAAATTGTATTCGAAAAGCATTTTGGGGGATTTTTATTGTATATTATTGTACGAGAATAGCCTACATTTTAAAAGCTTTTTAAATGTTCGATTAGGAAAGTTTTTTAAAGTTAGGCTATTTTTTGTAGAAATTAATTTACAATAAAAAGTTGAATACTAAAAATGTACATGTAATTTTAATTTTTCTTGAAATGCAGTTCTGATTTAAATATTTTGGCGTCAAAAAGCAGGAGCTCAGCGGAAAAGTAGGGTGCAGATAATTAAATTCTTTTGCTTCAACAGAAATATGCGCAATTACTTGGTCGCGTTTCTAAAAATTCTGATTCTAGTTTGTTGGTGTAATTCATCACTGTAGGTCGCTACATTTCTGGGGCCGATCAGTACGATTCCTGTTTTCCTGTTCGCTGGGTTCTTCGTCCGTTTCAGCACCATACCTTACTACCTCAAATGGATGGGTTATATCGCTTATGTGCGGTATGGGTTTGAGGGAGTAGTTGCTTCGTTGTATGGTTTCAATCGATCTCTTCTGGATTGTGCCAGCGAACAAGGTGAATTATAACTAAACTGGTGTCTACTAAATGTATATGTGTTTTAAATATTTTAATTACGTAATGTACAGTATATACTAATGAAAAACTTTTTCAATTTGAAGAAATTTTCAATTAGTTGTTATTGGGAATTCGCATACGCAGATAAACATAGCTTTTCTTCATCATAAGTTTATTCTCATCAACTGCATCAACTATGGTTTAAATTTACAAGTGACATTTGATTTAATATTGTACAAAAAGAGATTTGTTATGATTTTTAGTGGTTGGCAGACATGATTCTTGTTAATGCTTTTCCTACTTATCAGGCAGTGTACACTTACGCTTTGGCAGAAAAACTGTTAAAATATATCAGTGAACGATGAGCCATGCCAAGAGCTAAATGCCAAGACGAATAAGAAACAACAACAGACATAAACCACAATATAAGGTTTTAGCCAACGAAGCCTTAAGAATTCTATGGAAATTTTACTAAAAACTTTGACAAAGATTTTTTCAACAAGATTATGTTTCAGCGGCAGTATGTCAGTTTCGTGATCCGAAGTTCATCATGGAGGAGTTAGACGTGGATGAGAACAATATGCTCTTCGATGGATGGGTGCTGGTCGTGTTTATGGTGGGACTTCGAATTATCGGTTTTTTTATTCTTAAAATCCGCGTTCAAATGGAAAAATGACCGCCATCTTGTTTCTATTTCTAATGTTTTATCACCAGCTATCAGGTAGCTCAATGTGACAATACATACAAGGATGAAGTTCATGATAAAACCGCCGAATTGCGAATGCTGCACCGGCACAAATCATCAAGAAATAATAAAAAAGATAATTTATTTTGTGTGAAGATTCATCGCAATGAAGGCTGTACAAGAGCTTGGTTTTTTGTTATACGCGTGAATTAAAACAAAATTTGTCTTTGCTCGTCGCCAACACCATGAAATCACGAAATAACGATCACATCGCCTCTCTCTCCATCAACCTGGCAATTGCACACAGGTTTTGCACCTCTCTCTACACAGGGGGAGGGGTGCTTTACGATTTTAATTTCTTTGTTTCCAGGAACCGCTCGAAGGATTTTTTCTGTTCTTCATTTTCCGTTTCTGAAATAACAATCGAAGTATTTTAATAACTCTAGTCTGTGATTCGATAGCTGTAGCAAAGAACCTAAACATTTCCGCCCAGTGGTTATTAAAGTGTGTTTCACGGTCCCTAGCGATGTTCGGCAAACTGCATTACGCTTTCGAAATCGACATCATATTAAGTTGATAGCAGTGATTATAGCGACACACTTAATTGTTCAGCTTCGTTTTAATTTCAAAGCACTAATGAAGATAAGAATCAGTATTTATTCAATCGTAATAGTTTTGCAACTTTTTCACGTCTACTTTAAATAGGAAATCTTTTGTGAACCGGGCTACCTTTAATATGCTGATCGGATTGAAAATAGTCTTTCCACTGAACAGAATCGCACTAGTGAAATGCTTAAAACACATTTTGTGAGCTTGCAGTTTCGAATACCAATTTCATAATTTTATTCAACCAGTCGAGTTGGCAGGTATGGTGGAGTGAAGCATTTTGTAATTTCAAACTTTTTCGGTTTTGCCATTTTTTTGCCAAGGCAAACTACAGTATATTAACTAGTTTATTACCACTGTTTTTAAATGCTTATCATGCTAGCAACAAAAATTGAATTCAATTAAAGATGGTTGAACCCTTGGATTCGATCATTATCACAAATTACCATGATTGTCATCACGAGACTTACCGTGATCGTCTTCACTGCTCCCTTCATCCGAATCACTGCAGCCTCGTGTAAGCAGCAAATCCGCGCCAGGGACTAACTCTAAACTCACGCATGCACAGAGTCAAACAAAACCATTACCGATATACAAAAATACAGTTAGTCTTCCTTAATTTTAGCCAAGGTTAAAATCGAATTTAAAACAGTGTAACAGATTTCTTTCTCGCATAGTAAAATATATTTACTGCCAAAAGTTGATCTCCAATGATAATTTCACGATTCACGATAAAACCTTCTTATTCTCAATAAACGATACAAAAAAATTGAACCTTGTGCAAGCAATTACTCTGTTACAATTAACTGAAAGAACGAAATATACGTATGAGCTCGTTTCCACTACGAGCGTGGAAAGGAGTATTCTTTGTTTTCTTGATTTTTTTTGCTTTACTTCCCGCTCGCTTAGATTTTAAGCGCGAAAAGATCAATAAAAGAAACAAAGAATGCTTCATTCCACGCTTGTAGTGGAAACGAGCCCCAATCCTTGCCAAAATCAAACACGAAAAGTTAACGAATTTAAAAATATTTCACTCGGTTACAATTGAACCCCTAATTACACAATCACTTTTTAAAAAATAAACGACAAAAGTCGGGAGTTGAACCCGTGACCTCAAACAGAGGACTTGTTTGATGCAGCTGTGCCATCTAAATTCAAGTTCAAGCTGACTAACGAGTATTGTTTGATGAAAAATAACTCTCGGCAAGGACTCAGCAATCAAACTATTGATACATCTGCTTGTGAACCGTGACTACAGTGCGGGTGCTTAATACAAGAAAAAATACAAGTCTCTGAAACTAATTATTGTTACATCCTCTATTCTCGCTTTTTTTTATATATAACCCATAAAGTCTACAGTAGCTACTAGTTGCTTAATAAATAACTAGTAACCTTCAGGTTGCGTGAAGCTGTTTCAAATTGAAAGATCAATTAACCAAAAATTAAAATCAGACCGAACAACATTAATTTTTAACGTACCAGCATCATCAGGTAGGTCCGATGCTTTTTTCTTTTCTTTTTTGGAAGCTTCTTTTAATTTTCTTTCCCGAAGTTTTTCGTATTCCGGTTTATACTCACTAAAACAAAAAATAGTTTGAACAGAATTATAAGGGATAAAATATACAGTATTTTGAACGAACGCAAAGTATTCTTGTCTGGCTTCTTCAATCGCTTTCAATAATGAATCAGTTCCTTGTCCACTAACGGCAGAAAACCCAACCAACTGAAAAAGATAAAGTTATATATTTTACTTGATCATAGCCAGAGGTAGGGTCTCACCAGCACCACTTGGCTCCGATTCGCCTCTTACTCCCGTCATGTTGCTCGGTCGTGAATTTAATGAATTTGGTTTTTCAAACTCGATTAAAAAGCCATGTACTGTCACACTCTTGTTTAGAGGTTGTGAAGCTGATTTCAGTTAAAAACTGAATATTGTGACATACAAATTTTGCCGTAATATTTAGTTTAAAAACACACACCAGTATTTTTTGGTTGCTTCATTAAGACTTTTTAAAATTTATAAATAACTTATCTTAAGTTGGCAAACATTACTAAAGATGATATGAGTATTAGGCCAATTCCGAATAGTTATCAAATTAAAAAAAAAATAAAAAAGTAATTTTAAAGCTCAAATATTGAAATAAAGAAAAAAATTGTTCATGTATTCATAAATATTTTTAAAAAATAACTATAATTAAGCTTACCACTGTAACAACTTAAAGGTACCATAACTATCTAATTCCAAAATATATAAGGCCTATAGCGTGTACTTCTTTCTTTTTAAAGTCATTACATAAAAACGTTAGTGCATTCAAAAAATTGCATAGCTTAAACGTTTAACCTAAACAGAAAAACAAATAGCAAGAAGCAAGGTTATTACAACCCACAACCTTTAAATTGTTATAAAATTCGTCCAAGACTAAACTTAAAGATCGCGAAAGATTTGAAATGTACGAAGTTTCAGAGGCCAAAGCTTCTTGGAAGTTTACAAAATCACTGGTCCACTCCAAAGCAAAGCTGTGGTCGACAATGTCTGTCTGAAAAAGCAAAACACAAATATTGAAATATTAAAATGTGTCAAACTTACTACCAATTATACACAAAACTTAATTCTGTAAATTCTATCTTCTGACTCAAGAGAGTAAAACCCAACAAATCAATGTCTGCAAGGTAGAAAAATAAATCAATTTAATCAATCTTTAAAAACTAAACATTCATGCATATACTTACTTTATTCATTACAACTATAAAAGGTAGTTTGGTCTTATACAGGATGCTGCAGGCATATAACATGTTAGACATGAAAGTAACTGGACTGACATTACGAGCTGTGTCCATAACATATATGACTACAGTTGGAAAGGTAGAAGCCTAAAACAAAAAAGATGGTTACAGAAACTGTATTTTGAAATTTATTACGACGTGGGCATGTGTCTTTATGGTGAAGCCTGCAGCAAGTGCAGAGGACTAACTTCTGCAACATTGGGCCCAGGTAATACAGCCACCTATGTGGAATTGTCACACCAATGGCAACTGTGTCATGATTTGGCAGACCCACGAATAAAACCCACATCTTTTGCTATTTAAACAAAGTGTTAAACATTTAATAGCTCAACACAATTACCCCTGAGCAAAGAAATATGTACTTGGATATAGGCAGTGTTGGGATTCAAAATTTTAAAACAGCTTTTCTTTTGCATAGAATTTGCTTACAAGAGGTTCCCTCATTATACAGAGATACTAAGATACATAGATTATGTTAAACTAAGAGTGGTTTTGCTGAGCGTGTTGAAATTCCCAGAATTGGTTTGTAAGAACCCATGCAAACCCCCAAATCCCATCACTAGATACAGGGAACTGCTGATTCATACATATAAAATAAACCAGCAGTTAAGAGCAAGCCAAGTAAGCCATGCAGTTAAAATTCAGCATATAAGTTTGGACAAACTAAATTATTTTGAAAAACAGAAATAAATGTACTATATTTTGCAAGTTTTCAATCTTAAGTCCTGTATCCTTTAAATCTTATTGTAATTTGATATTATCATAAAATCTGGTTTCTAAATTTTTGTAAAATCAACATTTAACAATTAAAAACTAAACAAAGTTGTCTTAATAGCAAAGCAAACATACAACCATAAACTGGTAGCAAATTTTAGTTATACAAACTTGAAATAGAACAAATAGCTTATAAATAAACTTACAAGGGCTTCGGTGATTATAGCTCCGGATGCTGACCATGTAAAAACTTCAATTTGCCCGGGTGTGTCAATCAAAACTGTTTTAACATCAGAAGAACGCTTTTGTAATAAATCCATAACCTTAATTAAACAAAAACTGGAGTCATACAATCAAGTAAAAGTGTAAAATTTAATTAATCTAATAAAAATAAATAATTGTTTTTATTTTTCAATGATCTAAAACAGGGTTTCCCAAATTTTTGGTTTATCAGTACCTTTTGGACACTTTAACAGGTTTGGATGTACCCCCAAAATTTTGTAAAGTTTCTCTCAAAAAAAAAAAGGGCTTTCAGTTAGTATCAGTCTCGGATTTTATGAGTTCTGGCCCAAAATCAAGGTGATCTAAAAAAAAAAAAAAAAAAGTCTTTACTTTGCATCAGCCACAAATTTTCCCAACTGAAGCCCAAAATAAAGGTGATCTCCAAAAAAAAAAAGTCTTCACTTTGCATCAACCACAAATTCTCTGCATTCGAAGATTCCAAACATTTGAATGTAATTTAAAACTTTCTCCAGACACAGAATTTAACTTAAATAAGATTATTCTTTCACATAATAATGTACCCCTTGAAGAGCCTAAATGTACCCCAGTTTGGGAACCCCTGCTATATATTAAACCATTAGTTTTCTTGTTGATTTTGAGAAAAGCTTGTAAAGCTTATTTAATAAAAATGACTATTTTGTTTAAACAATAACTTATAAAATACAATATAAAATATTCACCAAAAAGTAGGCTATGCAGTGCACCCATGTTGGAAGTTGCATTTATCTGTGAGTTTAATTCCAACCCATGCAACAAAGTTGTGTCTAACCATAGACTCATTTAGCTGAAAAACAAAGTCACATCTAATCACCAGTTCGATTTTTACCTGGAGCAACACAGTTGCATTTAACTACAGATTCGTTTTAAGCTAATCCTAGCTCTAACCTTAAACCTTACCCTAACCCTAGATCTAACAGGAACCACAAGTTTGATTCCCAAGCAAAGCAACGAAGTTGCATTTATCAGCAAATTTGATTTCCAGGCAGAATGACAAAGTCGTTTATAAAATTTGTGGTTCCTGTTTGAACTAATGTTAAGATTAGGGTTATGGTTAGAGCTAGGGTTAGGGTTAAGGTTAGAGCTAGGGTTAGGGTTAAGGTTAGAGCTAGGGTTAGAGTTACAATTAGGGTTAGGGTGAGATTAACAGCTAGGATTAGGGTTGGAGCTACGATTAGCCTAAAACAAATCTGAGGTTAAATGTGACTGCGTCACTCTGGGTAAGAATCAAACTTGTGTTTAGACAAGACTTTATTGTTCAACTTAAGAAACGAGTCTGTGGTCATACACAACTTCATTGCTCTGGGTGAAAATTGAAGTCACAGATAAACGCAACTTCATTGCTTAGCTTAAAAATGAACCTGCACTTAGATGCACTGCATTGCTCTGGGTAAGAATCGAGCTCATAAATGAACGCAACTTTGTTGCTCAGCTTAAAATGAATCTGTAGTTAAACACGATGGTGTCATTCTGAGTAAAAATCAAACTCGCAAATAAACACAATTTTGTTGCTCAGCTTAAAACGAATCTGTAGTTAAACACGATGGTGTCATTCTGAGTAAGAATCAAACTCACAAATAAACACAACTTTCTTGATCAGCTTAAAACAAATCTGTAGTTAAACATGACGGCATCGCTCTGAGTAAGAATCAAACTTGTGTTTAGACCTGACCTCGTTGTTCAACTTAAAAAATGAGTCTGTGGTTAGATGCAACTTCATTGCTCTGGGTAAGAATTGAACTGACAGGTAAATGCAACTTCGTTGCTTTGCTTAAAAATGAACCTGTAGTTAGGTGCAACTTTGTTGCTCTGGATAAGAATCGAACTTGCAACTAAACACAACTTTGTTGCTCACCTTAAAACGAACCTGTAGTTAGATGCGACTTTATTGCTCTGCTTGGGAATCAAACTTGCAGATCTTGATTCAATGAAAAAAGAAAAAAATCATTGAGTTATTAAATTGTTGTAATAATTATGACACATCATCGTCATAATAATTCAATGAATTTTTTTGGTTTCTTCAATGAATCAAGAGCAATCTCTCATGACAAAAAGATTTTTTTGCAGCGCTTGCCAAAGCTTTATTAAAAGTTACTTGTTCTGTTTTAAAACTTAATGTAACTATAAAGTCTAATAACCATAAATGTGTTTTTTTTTATGATAAATTAGATTTTTGTTCATTAGTAACTTAAACATTTCAGTTAGTAAAAAAGAAAATTGTAAGAAAAGCTATGATTTTTAAAAATGGACACAATCTTTTCTCACTCTATAGATCAGGGTTTCCCCAACCTTTTAGTTCATTGGTATTCTTTGGACACTTTAACAGATTTGTATGTACCCCCAAAATTTTGTGACGTTTCTCTAAAAAAAAGCCTTCAGTTAGTATTAGTCTTGGATTTTACGAGTTCTGGCCCAAAATCAAGGTGATCTCTAAAAAAATCTTTATTTTGCATCAGCCACAAATTCTCTTAATTGTCCTGTTTAACATATTTACAATCTACTGGACTTGAAAATTCCAGACATTTCAGTCTATTTTAGAATTTCTTCTGAACATGGAATTTAACTTGCATAAGGTTATTCTCTCACATAATAATGTACCCCAGTTTGGGAACCCCTGATCTAAAATAAAAATTTTTATTTCTATACAAAATACAGATTCAGGTTAAAATTTACTAACTGCAAATTTTTTATTTCATCTCAATATTTATCCTCTAGACTTGCAGGAGAGCATTGAAAGTGCTTTTCATAAGGCAACAATCTAGCAGTTACCAGTCTCCTTCTAAAGATGCCAAGATACTGTCTGGTTGAATTTTATATTTTAGTTGTTTAGTTTTTTTATGAGATATGACTAAAATTTAGAGATCTCCAATTAGAGGAAAGTGTTGTGAAGCACCTTTCCAAAGGACATGCAAAATGGTGAGAGTTGGTTTTAAACTGAAACCATGTCAATCAAGTTTGCCATGAATCATGGCACCCTTTACTACTCAACCACACTGCCAAAAAACCTAATGACGGATATAAAACCTACATGAATCAGATAATAAAAATGGAATTATACAATATAATCACATTTATGCAGAGCAAATTGAAAAAAATGCACCTTTAGTTTTTTGTGGGATTTGATTTTTACGTCAGTTTTTTTTACTTCAATAAGCTTAATGTTTTTTGACTAATTAATATTAATCTGTATATCTGTATATCATATATTAAATTAATAATATTAATCTGTATATCATATACATGTTAAACCAGAAGTGTCAAGCCATTGGCTAATAAACCAAATTTGGTCTGCACAGTATTTCCCAAAATACCATAAATTAAAAAGAAATCATGGCATATCAAAGACTTTTAAATGATATGGCAAAACCTGCTAGATTAGTTAAGATCTTTTTTTGGTCTTTAATTTAGTTTAACAAAAAAAAACTTTGATGCAAAATGATGACTAAAAATGGTTTGTATTTTTTGTAAGCTTTGGTTATTAAATAATATTTATCATCAATATTAAACATTTGTAAAACTTGGCAACAGAAGTTTATTCACTATAACTTTTTTTAGATGACGCTTTTTTTATGGTCACAATCTAGTCCACTAATATTTTAGATTAGTAAAAACAACCCTTGGCTTTAAAAGATTGGATGCCCCTGTGTTAAACCCTAATGCAAACAAACAACTTTCAAGCATGTTCTACCAAACAAAATTGCAGGAAACCATCAAGTAGTCAACTTTATCTTTGTATTTGCTGGACTTTTGATTAAAAAAATACAAAATTTAATTTTTTTATTTGATCCCTTGAATATTGGGTATTAATCAGTTATTTTAATTACTTATTAAAATTTATAGACTTATACTTTCCAAAAAACAATATTAGATTCATCATTAAAACAAAAGCAAAACAGTGTTAATGTTGAATATTAAAAATTTAAAAACTTAACATACTTGATCAAACTTTGTAGCAAAGAGGTTTAATGATGTCATAATAGCTCCATTTGGACCTAATCCATACTGTTTCATAACTTCTTTATATTTAACAGTGTCTTGAATATCAATGTTAACAGGATATGGAACCTCACTAACAGCTGGGTCAAGATTAATCACATAAGGAGGTCTCTCTCGAGCATGAAGATAAGCAGTTAAGCGCTGCAAAACAAAAGTTTTAATTTAATCATTAGTAAAAGTGATTTAACAAACTTTAAAATACTAATTTTCTAAGATATAAACTATTAATTAAGAGTGACAAAACTAAAATTCTTAAACAATATTTACATAAAGAATTATACCCCAAACATTACTTTATATTAAAAAAATCAAAACAATTTTGAAATGTTTGATGAACTGCACTTTGAATATGTATATTGCTGCTAATATGGCAAAATAATTAGCACTTTTTGTTATGAATAGTCAAGTAGTTAGAATCTCTGTTTGCATTATGGGAAGTCTGGAGTATTTTAAACTAGAAGCAAAAGTTCATAGTTTGCCATTGATTACTTAAATGTTAATGTCATAAAAATTGTAGCGAATGCGATTTCTTCCTTGCAAAAATTATAGAAATTGCATTATTATTTTAAGTAATGTTATAATTAAATCATAACAAATGATTTTCTATTTTAGATTCTTTTAATCAAACACAATTTTCAATATATTCAAAAAAATTTCAAATACAATATTATGTTATAATTTTTAACAATAATATTTTAAATAACTCTTGAAAGATTTTCTAAAAAAATGTAAAAGAAAAATCTTGTTCATTGTTTGACATTACTAACCTTGTAAGCTTTAAGAATTCTCCAAAATTTATATGTGGATCAACTAAACTTGGCAAATAGTGAACAAGAATATAAAAAAAATATGGCTCTCTTTAAACAGAGACTGTAGCTGTTTTTTATCAGTGCAACTAAGCAGTCCCCTTACAGCACCAAAATGAAATTTTAAAAAACCAAAAGAAAAAAGATTTCTTCAAGAAACAATAATAACACCAGGAAGATTTCAAGTTAGTTTTACTATCAAAATCGCTTACAGTTGCTTCTTGAAAAAACCCAAAAATATTGGGATCTCTTTTTAAGAAATCACTGTAAGTGATTTTTGTTCATGAAACTAATCCTGATCTCCCCTGCAGTTACTACTGCTTCTTGAAAGTTCCTTTTTCTATTGGTTTCTGCTTTATTCCATCCTAGTGCTGAAAGGGGGATTCTGGGTTAGTTCCACCGAAAAAAATCGCTTACAGTGACTTTTTAGAGACCCAAATATTGCACCAACTTGAAAACAAGTTACACTGATACAGGCTAACAAAGTACCAGTAATAATTATATTAAAAAATTTGTAAAAATCAAAAAATTTATGTTAGGTGACTTTAATAATTTTTTTTCACAAAACTCTCACCTGTACAAATGTAGTTTTACCTGATCCAGCCATTCCCAAAACCACAAGAACTGTTGGTTTATCAGGAGCTGGGACTTCTTGAGATTTGCTTGAAGATGCCATTTTATAAACTTTAAAGAAACTCCATACGTAAAATATGTAAAGATTTAAAAAACTTGCTAATCTAGAAGTAGTAGTATCAGTAAAAAAAACTGATTGCATGTAACTACTTTTTATACAGTTATACTGAAATATAATTTTAATTAGAACAACCAATGGTAATGGGACCTTTCAAAGGTTTGTACCAGATGACCAATAAAAATGGGGTCTTGTTCGCCCTTCACCATTACTAACCTCACCAGCTTCCCTTTTAAAAATGGTATAACTTTTTAAGCATTAAAGTTAGAAGGATGAAATAAGTCTTATTGCAAAGCAGAAGTTTTAAAGATTTGTTTTGTATTTGTGTATAATTACACATTTGTAAAAGATTTTAATGTAAACGTAGATTTCCTCCCAAGAAAATTGCTCAGCTCAGAAAAGACAAATTTCCTCAAAGAATAATATCATATAAATCAGAATTTCTTTGGCCACCTAGGTCACCTGATCTATCACCTTTTTCTCTGGAGATTCATAATGGAAAAAGTATTTCAAGCAAAATCATTGAATAATAATCAACTGAAGAATATAATTTACAAGGTGCAGAGGTATTTGCTTCCATTGATCCCAACATGTTGCACAATGTAATTGTCAATTTTGGAAAACCTATTACCAGTTGTATTGGATCCAATGGAGGGCACTGTTAATACTAACACGTAACTAAAATAAATCTTTAGAACTTGGGCTTTGCTATAAGACTTCTTTTTCTAAATCTAATGGTCAAAAAGTTAGAGCATTGTAAAAACTAAAAAGGGTACATTTTTTCGTCACCCGGCTGCATTGTTTGTGTTTAAACATATTATAAACTTAGGATTACATTTGGCAGTATTGTATTAATAGTTTTCAGAAATACACGTTTATAAGATAATGTCGGCAGCGTGGTCGAGTGGTTAACGCACCGGACTGATGATCAATATGGTCTCGGTTCAAAACCCACTTGCGCCATTCTGTTGTGTTCTTGGGAAAGACACTTTACGGCACTTTCCCCTGCTTGGTGGTCTTGACAAGCAGTTCTACATTACAGTAATATCTCTACTAAATTACTAGCGAACAGCAATATCTTGGCATCTCCGGAAGCAGGTCGGGGTAATTGCTTATCCTATTTATAGCGCCTCCGTCGCTTTCTTGCGAGTCAGGAGGATAATATAGAGATAAAAAAATAATAATAAGATACCCCGTGCATAGTCTGTTGAGCTGCGTAGAGTTGAATCCGTTTAGATAGCCAGAAGACATTACACCGGTAATTAAAAATTTATCAAATTATTAATTACTGTAACAATTCTATTAATTTTAGAATTATAATCAGATTAGCATGCAAATTGTAGCTGCGATCTTACCAACCCTACCAGTAATCAATTAAAGTAACTTTCTACCATTCTTAGTTGAAAATTCCGATGATTCTCAGTTTTGTCATATTTCGCTTAAACACTGTAATCGGTAATTCAACGGTTGCTTACATTTTCGGCAACAGCTAAAGATACAACACCGGAAAGCAAAATTTAAAAAATCTTTGTTTTTGAGATTCATTTGGTTCATTTTTGACTCGATTTTCATATTATTCTTTTTTCTCGATGTCTTGTGAATTAGTGAGGCGCAACCATAAATATCCTATATAACTCCTAGATTGCGGATTTCCGTAAAAAACTGATCCAAAATTGAAGCCAATAAAAATATTGTCGTATACTCAAACTAACATTACCTTAATTTTTTTTAAATATGAATCTATAAAAAATTTAAAAAACAAAAGAATTTGGTCAAATACTAATTAAATTTGATACTAGTATCTGTAAAGATTGTAAATACCTAAAATAATGCTAAAATTTTTATTAAACAGGATGTTTCAAAAAGAATATACCAAAATCATCACGTGATATATCAAAAACGAAAAATAATGGGAAATTCTAGCTTGGACGCATGTGTTGTACATATCTTCAAGTTATATTTTATGTTTTACAAGTGCTCAATGTAGCCACCACTGGTAGCGCGGACAACATCAAGCCGATATGAGAATTCATCTCAAACGCGCCTCCGCATGTCGTACTCCACAGTGTTGATTGCAGTTGTTATTTGATATTTCATTTCATCAACAATCGTAGATTTCATCGATATTTGCTGGAAGCGGAGGAGTATAAACTTTGTCTTGAACCCTCATAATACCCTCACAAAAAAAAGTTACACACAGTAAGGTGCCACACAAATAGAAAGCGGACTCATCACTAAGATCAAATAACACCAGCAATGAACACGTTGAACCGCAAACATGCTGAGGTGCGTTTGGTATGAATTTTCATATCGGCTTGATGTTGTCCGCGCTGCCAGTGGTGGCCACATTGAGCACTTGTAAAACATGAAATGAAACTTAAAGATATGTAGGCTACAACATTTTTTGAAATATCAAGTGATGATTTTGGCGTATTTTTTTTGCAACACCCTGTATGGTTGACAAACTTTGCTTTTCAAATGAATTAAAATTTTTCTACCATTTATGAGGTCTGCAATTAATTATCTACATTATGCAAATTTTTTCATCGTTTTAATTAAAATTGATACTTGATATTAACATGTATAAGTTCTTTAATCAAGAAGCACATATAAAAATTATTTAAAAAAATTAAACTACAATAAGTAAATATCCAAATTAATTTTAACCTAATTTGTCAACAAAGATTTAAATATAAAAGAGATCTGACAACTTTGATAATACCATTTTAAAAATTTCCATTGTTTCTTGAAGTAGGTTACCAATTGAAGCATAAAAATTAAACCTAAAATTTCACTTATTCTTTGGTTTAAAGTTATTTTTGTGTGTGTTTAAGCATAGACTTTACAATAACTTAGAAGTTATTGTAGATTGTATGGTTTAAATCAGCTTTTCCCAAACTTTTTGGGACACGGAACCCTATTAGTAAATAATTTTTTTCTCTATTTGTAAATAATCTTTTTGCAACAATTTTTCTGCGTAACTAACAAGGAAAGATAATACAAGCCAAAAATAAATAAAACTAAATGACGTTTATTACTAACACTGACACATCAATGCGATGGATGAGGTTGCTTTTTGCCGCACAATTTTTCAATTCTCGGAGCAATTTGTGGCAAACAAACTCGTAAGTCAGATTCTATAACAAGTCTGGACCTGTATTTTGTATTCATATTGGTGAGAGCTGAAAATTCTGTCTTACACATAGGTATATAGTGGCAAAAGATAATAAAATTTATGTTGCCTTTTGTGAGAGCAATGAATATTTGTCCAGAACACTTAACCAAAACGATGCAAGAGCTTTTTGATTGAAACTAATCATTAAAGTTTGATCGGACGACAATTCGGCTAATTCTTCTCCTTCACGCCCAGAAAGATCTATTTTTGCAACATCAAAAGGGTTTACAATCCACTCGAAATGGTCATATGTCACTTTTAAAAAGTACTTTCTAAAATAGTGGTCGGGAACCTGTGGGCCTTTTAGCAAAATGTATTGAACGGCATAATATATTTTGTAATAAAGTAAATATGGGCCGCGTCTGTCATTTTTTTGTAGGGTCCCGCTCAAAAATAGCACATATAATTTCATTTTGCTGCAGATGTTTTTTTAGAGATTATTGTCAAGTTGCGACAAAAAGTGCGAAATGCAAGATCGAGTCAAGGTGAAGACCTTTTTTTTTTTAGAGATCACCATGATTTTGGGAGAAAAAAGTGAAAAACGAAATCAAAACCTTTTTTCTTTCTAGAAAACATCAATTTTTGGAAATTCTTCCCTGGGCCCCTGAATTTGAATATTCACCACTGCACTTAGGAATAGTAGGAAAAAAATTAGCGGTCTTTCAAAATTGCTCACAGATTCCTCAAGCCAAACCTTAAAAAAAAACATTGCTCTTTATGGACTGTATTTTGCTTTTGTAAGATTTAAGTGTAATGAAACTATTGTGTGTTTCATTTTTGCAGTTATTGCTGGTAATAGTAATAACCACTGTATGTTTCAAGTGTATTGCTGGGCCTTCACTAATTTCGAATAATAGAATTTGGACCATCGTAAAAAAAGTTGCTATTGTTCTAAAATGCTTAGAAAGCAATTTCAAATGTTGTTGAATGTCAGAGAAAATCAATTCTTTATCAATTAAGGGTGTGTTAACAATGTAGTCACACAGAACAGGAAACATATCCACCGCATTATCATTTATTCTAGCATTCTATATGTTGAGTTTCTTTATGAATGCTGTTATTTTGTTTAGACAAAGTATATGTTGGCATCCCGTCCATGAAGTGACAAGTTTAGTTGGTTGAGAAGGTTAAATATGTCTGCCAGTTAGGCAAGCTTCCCAAGCCAAATTTCATCAGGTACTAATGCAGCTATAAGTCCGCATTGTGAGCTCTTGGAGGAAGATTCAAGGCTCTTCTCTCAGTTCAAATACGCGTTCTACAATTTTTCCTTGTGACAGCCAGCGGACATCTATACGAAGCAAAAGGCTTGAATGTTCCGAACCTAATTCATCACAAAGTTTTGAAAACATTCGAGAGTGGAGTGAGCGCGAACTTTGATGAAGTCTACAATTTTGACACATGAAGACAAGACTTCAGACAATGATTGTGCCAAATTTTTTGTAACAAGCACTTCACGATGAATCATGCAGTGCGTTTGTGTAATGTTTGGCACTTTTTCTCTGTTACGAGCTACAGCCCCTGAGTGCTTTCCAGTCATTGAAGCTGTACCGTACGTACATATACCCACACATCGTTCCCACGACAGTTCTGACTGTGAAAAAAAGTCATTAAGTACGTTAAAAGCATCTAAAACAGTTGTTCTGCATTGTATTTGATGACAAAACATAAAATCCTTCGCCATTTATCCACCCCAACAATACCTTACAAAGACCAACAGTTATACTTGGCCGGCAATGTCCGTACTTTCATCCAATTGGATTGCTAAATAAGTTAGTTTCAGTCTCCCAAATAGCTGTGCTTTTATGTCATTTGAAATCTCATCTATTCTTCTAGAAATTGTGTTATTCGACAAAGGAATTTCTTAAAGCTTCTTCGCGCATTTGCCATCTAAAACTGTTTTACACATGTCAATTGCTGCTGGAAGAATTAAATTTTCGAAAATTGTGTGAGCTTTCTCGGCTCAAGCCACTCTTAACGCCACTAAAATGCTTTTATCGATACCTCATTTGATACCAAAGATTTTGTAAAAGCTTTTTTCTGCTTCAAATATTCTTTCTTTTTTCTTTCTAAAAAGGTCTGGGGTTTTTTAGTTAACTCGGTATGTTGAGTCATCAAATGCCGTTTCAACTTGGCTGGTTTCATACCTTCTTTGATAATGTTTTGTAACATACTACACATTGAGGCTTAGCAACATTAGAGAGGCATCAGTAAAGCCTTGCTTAATATACTCTTCATCGTATGTTCGTGCTTTTTGTCTTTTCGTCTTTTAAGATAAAACATACGGGCTTCGCATTCTAAATCCTTCTCTTTTTTTTTGTACCAAAACTTTATTCATAACTTTTAAACAGGGCCCAAAGCACTAAAATTTAAGGTTAAGCTACCGATACCTCAAACCTAATTCAATCTTTTAATATAATCACATACGTAATTTAAACTCTTTACTTATGAATCGTGGCTTCACTAACTTTTGCACGTGCAAAACGGCTCAAATAATCTTAGCAAAGTCGACAACATTCACACTGGCGATAAATCATTCAACGAATATTACGTCACAAACTCTAAATGCGAGAATCCTTGTAAAAAAAACTTTTGGACTGCATTTGTTAGAGTGGCACAATTTGATGATTTATGATTGTAAAAAAGTTACGAATTTATATAGGTTACGAAAAATTGACAATACTGTGACAATAATGGATGGACGTAACGTACTTTATCAATGTATATGTTTGACCATTTTTTGTCATAACGTCGCGGGCCCCCTGTGCAATCATTGCGGACTCCATTTTGGGAAACCCTGGTGTAAGTCAATTAGTTTGCCTTTTTTCATATCATTACTTTAATTTTTTGTATTCGTTTATACGCCAAAAGTAAAACGTTCTATTCGGTTTAGAATTAGATTTTGTATCAAAACCAGTCTTCCCTCTAAGGTGCGCAGTGCCACCAAAATATTTGCTCAGTTCCTTTCCTTTACAAGCGTGGGGGAATGGAATATTTTTTTGTTTGCTTTAATAATTTTTTTGCTTCGCTTAGATTTTAATTAACCGCGGAAAGATCAATAAAAGAAACAAACTGCTCCATTCCACTACGAGCGTGAAATGGAGCATTCTTTGTTTCTTTTATTGATCTTTCCGCGGTTAAAATTTAAGCGAGTGTTGAACGAAGCAAAAAAATTCACTAAAACAAACAAAGATTACTCCATTCCACGCTTGTAGTGGAAACAAGCAGTAACGGTATGCCAATTTTGTCTTTTTTAGCTTAAATCAATTAAAACGTTATGCACTTTTCAAAATCATAAGCGCAGCCCAATCGGTTGTCCAATCGCGTACCTTGAAAACTACCCAAAATACATTGCACTTTTGCAAAATAGAACTGCTATATAAAGCGCAACGCAACAAAGCGCAAAGCCCTTCCGCAATTGCGCCAGTTGCGAAAGTTGCGCTCTGCCCACCTCTGCACAGTTTCAGATTTAGATTTTTCATATATGGTAACCCTAGCCTATCTCCACAATACTGTGATGTCTCGAGTTGGACTAGAGACGCAGAGGTCCGAGACCGAGACCGAGACTCCGACAAGACTTTGGGGCTACGGGTCCGAGACAAGACCTAGACTTCCCAAAATGTCTCGAGACATCTACCTTTGTAATTTTCATTCAAACTCGTATCAGCTTGGCTATCACAACGATAATTTTATTTGGCTTCAATTTTTTTACGAAAATGTGCAATTTAGGAATTATATAGAATACCATACCTTACGGTCGCTACCTAATGAAACATAACAGATCAAAAATTGCAAATCAAGTTGCAAAATTACAAAAATTTTGTGTTAAATAGCTTGGCTACGTTTACTAAAAAAACTATAATTGCAGAACCTAAATACCAATTACCATACCGGCAGTGATGGGATTCAAAATTTTAAGAACAGGTTCTCTTTTGTATCAAACTCGCTAACAACAGTTTCAGTGTTGGGATTTAAAGTTTTAAGAACAGGTTCAAAATTAGGGTGTTCTCTAAAAAAAAAAAAGTCTTCACTTCGATTTTATCTCTAATTTCCCTATTTTTCTCCCCAAATTAGGGCGTTCTCTAAAAAAAAAAAAAAAGGTCTTCACTCAGAATCGTTCTTTACACTCTGAACAAACATCTGCAGCAGATTGAAACTGTTACATTAAACACAGAAATATTGAAATACATAGATTACGTAAAGTTGAAACCGGGTTTGCTAAACGTGCTGAAATTCCAAGAACGGGTTCACTAAACGTGCCGAAATTTTAAGAACGGGTTCGCGCGAACCCGTGCGAACCCCCTGAATCCCATCACTGCATACCGGTATTTCTTAGTTTTAATCTTCATTTGACTTTTAAAAAAATACAATTTTTGGCCTTTTGACTTAATTTAAAAGGCAACCATTAAATAGCCTAACCCAATGGTGGATATTGGGTGAGGTGAATGAGGCAGTCGCCTCAGGCCCCCTTTTTTGGGGGGCCCTCCCTTGATTTTAGGGCCCCCCCTCGAAAAGTTTTGAATCCGCAGCAGATGTTTGTTCAGAGAACGATTCCTAGTGAAGACCTTTTTTTTTTAGAGAACACCCTGATCTTGGGAGAAAAATAGGGAAATCAGAGATGAAGTCAAAGTGAAGACCTTTTTTTTTTGGAGGACATCATGAATTTTGGAGAAAAATATGCAAGCCAAGATCAGACCCCTTTTTTTCTCAGACAACATCAATTTTTGAAAATTCTTGCCTCGGGCCCCTAAATTGGAATATTCACCACTGGTCTAACCTATGTTCCAATTTTTCGCCATTTAATTTCGGTGACTGTACAAACCAGAAATAACTATTTTGTACCGGTATGTAAATTTTGGGCGTAGGTAAAGAATACGGACCCCCTTGTAAAAATAATTTAAAATAACAAAAATAAAATTATTTTATTTAATTAATTAAAAAAGCAAGCTATCTCTTGGTAAAATCATGCAATTGATGTTACATTGGTTAAGTGACATTGAGGTGACCATGGCAGCAGCTTTTTCAGAGGTGTCTAAAGTTTCAGCTATTCAGTGGTATACCTACTTTAGAGACATCACATCGTGGAAGTTGGTGCATATCGAGGATAAACTTGGTGGCCCAGGGAAAGTTGTAGAGATTGATGAGAGTCTCATGTTTAAAAAGAAGCATAATGTAGGTCATCATGTTGATCAGCAATGGGTTTTCGGAATATATGATACGGACAGAAAGAATGGCTACTTACAATACGTCCAGCAACGTGATGAAGCAACCTTAGTACCTATAATTCAAGAGTGGATTCTTCCTGGAACAATCATTCACAGCGATGGATGGCGGGCCTATGCTAACCTTGGTAACTTGGGTTATATTCATCAAGTTGTGAACCATAATCAGAACTTTGTGAATCCTGTGACTGGAGCATGCACAAACCATGTTGAAGCATATTGGGGACGCATCAAGCGACGAATAAAGCGAGTCAAAGGTTCAGAAGGAGATATGCAGAGGCAACATCTTGATGAAAGCGTCTATCGGCATTGGTTTTCCATGAAATCTGAAAATATTTTTGAAAACTTTGAGTTATTTATTACCCATGTTAGTAAATATTATCCTTTGTAATATGAATTAAATCTTATTAAACTTGAATGAAAAGTTCTTTAAAAAATGTGCCATTCGGAATTATTTTATTTTTGTTATTTTAAATTATTTTTACAAGGGGGGTCCGTATTCTTTACCTACGCCAAATTTTGAAACATGCAGTGAAGTAAATTGTAAGATATTTATGATACAGATGTAGTAAACAAATGATTAATGTTTAGGAGGTTGGTTGCTAATTACTTAATTTATCAAAAGTTTATTTACCTTATCTTTGAATGAAGACTTGGGTAAAAAAATCACCAAGTTATTCATTGTACTCTGCAAAAAAATCAAATAAGAAAGCAAGCAAGCAAGCAGACAACAATTGAAAATAGCAGCCATAATGGATTCAGCATTTATGGACTATAATGGATTCAGCATTTTTAGCATTTATTAAATAAACATTAAAAATTATTATTTAAAAAAAAAAACGAACGTTTTCGGCTTACTTCAGCCCTCATCAGGTTTCTACAATTAGTAATATTAATTAACTTTAAATTTACACACACACACATAAAAAATTAAAAATTAACAACAGCAAAAAACAATGTATATTTTTTAAAAAAGGTTGTACTTTTGACTAACAGGCTAAATTTTAAATCAAAACGAGAGAGAAACTAAATTGATACAAATTAAATTTCAGATTATGATGTCATTGAAGAAAAAAAGAAAAAATATTACAATCAAAATATATTCAATAAATATGAAGCTCCGTTTGCGAACATTTGTTTATTTAATTTTGGACTTAACTTTTTTATGAGTAGAGCTTCATGAATCTTAGAACAAAATTCTGATTTGCATTTACGTATTATTACAAAATTGTTTTCATCAGACCGATTATTAGAACACTTTTCACACGACAAAATATGATCTTTAACTGCACTATCCTGTAGACTTTTGAAATTCAGATGCTCCCGAACTCTAGTGATCAAATGTCTGGACGACATACCGATGTATGTCTTGTTCGTATCGCACGAACACGAGAATTTATAGACAACATTTGAACAAAGAGCCACAGGAGTTTTGGATTTTAACTGAAAATAATTGACCACTTTAAAAGTTTTATAGATAGGAGATATTTTTAAGTTGTACTTGTTTTTTTATTAATGCAGAAAGACGATTTGCAAAGTGATGTAACATCACTTTGCAACAACTTAACTTAACTTAAAAATATCTCCTATCTATAAAACTTTTAAAGTGGTCAATTATTTTCAGTTAAAATCCAAAACTCCTGTGGCTCTTTGTTCAAATGTTGTCTATAAATTCTCGTGTTCGTGCGATACGAACAAGACATACATCGGTATGTCGTCCAGACATTTGATCACTAGAGTTCGGGAGCATCTGAATTTCAAAAGTCTACAGGATAGTGCAGTTAAAGATCATATTTTGTCGTGTGAAAAGTGTTCTAATAATCGGTCTGATGAAAACAATTTTGTAATAATACGTAAATGCAAATCAGAATTTTGTTCTAAGATTCATGAAGCTCTACTCATAAAAAAGTTAAGTCCAAAATTAAATAGACAAATGTTCGCAAACGGAGCTTCATATTTATTGAATATATTTTGATTGTAATATTTTTTCTTTTTTTCTTCAATGACATCATAATCTGAAATTTAATTTGTATCAATTTAATTTCTCTCTCGTTTTGATTTAAAATTTAGCCTGTTAGTCAAAAGTACAACCTTTTTTAAAAAATATACATTGTTTTTTGCTGTTGTTAATTTTTAATTTTTTATGTGTGTGTGTGTAAATTTAAAGTTAATTAATATTACTAATTGTAGAAACCTGATGAGGGCTGAAGTAAGCCGAAAACGTTCGTTTTTTTTTTTAAATAATAATTTTTAATGTTTATTTAATAAATGCTAAAAATGCTGAATCCATTATAGTCCATAAATGCTGAATCCATTATGGCTGCTATTTTCAATTGTTGTCTGGTTAAAAAAAACAACCTCTTTGCCGAAACTTTACAAGCAAGCAAGCTTTATGAAATGACCAATAAGATCTTTTATTTAACAGCCACTGTTACTTTGATGCATTGTGGTGCTAATCATTAATATTCAAATGTTTATTGTGCAATGATTTTATACAGATTTATAAATTTTTTAAAGATTTTTTTCTTATTTTTTTGTTTAATAAGTTCATGTGTAATGTATAATGTATCATGCAGGTATGAATTGGTTTTTAGCTAAAACTCAAACCATTGTAACAACTTGAAAAGAGTGGTGAACTATTGGTTTTAATCAATTTTATAATGGGTAAAAAGCATAGATTAAAGCAAAATGAAAAATTTAAGCCTAAAGTTAATTTAGCTGCTCATGAAAAAAAGCAAATTCTTATTCATGTGGAGGAATTATTTTCAAGTAAGTTTTATCAATTGTTTTACTATTACATGCTTTTTTAGGTCCTTTTAAAAAGCAATTGTGAGTGATTTTTGTTGACCAACTTATTTGAAACTCCTTGAAATTACTATTACTTCTTAAGATATCTTTTTTCCTGTGGTTTCTTTTTTCCATCCTGGTGTTGTAATAAGGATTTTGGTTGGTTTTACCAACAAAAAACAGTTACAATTTTTTAAAATACCTGTGTGTTTCTTGATATTTTGTACTTGATAAAAGTTTTAGATCTTTTTTACTGTTTGTCGTTACCAACCTCTCATGCTTTAAGGATTTTCCAAAGTCAGCTTGGCAAATAATGAACAAGAAGTTTCTAGCAAACACACTTAATTACTTTAATTTGACTGCTGCTTTTTAATTTTAACATTTAATGTAAAAGTTAGAATTTGTGAGTTAGTTGTGCTACATTTGGTATAATGGTAGAATATAAGGTTGGATTAGGTCAAAATTCAACATTAAACTCTTTCTCATTGTAACAATAATGTATGAATAGCCAGTGGTATCAGAAAGAGGCCTTCATAAAAATAATAATCTTATTTCATTTTCTTTTATTTCTATATTTATCTTCCTAACCCACAGAAAAGCATTCAGTTCATGGGAAAAGCAATTACCCCAAGCAACAATGTCAAAATATTGTTTCGTTACAATTTTTAATTTGTTTTTAACTTTATAGAGATATGACTAAAATTTAGAACTGCTTTCTAAGATTGCCTAAGCAAAAAAAAGTGCTGTAATTTTTTTTCCAAAAACATAACAGTCTAGCAAAACCATGTCAATCATTGTGTTATTAGCCACTCAACCATTCTGCTGATATTACATTGTGTAAAAAGAGCGAACAAAAAGCCAAAAGAAAACTTGAAAATAAAGAAGAGTAGTAGAGAAAAAAGAGATAAAAGTCAATTGAAATAAAATAGAATATGTGTGCATAATTAAAATGGAGGATTACTGTTATGCAAATCAAAATTGTTTTGTGATAGTGGTAGTACACATTCCAAAATTCCCAGTTACAAAATTAGACTCTTTTACAATTTGGCATATGTCATCATCATCATCATCATTTTCAGGGAAAACATTGAATTGGTTCAGTGTATTTCCCTTTGCCTGCTTGTTCTTTTGGGGTTATGGGGGCAGCAGCTCGAGTTGGGATCTTCAAGAATTCTAATCTCTTGCAACTAGCAGCAATTTTTCTGGTGGAATTCCAAGATGCAACCATGCCAGGTCTTCAACATAATTCCAACAGCAAGTTCTGGGTTGCCCTCTAGGTCTTTTGCTAATCAGAAGAGCATCCATTAGTTGCTTTGCTGTTTGCTCGTGGGACATTCATGTCACATGGCCATACCAGCGCAGTTGAGATCGTTCTATGCAGAGTAGTAGCAGTTTGATATTGAGAGATTGATGAATGTCAGCTTTTAACCTTGTCAAGTAAGGATAAATCTCTGACTTTTTGCAAGAAGCCCATTTCGGCCACCTGTACTTGGGATCTCACTCTTTTGGTCATCATCCAACACTCACGACCGCAAGTGAGGATAGGAACAAAAGCCAATCTGAAAACAGCAAGCTTTGCTTTTGTATGCAGCTCTCGTTTCAGTACAACTGTCACGCTACTGTTTCAATTATTATCAAACAGAGACATTGCGCTGTTTTGAATTAATTGTTTGGATAGAAAAGTCGCCATTTTCTTAATTGGGCATTGCCAGGAGCCGGTTTAGAAAGCACTGCTGTTTAGAGCCGAGCGATTGTTGTTGTTTGATGCAATTGTGTAAATTTATCTGTGACTAATATTCTTCCATTGTCGTTGTTGCCCTGGACTGCTGTTTGGATTATAGATTTATGCTGTGAAGTGACTCTGTTCTTGTTGTTGAAAAGGAATGGGTATAGAGCGTTCCTTCGCATGTGGTCGCTAAAAAGTTATATATATACAGGGCAGCAACGAGAAGAGATCATTCAGATTCAGATGCAGATTCAGATTCTAGCTGTTAGTGCTATGACAAACGTATTTTGTGCATAATTGAGTGTGTCAATTGTATCTGTCATGACTGCAAGTTGGCATTAAGCTTTAGCAGAAAAATTTATAAAATTCATAATATTCTCTTGCGACTCTGTAAATTCAGTTAGATAATTTGTGAAGTATTTAATCTATTTGTAAATCGTAGCATCTTGGATATAATTTTGGCACTTGTTTTTATTTTCATTTAATTGCTACGACTTCGTTTCTCTAATATAATTATTTCATAATATAAAACCCGCTTGTCTATCTAGATCACTAGGACCCACCAGTTCATCACTCGTTTAAGCTTCATTCAACAGGCTAGTGATTTTCTGCAAAATACACGTAGGGTTCTCCTCTAGTATCTTGTTATTCGGGTTAGCATAATAAAAGTACTAAGTAGGAAGAGCGTGACAACAACTGATTGATAAAGCTGGTGCATTGCTGCACTTGCTTTTCCAATACGTGTGTCCAGTTTATTGTCCTGTCTACCATCACTCGAGAATTTGACTCCAAGATACATAAACTTCTCTGTCTGCATAAGAGTTACTCCATTTGTTTGGAAGGAACACTACACAGGGTGCCTTGACAAACACATGATCTCAGTTTTAGCCATACTAATTTTTGTTCCAGCATCCAAGCATGCATCAGAAAACCAATCAAGTGCATATTAAAGATCACTTTTGTTCAAGCTTAATAATGTAGGGTCATTTGCAAATAGCAGGCACCAAACATTACACTCCCCAAATGTGACACTACTACTGGAGGAACTATCCTGTCTATCTTGTCCATGTATATAATGAACAGAAGAGGAGAAAGAACACAGCCCTGTTGTAGTCCAACACTGACATTAAAAGGTTTTGTTTTTATGACATTGATACAAACACAGACTTCTTACTGTTTGTACAACAATTTGATAACAGCTAATAGCTGACCTCTCACATCATACTCCAGCAGTACTGCCAACAGCTTGTCTCTTGGGACATGGTCATACGCTTTTTCAAAGTCTGCAAAGCATGTATAACACCTCTTTGGCATATTCCCATGATTTCTGAAAAACTTGCTGTAGGGCAAAGATCTGATCCATTGTGGATCTGCCAGGACAAAATCTGAAATCCTGAGGTTGAGGTTTGACTTTTACACAGTATCTCTTTTTGAGGCACTTGGCATAGACCTTTCTGCTGGAAAACTTAATAAAGAAATGCCCCTTTAGTTAGTGCACTTCTTGTCGCCTTTTTTGTGAATAGGTATCAACATACTGGTCCACCATTGCTTTAATACCTCACCAGTTTTCCAAGCTACTTGGCACACATAAATCAGCCAACTAACCCCAAAGTTGTTCATGGCCTTTAACTTTTTGGGTCAAATATCATTTTTACCTGGAGCCTTGCCAGCTTTCAAAGATTTGATTGATGTGCTTACTTCTGCTTTGGTTAGATGAATTTCCTCAAATGTTTCCAAATGTTGAACTGTTACTGGATTTAAGAGCTTACAAAAGTATTCTCTTTACAAACAGGCCTTTCTTCCTAAAATCCAAATGCGGACCTTTTATCCTGTGCGATGCTCAATGCAGTATGAATATTGTCATTTGGACTATACATTTGGCTACATTTGTTGGATTTACTATAGAAAGATGAGTATAGGGAATCACTCCTAACGCTACCACTGCTTTAATGAATATGACCAAAATCACTTTTGGCCTCCAATATATTCAACTGATTAAGAAAATGCACACACAGGGATAGTTTGACTTTAGAAATGGCCCAACTTGATGCTGCCAACTCGATGCCGCCAACTCGATGCCAGGCAACTGGTTAGGGTTAGAGTTAAACAATATTTTGAAAGTTAAACTGTTAAAAGTTGGCTTGGCATCGAGTTGGGCTGGCATCAAGTCGGTGGCATCAAAGTGTACTCGACCCTTTGACTTCTTACCACCAAGGCAAATGACACATTACTGTGCAAAAGTACAAAGACTCATTCAAATTTGTTATATTGCTTTTGGTCTGTTTCTCACGTTTGACCTTACCGCCATGGGTAGCCTTGAGAGGAGTTGAAAACTCCAGACAGGATTGCTCTTAGGATCATGGAAAATGCAAACCCCTCCACCATGCTAAGGTAGCAATCTATTGGAGAGGTTTGGTTTATTAGTTTATTTGGCATATGTTAGCTTATTTATTAAATCTAGTCTACAGTGTATGTTTGTCTGTTTATGGAATTTTTATCTTTATTATACAGAATTTGTTAAACAAAAGTACACTGGGCAAAGACTATTGTACATGAGCTTTCAAAATTTCTCTCTAAAATTTACTTTAACCCTTTGTGGTCCAATTGAATTTACTATTTCAGTCAGTCTAGGTCCAAATTCTTTTTCTTAACTTTTTTGAAAGATGTTTATGTGTATGTTGATTTTATGAAATAATTTTTAAACATTGTGGGAATTCCCTAAAGTTATTTGAACTAATCAATTTAAGTCCAAATCAATAAAACATATCTCTTTGCATTTGTTATATACAGTTTGGACTTCTTAGAAAGGTAATAAACTAAATGCATGTGTGACATGAGTTTGGACCAAAGAACATAAATTGTTTTTGCATCCCAGACTGCAGAGGGTTAACAATAAATTGATTCTTTTGTGCATTATGTACTTTTTAGAATTTATTTTAAATATATTTTGATTCAATTTATTTTCATCAGACAAAAATTATTGGGCTATTTGTTATTCTAGATCTGTATAAGCACTCATTTATAGTTAAGTTTTATGCTGGTTATTTAATAAGCATTATTTTTGCTTTTGAATGATATATCACAAAATTGTTATAATATTTCTGCTTTTAAAGAATGTATCACAAAAGTGAATCCTCAAAAAGAATGGGATTTCTATGTACAACTTTATGAATCTGTTGAAAATTTACGGAAAAAACAGAGTGCAGGTATTCTAAAATTTTACTTTGGTTATATTTGTTTATAATTGTCATTTGACCAAAGGTGGGCATTTTTTAAAATCATGTTGAGCAAAGTGCAACAAGCACAATGCACTTTTAAAAATTATGTTAAGTGCAGCACAAGTAGTGCAATGTGTTTTTTGAATCATGTTAGGTGCTTAAATATTGCTATTAACAAAGTTAATGTTGGAATGGCACTACAAACAATTTTTTGCTTACGCTGTCACTGTCTCAGATAGGAATATGTAGCAGTCTTAGGTAGTAAGTTCATAAACTCTAATATACTACTACCACTATACTTATTTATATGGAGCAAATGTCTAACTATTAATTTTTAATCCTTTACCACAAGTAACTTGAGTAGCTTTGCTTTTAATCAGGTTTTTTTTAACACAGTATATTCATTTCAACAACCATATGGGCAGTTTCTTTTGAAAAAGACCAGAATAATACTTCTTTAACTTCCTCACTTACTAAACACATTTTTTTAGAACAAAACTGATTTGTGATGTGGAGCTCAGAGCTACATTTAATTATTCACTTTTTTATCTAACATGTTTTTCTCAGACAAGGCTGAATTGTGACTTTGTCAGCTCACATAACATGCACAATGACATGACTTGTAATAAAATTTGCATAAAAAAACAACCAAAGAATATTGCATTTTTGCAAAACAGGGCTATATAAAGCGCAATTGATTTGTTTAATCTTCTAATGCTCAGCACAAAAAGCACAAGGGGTCTTTTTATTTTTTGGGGCACAGTGCAAAAAAACACAACTTAAAATTTTCTTAGTAGTGCAGCGCAATAAAGCGCAACATTTTCAAGAAAAGTATAAAAGCACAGCCCAAGTTTTGCTCTGCCCACTTCTGCATTTGACATATTTGATTAGATAAAATGTCTTACATTGTTTATTAGTTTGAATAATTTGATTGCATTTTTGATTTTATGATGAAAAAATTTTTTGAGAAAAAGTTTTTTCAACTGTGTTAAGCTTAACGGAAGAAATATAGTGTTTTTTTAACAAACTAGCTCTGATGAAATATATCATGGAAGTTGCCTAATGTATAATACCTCCAATTCTTTTTTGCAAGTCAGGAGGGTAGATATAGAAATGAAATAAAATACAATACATATAAGAATATTGTAAAAATCTAAAAAGTTTATACCTGCTTTTTGTGATAATGATATAGTTGTAATTTTTGCTGTTATATTGTAATCCATTTGCCTTGCCTATATTTTTTAATATTTTTTGTATAATTAATGGAATATATAATTGCTTATTAATTTAGTGATTGTAAAAGAATTGTGGTTTTGATTCTCAAATTAATCTAATCTGAGCAGTTACTATTAACAGCTTGCAACCACTTTGGTAAGTGACTGTGCTCTCCAGGTGCATTGTTGCAGTGATGATAAGAATTGCAATTACTAAATTTTTTGCATATGAAATCAGTGTAACAAAAATCTAAGGTTCAATGGTATATAACAAATAAAAATTAGACCAATGTTTTGTAAGTGTACAGAATTAAACTTATAAATAAAGCTTTTCCCATTGAGTTTAATCTACTTTTGCTTTGTTCATAAACATCAATTCACCTTTTTAAACAAGGAAAGTTCTACCTGGCTATTATAAGGTGTATTGTATGAGAAAATAATTAAAATAAACTCTTACAAAGTTGTTGTGAACAAGCCCAACAAAAAAGAACTGCTTGAAATTAAATTTCAAATGAAAATAATATATGGATATGTTAATGCATTGCATGTAAAATTTGAAAAATGTTTAAACCAGAAAGAGGTGATTCTAATCTGAAACATAAATTAAAAAATAAAAATTAATATTGAACAAAATTAGTGAGAACATATTAGTGAGAACAATAAAATTGAACAAAATTAGTGAGAACATATTAGTGAGAACAATAAAATTGAGAAAATTAGTGAGAACAATAAAATTGAGAAAATTAGTGAGAACAATAAGAAAAAAATAAAAATTAATATTGAACAAAATGAGGACTTGAGGAATGCAAAACAAAACAAGGCAAGGTATTAAATATTATTTAACTGAAAATAACAAAAATAATAATTATAATGTAATCCTTCAGTAATTGTTGGACAGCTTCCTCAGTTTTTGCATGATATAACTGCAAGGTGTTAGAAAATCTTTCACATCAGCAAATAGTGTAATGTAAATTGATAAATTTATCATTACATTTAGTTACTTTGAACATATTTATATGTTCAAAAAGTAACTAAAAGCTGCATTACATGATATCTATGACTATACAGTACTGTATATGCATTTTTTATTCTTAATAGTCTTTCCAATGACAATATTTAAATTGATAAAAATTTATTCAATTCTATGTTGTTAGCATATGTTTTCAAAATTAGTTTGCATTTTTGTTGCTAACCAAACAAATTTTTAGCTTTGAGTCCAAATTGCCAAAATAAAGTTGATCGTCTATCTTTTTTGCCTGCATTTATTTCTTGGCTTAATACTACTGGAGCTGTTTGGAAAAACATTGAAATTTGTGACTATGGCAGTAAGCAGGGATTTGGTATTAAAGCTGTTAATGATATAAAGGTAAATGCTTTGCTGTTTTAATCACTTGAACTGATTTATAGATTGCATTTTTAGGCTGATGATCTTCTTGTCTCAATACCCAGAACTGCTATGATAACTCATGAAGATATTATATGTAATTCTTACTTAAGTAAGTTAATTTAAAATAAGATGAGATGTTTTTTGCAAAGTTGTAATATTTAGTAATTATTTAAATATTAATATTTTGCACTAATGTTTTTTTATGTTCAAAATTTGTTATTTGATTTTCTGATTTTTTTAATTGTAGATGAGTTAATCCAGAGTAATGAAATTCTTTCTCAAATGCCCAATGTCTGTCTTGCTCTATACTTACACTGTGAAATTCATAATCCCTATTCAAATCATAAGCCTTATATAGGTAAGTTTAGTATTTAAATCATAATTTAATTTGGAAAGTCATTTATTGGACAAAATTTCCAAACTAATAAAGTAAAAATAAATTGCATTAGATTTAGTATCAGTTATTTTTAAATTTGTATTCTGCTTCATAAATCAATCTCAAAATAGTTTTATTATGCTTTTTTGCTTTGGAATTTTCTATAATTATGTATTAGCTATCTTTTGATTTTTTTTAATGTTTTCATTATTTACTGACACATATATCTCAATTTTTTTGATCATAATTTTTTCTATTATTGCTATGGATTATATGTTTCAGCTGTTAGTGCAATATTTTTGATCTTTTTTTGCAATTGTTTTTATTTGCTGCTCTTAAATAAGTGAACAGTACAATAATTTTATCAATATATGTCATATTTTGAATGTAATCTGCTTTTTTATTTTCATTTTTTTAAATTAAAAAAAAATGAAATGAAATTGGAGTAATACTAATTCTGTAAATTGTGAGAATGTTTCTGAGTTAACTTGTTAACTTAATTACTTTAATATCATAATATATAATTTGAATTCAAGTTTTTGAATTATGCAAAAAGTTTATATGAATTGATAGCATGTATATATGTGTATCTTGCATGTTTTGCATTCTGCCAGCATTTTCTCTAACTGCTAAACCACCAATATTTATATATTTTTTATGTGATCTGCTTGGTCTATTAATGTTGTAAAGACAGCAGCTCAATGTCAAGCTGCCAGTGATCACAATCTTTGCCATCTTTTTTTATGTTATTATAACAACATCTTAAGCAAATGCAACTGAGTTTTTCAATATGCTCTAACCAACAAGTTCTTAACTGTTTCAACTTTTACATTCTTAAACCCATTTATTTGACAAAAAAAGCATCTTTGGAAAGCCTTTTTTCAGACTCTGCTTATACTGTATATATACATACTGTATGAGCTGAATGAGCCAAACCATACTGTATGAGCCAAACCATATGAGCTGAAATCTTTTAATTAACAAAAGTAGCAGCTTAACATTTATCAATTTTTTAATCCCAAAATTATAATTTTTGTCAAGTAAAATAATGGTTAATAATAAAAACAAAGACAGTTGAATTATAGAATTCTTTTTTTTAGACAATTCTTGTTTTATGACATTTGAATATTGCACTTGCTTAATTTTCTAGTTCAAATATTTATTTATTATTTTTTTTTGCTTTTCATCATCCTTAATTCAACCCCAAAATATTTTAACTTCTCCCTATTTTAATGGAGCTCTTCCTATTTGAAAAAGAACATTTGTAGAGCTTTTTTGAAAGATAAACTACCTCAATCTTGCTAGAGCCTAGTTTCATTTAAGTGGTGTTACATACATCTGCAAAATCATGTAATAAACATTTGATGCCAGATTCAGAATCAGCAAGTGAAACCAACTTTTTTCAAAAAGCCAGTGAGTTTTTTAAAGCTTGTAATTTTGACACCTGATTAGTTTGGTTGTACTTGTCAATCTAATTCAAAAATATTTTACATAAAAGGAAGTGGAAAAGTGTACCTTTGTAAGGGATTAATGCTTACAGGAAAAGGATTCGATTTCTTACAATTTCCATGCACACAAACTTATGGCAAAGTGTAAGTTGATTTGTTGTCAAGCAATAATTCAGAATCATCGCCGCACTTCTGCAGTATCTCTTAAAGCTTTCTTGAGGAATCATATTGCCTTTTTCAAAGTAACTAATTTAGAAAAAACTAGTCGGCCTATTTCTTGAAGATGTTCCTTAGAGTAAAAATTTCATCAACATTACTGTTACTTGAATTAAAACCACACTGGCCCTCATCCCATGCTAGTTCCACTATTTATCGAGATTCTTTTCAAGGCATTTATTGGCATGCATCTTTTCTGGAAACTAAGTTTGTATTCGCCTATTCTTTAGCTTTTATATTTACTTATGCTGCAGAAAAAAACGCTTTATTTATACATTCAATATGTTTTCTACCTGTAGCTGATGTTTTGTTCAGGGTTGTGGATTTAGACTTGCTGAAGTTATTTTAGATCAAGTCGCAAAATTCTAAATAGTTGGAATTGGAGTCACAAAATAATTCTTCTGACTGTATACAACCCTGATTTTCCATACATACTTTTTATCCACATTTGTCATTTTGTTTATCATTACATTAAAAGTAAAACGGCATTTAATACGACAAATTGTTTCAGCTGCTAATCTGATTTGATTTATAAAATTTCAGATCTCTTTCCTCGTGAATTCAACACAACTTTGTACTTTACCCCTGATGAAATGAAATTTTTAAAAGGGTCACCTGTTTTAAGTGAGTTTGTTGTAAATGTACTTTTCACGCTTTTATCTTACATAACAAGTTTACTTTTCGTTACCTTATCAGTTATTCTCATAAATTTTTAAAGTTGAAAGCGCAACGCACTAGCAATGCCCTGAATTATACAAATGAAAAATTTTCAAGTACGATATCTTTTTAGAGTTTTAAAATCAAATTAATATGTGACACCAATTGCAAATTGAAGTAATATTCTAGAGATTGCTATGCTTTTTTTTGTTTTGAGAAACACCGTTATTTGATTTGTTAAGATTATTTGTAAACTTGTCCTTGCAATTTAGTTGACAGTTAAGACATTAACGTTTCAACTGTAAAAATTTGTATTTCTTTTCTTAGTAATACAGTGTTTTTCGATCTACTTTAGTCCTCTACCGATCAATTTTAATCATGTGTCGATCAATTTTAGTCACTACCGATCAAATTTAGTTCTGTGTCGACCAATTTTAGTCATGTGCCGATCAAATTTAATCTTGTGTCGTGTACCGACCAAAAATAGTTATGTCGACAAACTTTATTTTTATTAGTAAATACATGTAAGCAATTTTGAGATATAATTTTTACTATAAGTTTTTTTGTTAATTAAAGTTTTACAACTACTGCATTTTCAAAAACAAATACTGTAAAAATATCATAATTTTGTACAATATCTCAAAGAATTTATAGGGTTTTTCGATCTAATTCTTTGTTTTTGCAATCAAATTCGTTCTTTTTGCAATCAACTTCGTTTTTTTGCAATCAATTTCGTTTTGCAAAAACTTTTATATACAGTATCTTTGTATAGGGTCTCCCGATAGGGTCTATATACATATATAAATAATATGGGGTCTCTGCATTAGGTCTTCATAATCTATAGTCTCTATAATTACCGTATGTTTCTATAATATAGTCTCCATAATGTATATATAGATAGGTGTATATACCTATCGGAGTCCTTAATGGGGACTATATTATGGAGACCATATTATGGAGACCTAATACTGTATCTATTATAGACACTAAATTATAGAGACCTAATTTTGGAGACCTAATATTATGGAAACTATATTATAGAAACCTAATTATGGAGACTATATGCATTGTGGAGACCTAATTATGGAGACCTAATATTGTGGTGACCTAATACAGAGACCCTATATTATCAAATATATAGATATATAATATAGGGTCTTTGTATTAAGTCACCACAATATTAGGTCTCCATCATTAGGTCTCCACGATGTATATAGTCTTCATAATTAGGTTTCTATAATATAGTTTCTATAATATTAGGTCTCCAAAATTGGGTCTTTATAATTTAGTCTCTATACTAGATACAGTATTAGGTCTCCATAATATGGTCTTCATAATGTAGTCCCATAATATTGGGTCTCCATATAGAATTTCCGATAGGTAAATACACCTATCTACTGTATATATACATTATGGAGACTATATTATAGAAACATAATTATAGAGACTATAGATTATGGAGACCTAATATAGAGACCCCATATTATTTATGTATATAGACCCTATCGGGAGACCCTATACAAAGATACTGTATATACATAAAAGTTTTTGCAAAACGAATTTGATTGCAAAAACAAAGAATTAGATCGAAAAACTCTATAAATTCTTTGAGATATTGTATAAAATTATGATATTTTTACAGTATTTGTTTTTGAAAATGCAGTAGTTGTAAAACTTTAATTAACAAAAAAACTTATAGTAAAAATTATATCTCAAAATTGCTTACGTGTATTTACTAATAAAAATAAAGTTTGTCGACATAACTACTTTTGGTCGGTACACGATTAAAATTGATCGACACAAGATTAAATTTGATTGGCACATGACTAAAATTGGTCGACACAGAACTAAATTTGATCGGTAGTGACTAAAATTGATCGACACATGATTAAAATTGATCGGTAGAGGACTAAAGTAGATCGAAAAACACCATAAAAGAATGCAGATGCTGTTTATATGAATTGGTTGTTGCTTAGTGGTAAATGCTTTGTTTTTAGGTGCTGCCATCAACCACTACAAATCAATCATCAGACAGTTTTGTTTAATTTATAAAGTATGTTATTAATCGTATTTTAAACGTAATAGACTTTGATTATAATCAATTATATGATTCGGCAATAACTCTCTCTTCATATTTCGTTTGTTGAACCAGGATTATAATGTGCATATGGCGGATTTGTGTAAAACTCTATTATTAATATTAACGTTGTCAGCATTTTATCTAGGCTAACTACGCTTTTAGAGCGCATGATGCTTAAGAAATTAACCAAACACAGTAAATACATCTTTAGTTGTTATACTATTGGTCCCGTAACCACTGCTTAAAGTAAATTTTTTTGGTTTATTGTTTTTAATTTTTGAATTGCTTCATGTTTTAGTTATTTAACGGCGTTGGGGAGCGCCACCCCCGCTTGGAGAAGATCGATTCTGCCGCTAGAGAGCGCTTCACTTTTGATTCCTATCGCTGGTGTGTGTCGGTCGTCTCAACAAGACAAAACCAGATACCGATCAGTGAGTCCCGTTAACTATTGTTCATAGCGTCTTTTAATGAAAATGAGGCAGGCTTCCCGCAATCCGCAAGGTTTCGGGGTTTATTTATTTACTTATTAACTTAAGTTAAGGTTCTATTTTCTAAGATCAGACAGACAAAATTAATCCTATAATGACCCTTTTTTGTCGGGATCTCACCCTTTTCGAAGAATCAATTTCTCCCCTTGCTTTTTATCCGCACACATATATAATGTTCTAAATTTTTAATCCACTTTATTTTTATAAATTTTGCTGTGCTTTTTAGTGAGATTTAAGATTTTTTTATTTAAATTTTTTAATATTTGTGGTATATAGAGAGTTGCTCGCCATGTATTGAATGCTTTATAGCAGGATTGTGGAGTCGGAAGAATTTTTTCCAACTCCGACTTTCGCTAAAATTTTATGACTCCGACTCTGACTCTAAAAGATTTGCACCTGCGGCAAGCCATCTCATTGCAGTGGTCCCTTTGCTGCACTGGGGATGGGTCAAAATGGCTTGTCGATTTCCTGAGGGTCTCATTCTCGGGCACCCCCTATTGACATCCGTTCCCAGCTATCCTCTGAGCGGTCACAGTCCGTACATTAAACTAAAACTAATAATTTTTCAAAGTTTATTAATAACGACACTAATAATAAAAACAAACAGTTTTACCTGGCTTGAATAAATAATGAAAGAGCGCGACCGAACTCGGTGCTTGCTGGAATTTTATTTGTCCAACTCTCTGCCCCCAAATCTCCCGGCCCCTGCTTGCGGCCGTGAAGCAATGATATGTCAGGGAATAAACTTTTAAGTTTTCTAAGTAAGCCTCTAGTTTCAGAAACTCTCACCCGCTTTCAAAATATTGATTCCCGGGTTATGTTTATGGGAAACATTGGGTTTCACTTTAACCTAATTATCTTTGCTTTGATTTGTCCCAACCGTAAATCATTTACGTGAATTTCGACTTTTTTGTTGCGGTTGCGATTGTTTTCATTATACTAAGTCACAGTTACAAATTTCTTATTTGTCTTTAAATTTGAATATCAAAGAGACAATGACCCAGCAAACAGAAATGTTACGTTACTACTAGATTATTAAGTAAGAAGTTCGATGACTGAGAAAAGATCATAGGCAGTATTAAGCACGCGAAGTATTTTTTTAACATTTAAATCGCTTCTTGTCAACGACTATACCAAAGATCTATGTTGTATAAAGTCAGTGATGGCTTTAATAAGGTGCAAGCGGTGCGGCCGCACCGACCACTCTTTAAAATGCATCAAAAAATGGCCCCCATCCTACACAAGATATTGTTGTTTTTCTTCATAGTAGCACCAGGACGTCGATGGCATATCAAAAATAAAATAAGAAAATTTTGATCAATAAAATAAAAAATCAACATCATGCTCGGCTTCTGCTCATTAGGTTGTGTCACTTGTCCTTGTTGATGAAAACATTTTATTTTTTTTTTAAGAGATCACATTGTTTTGGGAGACTAAAACGTGGCTCTGCATGCTTAGGATGACTTAATAGTGGCCCCCTTAAATCGAAGACCTTTTTTTCTTTTTTTTTTTTTTTATAGATCACCTTGTTTTGAGAAACTAAAAAATAGCTTTCCATGATTTGGATCACTCAATAGTGACCCCCCCCTAAATTCAAGACTTTTTTTTAGAGATCACTTTGTTTTCATACACTAAAAATGACTTCGGTTACCTTTTTTTAGTACACTAAATAGTGGACCCCCTTTACTTTTCTTGCACCAAGCCCCCCTTTTTGTAAAACCATCACTGTACAAAATATGATTTGCACAAGGGTGTCCCAATACCTTGTTGTTTAAGGTTAGAATTTTCTCTGCATAATCTTTCTATATATTCCTCGTGAATGTACAACATGATCTTTAACATTGTTCCGCGGAACCTTGTTGAAGATCACCGTTTGTTTACGTAATGATAATGTTGGAGAAATTCTGTAAAATTTCGTTTTTAATCAAAAATTAAATTATAAAATAGTAAAATAATTGACAAAATAATTATATAAATACGGTTTTAACTATAATTAGTTGAAGAGATTTTCCTTAGTGAAAGTCTTCGATGTTCCCCGTTAAAAAACTAGTTGGTACCATAAAAAAACACTTTCGTAACTTGATTTGAAGGTACAGTTTTCTCGTCTAGACCTCAAAAAAATTGCTTTACGTACTTAGTTTGCTTGAAACAAATATGTTCACAAAAATATAACCGTTGCCACTTCGCAATGTTAAAGTTTTCATGTTGAAACAATAGATATCATAAGAAATCCTTGACGAGTTTCAAATTTGTTTCAAACTTGTAATCAAACTAACTATATGATTGGCGTTCTTGCTACTTGGACGCCCGTAGTCAGTGTTGCACTCGCATAATTTCTATTTTTATGATGAATATGTTAAGAAAGCTGCGGTGAGCCGGGAAACACGGAGCAAACAACTCTGGCCCTCATTCCGTTTTGGGACATGTTCAACCATCGGCCCGGACCCGTAAGTGCGGCCCGCTAGTTTGTATGTTCGACATGTCCGCCTGTGCGTCATAATGCTAGATTCTATCATCATATTCATTAGAAGCTTAACGCATCAGCGACGTGTGTTTCTGTTTTTTAGATGAGCACAGTGTATGACGTCGCTGGCGATCAATTGGAAAGTTATGCTATGGCTAGTTTCAAGCAAGGCGATCAAGTCACTATTTGCTATGGCTCCCGTAACAACGCTGATCTATTGATCCACAATGGCTTTGTCCTGGGATCGAACCCCGTCGGGAGAGAGTTACATGTTTCTCTTGGTGCGTAAGTCAGGGGTGTGGTTCGATAATGAAGACTAGAAAGAACTTTTATGTTTCCATTGATTTTGACCCGGCGACGCCGCGTTATCCTCGTTTTATTTGCTCAGTCGAATCCTTTATATTGTTTGTATTTATCAATATTCAGCCGATTGCTGCTTTAATTTCACGTGAAGTCGCGTTTGTTGGTAAGGAACTCGATCTCGTTTAATAATTTGTCGTAAAGTGCTTTTTCCAGGAGGCAACAGAAATCACTTTGATAGACTGAGAATTGAACCCGCGCTCACGAGGCCGCAAGTCGGGCTAACACACTGAGCTATCTACAAACGTCAAACTAGTTTTGTGGCTTCGGCTATTGCTCATTAAACTTACATTTCGCCAGTTTGAGCAATTGGTTTATCAGTAATTTACGGTATATCTTTTAAAGAAAATCTTTGATTGACTTTCAGGCGTCAGCCATCAAGATCCGCTCAAGCAAATGAAGACTCTTCTTCTTCGTCGGCTGAACTCCGATGTGCAAGGAATGTTTTCGGTCGCTCCTTCTCATGGGGATTTTCCTGCTTCAAGGGAGTTATTGGCATTTCTTCGCATCTTTCACATGAACGAAGGTATAAATTCACGTTATCCGACTTTCGAGTAAAAGCAGTTTTAAAAGACATCTTATCGTTTGTCATGCTCGTGTCAAAGCCGCTTGACAATAACTGAACATACAACTGATTAGATCGCCAGCCGATGCAAATCCTTGTCTGGTGTTGATTTCGTGGGTTGGTAGTGCTATCCCCATGGATAAGACAAGAAGGTACCCGCATTTAGCATCTTAAAGAGGGCACAGCAAAAACCTCACTAACTTTCAATCTGTCGGGGTGGCTGCAGAAAAGAAGGACTAATCTGTAGGGTATAACAAGTTGCTTGTGTTCGTTTATGTGAAAGTAGGTTGAACACCGCGAATGGATCTAGCGAAAGTTTGTTATTTAGCAAAAAAACTATAAATTATAATTTCGGCAAGGAATAAATCTTTTTTAATTATACTATATTTTACAAAGAATTTTTTTGCCGTTTGCTACACGATACTCATCAGCACAACTACGGGCCTGAAATTTTATTTTCAAACGTCTTCGGCTTGTAAGCCCATTTCAAGAAGAACTTAAACTTAAATGAAATTAACAATAATGTGTGAAAAAAGGCATCAATATGGTAAAAAACTATAAATTATTCTGGAAAAACATTCAATGTTGGTAGATTGACCTTGTATGGCGACCGAAGATGGTTTTCTCCGAAGCATTGATTCTAATTCTGAGTTGCTATAATTTGCCAATAAGTGTTTACCTTCGATTTCTGTACAAGGCAATATAAAGAGCTTGTGGGTATTTATGACGACTCCGTGACGTCATAAATTGAATTCCAGACGAATTGCGAGCGTGGTTAGAAAAAAGCGACGAGGAGATTTTGGAGCTCGCAGATTCGAAATTGTTTGCGCAATCGACGTTTCGTCATGACGCCAAGATCTGCAAGTTTCTCGAAGATAGGCTCACCCTCCTCAGAAAGTCACGTGACCGATGGTGTGGCGGAGTAAGTCGGAAACGCGCGCGAATCATACGACATGTGTCGGAATGTCATGCTTTGCAGGATCCGCGTCAGCTGCTTGGAAGCGAGGAGTTGTCGGAGCGCGCCAGACTCTGTCTGGCGATCCAGGGAGACGAGTGCGCGATCATGGAGGAGTGCGCGGAGATGTGCCGGACGATGATGGAGTCCTGCAGCGTCTCGCCAGGTGATTGTTGCGCGGGTTCGAACCGCTTTGAAGTTAAGTTTGGTCCAAACTTCTTGAAACGGTCGTTGTTGCATTGATTGTAATAAAGCGTTAACTCGCGGCTTTATACGTTGCAAATCTCGATTTTTCGATTAGATGTCGAAAAGTCAGCTCTGTGAAGTTGCATTGTGGTGGCGCAAGCATGCTATTTGTTGCCTCTCGCGTCTTCATACGTTTGTCGTTGTTTGATTGCTACCGGGCCTAACACAAGACTGCTACATTAATGTGATCAAATGCTTCTTTATCTTAACTGTCGGACCTTGATAACCCCGATGTATGGGGACGCACGCCGAGGAAATCTAGTCTGCAGTTTGTCTAAACCCCCGAAATTGCTGCTTGATCATTGAGTAAATAAGTTTAACCGAGCGTGAACGAATGAGAATTTAAGAGCAATGGTGATTAACCCTTCAATTTGAATGTTTAATGATTGTCAGCATTCGCTGCGTTCTTTATGCCTGTCAACAATGAAAAATTAACAAATTGTCTTGTTTGAAGAAAAAAATTAAGATGATGATGATTGAAGCTATTTTGAGACAATTTTTCGTCAATTTTGAGACTACAGAAGCATGTACCACACCCGTCCGTTTCATCTTGGCATCACTGAACTGCACTGCTGCTCTTTTTACTGCAATCACCGTTTGTCTTCATCTTTTGAATGTGAATGTCCTGTCTTTTTAAAGTTTTGTTCATTTTTCTAACTTATACTTATGGTATTTAAATACATTTTAATCAAGGATTATGGCTCGTACGTTGTTCAATGATCTTTCTTTGATTGTCCTGTAAGCAGTTTGTCTTTTGTATGGCTCAGGTGCAATAACAAATATTCTTGAAGCTGGTTTTTTCAAAAGCAACTTTAAAATTCTGATTAATCAGATTTATGTGAAATTAAAAGTGAAAATTCTCTTACATGCAAACTCTGTAATGGCGATCAGCTTTCTTTGAATAAAAAGAAGCAAAGGAGTGTTGTAGGAAGTTTGCTGTAACTGCAAGACTAATACGCCTTTACATTGTCATCTTTAAAATGTTCGATAGGTCGATTTATATATACATTTTTGAATGCTTGAATAATTGAGATTAAACTAAAATAATTATCATGTGTGTTTCGGTTCTATAAATTACTTAAACAAATTAACTAAAATGAACAAAATTTGGTTTGACATATATTTATAAAACTCGTGGATATGTGAAAGACCGGTGGTTAGGTTAAAGATGGAATAGGCTAAAAACGGAATAATTTTATTAATACAATGATTCAAAAAAATGCCGAAAGTAAAAAACTTGATCCCCAACAGCAAGGTTTTGTTAACTGGGGTCCATAAACCCCTTGGTGACCTATTCAAGGGTACACAGAATTTTTTTTATAAAATTATAATTTGCAATGTACATTCCACTTTATGCAATAGCACTTCTAAAATCGCAAAAACTTGCCAATCGTAAGCGCATTGCCCGAAAAAAGCCCTAAATTTTAAATCGTTTAAAACTGCTGTTATAATAGTTTTTCTGAAATGTTTTATGTAACAAAATTTAATTTTTTAAATTTTCTTTATTTGTACAAGAGCTAAAACTATTTTAGTACCGGTTGGGCAATAAGTCCTTATCAAGGATACCTTGCTCATCCCTGACCAAAACAGTTTTCTGACTTATTTTTACTGCAATTAATAATACTATTTAATGGTAAAGAAAAAAATAATTAATGATCTGTGACAACCAATTTGCTGAGAACTGAAGTATGGACTATTATGAGTTAAATTATAAAAGACAGTAGCACAATTTTATTGATCATTTAAACTAAACCTATTTAATTAACTTAGGCGATAGGCCTACATAAAAAATTTTTAAAGGTTTTTGATGGAACATTTTGCCCTTTTCCATCTTCAAAAAATTTCCAATGAAGCGTAAGTTTGCATGATAAAAGCGTCAAAATTATTATCAATTAAAACTTTCATTCAAATTATCAATGCGCTGCTAAAAGTTTAAATTAATTACTAAGAAAACACAATCTTATCAAAGTTAAACGTTTGACCTTGATTTATTTTACCTCTATATTTATCCTCCTGACTCGCAGGAAAGCGACGGAGGCGCTATACACATAGGGTAAGCAATTACCCCGACCTGCTTTCGGAGATGCCAAGATATTGTTGTCCGCTAGTAATTTACTAGAGATATGACTTTAATTTAGAACTGCTTGTCAAGACCACCAAGCAGGGGAAAGTGCCGTAAAGTGTCTTTCCCAAGGACACAACAGAATGGCACAATTGATTCATTAATTGAAGATAAAACGTTATGAAAAAACGTAACTGTAAAGAGAATTGCATACAATCAGGAAAGCGCTTATTGGTGAGGAGCTTTTTTATTATTAAGAGGTCGCATAAGTTAAACTACAGTGCTCAAAAAAAATTGCGGTATCACTTTGAATCTATCCCGGTTTTTCTGACTTTGTCTCTAAAAAGTTGTGATCTCTAAAAAAGGTCTTTACTTTGCATCTGGCCCAATTTTCTTGATTTTCATCACTGAAAATGTACCAATCTCTGAAATAAAAAAAGTTCTGTTATCATTAGTAGTCATTGACACTTAATTCAATTGCTTTCTAAATTTTAGTTAAGGCCGCACAAAAAACTCACGAGAGCCGCATGTGGCCACGAGGCGGCAGGTTTCCCACCTATGACGTTACTTTCTGCTATTATTGATTTAGTCTGGAGAATGGTTGGTAATTAGATCCTTAAAAACTTACCTGTTCCACTTAAAACAATGCAATTTATTGAAGTATTGATAAAGTTAAGGTCGTCGAACAGCAAAAGCGTTACTTTATTCATCGCTACCACTACAAAAATGATAAAACACGTCAGTTTAAATAAAAATATCTTGCTGATTTTTGGTTTGGTATTGTCTTGTCTCGGATAGAGCATTCAAAGTTTTTAACAATATTAATGCCTGCTATTAGCAAACTCATTACATTTTTAATGTTGCATTGCTATTAGGCTACTTAGTAGTGGTTCTTAATGCTAAGCTGTTGAATCTAATATAATATAAAAAAGTTATTCAAGTTAATGTAATTGTGTGCAATCTCGGTTATATAAGAAGAATATTTCAGCAGGTTATCAATAAAACATTTACAACAATAGCATTTAGGAAATTTTTTTGAAATAGTATTTTTGTGATTGGCTTCAACCAATGAGATTCAAACTTTTATGAACAGTTTCTCTTTTGTATAGAACGCACTAGCAACAGGTTTCCTTATCATGAGCCCACAAAAATATAGAGAGGCACAGAGATTTTGCTAAATTAGGAGCGGGTTTGCGCCAACTCGTCCAAACCTCCTCGATCAATCTCATCGCTTGCTTCAATGTCAATGACCAATCCATGCCACAAAGAAGAGCATTTATGGCGTAACGCATCACGGGGCAGAATCAAATGTGCTAATTTGAATTTTTTTACTGTGGTATTTAGGCCTATATTTTTTCATACAACAGGAATACACAATACACTTTTTGATAAACGCATTTTGGTATGAATTAGAAAAAAATATATTTTGTGATCTTTTACTTTTTATTCGTACTTGGCAGCAGCATTGCATTTTTTAGTTGAGATATAATTTAATTTTTATTACAATAAATTATTTTACAATTCCTTTGAAAAGGGCCTATGGAAGCCATAAAGTATATGCTCATGTTTTGCTTGTAGTTTTCTTTGAACTATTTTTTTTAATGAATAGAATTGCTCTGCTTACTAATTGTTGGCACTTTAAGTGTTATAGCAAATTTGATCCGTTTAAAATGCGCACCAATTTAAAAGAAAGTTGATTTATTAGATTGCGACTTAAGCCAAATTATGCGGTTCAAAGTAAGTTGATTCAGAACGATGCTTGCGTGCATGCGATCCAAATAATGCAAAGTGATGCGATTAAGAACGATGCGATGTGATACGGTTCAGAACGATGCGATTTTAAATTGTTTTACTACAATATACGTCTGCTGCTATAACAAATAAATTTAAACAGTCTACTTCGTAACAGTCTTCAACAAATATTACTCCCAAAACCAACTCTCTGGTCGTTTACAAAAAACGCTCCACTAAAAATAAGAATAAAAAACGTTGCTTAAAGATAATTCTGTGACAAAGAATGTGACGCGGAAAAGAAAGAATTAATTAAAGCGAACAGAAGGTTTAATTTATTTTTATTTTATAAGGTTTTTTTATTTTAGAAGGTTTACTAATAACAAAAGAATCATAAATAACAGAAAGCGGTTCGAAACTCAAGTAAAGCTTGCTGTAACATTAAGAGTGTCTGTATTAATTACCATATGTTTTTAAACAAGTTTTCCAAATTTTGTTCTCAAGATGGATTTGTAAGTTTTTGGAATGCTTGCGATAGTATTTTTTGGTCAACACTCGTTCAGAAAAGTTGTTGAAAAAGATAAAAAGTAAAGACCTAAATTCTTTGCGATATGTGTGTATGTATGTTTGTAATTTTTTTATTTCTCAGCCGCAACAGCACAAACTAAAGCACAAAAAATACATTAAAAGCTGACAAAAAGGAAGCAGTAAAAAACGATTGACCTATACGTAAGAACATGCAAACAATAGGCTACATTGTTCAGAATAACAACTGTCATTAAAATCTGCATGCTCACTGCACCTTAAACTAGTTAAATTTACATTTTGAGGCATCACTAAGATTTTTAGAAATACATTCAATAAACACAGTATAAAAACACAAACAGACTTTCTCTAGTTACTTAAAGGCAATCTGACCCGGTTTCTGAGATGCCAATTATATTTATATTGCTGTGAATTGAATTTTTTTAGTTGGCGGTCTTAGAAAGTAGTTCTAATTTTTAGTTATATTCATAGCCGTACCTGCCGGGCGGGAAGGGGGGCAATCGCCCCCCAAGTTTGTAAGATTTGGGCAAAATTAAAATTTTTCGGGCAGTGACAAGAAAATATTTGGGCAAAACCATAATTTTTCTGACAGCAATATGAGAAATTTAAGCAAAGTCAGAAATTTTCGTGCAGTGACAATGATCAAACTGCAAAAACTATTTACCAAATTTAGGTGAAGACCCTTTTTTTTTTAGTGATCACCATGATTTTAGGACAAAATTTGTTCTTGGTTTGAGAATCTCAGACAATTTTTTTGTCCTATCCGTAACGTGCTAGAAAATTATGATTTGGGCAAACGTCACAAAATTTGGGCAAAACTTCATTACCCCCCAAATTTTGTTGGCTGGTACGCCTATGGTTATATTTCTATAAAAAACTAAAAAAGCAAAATGAAAATTTCAACCCGACAGCAATATCTTGGCATCTCCGGAAGCAGGTCGGGGCAATTGCTTGCCCTATGTAAAGCGCCTCCGTCGCTTTCTTTTAAGTCAGGAGAATTAATAAAGAAATGAAGTAGGCCATAGTAAATAAAAATATTAGACCTAGAGGTATAACTGAAATCTAAAGCTACTTGTTAAAGACTGCCAAGCAGAGGAAATGCCGAAAATGTCTTTCCCAAATACAATTGAATGATGAGAATAGGCTTTGAAGCGCGACCGTGTCAATAACATTCGCAATTAATTGACGGCGTTCTTACCCACCTTGCCACGTTTCGGACAAAGAAGAAAATGATAGACATAACGCTGTGCATTTGATCAGATGTTAGTGATTCAAGCAAAGAACGAAATGCGGTTGTGGAACCATGCGCATGGACAAAAAGGTTGTTGTTGTATGATCTAAAATCATTACTCGCATCATTACAAAGAAAAGCAAAGATTGATGCGCCTTAGTTTAAGGATTTTATTTGCAAATGAGTGAGTCAGCTTTATGATTCTTTATGAAAAGCATTTGTTTGAATTGTCTAAAAAATTACGTACAAAACCACAGTTGTTAATACTTTGTCGGATACTTGTGCGAATTCTTTTCATGGATATTGCAGACTCTTTCACAAACTATGCGAGTTGATTTTAGTGATTGCGTCAAGACGTTTAGTAAAACTAAGAAAAGAAATCTGCAAAAAAAAAAAGATAAAAAGCAGGAGTACAAATAACAACAACAGCAACAACAATTTATTTGCTTACTTCAGCAGTAAAATTGATAATATACAGTAAGGTATTAGACATATGAAAACAAACAATTAGCTTATATACTAGTAGACATACACATCGTTTGCTGATAAATATGCCTTATGAAGTAAAATGGACAGTGAAAGACCAATTAATGGTCATCAAGTCAAGAACTGTCCATAGTTTACGTATAATATTCATTACTGGTAGTATTATTCAATTAAAGAAAAAGAACAAGACTTGGAAGATACTAGTAATTTTGCAATATACACAAGTTACTCATATCAAAACAAAAAAAAATACTAGAATATACGTATTTTCAGGGTAATAACTTGCATTATAAACATAAACACACACACATAAAAAAAATACAGCAACATAGCTTTGATCAGGGAATACGATTAATATTTATTTGTCAACATCAATTTTATACATTTATTAAATGAATACTTGGATAATAATTTCATAGTAATTGGAATTTTATTTTATATTTTTATTCTACTCGTATTATAAGAGAAAGAAGTCAGCCCACGATGCGTCTTTATTCGTTGAAGATATAAATTTTTATTGGAAATAGATCTTGTAATATGATGGTGTTGCAAGCTTAAATATTTAAAGTAGTCATTAAACACACTTGGAAGTCTTTTGTGATAAAAAGAATGCTTAAACTTTGCCATTTGAAGTTCATATATGTCTTGAATTTGTAATATTTTTATTGATTTATACATGGAGATCATTTTAACACAATCTTTTAAAAACTTAAAGTCCATTATGCGAATAATCTTATTTTGTATTATCTGTAATTTTCTCATTATAGATTTTGTTTGGTTTCCCCAAGCAGTGATTCTATATTTAAGGTATGGATACACAAAACTGTAGTAAAGGTTTATCAAAGTTTTCTTATTAATGTAGTGTCTAATTCTACATTGAATTCCAGCTGCTATTGAAAGCTTGTTTGCAATGTAATTATAGTGTTTGCTCCAAGATAATTCTTCATTAATTATTATCCCTAAGTATTTTTTGTAATTTGAAAAAGATATATATATTATGACCACCAACTGTTAAAGAAAAGTTGTTTGTATTGTTTTTTTCGCTTAGGATAGACAACAAAATAAGTGGTTTTGTTGTAGTTTAAAGACAGTCTATTGTATTTGATCCATTCATCAACAATCTTCAATAAATTCCTGGCTTTTTTTAAAAAAATGAGCAAGAGGACCGACTAAATTTCGCGGACTAAAGAGAAACTCTCTTCTCTAGTCTACACGCAACTGAGGACCGCGATAATGTTTTTCGGACGATTGACTTAAAAGAGACTTTTAAAAATATTACAATAGGATAACGTACAGGCAGTTATCATCATCATCAATCCAATTTTAATATCTCCAGTGACTGGAGGTGGCCGTATGCATTCCACTACTTCCGCAATTCTTTCTACACCTTCTCTCCACCTGCATCAGTCTGCCCCATCTTCTTTCTTTAAACTAATTTTTCTCATGCTTCCTTCGACTTGTTCCCTCTATTTCATCCTCGGTCGACCGTGTTTACGTTTTTCGTCTTCTTTATGTACCATCGCCTTAATCAAAACATCTTCCTCAGGTCGTCTTAAAACATGATCATACCACCTTATTTGCTGCTTGTTTCAATCCCAACACGTCCATCAACTCTTTTCTTGTCGACCAACTTTACACCACATATTGCCCTCACCATAGATCTTTCTGGTCTTCTCAATATAGCTATTCACTTTCTCTCAAACATCACGCTTCGCTTCCATATAACATAGCTTTTATATACCTTTCCTTTCATCCGCAAAGAGAATCTTTTTCCGAATAGTATTTCTCCACACTCGCTGAATTTTTTCATCCTATTCTTGTTCTTGCAGTTACTATGGCTTCACATCTTCCACTGGCATTCAACCTATTGCCAAGATAGCAAAATCCCTTCACAGTTTCCACTTCATCACAGATTACCTCCTGTTGCACTTCTGCACCATTTGTCGCTTTATCACACTTCTTACAAACAAAAAATCTTGCCGCACTTGGAGTTATTTTTTTGAACTTAGAACATCTTCCATGAATTTATTGGTCACATTTTGTACGTAACACTGAGTTCACAGTCACCCTTTTGTCGCGTATTCCACATGGGTCTATTCTGCTCCTTATTACTTCACTCTTTATCCAGACCATCACCTCTGTCTTTTCAAGATTCATTTTTAGTCTCTTGCTCTCCAATGCATTTCTCCATTTTAGAAAACCTTTTCTTCAGACTGGTATGCGTAGTTTTACTCATCAGTACCACATCATCTGCATACAAAACCTCTTTCATTCAGCCTTCTCTGTCACAACATCTACCACAACTGCAAACAAAGGTGACAAAGCAGATTCGTGATGTACCGAACAGTGAACACCAATCGCTACATAGAATTCAGATCCAATTCTAACTTTCGTCTTTGCACCCTTAGTGCCTCACACAGACTCATCAGCGCAAATGCAACAGGCAGTGAACTTAGATAAGTTGTCGTGAAGTTTCCTGGCGACGAAATTTTCTATCTTCTCTCGGAGCAAACATAAATTTAAGCAAGCAGTCTCTCAATCTGCAAGGAATCGCGAGGTCGACGAGGTGCATCAGTGATGTATGGTTTTAAACAAATTAAAAATAACTGTCAATTTTAATGATTAAAAGATACGAATTTCTCTAGTACGCTTTAATTTGCGCACTCAACTTCGCTGACTTCTTAACCGGGTTGTGTTGGACTGACAAATAAATGAACAAACTGTATATAAATAATTATAATTTTGACAATTAACAGTTTTGAGTATATAATTGCGATCACGCTGCATAGTAAAAATTTCACAAAATTAAACGTTACAATAAAACAATGCTTGACCAATTAAACACAAAACTAGGCTAATATAACAGCTTTAATTATTTAAAGACAACAATTGCTACAAAAATAATTAACAACACGTTCTCTTAATCATATAGTACGACGACTCCAAACAAATGGCTATAAACATTACTAAGGTGAGTACGAGTTATCCTAAAACAATTTGTTTTGTTCCATCTAGAAAAATACCATCATTATTACATTCAGTGTCAATTGTTCAATATACAATAAATTTGCATAAAAATAACCTGCCGGGACGGATATTTTCTTAAAAGCATGATAAAAATAGTCGAAAAAACCGTATAATTGAAGAATTTGAAGTAAAAAATTTTATACGAAGCACCCGAGATACAAACAAAGAATCACTGACGACTGTCAATGAATCGGCGGAATGAAGAAACTTGACGGGCAACCATCAAAAATAGGTAAAAAGATACAAGATTTAGAAATAGAACCATTTCAACGCAAACATTAGAAACATTTTGTATTTTGATATGCAGTGTAAATGAAACAAGAAAAATAACTTTACGAGAATTTAAAAATTTTGAAGAGAACAAATTGCAACATAGAATAGTAAAATAATTAAGACAATTTGACTTTTACTTTCATTCCACAAAAAAAAATCCTATTTTGCCATAAGTTACTTTCATGAAAAGAAAAAAACTAATTTATCAAAAATTATTCAACAGGTTTCTTTGGAGTCTTTCGGGCACGAGACAATTTAGCTCTACATGGAGGAATAAAGATTCGAAAAATTTTAAAGATTTTTAGCAGTAACAAAAACGTGTAGCAAAGACAAAGTGGAACTGAACAAAAATCATTTCAATAACACCTTAAGTGGAAAGCATCGTTTTTCAATAATTAAAACACTATTTTGAGAAAGATCACCATCTCGTTAAAAAAGCTTTGGCATAAATAATTACAAAACTAAAACACTTGAAAGCAAATTATTTTGATATTGGTAAAAACACAACGATAATAATTAAAACACCGAGAACACACAATCAGTTGGATTCGAATCGGAACCAGATATTTTGTGAGTATTCATTTCCTGGTCGTAGAACGCAGTCGGGAAACACACCCACCTGTAAGTAATACAAATTTGGATTTAGCATACAAACATGTTTTTGGAAATGCAAACACCAAACTTTAAATGAATGAAGCTTACGTCCACCAGATAGCAAGACAGCTTGTTTGAAAAGGTGATTAGTTACCCAGCTGTATTGATAAAACGAGTTTTTTCTCTTCTAATTGTAAACAAAAATTACCCAATAGATCCACAAATGGAATGTGTTATCGTAAACCTCACAAAATTAAGGTATAGTTGAAGAATTAAGTGCGTAAAAGAATTAAGAGGCCAGTTGTCGCATCGAACGTACAACAAAGCAACGCGATCAATGTTAAAAACATCAAATAGTTCACCCACTAATTTGTAAACGAAATTGCACAAAAATAATATATATATTTTTTTTTTAACTTAAAATTGTCACAACAAACAACTAAAAAGCTAAAAATCTATCTCGTGCTCACGTGATTAATGGCATCCGGCCAGTTCTGGCACTCCAGACACAGGGCCGAATGTTTGGTGTACGCGACGTTCTTCTTCCCGCGCAAACCTTCCAAGTAGTTCCCGGTGTAAACCTGAACGCCAGGTTGCGTCGTCTCCACAGTCATCACGCGGCCATTCACTTTGTGCTTCAACCTGAACAGAACCGCCATGATCACAATGCTATTCTGATTAAATAGTCAGTGCCCTAGTTATAACCGTATGATCTGGAAAGATGTTGTGTTTATTTCAACGATATAACTGTTAACATTATAAAGCTATTACTGCTTCAATATCTATTTTCAAAAGAATTAAAAAAGTTATTTTTAAGTTTACTTAAAATTGCAAGAAAAAATATTGCATATGGTTAGGTTTTGCAAATGAAAAATCAGCAATATCTCCAAACCGCTTACTGAACGAAATCTCTGGTCTATTTCAACTATTTCTATTTGGTAGAAAAAAACATGTAACCTACGATCAGCAAAAAGCAGGCTCGAAATCGAGCTGGTGATTGTTTTACAACAAAATTGCCAACTTACACTGCCGCAAGATGTCGCTGGTTATTTCTTTCCAGACAAAAATTTTGGTCGAATCCATTGCCGGGAGGGACCCGGGCCAGCAGGTCAGGGGTGAGGGCTGTCGGCGATCGAAGGTCAAACACGGTTCCTGCAGTGGCCGCGATTTCGCCTGGAGGAAGTATTCTTTTAAGGTTTTTAAGGGATCAACGGTCTCTCAAGATACCAATATAAACAACCCTAACTAAGTAAGCTCCACAACAAAAACAAAGTGTTGAAACAACTTCACCAACTTGTTTTAACTTAAACCTAGTTTACTTTTTTTGTGTGCACATTTAAAAAATTCTAACTTTAAAGTTTACATTGCAAAATTTTTTGAAACCTAATGAGGGCTTGAGTAAGTAAAAAAACGTTCGTTTTTGTAAAGTAATTTTTTTGATGTTTGTTTTATCGAAAATAAAAAATGTTGAATTCGCTCAGACTGTTGTTTACAATTGTTGTATGATTAAAGAAAACAACCTTTTTGCCGAATCCAAATTTAGTTGATTCGGAAACCGTTTTAGTCAGTTTTTAGAGAAAAAGATACAGAGTTTGGTCAAATTTGAATTAGCGAAAATTATTGTACTGTGCCTGTGGTTTGAGTTACTTGAGTACAGAGCACATTCAGTGGTGGATATTGGGTGAGGCGAATGAGGCAGTTGCCTCATGCCCCCTCTTTTCTTGGGCCTCCCGCCTCGAAAATAGCACATAATAGTTTTATTTCGTTGCGGATGTTTTTTAGAGATCGTTATGAAGTCGGGACGAAAAGTGGGAAATACAAGATCGATTCGAAGTGAAGACTATTTTTTTTTTTAGAAATCACCATGATTTTGGGAGAAAAAAGTGAAAGGCGAGATCAAAGCTCTTTTTCTTGTTTAGAGAACATCAATTTTCAAAAATTCTTGCATCGGGCCCCTGAATTTGAATATCCACCACTGAGCACATTGCTAAAAATTTAAGTATTCTTATTTTTAAATTTCAAAAAAATGTCTTCTCGTAACACTTATGCTCTGATAATGCAAGCAATTTTTTAGTAGTAAACCAAAACACCCAGCTATTACTACTACAAACCACGAAAGTAGGTCTACATCATCCAGGAACACCACAAGTTTGCTAAATAACTACACTTTTACATAAGGTATTTAAGAGAACTAGGAGCATTTAATTTTTCCTGTTATTGTTGCGTCGTAATTGACAGCTTTGGCTAAAACACAGTCAGTAGCATTCAATAAAACATATCTATCATGGACTAAAGTAAAAGGTTTTGATGAATTCCTTTGAATCAACGTATTTATCTTGCATGCTAATGAAGGTATATTTGCGTAATCTAAGGATTCAATAGCTATTCACCAAGAAATGACCGCTGATATAACTTTCTGCGTAGACCGCAGTTATTTTTACATATTTAAGTAAAATACGTAGTTTTTGGTCTTTCAAAGTTTCTTAGCGGTTGCTTAAGTCAACCCTTAAAAAAACACAGCTAGGAGATCATAAAGATTGCTCACATTTAACAACAAAAAGAAGAATTAAACCATGCTAGATATATAAAGACAATTGATCAAGTGGGGCAAAGAGTAATGGACGAAACTTTAGCTGGTATTAGTAATAGGACTGCTAAAGTCAGAATTTTTTCAGGTTTTTTTTTCACATCATGAAACTTACACCAACGCTATTTTCGGCTGCTCAAGAGTCTTTTAAATAAACTTTATAATTGAAAATAAAATCATAATACGTCATAATTTTACCTCATCAAAGTTTACATACAAAAACTAATTTTTTTGGTCATCTCTGCAATTCTTGAAACAGTTTTAAATTTTTGATAATTTTGTTTTGACAATTTATACCAAGTATTCTAAAACTTTTGAGACTGCACCCCTTGGTGTCACTTTAGAACTTTTCGACCCTTTTCTCTTTGTAAATGCAGAACAGACTGTTTTGTTTTACAATATTCCACCAATTTTGCACCTCCCTAAAGGTTTTCCACGACCCCCAACAAGGTTGTGTACCATTTTCAGTTAAGAATTCTTCATCTATATGACTTAGAAAAATATTTATCAATTTAAAACTCAATAAAATATTAACTTGATCTAATTTGAACGGAATGTTTCCCATTATGCGCTTTTATTATACAAACAACCAGGGTACATCAAAATCAAAATTTTTGATGTTTGAAATTAATTTTTTAAGTGCATGGTGAAGTTTCTACACAAAATAATTGTTACGCAGAAGAACACATTTTAGTAGTGTCTGTAATCGTATATCACTACAGTAAAATTTTTATCTTCCTGTTGACAAAAAGTGCAATTCTACTTTTCAAAGCGGATGCAAATTGCCGCTTTAGCAACATTTTAAACGAAACTAGTCCATAAAAACTATAACAGCCATCGATCCTTAAAGAAGGCCAGCGTGAGTAATAAGGTTTAGAAATAATTTAACTCACAAACCTGTAACAAGGGCATTGTCATCACAAGGGAGATAATGCGAAGATGGGATTGAGATTTCGTGGTTGGATAGGTCCTTGTCCCAACTATCCTTTTGAAAAAAAATAAAAAACTTTAACTTTGCATCACTTATAGATTGTCAATGTATAAATTTATCAAAAAACGATAAAACAGACACAAAATTCTTTTCAAAAAGTAAAGCCAATATATTTTGAAACATTGTTTTATTCAGGATGTTTCGAAATTATAACTCATTCCATCTGGAATATGTTGTCTATATAGCTCATTCCATCCTGAATAAAATAATGTTTCAAAATATATTGACTTTACGTTGTATTTTTAAATTAGTTAAGCGTTCCAAATTTTCTGCTCCAAAATTTTTTTGTTTGTTAATTACCGCCATTTCCAATTTAGGGACCTACAAATCGCAAATCCACTTTACTATTCCAAAAAACTCTTGAGTTTAGAATTTTTCCCATTACATTTTCTTTACACGTCAGACTTTAATGGTAAACATGTCCTACGATAATATAAGCAAGCACTGAAGAACAAGAGTAACAAAAATAAAGTAAAGCTTCTAATTTTACGAGATACTAAAAGCACAGACTTGTACCGAATTTAAAAGTTAATCAAGGGCCTAAAATCAACACATATCAGTTTTCTAAGCGTCAAAAAATAAGATGGCATTTACAGTATGGTAAAATTGGAACTGATGTATTTAAAAAGACACATCAATATATAAAAATCTCCATCAATAATCTTATTTCAAAAAAGGAAAACTAGTTATTTGTATCTTATACATACTAAACTAAATTTTATATTATAAGAATACTATATAGAAAAATATTCTCCCTTTACAAATCATGCTTTTGAATGATTGATACCAAAAGCTTTAAAGAGACGTGCTAAAACATTTGGCATGTGTACTAACAAAAAAAATGCAATATTCTTAAAAATCGATCTTACGACTGAAAAGTTTAGAAAATAGTTTGTTATGTACCAATGAGGCAAGGTCTAAAGAGGAAAATTAAAAAATATCTTCTGCTTTAGTTGAGGTGTGACATTAATCTATGAATAAAAAACGACAGCTAAAACACGTAAGTGTTTAATATGGTGATGTAACTTACATGTCCGCCAAGGTTGAAAAATGAGTGATTAGTCAGGTTGATCGGAGTAGCCTTGGTACTTGTTGCACGATAATTTATAGATAGTTCATTTCCACTTAATCTATAAGTTAATGTGACCTTCACTTGACCGGGATACCCTTCATCAAGGTCGGGACTTGTTAATCTAAAATGAAATGTGTTAAAAAATTAATTTAAGTGAAAGCTCAAAAAATTAGACAACCTTTTTGATTTGCAAATACTAAGAATGAATAAATTTCCTTTTACGTTAATGTTGCAAGTATACTAATAATAAAATATATATAAATTATATTTAAAGTTAACATATAATATATTTTATGTAATTGTTTCTTAACACTCATAATATTGCATTTCGCCAGTAATATCTAAATTTTAATTCACCAAAGCACATTTATTGATAACCTACAGATGAAAAATATGTACATGAAGTCTGTGCAAACTACTTATCAGCAAAACATTACCCAAAAAAATATACATGTATCTTCAAACAAAAATTCATCAAACTTAGTTGCAAAATTCAATATTTCAACTACATAGCAAGGGAAAATTAAAACTTTAAAATATTGCAGTAACAAACTGGCTATATTTTTATGTAAATAAATTTTTACACGCTATAAACTGATATCATTTTTGTTTACAACCTTACTAATGATAAAAAATAGTATCTCTCAGGGCTGGGGAGTAGTGGTGATTCTTACTCCTATTCAAGGGTAAAATGTTTTTCCTTAATCCTACTCTGGAGTAAGCTTTCTTTTTAAGTTTCTCCACTTAGAATCAGTCTCAAATTTTTCCATTACTTTAACAAAACCATGGAGTTTTCTAAAAAAGAAGTCTTCACTTGGAATCAGTCTCAAATTTTCCATTTTTGTAACAAAACCACAGAGTTCTCTAAAAAAAAACTTCACTTGGAATCAATCTCGGTTTTTCAATTACAATGCTCTAAAAATTCCATACAGTATGGCAAACCAATAATGCAGTAGAGAAGTAAGAAGTAATAAATATTTTTTGTTACTCCTACTCCTTGGAAAAACTCCGACTTCTCTTACTCCTACTCCCCAGCCCTGGTATCTATAAGTTAGAGCTTTACAGATGCAAAAGACAAGATAACCAATCACAACATTTTTAACACAAGTAATATCATTATCATTTAAATAACTTTTATTATTTTCTTGAAGCAACATGATGCCTATACAAAATAAAATACCTAAAGACAGCAGAATCTCCTTCAATATGTCCTTCCCACATTTTCTGAAAAAAATAACAAGTGAAATATTCAAACACAAAACTAATAACAAAATTCAAAAAACTGAATATAACTATCACATTTAAAGTGATTTAAAAAAGTTGAATTACCAATATGCAGAACATTTTTATCTAGAAAGCTAAATAATACATTTTAAAATAGGCCACCTTGTCAAACCCATTAATTCCACCATGAAGCGAGTTTGGGCCATCGTTAATGGGCAATGAATACTCTTTGCCATCTAAAGTAAATTTCCCAGCAGCAATGCGATTAGCAAATCTTCCAATTGTTGCACCAAAATATGTTCGGTTCTCAGTATAATCTGTAAAAAATTCGTATATAAAGTTCAGTAATTGTACAAGTAATATCAAAATTCAGTTGAAAATTAAAGTTTTAAAGTTTCTCTTTATTGATGCAACATGATGCTAATACTACTTTAATTTAAAACTGCCTATGCATACATACAAGCAAAAAAAGATTCAATTAGTAATTTTTGACCTTTTTAAGCTTGTGAACCACTAACCTTTTAGAACAACTTTTGCGATCCAGTAGTTATTAGAAATTTTACAAAAACATGCCAAAACTTATCAATTTTACTAAATCAGCTGTTTTAAATTTAACTGTAAGCACCCAGAAGTTCTTGCAATTACATTACGAAATTGAAAGATAATTTTGGCCAACTGGCAGGAAAGCTGATGAAGACTAGTGGTTGAGATACATGATTTAAATCATATATTTAACTTGACAATAATAAACCATTGAATTTCTACCACAGAATCAACCATAGAATTACCATAGAACCATAGTAACAACAAAAATCAACATAAGGAGGATCTTTACTTATATTTCTTCCAATAAATTAATGTAAGTATTTAAGTAGATTTTGAATCAATTTACTTGACTTTTTGTGGACTGGTGGGGTTCCTGGAGACCCCAGTAAGTTTTTGGTATCAAATATCTTTTACTATTTACTAAATACCTGTATTTACTGAATTTAATCATTATTAGTTTATAAATATTCACAAGTAGTAATGGCTCAAGATAACCAATTTTAATGTGAGTTTTCTAAGGTTAGAGCATTCTGCATAATCTAAATATAAGATTATTTTTCCAGTATAATATTTCTGATGTAATTTATTGGTGCTTTTCTGCATGCATCTATAGCAAATGCCAAAAATTTTACTCTGACTTAGCAGAACAGCTTTGTAAGCCAAAAAATCCAGCGAGATGTAAAGGCTAATTTCCCAAAGCAGATAATTCAATGTATGGAAACATTCATGAATAAGAAAGACAATGTACTATCCTTTTCAAGCCAGCTCCAAGAAACCAAGAAAATTTTATAATTAGCATGAGGTATTTTGGATAATACTAGAAACCAAACTGCTGAAAAATGAGAAGCACCAGACTTGAGTTTTGCTCTTATTAGAGCTCATCAGTGATGCATATCTCACGTGGATTCTGTGTATTCCCTGCAAGGCAAAGCCGAGAATCATTCCCAGCTGCTTGTAGTCAAGTTGTTGTCCAGCTCACATGGTCTAGTGGTGTTGTCTCCTGTGTGGAAGACCACATGCAGTGAGTTTGATTTGCAGTGAGGTATGCATCACTGATGAGCTCTGATAAGAGCAAAACTCAAGTCTGGTGCTTCTTATTTTTAAGCAGTTTGTTTTCTAGTATAAACCAAAAAAAGATGTTGTTTTAAGTGCCGGTGGAAGTTGGAAAAAAAAAAAATCGTGCACATCATGTAGTGACCCAGTATATGATGACCATTGTAACTTTATATGTAAAGATTTCACAATAAATTTGTTTTATTTGTTAATCAGATTGTGTCCAAATCAGCTAAAATTAATAACCTGTATGTCTTTTTTGTCATTAATTACTTATATTTACTTGTTTAATTGAGGAAAAATATAATTTTGTTAAAAAAGGTGTTTTTTCACTATTTTTTTTTACACACACGTAGGCAAAAATTTTACAATATATACATAAATGTTTCATCATAAAAGGTCTGAACAATACACAAATTTTAGCAATTCTGAGTTCATGCAAAATGTATTCAACTGACTCAAAAGAATGGAGGTTCACAGGGACCCTATTCCAATTAGTTTTCTTGGTAATTTTCAACATCCAGTCTACAAAGGGTTCAAAACTAGTTATTTAATGTTTACACAGTGGAATCGTCATAATCTTAAAAGTTATAGAGCCAGAACAGTGATCTGCAAGAGTTTGGCAAACAAAGTTTAGGCATGCACTAAGTTCAGCTATGTACAGATTTCAGTGCATGAGTTAGACTCTTGATTCACTCATTCATTTACTTAAGCAAGTGCTCTATTTTTAATGATTGTTTGGACAAAGTTAATTTAACAACAACTCTTTTGCTTGTCAGGAATTAAATAACTGTGGACCTTAAAAAATCAATATGCAATTGCATGTAACCCAAGGGCCTTATTGAAATAGCAGCTTTTACAATCATGCAAAATTTTCTTTGATTTAGTAATTTGTAAATATTCTTACAGATTTTGGTTAACTTGCATCAAAGAGATGCATTTCATGCCTAAGAGTGTTTACTGTTATACAAAAATGCTGTTTCTGGCTAAATCCACTAAACCAAACCAGATAAAAACAGTTGAAGTTGCTGCTAGAAATGCAACAATTCAAGTTTAACTCAGACTTTTTGAGAACTGGGACCTGGACTTAAAAGTTTAATTTCACTAAACTTGGATTCTAACATGCTTGTGGCCATGGTCTGCTAAATCCAGGCCAGGACACTGCACAAAGCAATTATTTTTAATCAGGGCTTATTGTGAAGTCTATATTTGATTCTTGTCAATGAAACTGCTACTTCAGGTCACCATGTTTTTATTGATATTGGATTTAACAGCAGGACAAAGCTAGAGTTTAAAATTAAAAAATTTAAATTATTTAGGTGAATAGGATGTTTTGCAAAGATTGAAAAAGACTTAAGTGTTGCCAAAAAGTTTATTCATTTGCATAGAAAATTAAATAATAAACAGTTAAATAGAATTAGGCAATGATTTATCACTCAATTTAGTTACATTTTCCAAAAAGACAGTTATTTGTGAATGTCACTGACAAATAAATTATATCTCACTGGGCTAATTATTCTTGATGGAAAATCCAGACATGCTGAACCACTATCATCTCAAAGGCAAAGGCAAAAAAAGCATAATTAGATAAAAGTTCAAAGTGTTTGTCTTTTCTTTTGAACAAACTGTACTAAAGTAATGTCACAAATGGATTTATGGCAAATTTTTAAAGTTGTAGCATTTGGTAATTTATGGACACCTTGTATATCAATCTAGTTAAAATACTAATGATAGAACTTTTGGTTCATTCTACTACAAATTATGATTGCTTTTGACCTGGTAAAATTATCAAATTTATTTAAAAATACAAATAAATATTTTTTACCAAGCAACAAATCATGTAACCTTCTTCATATTTCTGAGAATTGCGAAAAATACATTGGCAAAAAAGTTACATGATCTACAATATATTTGTATCTTTAAATAGACCAATTACTGAAAATTTAGAAACAATGCTGTTGTTACCTTGCAAATGGCAAGGATAAATAGTTGATGATACAATTTAATAATAAAAATTGCTTTTTTTCAAAATGTCATTATTCACAGTCTATGTGTTGTTCATCACTTTTTTTTATTTTATCTCTATATCTATCCTCCTGACTTGCAGGAAAGCAATGGAGGTGCTAATACATAGGGTAGGCAATTACCCTGACCTGCTTTTGGAGATACCAAGATATTGCTGTCCGCTTGTAATTTAATAGAGATATGACTGTAATGTAGAACTGTTTGCCAGGACCACCAAGCAAGGAAATGTGCCATAAAGTGTCTTTCCTAAAGACACAACAGAATGGCACAAGTGGGTTTTGAACCAAGACCATGTTGGTCACAAGCCCAGCACTTTAACCACTTGACCACACTGCTGACACTTGCTCAATAATTTAGCAAACACAATGACACTGATATTTAAGTAAATTTATTTCTTAATAAAGAATTGTGAAAATTTCGTAATTTTAATATACTGGTAATAACTTGCAGCAGTAATTCATTTTTAATTTACCTGAAAGAGAATCAAACCCAGTAACAATATCATCAATATACCCATTTTTATCAGGAACTTTCAAATAATTAATAGCTGCTCCATAATTGATAATTCCAATCTCAATTTTATTTGACTTTAACACAAAAATATGCATATTATGTCCATCAGGAGTTGTAGTAAACTGTTTCATTTGTACTGAAGTAGACATCACAATTAATTTTCCACTTTTTCACAAAATACTACCAAAATTTTTTTAACTCCTGAAAAATCATATAACATTTACTGGGTAGTGTCTAATTTGAAAAAAAGCTGATTGGAGTGAGAGTTAGTTTTAGGGAGATGCAGGGTTAGTTTCTGAGAGAAAGTAGTTGGTTCAAAAGAAATTAAGTTCTTCCTGAACATCTTGACAAATTAAAAAAAATTCCAAAAATTTTGGGCTCACTTTGGGCCCGCAAGAACAATTTGCACGTTTTTTTCTCTTTTTATCTCTTAGAGCAACTAGTTTTGTTTCTTTTTACTCTCACTCCAATCATTTTTTATTTGAATTAGACATGACACATTTACTGGTAATCTCCTATTTTAACCCATTAATGCCGAACAGGAACATTTGTGCTCAACATAAAAAACAAGTTATAAAAACAAAACCAATACTTGCAGGGATGTTCCATCATTAAGTTGTGTACTATGAAGGTTCAGAACGCATTTGTAACAAGTTTTGTTTCACTGATCCCAAGCACATGCAAGCAGTAATCTGTTGATCTTGGACAAGAGAGGTGCATCGGCAAGATGGCTCTACCACACCAAAGAAAAGGGCATGTATTTAAAATATTGCATATGTTACAGTTCATGCATTCATGGTAATTTGTAGCTGAGTAATATGTCAACTGCATGTAATACAAAACCATGAAATATTTAGGCTAATATTGATGTTATAGAATGAACAGTGTAAGGTAGGAACAAATGTGCCCATTGGGCATTGCTGGTACAGATACTGTCATACACATAATGTTTCCTGGTGTGATGTGCACAATTCTGTTTATAGTTTCTTTATAGTGGTAAATTTAGTAATAAAGTCTGGTGCAAAATTGAAGACCAGTTAACACTTGGCTGCCAAACAGATGTAAATTGGCTTTTGTTAACTATTTGTCGAGTTTAGTTGTTTCCTTTTTATATTTTGGGAAATCCCCAAACCCTAGGAGGTTAGTAACGGTGAATTTTGTGCCCAAACTATATTTTTTATATTTTCTAATAAATTTTTATTTTGCATGTTAAGTGTTTATTGACATCACAAAGAGCTATTTGACATGTGAATTTCATAAAAATTTCCATTACATTATTTTCGGCATTAATGGGTTAACAGGTTGACTGCCGACCAGCTTTTGCCAAAACTGCTCAAAAATGCCAAACGTACTAGCGCGAATTACTAGTACTACTGCCAACTACGACTATACTCAAGAGTGCTAACTACAAGTATAATCGTAGTTGGCACCAGAGAGCAAACGCTACACTACGAGTGTAATTGTTTTGGCGAGTGCTTTTCACCAGATAGAGTCTCCTATTATATCTGCCTGTTCTTACTTACTTTACACGCGGTCAGATTATATTAAAAGAATCTCTACTAAAGTTTTAAACTTTCCACATCTGCACTTCGATAACAACTACGATATGAAAAAAAAAGAAAACAACGAAGGACGGACAACGTGGTAGCGACAACAAAAAAAAAGCGAAAAGGTGATTCTCGTGACCGAAAAGCGCGTACGCAGAATCATGTGATCACCGAATGCGCAAGCGCAGAACGGAATCCCTAACAACGAGTACACCATAAATATCCTATATAACTCCTAGATTGCGCATTCCCGTAACAAAAAAAAACTAAGAAGAAAATAATTTCTTCAAGAAATAATAGTAAGCACAGAAAGATTCTGAATTAGTTTCATGAACAAAAATTGCTTATGGGAAATCTCTAAGAGATCCAATTCATCTATCATACATGGGGTGTACAACTAATTATGTATATTGTGCAGTGGCGTGCGGTCAGGGCATGCAAGTCATGCGTTGCATGACCAAATCTTTAGGAATTGCATGACGAATTTTTGCGCGATGAGGTAGATATCGTTGAATTCCATGAGGAATATTACTTGTTTTGGATGAAATCTGAGGCCGATCCGAGACGAAGACCTATTTTTTTGTGTTATTTTTAAAGAATCGTGAATTTAGGACAAAAAGTAAGAAATCGGAGACTGGTTAGAAGTGATGACTTTTTTTTTAGAGATCACTGTATTTCTAGGACGAAAACTGCATTACCAAGGAATGACTTCAAGTGATGACCTTTTTTTCAGAGATCACCTTGAATCTAGAACGAAAATTGGTCTTGAATATACCCAATTTTATGACCTGGTTTTGGCACACCAATTGCATGACTAGTCTCAGATGTCACCGCACGTCACTGATATTGTGCATGTTTTTTCATCATTTAATGAAATTAGATACCTGATATTAACATGTATAATTTTTTTAATAAAAAAGCACATTTACTTATAAAGCAAAAATTATTGTAAAAAAATTGAAGGACAAATTATAAGCTTACAATTTTACCTAATTTTATAAACGAAGATTAGAATATAAAGAGATCTGCAACTTCAATAATAACATTTAAAAAAAATTTATTATTTCCTTAAGTACCATTGAAAATATAAAAATTAAAATATAATTTTCACTTATTCCTTAGTCTAACTTTTTTTGTTTCTATATGATACAACAGATCACACTTTTCATCGCTAATTAGCAAGTCACAACATCAATTCGTTTTGTTGCTTCTTCCTTTTTCTAACCCCGTCTTTCAAACTTTTTACTTTTTACAAACTTTTTAACCTTTTGTTATTTTGTTCATGTACTGGAGTAGAAATAAAAGAAAACTGAACTGAACTGAACTGAACTGATTTTTTTGTGCGTCAAAGTCAGTTAATTTGTCATTTTTCATAGCTCATTACTTCAAATTTTTGCATCCATTACATACGCCAAAAGAAAAACGTTTTAATCGGTCAAAAAATCGATTTTAGTGTCAAAATACATATAATTTTTATTCAAGCTAATATAACCGCGGGGAGTCTTTTGATATTTTCAATTGGCTTCAATTTTAGAACAGCTTTTTTACGTGAACGCGCAATCTAGGAGTTATATAGGATATCTATGGAGTATATTCGTAGTTGGCAGTCAACGTGTTAAAAGTTTTTTGGATTGGCCCCCAACGCAAGAAGTCAGTTTAATTCGGGTAGAATTCATAAAATACAACAAAAAAATTTTAGAAAATAGAAATTCTAAAGCGTTCTGCTGGGAAATCCCCGAGTGGGACTTGTTGCCGGCCGTGTTTATTTTATTGATTTTTTCTTTTAGAAAATCTTAAAAGTTGTTTGGTTTGGCCTTTAAAGCTAAAAAGCAATTTATTTTGAATGTAAAAAAATTAAATTTTTGGTTTTGTTCCAATTTTTAGTTCTATTATTTTACCAGAATTCTTGCAGAATGATAGTGGTTTTAGAAGCAATAGAAAAAAAGGAGATTTTAGGTCAGTTTTTATGAACGAAAATCTCTTGTGATGACTTTTTGAAAAGACTGAAATTTGCAAGCAATTCACTATAATGAATAAACTTTTATCCGGCTATCTCCATGAGTTTGTTTGGCAAAATTTAACCGTCTCTCCCGAACTTGTGGCCAAATCTCAAGAGGCGAGGAGTTACTATGCTCCTTATTTTATTCTCAAGAAATAAGCAAACGGGCGAGTATCGGAGACGAATCTCCGAAACGTCTACGAGTTGGGCCCCCTTGCGATAACTGTCTGCCAATTTACTCCCACAAGCAGGGTCAAATTAACAAATTTTACTTTTTAAAACCTTTTTTGGGTTTGCTGAAACACACATATAAATCATTAACTAGGGATATTAGAACACCGGGATCAACAACTCATTTTGGCTATTTACGTTAGAAGGGCTACTGCGAAAATAATGTCCAAAAGTCATACAAAGCTTCAAAATCTTTCGTTTGAAAGTTAAACGCATTTTAATTATAATTTAAAGATTTCTGACGGTTATTTGTTCAAAGAAATTGAAATCTTTATCTCGATAAAGGCATTAAGCAATACCAGATTCTGAAAACTAAATATATATTGACTATAATTATTTAAGGAAAACAAAAATGAACTTGTAGGTGATGAATGAACTTCCTACTGCGAAAACAATAAAACTAACTAACAATTTCTCATGAAGTAAAACAAAAAATAGCCTACCAAGAAAAATAAACAAGTATTAAGCTTAAAACGCCACAAGCAGCAACAAAACCAGCTTTTAAAGATTTCTGTTTATTGATTGTTTAAATTTTATTTGTTTAATTTTATTCTGATGGTTATTTTTTTCAAAGAAATTAAAATCTTTATTCGATAAAGGCATTAAGCAATACTAGATTCTGAATACTACGTAAATATACAATATATTGACTGTTACAGCAAGCTTTACTTGAGTTTCGAACCGATTTTCTTTATTTATGATTCTTTGTTATTAGTATACCTTCTGTTTGCTTTAATTAAGTCTTTTCTTTGCCGCGCCGCATTCTTTTTGCCAAACAACTATCTTTAAGCACGTTTTTTATTCTTATTTATTGTAAATTGTTTTTTGTATTTGACACAGTGAGTTATCGAGAAAGAAGAATTGGTTTTGTAAGTGATTTTGTACAAGACTGTTACGGTAGACTGTTTGAATTTATTTGTTATGACAGCAGACGTACGTATATTTGGAAGTAAAAACAATTTAAAATCGCATCGTTCTGAATCTCGTCGTATAATTCGGATCACATTGTATCATTTGGATCACATCGCATTGAAATTATATTTAAATAAAACTGTTTTCCTCTTTTATTGGTGCGCATTTTAAACGTTTCAAATCTGCTACAACATTGACTACAGTTATTTAAGAAAAACAAAAATAAACTTGTATGTGCAAAAACAGTAAAACTAACTAACAATTTGGCATGCAATAAAACTAAAATAGCCTACCAAGAAAGAAAAATAAACAAGTATTAAGCTTAAAAATGTAACCAGAAGCAACAAAACTATCAAAATACAAAAAAAAAAAAACTATTATACAAGAATTAAAACGGGGAGCTTTTTGAAGTTAATTTTCACAGTTTTTTGGTTTCTATTTCTGAAAATTCAACTTTAAATGCGTTTATCCGTTCAAGTTTATTCTTTGCAAAACAGTTTAACATAGATTCAACCACTTTTTTGAAATCCAAAATGACCGGCAGAACATTGCTAAAACAATAGGTCAAGCTAAGAGTTTCAGTTGCTGCAACAATGTTAATTAATGCTATGAGAAAAAAAGATTGTGGGTTGCTTTGAATAAAAACTTGGTTTTTGTCAGTTCTATAGTGGATAGAATGACCATATAATGTTGCAATGCGAGCGCTGTCACAGTGTAAATAAATTCTCATGGTTGCGACAGGCCCCCGCGATTTATGTTTTCAAACAATTGTTTCTACTCATCTGGCAGGTAGTGGTGGATTGAAAAGGTATCATCACCTGAAATGAGCTACTCTTTGCAGGAAGAACATTTGCAGCAGAAAAATATGCTTTTGCCAACATAGCCACTCACGTAGTATGTTACATTGGCATCAGCACATATCATATCATCCAAAGAAACACCAGTGAATACATCATTAAGTCAAAGCACACCATTTTCTTCAGCTCCATTATCAACACTTGTTTCTAATAAAGGAAGAGCATCAAATTCTTTAAGAATATTAGACACTTCAGTTACTGTCTGCAGTGAACCACATGAAAGCAAATGCCTATATTGATCTTTTGGTATTAAGTTAGAAAAAACAAAAGCTTTGATTTGTTGCTCACTTAAAATTATTTTAGACACTACAAGTTCTGGAGCTACTTTGCAATTATCATGATTTTTGACAAAATAGAACTGGACAGATGGAGCTGAATAACACTTGTGTATCCGAAGGGAAGAACTGCATTTTTCATTTTGCTTGTAAAGGGTGAAAAGAGTCTGAAATGAGAAAATCACTATTTTGCTTTTGTAGAATGATGTTATCTTTTATATGTCTGGAAGAGGAACTGGTAAAAAAGGTTACATGCATTATTGGCAAAGAAGGAAAAATTTTAGGTACAGCATTAGGTTTCAGATGCATTTTGCAGTTTTAGGGGCTTTCAAGATTTACGCCTGGTACTACAAGTATCAGCTGAGTTAGTTTAAGTCATTTTCATGAAAGTGCTTTCAACAAACTTTATGAGACTTTGATACTTTCCAATTTTGCCTTGGGATAGCCCTATACCATTTGTGTGCGCGGAATGAAAGGCCCTGTGAGCAGTGATGGATATTCAAATTTAGTGACCCGAGGCAAGGATCTTGAGAAATTGATCTTTAGTAAATAAGAAAAGAAGTTTTGATCTTGTCTTTGAGTTTTTTCTCTCAAAATCAGGGTGTTCTCTAAAAAAAAGGTCTTCACTTCGATTTCATCCCTGATTTCCCATTTTGTCGCGAAAACAAGGTGTTCTCTAAAAAAAGGTCTTCACTTCGATTTCATTGCTAATTTCCCTATTTTGTTCTCGAAAACAATGTGTTCTCTGAAAAAAAAGGTTTTCACCTAGAATCGATAACTCTATTTCCCAATTTCTGTCCCGACTTATTGAGGTTTCGTGCTATTTTCGAGGTGTGGACGTTTTTTTTATAGAGAACACCTTGTTTTGGGGAACAAAATAGGGAATTCAGAGATGAAATCGAAGTGAACATCTTTTTTTTTAGAGAACACCTTGTTTTCGGGAACCAAATAGGGAATTTAGCAATGAAATCGAAGTGGACACCTTTTTTTTAGCGATCACCATGATTTTTGAAGTAAAAACTAAAAGGTGAGATGAAAACTATTTGAATATCCACCACTGTGTGGAGCTTGCTTCTGATTGAAAGCACGTACAGTATTTAACTTGTCTTGCCAATATTTATGCAGTGCGCGGCAAAACGACAGTACTGCGCGGGTGTTCTAGATTAGCTGCGCGTCCGCGCAGCTTAGAGGGAACGTTGCTTAGTGTTGACGACGCGTTCTTTCCGTTGGAGGTCGGCTACACCGTCAACGGGATTGCTTCTTAGAACTCACTTCATCGGTCGGCTACTGCACTTCTTGTTCGACAACTTTATTCTTTCGCGCTTTATTGCTAACGAAAGCACACACAGCTACGAAGGCAAGCGGTTTTCTACACGTTAAACAACAATAACTTTAACAGGCTTTTACACTTAAATTATGCGTAAACTCAGAAGACTTACCGAAACAATACTTCCTCCAAGTTTACACCGAATCTCAAGAATTGCAAAATATCAAATACTTGCCTCAATTATTATATACAAACTAGCAGCAAACTTTTAGCAATGTTTTTTTTTTATCTTAGAGCAGGGATGGCGAACCTTTGTTATAGGGCGGGTCAAACAATGACAGTTTTTTAAAACTTACGTTAACTTGGGTCATTGGCTAAAAAAAGTTAAAGACTAAAAAAAAGTCTTCACTTTCCATCCGTATCTAAAATTTCTAAATTGGCCAAAATTCAAGGTACAATGATGTGCGGTGACCTCTGAGACTGGTCATGCAATTGGCATGCCAAAATCTGGTCATGTAATTGGGTATTTTATGGGTAGTTAATGAGTAAAAAATGCAAGATTTTACGGGAAGGGAAAAAATTCTGTATGAGATTCTAATTTTTAGTCCTAAGATTGTGGCGTTGCAGATCAAGACATGCAATATTTTACGGGTAGAAAAAAATTGTTTGTGAAATTCAAATTGTTAGTACAAATATCATGGTGTGCTAAAGCCATTTTCGTCCTAAAATCAAGGTGATCTCTAAAAAAAAGATCTTCACCCGGATCAGCCTCAAGTTTTTCTAATTTCATTCCAAGCCAGTATCATTTCCCATAAAATTAAAAAATATACGTCTCATCGCGCAAAAGTTCGTCATGCAATCCCTAAAAATTTGGTCATGCAACGCATGACTTGCATGCCCTGACCACAAACCACTGGTGAAGACAAAAAAAAGATCTGCACCATCCAATCCGTCCTAAATTAATGTTGCAGACTAAAAATGCCAGAAATTTTAGAACATCATGTGGGTCATTGAATTTCAAGTAGTGGGTCACAACGTGACCCACGGGTCAATGGTTCGCCATCCCTGTCTTAGAGTTTTGTAAAACCATGTGCGTGTGACGTCACAATGATTCATTCCCTTTTTTTTTTCTCTTGCGAAATCTTAACTAGCGAATGCGATTAGAGGCGTCAATAATAACTATGAATGAAGCGTGTCCAAAGTTACACTTAGGTTATATATAAGACTACAATACAATTTACTTTTTATTCACAATTAATCTTTCCAAAAAACATTACTAGTGCACAGTAGCATATACAGAAATTTGTAATGGGAGGAGTTTTGCAAGTCAAAAACATGATTACTAAAAGTGGTCCTTGTTATGAGTTCCACTAGTATCTGCAGTTAGCTCTTTTATTTATACGGAGTTACACGATAGTTATACGACTGAATCTGTAAGTTATACTAATAGTTTATCACGCGGTTAACCACACTTAACAAACCAGAGAGAAGAAGGCAGTAGAGCCGTGCGCTATGACGTCACATACTATAACAACCCCCTTTTAAGAAGCTTTTTAGCGAAAAGGTTGTCTAAGAAAAATATTAGTACGTTGTACGAGCCCGATTAATAAACATGCACAAACTATATACAATACGGCACAAGCGTTATGAGTTTTACGCTACTTCATACAAAATCTCTTAAATGATTAGGAAAGCGTTTTTGTCTCACGCTTCGCCGCGAGGTTGGAGATGATGGAAAGACTTCATCTTCAAAATGGACGTGACGTTCGTCTGATGTCATCATTTCCTCTTTGGGGTCTCCCCCTTCGGTGGGGAGAGGGCGAATAAAACGTCTATTGCGCCAACAGACTCGACCGCTCGGTAGTTTTATGTGGTAGTCGCGGTTTCTCCCGACGCCGATGATGAGTCCCGATCGCAACCATTTTTTTGTAATATGGTCTTGAATTCGAACATGTTGTCCGATTTTTAGTGGATTGAGGTGTTTTGCGCGTTTATTGTATTCGGTTTCTGCAGCCACTTGTAGATTTGATAAAGCTGCGTCCCACTTGTCGAATTTGTTTTGCCAATCTTCCTTGAAATATTTCAGTTTAGCTGGGACGATTGAACGTAGCGGGGCGCCGTATAAAATTTCGGCTGGTGATAGCCCATGGGCCTTGGGTGTGTTAACCCATTCGATAGGGCCGCTGCTAAATTCATCGCAGTCGAGACTACCATGCTCAGCAGTTTTGGCAACAAGGTGCTTCATGGCTTTCACTGCTGCTTCTGCGTGTCCGTTTGACTGTGGGTAATGTGGGGTACTTATGGTGGAAGTTACTCCCCATTTCTTGAGAAACTGTTGAAACTTGCTTGATGTGAATTGCGGTCCTCCGTCAGTTCTGATTCGTACCCCTGTGTACCCCTGTGTCCACGAAAAATTTTCTTATAGTGCTGATTATCTGATGTGAACTAGGGTCATGAGAGAACTCGCTGAGCTTAATCCATCCTGACAGATGGTCTACATAAACCAGGTAAGTCTTACCGGCATAATAAAATAAATCTGCAGATACGTCTTCAAAGGGTCTTGATGGGAGGGGATCGCGTTGTAATGGTTCCTGTTGCAAGCTTGGTTGGTGCTCTTGGCATTTCGTGCAGGCTTCAACGGTATTTTTGATGTCGCTATTGATTCCTGGCCAGTACGCTATTTGACGCGCTCTTTGTTTTGTTCTTTCGATGCCTTGATGTGAGGCATGTAGCTTTGTCAGTATTTCTTTTCTTTTCTGTACCGGCACCACAATGCGATGGCTGTTCAGGAGAATTAATCCATCTTCGAAAGTAAGCTGATCTTTCAGCTTTTTGAAAGGTTGAGCCAATGGATATTCGTTTCCTTTTGAAAAGTTGCTTTTAATAGCAGTGATTAATTGTTGTGCTGCTTCGTCCTGCTGAGTACTTTCTTTTAAGTCTTCCAGCATTGGATCGATAAATGTTTCTTTTGTGACTTCTGGGTCTTTTCCTCTCAGAATTGTAGAAACGTTTTTGCAGATCATTCTGGTTGTGTCTACGTTTATGATATCTTCTGGTTCTGGGTCGCGGCACGGTGCTCGTGACAACGCGTCGGGGATCACATGGTCTTTGCCTTTTCTCCAGGTGGTGTGGAATATAAAGGCGCTGAGTTTTTCTTTAAGTCTCTGAATCCTGGGATTATCCACCATATCGAGTGTCTGGGTATTCAGGATTGACTCTAATGGCTTGTGATCTACTATCAGCTCGAATTTGGGTAAGCCTTGCAGATATATGCGGAATTTACGCATAGCCCAAACAACAGCGAGCAATTCCAGTTCAACCATAGCGTAGTTGGCCTCAGTCTCAGTTATAAAACGTGATCCTGCTTGAACCAATTTCCACGTTTCTTGATGTTTTTGCAAAAGTGCAAAACCTAGACCTTTCAACCGAGATGCATCTGTTTGCAGCATCGTTTCCAGATTGGGGTCGAATGCAACCAAAATATGGGGGCTACAAAGAATTTCTTTTGTCTTTGTAAATGCTTCTTCATGCTGGGGTGACCAGAGAAAAGCATTTTTTGGTTTGAGCAAGTCCCGAAGTGGGCCTGCTGCTTCACTGAGTAGGTGAGTAAATCCGCCCAGCTGGTTTGCCATACCCATAAAAGATCGTAATTCAGTTATATTTGTTGGAGCAGGGAATTCAGAGATTGCTTCAATTTTTGTGGGGTCTGCTTTAATACCGTCGCTGCTCACTATATATCCGACATATCTCACAGCACTTTGTAGTAACTGCACTTTCTTCGGATTAAGAGTAATACCGTGTTCTCGACATCTGTTTAGTACAGCCACTACGGTATTCAAGTGCTCCTGTGCAGTTTCGCCTTGAATAAGAATGTCATCTACCACTTTTTCGACTTTTTCAATGCCTTGCAGAGCTTCATCGCCTCTTGCGCAATATTCGTCTTGAGAAGAAGCTAGTCCCATCGGAGCTCGAAGGAATTTAAATCTTCCGAACGGCGTAATGAATGTGGTAAAGTCTTGACTTTCTTTTTCTAAAGGTACTTGCCAGTATCCTTTAGTGGCGTCTAATGTTGAGAAAAATTTAGACGAAGAAGAAATATTCGAAATAGCTTCGGCAGGTGATTTAGATGGATGATATGGACGGCGTACGTATTTGTTCAATTTCTGCAAATCAATACAGAGACGAATTCCACCATTGGGTTTTTGTACAACGACCATAGGGTGCACCCAATCAGTTGCTTCTGTTACTGGTGCAATGACTCCGGCTTGTACGAGTTGGTCAAGCTCTGTCTTCACCATCCTTCTGAAAGCTAAAGGTATTTGGCGTGGAACAGGTAAAGCAAATGGAACAGCATCATCTTTCAAGGAAATTTTCATGGGTTTACTGTTCATTTCCCGTAATGTTGTGTCTTCAGAAAACACATCGCTGTACGATTTTATCAACTTGTTCTCAATTTTATTAATTTCTGCTTCAGTTGGGTTCTCTGATATAATGAATCTTGTGTTCTCTGCTTTTAATATGCTTGCTAATTTTCGAGGTGTTTTTGATGAATTTATCGGTTGAGGATACGTGTCAGGTAGAATGTTAACCTGTTGACATACGTACCAAGCAAGCAAAAAATCTTCTACCTCAGGACAGACGTAAATGGTTTCTTCCACGAATCGGCCGCAGTATTCGATGATGCATGGGAAAGTCCCTACGCATGATACGGTCTGCCGGTTTACTGCACTAAGAGTGTCTTGATTTGGCGGCATTAGATTAGCAAGGTCTATTCCGAGCCGTTGAATGATGTTTACCCCAACAAGACTTGCTTCGGCACCTGTGTCTGGTGTAGCTTCTGTGGAACCTAACGGGTTACGATGTTTAAGAGAAAAAAGATTAACAGTTATTTTGGGCGCCGCGGAGTTAGCGAAATTTGCATTAGCATTGCATCTACGCTTTATTTGTCCCGTTAACTTTTTCTTCGTTTCTTCGCGTCTGTTGAACCCGGGTTTGTTGTGAAAGCACACTGATGTAAAGTGACCTTTTTTGCGACATATTAAGCACTCTGTATCCTTTGCGGGACAGTGGGTTTGACCTTTTGGTGGGCAGGTCTTTTTACCGCATTTTGTACAGGGCGTTTTAGTGCGCTCTTTAGATTTAGAGAAATTTCGGCGAAATTTGCTTTGGTACGCTCTTCTCTCATTCAGCTGTCGGCTTATTCGCGCGTCGTCTAGTTTTGCTGACTCTTCCGATCTGCATAAATCAGTGACGGTCTGAAGATCAGGTAATGGGGACATGGCTAGGAGCTTTGTTCGAGTCTCTTTGTCATATATTCCCGACATGATTTTTGTGACTAAACGACGATTTAAACATTCATTGCACAAGTCTGCGTCTCTCGCCAAAGTTTTAATCGCGATTAAAAACGAATCGAAGTTTTCGCCAGCCGCTTGCTTTCTCTCTTCAAACGCGACACAGTCTAACGCTATATTTCTTTGACTCCGGATGTAATTTTTAATTTTGTCTAACACTTCGTCTGGTTTAAGTGTCGTATCATCCGGGATAAGAAGTACGTGTTCTACGGCTTCTCGCATGTCCATCGAAAAAAAACCGCGAAGCAATGCCAACTGACTGCTCAATGGCAGCTCTGTTGCAAGCGAGACCGTAGCATAATCGTTGTACGATTTACGCCATTTCGCAAATTCAGCTAACGAAATTCCCACCTGCAGTGTCGAAGGCTTTTGTGCGTCCGCTTTGGTTCGCCTTGCCTCGTTGTTAGAATTGTTGACGTCAATGGTTTGCTCACGTGATTCGCTTCTCTCGCTGTTCGCGCGTTGGGCCAGCTGCTGTGGCGAAAATTTTTCGATTATTTGTTGCAATTGTCGCTGACTTTCGAGCTGCATTTGTCTCTGATTTTCGACATTCTGTTCTTGTGTTTGTCTTTGCATTGACAACTGTGCTTCTAAAAAAGTTTTTAACCAAGAAGGAGGTTCATCATTATTAATATTACTATTCGCGTTTTGATTAGATTGAGATAATTCGGCTATACGTTTGTTTGCTGCTTCTAATTCTGCTTGCAGCTCTCGTTTATTTTTTGCCATGTCTCTTTTATCTTCAATCTTTTACAAATCTCCGATCACGAACTTGCAGTATACTTTTATAATGGTTCGTAAGCTTATTTTCTTTAAACAAATTTATAAGCTGACTGTCGACGACGCCATGTTATGAGTTCCACTAGTATCTGCAGTTAGCTCTTTTATTTATACGGAGTTACACGATAGTTATACGACTGAATCTGTAAGTTATACTAATAGTTTATCACGCGGTTAACCACACTTAACAAACCAGAGAGAAGAAGGCAGTAGAGCCATGCGCTATGACGTCACATACTATAACAGTCCTAGTCATGGATTAAAATCTTCTCCAAACTTACATTCAAAATTAAAGTTAGCCTTTTATGTTCATGGATAACCTTGCAGTAATTGCTGAGAGTTTTTTGCCAAATCATAAATACAACTATTAAATATCAATACAATTTTTTACAAGTGTAGCTCACTGATATAATTAATTCAGTTTAATAATGGCTACCATGACAAAAAATTTCTACAAAATTATGAAGATAATTCACCTTGAATCGCTACATATTAAACTGTAAAAGAAACTGATGATGACCTTTAAAGGTCGAAATTGATTTTTCGTAATGATACAGTTAGTTTTAAATTTTTAACTTGTATTTTCTATATTAAATTGAAATTTGACCAATTTTATTAATAAATTAATGCATCGCTAATTGAATAAGATGATAATTGCACTTGGGTGAAACAAAATATTGGGTTTTTTAATAAATTATATTGTAATTGCAAATCAGTTTGATTAAAAAAAATTCAGCTCAAACTGCCTTATCGAGCACTCTGTATTATAACTAAAATCAACTATATTTAGCTCAGTGTTTCTTAAAGTGAGCCTTTTGGGTCACCTTAGAAAAAAATTCGTAATCTGTAGGGAATATGATTTTTGCACACGTTTGCGAAGGAAATATTTATTAGACACGCTTTGGGCTCACAACGCCTCTAGCGGTTTCTGCTTAACAACGAAAAACAATTACACATTCGAAATTTCACATGCAGAAACAAAAACGCGGTTCAAAAAAAGCAGTTAATATTTACACGGCGGTAAAACAACGAAGTCAGAAACAATAAAAAATCGCCAATCAAATTCGTTACAATGACTCACCAAAAATTTTCTTTGACCAAAACGTTTCAGTACACCAAAATTGTACAATAACTTGCGTAGCAAAGCACTTCCACAAAGTCTTTTATCAGTCGACGCAAATTATTTACCAATTACAATTACCAATTACCATAGGCGTACGCAAGGGGGGGGTTTCAGGGGTCAAAACCCCCCCTTGAATGGTGTTCAGCCATATATACATGGTAATAAATATGCTTCAATAATAAGATTTTGGTTTCTATTGTTTGCCGTACTTTAAAACTTAATTACTGCTTGCGCATCAATTTTTTCTATCGCCTAAATTGCGATTTTTTCTTTTTGCAATTTCTTTTTGCAATTTTTTCTATCGCCTAAAGTTAGCTAATGTACAGCTGCCACTGTGAAGAAAACTTTCAAACTTGTAAAATATTGGAAGTTAAGTATGGGAATGGAAATAAACTGCATGGAAACAATAGCTTCAGTTCACAAATTTTTTAATGCTTCACAACGTCAAAACATTTTTACGCAACTCCATCAACACGATTTCGTCAACAACAAAAGTTCAAAAACTTGTTCAAATTTGTGCCATCAGATGGGTCGATCGACACGAGGGTGTTAGTACTTTTTCAAATTTACAATTTACCGTTGTAGAAGCTTTGGCAGAAATTTTTGCGTGGCCAGACAGAGAGGAACTTCATTACGAGCTTTGCAGTTGCTTTCGACAACTACGCAAAGTGAATTTTGCATGGCTCTCTTAGTTTTAAAAAAGGTTTTTGGATACAGTGTTGTTTTGTGCAAAGTTAAGCAAAAAAAGTAGATAAACTCTTTTGCGGCTGTCAACATTGCACATGATATTGCAAATGAATTGAAATGTCTTAGAGAAAAAAACGAATATGAATTTCACTAGTTCTATATTTTTGCGCAAAAAACGGCCAAAGCCGAAGGTTTTATTTTGGAAACACCACGCCTTACTTCAAGACAGACCAATCGATGCAATATTGCTGCTGAACAGATGAAGAATATTTTAGAGTAGGGATTTTTATATCATTTCTTGATAACATTGTTGTCACTCTCGAAGCAAGATTTACAGCCCACAAATCGATTATTGATGAATTTCAGTGTTTAATTTCTTCTGATCCAACTAGTGGACCAACTCCTCAACAAATTAAAAGTATTCAAGTTTTGGGAAAATTTTACGAAAATGATTTAACAAAATTCTTGGGAGAACTAGTGCTTGAACTAATATTATGGTACAGGAAGCTTTTTCGGTTGAACGCAGCAGAAAGACCAGCTAATGCGTTGAGCAGCATCAAGGAATGCAGTTCCGGTGCTTTTCCGCACATATACGTATTTACATTGATGACCATTTTGTTAACTCTTCCAGTGACAACATGCACTAGTGAACAATTGTTTTCCACATTACGCAGACGAAAAACGTGCTTACGAAACACAAGTGGTACCACTCGAATGAATGGACTTGCATCACTAAACATTTATAGGAGCCACACGCCTTGCCCTGGTGACGTAATTAACAAATTAAGTGAAAAAACAGGTGTTTGAATATAAGCCTTTAAAAAAAACTTTAAATATTTGTTAAGTAATGAGGTTATTTTTTTGTTCGTTTGATTTTTCACCTATTGTTCTCACCATTTACACGAGTTGCTTTTATTTTGAAGTTTCTTATGATAATTGAATTACCTGCACATGCCTTTTCGATAGTTAGTTTTGCGGTTTGGTAAAAAAAAAATTCATGCTACTGCAAGACGGTCTTAAAACCAAAACACTTTATTTTTCAATGTAGGCTTAATTTTGGAAGTTTTTGCCCATTACCAGGACCACTTAGAGCAGGGTTTCCCAAACTTTTAGTTGATCGGTACCCTTTGAACACTGTAGCAGGTTTGCATGTACCCCCAAAATGTTGTGACGTTTCTCTAAAACAGGGTGGTCCAACTTCTTCACTCTTGCGGGCCACTTTTCGAAATCGTTCGAGTTTGTGGGCCTCAGCCGGGTAGATATTATTCCAAATCATGGTGTCCTCTAATAAAAAAAAAAAAAAGGTCTTCACTTTGAATCAGAAAATTTTCCGAATTCATGCCGAAAATCAAGGTGATCTTTAAAAAATGAAAACTCTTCCCTTTTCAGCAGCCACAAATTTTCCCCATTCAAACCCAAAATCACGATGATCTGTAAAAAAGTCTTCCCTCTTAATTGTCCTGTTTGACGTAATTATAATCAACCGGATTCGAAAATTTTAGACATTTGAGTCCATTATTTCTTCCGGACACGGAATTTAACTTAAATAAGGATATTCTTTCTGATAATGTACCTTTTGAGAAGCCTAAATGTACCCCAGTTTGGGAACCCCTAACTTAAAACAATCGTGTTTTTGGCTCCAAAACCCCCCCCTTCACAAATTTCTGCGTACGCCACTGCCGCAATTACTGTACAATGATTCTTATTCAAATAGAAAATAGACACAAGGTTAAAACTTTGACTTCACCTGGTTGCATTACATGTACAAAAAAAATCCTATCAAAAACAAAAAGACTTATTTTCTAAGGTTAAAAACTGTAGCTTATAAAACTTGAGGCTCAAACTATTTTTGGTCGATACACAATTAAAATCGATCGACACAAGATTAAATTTGATCGGTACATGACTAAAATTGGTCGACACAGAACTAAATTTGATCGGTAGTGACTAAAATTGATCGACACATGATTAAAATTGATCTGTAGAGGACAATAGTAGATCGAAAAACACTTTATTTATTTACTGCACCAGTTTTATAGCATTCATACACAGAACAAGTAGCGTAACAATAAACACCCAAGCGCAACAAAGCCAATTACATTCTAGACTCTTAAGACGCTATTTAATATCTACTGTATTTAATATTTAATATTTTTGCATTAAGGCAGGGCGACGAACCAAAGTTATTGACCATGGCCAAACGAACCCGAACCAGATGGGTAAACCGGTATTGACCGGTATTATTCTTTGAGCCTGAACTGGAACTAAATCCAAAAAACTAAAATTTTCTGAACCTGAACCGGAGCTGAACCCGTAAAAATAAAATTTGCCGGACCTGAAACTAAACCGAAACTTTATTTTAAACGGATCGGGTTCGATGCTTTGATGTTAATTGTATATAGGTCTAGATGAATCACAATTGTGTAATTGAAGTTGTCACAATTTGTTTGATCACCGACTTGTTCTGTGATAGGCAATAAATTAAACCAAAACATTGGTTACAAGACCTAAATAAAGAAAGCGCAGTTTCCAATAGATACTATGCTTAAGCATTAAAATGAAAAATATATTGAAATGGAGACCCACCAAAAATCAAAAAACAAAGTCATAGACAAAAATCAGATCTTAAGATTATGATAATTATTTTTAACATTTTTAAATATCTTAGTAGCCTACAACATGTAAAACTTTTTTATTGTTGCCGGCCGCAATACAGAGTTAGATTTAACTAACGGACGCTAGTGATTAATGGTAAGTAGATAAAATTATGTATAAGCAGTGTTGTGCCCGTCAACAAAAAATCTTGACGGCGTCAGCGTCAGCGTCAGCGTCAGCGTCACCTCTTCAAATTCTTATAGGCGTCATGTACGCCGATAACGCTCAAACATGTTAGTGGCGTCAGCGTCAAGATTAGCGTCAATCCCACAATTAAAGTACTGCTACGAAAAAATCATAGATTATGTAGCAGGGCAGAAAAATTAGGAATTTCTGAATTGTCATAAAATGCTTTAATTTTAAAACAAATGCGTCACAAAATGATTGTTACACTTGTTTTATTCATTTATTTACTTCAGATTTAGAGCCCATACGAACAAGGAACACAAAACATTAATAACAACTAAGCACAACAGTAAAAGAAAAAAAAGTTGCATTGAAGTAAATACTATTTCACGGATCTACAATACAACATGGGCTGAATAATTCAGATACACAGCAGATTTTTATAAAAGCCATAGAAATGGGATTTAAAAAGAACATCTAAGTTTACAAGACTAACAATAAAATTATTATTTGACTGAAAACTACTATTTATGAAAATGAACGTATACTTTTTCTTAAAACAGCATCAAAAAGTAATAGCCTAATATTATGATAGGCCTGAGATTCAATTACTTCTACAGCACGTCACAAAACTCCATATTCACTTGCGAAATGCGCCGGGCAAACCGATTTTACGGGAGGGAGGAGGCAAAAACGCGCTAGTCATGATAAAGATGGAAATCAATTGCCACTAAAAAAGTTTTGGAATTTTGAGAAAATATAATTCTTCTCCTAAAATCTTTCACTTTCTAATCGCCCATTTTTTTACCAAATTTCAAGGTGAGGACCGTTTAAAAAGGTCATGGTGTAACAAAAGATCCAAAATGACTTTCTACAGTGATTCTATCTGAATAAAGGTGTCCTCAATTTAAGGGCAATTTGTACCTACGCCAAAATTATCAATCCACCTGTGCCTGCCACCAGACAAAGCATCCACCCAAACAATTGGCTATTGATATAATTTAATGCAGAAAATTACAAATTTTCAATTGACTAGTTTCTAAATATTTACATTATAAGTTAAAACAAAAACTACAATATGCTATCAATTCGCTATTATTGACCTTTCTTTTAAGGTTCTCCACAAAATTCAATGCTGTGCATTTGAATAGCTCCCTACATCTGCAGACAATACATCTGAATTAAATGCACAAAGGTTAGAAGTAACAGCAAAATTGCGTTCTTTGTTAATATAATTTAGATCATTCATTCATTCACTTTTATTCTCGATCATTATTAAACAGTTTAACACAAAAATTATAAATATTTAAAAGATCAAGAAAAGGAAGATGCAGCACAACGTCAGACGTTAAAACATGCATAAGATAATTAGAAAGTGAAAGTACAAGACAGTAGAAAGCATGACCGCAACACCTTAATCAGATAAAGATATAAGAAGTAAAAAAGAAAAAAAAAATACATTGTAATAAGATTATCAAACCAACTGAGCGATTAAATAACCAATGCATGATTAGGTTGCGTAATGATGATGGGTGGCACAGCTAGCCAAGACGGGAATTTAGCGTGTATTGTGGTAATCGATCTAATCATTGTAGTAATATATTTAATAAGAAAGTCCAGTCCTAATTTAAATCGCCAATTATATGCCAATGGATTATCATTTTTACTAAAAATTAAAAAAAATCTGCTCAAGTAATTTCATTCACCGCCAATGTGTTTGCGGTCTTTCAAATCCACTTGTTTTTTTTCTGCTTCGTTTAACTACCGCTAATGTGCTTACAGTTCCGAAAAAATCTGTCTTCGTCGTGTATAAAATTACTTTGTCAGCGTTAACAAACAATTTCTTTATTTACATCGAAATAAAGTCAGGAAGACTATATTCAATACAAAAACCTAAAGAGGGCTGAAGTTAGCAGAAAACGTTCATTTAATTTTTTTTTTTTTCTCTATTTTGTTTTATGTAAATACATAAATCATTTAAAAAAGATGTTAAATCCAATATGCTGCTTTCAATAGCAATTTTATGGTACAAAAAAAAATAACCTCTCTACCAAAACTATATTTTCTTTCTTCGTAAACGCCTGGGTCTCTTAAAGTTTGATTGTACGTGTCACATCTCAATTGTGATTTTAGAAAAATCCGTTGGCCGCTTTTTGTTCTTCATGCCGTCGTCTATGTCTGTAATAGCGAGTAAATTTATATTTTCTTATTATTTATTTTTATCTCTATTTATTCTCCTAGGTCGCTAAACAACGGCGGGGGCGTTATACTTAGGGCAAGCGATTATCTCGACCAGCTTTCAGAGATGCCGAGAATTGCTAAATCTACAACTATAAATTACTAATCATTAACAAAACATTGTTTCTATAAGATAGTTCAATAGCTTCTTCGACGGGCTTATGATATTTTTTATTAAATTGAATACCAATTTTCAGAAACACTGTGAAAGCCTAATCGAAGGCTATAAAATCTTTTAGTATGGCCTATCACTAATTTAAAAAGCATTAAATTTAAGAAAAACAATTTTATAAAGAGGATACGCTGGGATACGAATCAGGAGACAATTTTTTTATCAATAGAAAAAAATTGAATTAGCAAGCTATCAAATTTTGACAACAGTCAACTGGACAAAAAATTTATTTGGTTGTGTACAATATAGGGGAAGGTCGGGACCTATGATCATAGCGGGACCGATGAACCACCTCTGAATCTACGAATATAAATTGAAATACCGCCATCTTGTGGTACAATTTAACAGTTTATGGTAAAATAATTCCAGCCTTAAAGTGTTACCTCATCATCTACAGCATTTCAGTTAAAGCAGCTACACGTGCGTTTGTTTGGTGGCAAAGTAAATTCTTGGCTACGGTTTATGTGACAATTGCAAACGCAATGTTAGTGATATATATGAAGCAATACTACTTTGGTGTATAGAGTCACTGAGTTAGATGTTGCAATAGAACTTAAAAGCAGGTCTAGTCAGTTTAAAGAAAGAAATTGATTGAAGTAAAAAATGCTATGGTGGGGTCCCATGAGCCATCATGGCAGCTGGTGGCTCATGGGTCCCCACGTTTATTTGGATGCTTTTTATTATTATTATTATTAAATGATCATGAGGTTACAATCGTAACATTTCCACCGCATTGTATCCACCGGCTGCAACCTTTGGACGTTTCTGTATATGGCCCCTTCAAAACTTTTTAATTCTGCATGTCAATCGTGGATGCTATCCAATGCAGGACAACCATTGACGATCTACAATCTTGCTTCTTCAAGCTCAATAGCTTATTATCGTGCATTTAGACTCTCTAACATAACAAGTGGTTTAAAAAAACAGGAATTGTTCCTTTCGATGAGCACATTTTTCCTGAAGATGTGTTTCTTTCGAGCATGGTCACAGATCAAGCAATTTTACGACAGCAAGTTGAAAACAACGCAAACTTGCCTGCACCAATTATTGATTCAGCTGTTACAGCAAATGATGTTCCTGGAACAAGTGGCACAACTGGAACAATTGTTACTCCTGAAAACGTGTTTCCCTACCCTAAAGCAGTGCCTCGTGCAAGAAAAAGTAACCGGAAAAAAGTGAAATCAGCTATCATCACTGATTTGACCGCAAATTCTACTGGAACTGCAAAAAAGAAGACTGCTGTTAAACAGCTAAAAACAGTAGAAAGTTCTTCCAAGTCAGAAACTGAATCCTTCCTTGTGGAAAGTGATTTAGAGGTAGACCTAACCGATATGTCCAAAGACGAACTCGAAATTAGTGCCAGTGATGCTGCTATAAAGCAGAAGAACTATGTGCTTGTTGCCTATGAGGGAAAAAGAAAGGTTCACTTTGTAGGACAGATTTTGAAAGAAAAAGATGAAGATGGAGATTTAGAAATTAAATTTTTGCAAAAGCATCTAAAAATTTTCAATGGATTTGTGAAACCTGCAATAGAGGGTATTTGTTCCGTTTCTGTTGTATCAGTGACATTGGTTCTTCCACAACCTTGCAATGTGACTGGTTCTACCAGAAGAGCTATTGGCATAAAAAAATTTCACATAGACTTTTCTGCATATGATATGTGATATCAAAACAACGTTGTCACTTAACTATACATTTCTATTTGTTTGTTTGTTTTTTTCAAAAATCCACCACTGCACAATTTAAAATATTGATATTTCATTGTCAAAAAACTTTTGTTGACTATGGTTGGGTATGCGATACTAACGGCTCAAGGGACCCTCCCTGTGGGGACCGATGAGCCACATATTACAATTTTTTAGTTTTTGAATATTTTGTATGTTTTGTGTTTCTAACAAAAATGCTTGCTTGTATATTACAGCTAACACCACAGGCTACATCATGTGTAAATTTCAACTTTAGGTTCCACTCAGGTAGTTCAGAATTTAGGAAAAACGGGAAAGTGGCTCATAGGTCCCGACCTTCCCCTACATGTATTTTCAGCAAACGTCATTCTTACTATTGCGGTGAAGTTGGGATGAAAATACGCGCACCTTGGATAAATACGGTTTTTTATATTAAAACTTATAAAACAGAAATAAACACAAATTCAAAAATTAACCCAATACACGAACACTTACTAACAGAAATCGCTTCACAATATCCCAAGTAAGATCAACGTTTGCATTTGATTTGAAAATGGCCTACGAGGGTCCGACTATTCATACTAAGATAACACATGGAGAGAGGCGAGACGGGAAAGCAACTTTAAATGATGTCATTATCGGCAAGAATTACGTAATGCAAATAAAAAATAAAGTAACTTTTGGTTTACAAAGTATTGGCGGAAAAAAACTAACTTCTGTTGATGTCATTGCCGAAAACAATTACGTAAGGCAAAAATAAAACAACTTATGATCTAAGAGATATTGGCGGAAAAAGACAACTTTAGATGATATAAACAGCGAAAACAATTACGTAAGGCAACGAAAATAAAGCAACTTTTGATTTAAAAACATTGACGGAAAAATCAATTTTAGTTAAAAAATCTAACCTTGACTGAACTCAAGTCTGCATTAACACTTACTAAGGATAGCGCTGGATATCGGTCGAAGCCTACTATTGTGATCTATACAGACTATATTGAAATTGTAATTACTATTTTCGTAGTTTTAATAATATGAAAATTAACTATACTGTAAATTATTTAAAATTATTTATTTAGTAGCCTTGTCTGTCTGCTTTATAACAAAAATTAAAATTTATTTTTCTGATAAAAATTTTCTGTGTTCTGAGTCTCTGTTTTGCTAACATTTTCCACAGACCACAATTATGTGATTTTTAGTTTGATTGAATTTGCCAGCTGAGCTGGGACTCCAACACTTTTAGCACCACGCATATCTTATTTTTTTTTTGGTGTTCAAACAACATCCTGCGAAAACCAAAAAAGTTACTATCGTGCCCTTAATAAAAACAACTGCGCTTAAGTTCCTCTACTGCGCTTCTTTGATTTTGCGGCTTTTAATTAAGTTCCAGCAGGTGGATTTTCTAAAAACATATAGAAAGCAAAGTCGTGATCCTTGAGAACATTTTTAACAATTGGAAGCCGCTGCATTTTCAAAGCAAGAATTCGTGAGGACCCTTTTATAACTTTATGGTGTTTTTGCAAGTAGTTTGTTTGACATGGTTTAAATCTGTTTTTATATGCTTTAGCTTTCGTAACTTTTTTTCTTAAATGAAAATGCTCTATTGGAGTAAGCGATTGAAAAATTTTTGTATATATTTTCGCCTTGCAAAAAATAATTGACGCTTAACGCTTGACGCAAAAAACAAGCAAAAAGTTGTCGGCGACACCTATTCCGTCAACCGAAAAATATCTTTACGGCGTTTACGTCATCGTCAACAAAAAATTGTCGCCGACATTTGACGCCGCCAAATTAACACCGTCAACGCACAACACTGTGTATAAGGCTTATAAAATATCAAGTTTCATTGAGAAGATGCTTTCTATTCATACCAATTGTAATGAAACGAAATGTCACTATTGCATTGTAACAATCAAAATTATTCAAACACAAATCCTGAAACGTTGTAGGCCATTTTTTAAATTTTACATGCTAGCAAATAAACGTAGCAAAATCAATCAACCTAACCAGCTATTGTCACACTAAAGCTGCTAACCAAAGTGTATAGTCATAACAATTTTATTGTATAGTCATAACAATTTTATTGTATAGTCATAACAATTTTATTGTATAGTCATAACAATTTTATTATATAGTCATAACAATTTGTACTAAAAGTGAACCAAAGCAGCTTGGTCATAATTGCTTCGTAAAAGAGAGAAATTTAAGTTGAATTTTTAACGGAATGACGCGAGTAGATTTTGAACAGCAACCGTGTCAAATACGATTTTAGGACACTTACCCATCTCCAAATCCTTCCAGTTTCCAGAAGAGTGTAATAATCCTAAATCATCAGCATAAGCAAACTTTCTGAAAATCATGGAAGGCGGACCGTACGTATAGATGTTGAATAGGAGGGGAGCCAAGACCGATCCCTGAGGAACGTCGTTTTTCGCACGGCGTAACCTGCTTTGCTTGCTGTCACTGGTAGTAAGGGCAAAACTTGGGTTTTGGACAAGCTCCATAATCGTTCTGACCATGTGCTTATCCGGCAGTGTTTATAACATCCCACAATATATTAATATAACATATTTAACAATAACATATAATATAACATATATACCAGTGGCGTGCAGCGCACCTTTGAGACTAGTCATGCAATTAGCATGCCAAAACCGGGTCATAAATTTGGGTTTATTTAAGACCAATTTTCGTCCTAGATTCAAGGTGATCTCTAAAAAAGGTCATTACTTGAAGTCATTTCCTGGTAATGCGGTTTTCGTCCCAGAGATACATAGATCTCTAAAAAAAAGGTCATCACTTGAAATCCTTTCTAGGTAATGCAGTTTCCGTCCTTAAAATCTAATGATCTCTAAGCAAACAAAACGATCGTCGCTTAAAATCGTTCCAGGTAATGCACTTTACTTTCTCAAAATGCAGTGATCTCTAAAAAAAAAGTCATCGCCTGAAATCGTTCCGGATAATGCACTTTTTGTCCTAGAAATACAGTGATCTCTAAAAAAAAACTTCTAACCAGTCTCCGATTTCTTACTTTTTGTCCTAAATTCACGATATTCTCTAAAATATCACAAAAAAATAGGTCTTTTTCTCGGATCGGCCTCACATTTCATCTGAAACAAGTAATATTTCTCATCCAATTCAACGATATCTACCTCATCACGCAAAAGTTCGTCATGCAATTCCTAAAAATTTGATCATGCAAGGCATGACTTGCACGCTGACCGCACGCCACTGATATATACAACATATAACATATATACAATAACATACCACAATATAACATATAACATCACAGTGTTTATAGAATCTATAGCAGCAATGCTTATAACATTGGAATGTTAGATACACTTTTGTTTCGGCAGGTTGGGTTTCGCTCTGTCATGTTTAAAAAGCAGTAACAAACTTACTCACATCCTAAGCTGCGAGAAAGCACCTGCCATCTGGGACAAGTTGGTGACTTTTCTAATTGTTCTGTTATTTTTATTATTTTTTTTTGATTAGAGAATGGTTTGTTTTGTAATCGGCCCTTTTTTGGTAAAAATTCAATTTAGTAATTAGTTATTGTTTCTAAAAATTTGATCAGCGTTGTTTGGCTTCAGAAAATTGAAATTAATTAAGAATCGTCCTGAATTTTATTAAAGTCTCATTGTATTCAATTCACGTTCTTATTTATACTCAATCGCACCAAATTAGTTCGCATTTTAACTAGTGCTAAATGCAGTGACGAAGGATTCTTTTATTCTTTTTGTTATTGTTAATCGATAGAACCACATGTTACGTCACAAATGCTTTATTCACTTGCCATAACTTCTTAAGCTTTTCTCTATAAATTGGAGAGCTGACATACATAGAGGAATTTATTCAGTTGAGGTTTTTCGCGTAAAACAGTGTTACATTATTTGTAGAGGGCATTTAAAGATCGTTCGAATCGCCCGGTAAAGTTGTTTGCTGTCGTTATTTTGAATTTTATAGTTGGTTAATTGGGAAAATTATTATTGAAAATTATACGCTCTGTGGATCTATACACTGACTAATTTTGTTTGAATAAAGGTTGTGTTAAATTGAAGTCGTGAATTTAATAAGTTATAAGGAAGAAGTAGGATTGGAGAGATTCATCCAATGAACTCTACTGAAGACATTCATCAACCAGAAGACGGACTTTCTGAAGTGGTGCAGGATCTTCGTGAAAAAAGCATTATTATTTTCGACGTCAAGTCATTAATAGTCGTAATCTTGACTAGGTCGGTCAGATTGACATACGTTGGCAGTGACACCAACAAAGAATTTAAAGTAAGGTTGGGCAAACTACAGCTCGTGACAAGTTTCGTTGCAGATTTCCGCCAGTTCTACGAATCATTAAGCAAATAATTTTTAAAAGTATCAAAATTGATGAAAAATTAAGTTACTTCAACCGTGTAACAAATGCAAAACGTACACATAAATACGTACGTACATATAGGCAGTGGGCACAGGCATGCAATGAACAAAATCTTGAACACTTCAGAAATATATTACCCACCAATCTGATATTTGAAATTAGTAAAAAACACGCAAACAAAGCACAAAAGACAAAACATTTCTTAATCACTTTAAAATCTGCGCGATTGTTGTTTTGTCTTATGTAGTACCGTTTCTAAACAAAAAATATGTCCATGCAAAACAAAAAAATCACGTAAAAACAACTACAGACTAAAAAAAAAGGTCGTGACTTTAAAAATTACTTCAAATATAAAGATTTATGGATATGATTCAAAGGTTTCTGGTAGACTTATTACAAACAGGTCGTTGAACGGAACCCAAACCGGATCTATAAACCCGTATTAACCGTTATTATTCTTTAAATTCGAAAAAACAAAATGTGCTGAACCTGAACCGGAACTGAACCACCAAAAATAAAATTTGACGAATCTGAATCGGAATCTGAACACAAAGCAAAACATTCGTTTTAACCAGTGGTCTTCAACCTTTTTAACAAAATTGCCCTTTTTTGAAAGTGTGAGTCCAAATCGCTCCCTTTTTTATAATTTATTAAAATACAGCAGTACATGCAAACTAATTCGACTCTTGTGCCAGCTATTTTTTGCAACACAAGCAAAAGTTGATTGTAAATTAGTCAGTTTAAGTCGAATTGCTGTCCCCTAGACCAGGGTGGTCCAAACCGCGGCTAGCGACGTAAACTTCTTTAGCCCGCTGAACAATTTTACACAATTTAAGTCTTGTCGATCGCGGGCAGCGGCAGCCTTCTATAACAAGCATGGCGAGGTTACGGGACAGAATCTATGGTTGCCATACCGTCCGGAAATTTTCAAACATCCGAGACCAATTCCAAGTGAAGAGTTTTTTTTAGAGAACGCCATGATTTTGAACAATTTCTAGCCAGCTCAGGCCCACAAACTCAAACATTTTTGAAAAGTGGCCCGCAAGAGTGAAAAACTTGGACTACCCTGCCTTAGACAATCAGAGTAAGAAAGCTGGAAGCAGTGTAAAGAAATACGCATTTTAAAACCTCAGTTCATCATTAAATGTGGATGTATTCCTATTTATAAATCAATTTTTAACATTATTGATAATTTGAAATTCGCCCCTAAAATGCAAAATAACCCTCATTTTCAAAAATTGTTACTGTTTCCCTGATGGTTAAAATTGCTCCTGTTGAAGGACCATGGTTTAAAGGGCTCGAGCCATGGATACAACTCTGATTTTTTTGGACCACCAAGAACTACAACAAACACCGATTGGCAACTCCTGATCTAAACGATTAAAAGTAGAAAGCTCTGTCGGCCGTTGTTTAGTCGACGAAAACATTCTATTGGTCGAGATAAGAATTTTTTGTTGGGACCAATTAAGCGAAATTTGCGAATCCTTTTTGTGATGCCGCAAGCAATCACTAAAGAGTCCATCGCTATATAGTGCCACCAAAAATAAATTGTAATCTTTTCTATTCTGCAAGATCAGGAGTTACGAAGTAGAATTTAGAATAGAATCATAAATATTTAAGTTGTATTAATGCCAAAGTATAGAAACACCATTTTAATGTAAAAGTACTTTGTCCATATTGAAAACTATTTCGTGACATGTTATTTTTTGATTTCACCTGAAGGAACAAAATGCAAATTATTGGTGTTGTTATAGTCATCTTTGTTGTCGTATATTTTGTAATTTAGTTTTGTCAGTACGTCGTAGCATATTTCTTGAATAAGAAGCGTTTTTTCAAAACTTAATTCCTTTCTCCAAGCAACCAAAACGTCTTTCGAATTTCTTGTGATGGAAAAGCGTTGGGATCTGGATAAGCCTTTTGGATTTTTCTCCGAAATAGCTTTAGAAAGCCATTCTTTTACCTGGTTTGTCATACTGAGACCAACAAATTTGTATATTTCTTCAGTTACGCGAATAGGATTTACAACAAAATCCTCAAATCGGATTCGTAAATATTTTTTCCGAAGCGAACTGGATTTCATCATCAAGTCTCCAACTGGAAGATTTTGTTGCAGACGGTTGCACACACGCAAAGCTGCTTCTCTAAATAATCATTATTAAATTTAAATTAATACCAAAATTGTTTGTCAAGCTTATTATTGAGCATAACCATACGTGGTATTGTTGTTTCGTCGAAGATCAAATCGTTTTAAAAAAATGCCTTGATTTTTAGCAAAGTGTCATATTTTTTGTCTCCGTTCAATGTTTGTCGACTGGCACGAAACAAATGTCGTCAAGAAATACTTTTTTGTCTCGATTAAGTGGACAAGAAAAACTTTAATGGGTTTTCTTTCTTGTTTGTTTCTTAAATTACAACCTAAGTCTAAAGTAGTGGACCCAACCTTTTTGATCCGAGGATAATTTTGGTAGGTCACTGGTCAAATGTTACAATTGAATATCTTTTTTTGTCGTCACTTTGCTTTACGATTGCCCTATCCAAAGTTTCTAAATTTTTTATTCACGGAACACTTAGCAATGTCATTGTAGCTTACGAAACACTTAGTCTTAATTTTCCTGAATCCCCTATTTTCGTCCAAAACGCAATGATCTCTAAAAAAAGTTTTCGCTTTGGGACGCATGGTAAGCCTATGCAAAATCCCATGCTCATAATTCAGCAGAACACTGTTTGAGAAACGCTGCCCTACGTAGTTTACGTGATTTCGGAAAATACCGCGCAGGCCACTCAAAACCTTCATGCGAGCCACAGGTTGGACAACAACAACAACAAGGACAACAAAGGATGACGTTTTTCGTCGAGAACTTTCAAAAATTTACAATTTCTATTTTATTTACTTTACTTTCGGCAACGACGCACGAGGAGATTTTCTTGAGTTAACAGTTGATCTTGGATCTCTCACCAGATGCACTACTTTGATATTTGTTTCTCTTTCTCTTAAAAGAGGAAAAATCCATTCAAAATTGCAAAGATAAGTCACTTTTAATGCTATTAGCAAACTTTTTTTGCAATGATTTTGCAGTAAAACTTGATTGATTGGTTTTGGACAAATTTGCCACATCCCCTGGTTTGCATTGCATATTCCAGCATCTCTTGAGAGAAATTTAGATGCTTTTAGATCTCCTTCCGCAAAACACAATTGATTTTCTAAACATCTGTTTGTAGTAAGGAAGAATGTATTGCTAATTTTATTTAGGAAAAACATAGTTTTTAAAAAAATACTAATTTTTAGTTTACAACTTGAATTAGCCTAATATTACAAAAAGTTTGATAAATTACAATGAAAACAATGTTCCACCAGCGCAACTGCAAAAGACACCGCTAAACCGCAAGGGTATACTGGCGGCGGTTCCGATATGCTAACCACATCGAGTTAGCTAACACGGTTACGGGTTAAGACAAGCAAAACCCTGCAGTTCCCATTACAAACATATACTAAGAATAGTCAAGTCAATCAACAAGCAAGTGCCGACAGACCTGTTTCGTCCTTATTAGGACTCGTCAGGACACTACAGCTTGTTGTTGACCCCAGCTGAAGAAGTTGAAAACTTAAACAGCTGGCACAACTTTCTGTTTGTGGTTTTTACACCTCAAACATCCAGTTGTGGACCTGAACGCTGGGTAGGTAGTACAATGAAAACAATGTTCCACCAGTGCAACTGCAAAAGACACCGCTAAGCCACAAGGGCATACTGGCGGCGGTTCCGATATGCTAACCACATCGAGTTAGCTAACACGGATATGGATTAAGACAAGCAAAACCCTGCAGTTCCCATTACAAACATATAGTAAAAATGGTCAAGTCTTCAACTTTTTCAGCTGGGGTCAACAACAAGCTATAGTGTCCTGACGAGTCCTAATAAGGACGAAACAGGTCTGTCGACACTTGCTTGTTGATTGACTTGACCATTCTTACTATATGTTTGTAATGGGAACTGCAGGGTTTTGCTTGTCTTAACCCGTAACCGTGTTAGCTAACTCGATGTGGTTAGCATATCGGAACCGCCGCCAGTATACCCTTGCGGTTTAGCGGTGTCTTTTGCAGTTGCGCTGGTGGAACATTGTTTTCATTGTACTACCTACTCAGCGTTCAGGTTCACAACTGGATGTTTGAGGTGTAAAAACCACAAACAGAAAGTTGTGCCAGCTGTTTAAGTTTTCAACTTCTTCAGCTGGGGTAAACAACAAGCTGTAGTGTCCTGACGAGTCCTAATAAGGACGAAACAAGTCTGTCGGCACTTGCATGTTGATTGATTTGACCATTCTTACTATAAGTTTGATAAATTGTTTTGCAAAAGAATCTTGTGAATAAAATAAGTTTCTAAGAATACTTCAAAAAGGTTTTTCAACAACCCTGCCGATAACCTCAAGGTAGTAGATGAGAACAAGCGCAAAACTTTCTTTGATGATAACGTTTGACTAGGTTTAGGCTATGCCCAGGTTTATCACTTCGTGCTTGTTTCTAAGATTTATGCTTACTTTTATGAATGCTTTCTTTGAGAATTTTAATGTGCTTATTTCAAAGAAACGTGCTTATTTTCAATTAAGTGCTTATAGTTCATGAATGATTGTAATTAACGGAAACTGTTAGACAATGCATCTGAACTAGATAGTGTTGGTCAGCGGACAAACTTTACCTAAAACACGGGGTACTTGAATAACCTATCTAAATTTCATGATTTCATTCCAAGAGTCATTGTAGGCCCCTTGGATTGGGCTTGCGCGATACTGCCTGGGTAAGACTCAACAGCTTGCAAACTGGCGTTGAGCGTTTTTGTTCATCCTTGCCTAAATGCGGTCGGGCTCCCCCATGTAATTGCGAGTGTGGCGCACATGAGCAAGCAGCAGACCACATCATTTTTGCACGCCCCACACACCGGGAACCAAAAAGGACATTACCAGATGCTGGTTCAAGCACATCACTGCCATCATCTGAGTGCAATAAAATGACGGGATAATCCCAAACGACAACGACGACGACAACGAGGAATAATGTTAATAAAGTTTTAGTTTTCTATAGCATTTCCAGAAATAGTGGTTATTTTACTGGCAACGTCAAATGAAAACTGAAAAAAGCCTCTGCATTAAAGGTGATTTTTTGGTCAACATCAAGTGAAGACGTATTTTGGTCTTTAGATGACGTTGCCGTAGTAAAGACTGTTTCAAAACAACTACAGCTTGCACGTTTTAGTGCTTCCTAACATCGGGTAGTTAGCCTTGACTATTTGCCTATACCAGTGTTTTGTGACATCGCGGATTCAAACCTTGAAATAAAATAGTTGCGGCCAATAAGGATTCATCGTGGAATCAAAGCGAAGACCAAAAAAAGTCTTCGTTCGTTTGCGAAGCGAATTCCCGGCGTGAAGACTTTTTTGGTCTCCATTTTTTTTTAATCTATGTATTTAACGTTTCGTATAATTGCGAAAATTATAAAATGACTGCAGCAATTTTTGATTTATCTTAAAATTGCTTAATCGTTCCAGCCTGTATGCTTTAAAAGAAAAAAATGTTTTTTGAGAGATGGCTAGAACAGAAACATTTATATAACTTACTTGGCGTATTTATTGGTACGTTTACTTCGCCGGTAATAAGGAAGAATGTTTTCAAAATCACACTTTGCAATGAAGCGAAGAACAGCTGAAATGTCATCTTTGGTGAAGTTTTCATTACACTCCTTAATTCCAGAAATCGGTCCAAACGGGTATAAAGGCTCGTATAGATAGGTGACGTTAGTCCGCTCATTAAAAATTGATCCTAGGATACTGGATCCGGATCGAATCATTGTTAGGAGTATCACGGAATCCGGTTGCTCTCGTTTCACAGGAATTTCTTTCCTTTTTGTTTCGTAGATACTAGTAAAGTAAAAAGTATGTATTAATGTGAACAATAAAACAACTAATCCAGTTATAAAATGACGCTTCTTTAATTCCTTTACTCGCATACACCATTGGACTCTTTTCAAAATCAACTCTAGTAATTTATACATCTGTAAACCGAAATTATTGCTCAGTATAAGGTATTTCATCCTATGTCAATAGTGGTTTATTTCAAACGATCGTTATCTTTAAGTTGTAACAAATCTAAGCATTATAACTTGCAATTTACTAAAGATTTTATTGTAGTGTATTATAGCTCATATGCTATGCACTAACTGTATTACGTTATATATTGTATATTAGACTGTACCAAATAAATTTAGACAGTTATTAAGACGTATCATTGTAACTTTCCTTTTGACTAGAAAGCAAAAGATTATTAAATTTTAGCTGATCTGATTTTTTTAATCGAAGAACTTGTGCAAACTTATACAATAGGCACAAACTTAGCGAAATACAAATTTTTCTGCATTGTAACAGATTAAATTCTTTGATCTGCCAGTTGTCTTACAGCGTGTTGTCGTTATGCTGCAACTTTTTATGCCCAGAGGCAAAAAACTCGGTCTTTAAACCAAAACAATAAAATAATTTATCATTTTTTGTGGCAATGGCAATTACCGAATAGATACGTCTTGATAACGACCGCGATCTATATGTACTCCGTTTTACTCCTATTCGAGTCGCGTGACTGGATCCTTGAGAAACCAATTCTCATCCTTAGAAGTATTTACAAGCTTAAAGATTAGTGTTTTGAACAAGTGATTGCATTTGACTTCTCATTTTTACTATCGAATGTGATCAAACTGCGAAAATAATTGAAGAAGTTTTTTTGCTTCCTTATTAAATGGACTCTCTGACTATCATTAATTAGGTATTAAAATGTCACAAATGATTAGTTACATCTTTCTACCAAGAGTTACGACGACCAAGACGCAAGCACAATATGCTCTTAATTTAAAGCATTGCGGGGTTTACTGTTTTTTGATTTTTATGAACAGTTATTAGTCTATATGATTGTTAAAGGCAAGAAAAAACACAAATTAAGAAGAATTACAAAGAACATACAGTTATACTTGCTTTAGAACTTGTCCTGTAAAGACAATTTTTGACAAAAAACTTATTTTAGAAAAAAATTTTTCAACTTTTATTTAATTAAAGGTTTTGTCGCTCTGGTGGATACATTCATCTTGCAGACACTTGGAAAAATGTTTGATTGCTGGTCGATTGGCAGCAATTTTTTTCTCGGCAAATTTTAATAGTAAAATTAAACATTTAGAAAGAAAATATAACTCGAATAAATTTTTCGCTCTTTTAAACACAAATTGTTTTCAAAGAAAATGTTTACTTTTTGAGATAATGATATTAAATACATATTTAAAAATAAATTGCAGTTGTACCTGGTTGTATCGATTTATAATTCAACGTATGTACAGTAGATTTAGACTAAAAATAAACTATGAGAAACAAAATGATTTACCATAGCCTATACCTAACTCATAGTTTAAGTTAGTGGTTGTTGTGATGTTTTTATCTGTTCAGATGAACGAATTACCTTCAGATTTATCTTGACTCTTTGAAGACGGGGCTTTTGTCCACTAGCTGCGCCATTTTTGGAGTTTTTCATGAATTAAGCAATATTTAATTATAATTTCCTCATTAATTATAAAAAAAAATTGTTTAAATTTTATATCATTAAAAAGATAATTTTTTCCTAAGTACAAGGATGTAAAATGTTTAAAAATTTGTTCAAAAACAAGTTTGCAATAAACAAAATAAGAAACCCCACTTTTCCTTTTAAAAAATCCCTTTTTTCCAATAATTACGACTAGCGACAAGACAATTCAAATTTTAAAGTCGCTACGTATCGCTAGAGTTCTACTCTGTCTGGCGAAAAAAAATTTCGTCTGAATATTTTGCAAAGCGCGCGCGCTGTGCTCGATTTATCTCCCATGGGAATTTGGCGAAAGGCACATTATTTACTAGAAAAGCCATATTTTGAACTTTATCTGAGTGTGTGTGCTTGCGTGCCATTGTTTGAATCTTTGCGCGGCTGTGACTTTGATCCAGAAAAAAAGTTTCTGCTTTTTTTCGTGACAATTTATAAAGAAGAGATGGGAAGCTCATACACTGTTAAAAAAACTGCTGCGATAGTTCTTTGATCATTGCAGTCGGCGTTTTTGATGTTTGCAGAATTTTGCAACTTTTCTTTAATGTTTTTTTAACAGTGTAGCTTATATTAGCTGGCTCAACAAAGTAAGGTAGTTTTTTGTAACTCAATAAATTCTTATGTAACAAATTTTGATCGACTGATGTATTTTTGCTGAAGCATAAAACTACACCGGTGATCTGTTTTAGTAAAATATTTTCAATTGGCTGATATGCAATTTGCAACTTTAGCAAATAAAAATTTATAAATGAATTTTTTTAATGCAAATATTGAAATGTTCTTTGTGATAAGCAATAAACCATTTTTACAAACAGAAGGTCACCGTGGATATGGCACACCAATCCTTTATAATTTTTCATTTTTTATTTCCATATTTGTCCTCCTAACACACGAAAAAGCTTCGCAAACGCTATAAACAGAGCAGCTGTCAAGCAAGTATTACGACCTACTTCCAGAGACTCCAAGATATTGCACTCCGATTCCGAGCTATTGAAGCATATAATTTATAATTTAGAAAAAAGAGGGACCCGCAATTTAGACGAAACATTTGGTGTTCAAAAATCTGTTTTTGAAACAACATATAGAACCAAAAACCAGTTTTTGAAAAATATATTATTTCTAAAATTTACTTGATTGATAGTGTTTGTATATTTTCTTTACTTCATAAAGCTTTATTAATCTTAGTCTCATACAAAAAAAACTTTTTTTATAATTATGACCTGATTAGTAAATTATAATTTATTAAATTGAACAACTTATCTCTATACGGTTCATAACAGAGCTTTCTGATGTCTTTTTTGCTGATTAGAAATTCTGACTTCGGATCAAAGCGCAACCGTATATAAAGGGACGTGCGCATTTGCTTGGGTATTGTGACGTAACAGAGGGTTTTTCAGAAAGTTTAGCCAAAAAGATTTGCCATGTTTCTTTTTTTGCTGACTTTGAGTCACGTGACATGAGCCCAAATTGGGCTCACCGTCTTCAAAGAGTTAAATGCATTTTGTTTCTCGTAGAGTTTTTACGAACAGGTAGCCTCTGAATTGACCTAAGTCCAAAACTTTTGGTTATTTCTTAATTTGCATTAAGCTAAGCTTTTTTATGGAAACAGTTCCAACTTCTTATGCAAAAGCGTTGTCTTTTATGACCTCATACGTTTTAATAGTAACACTCTGATAAAGGACATTGTCTCTCACTTCAAAATCTTTGCTTTCCGACCCACAAGGTAATTTTTTCTTTTGATTTTGCATTTTCGCATAATTGCATGGGATTGGCATCGGTATTGAAAACCGTCAACCTTTTGTGAAGCTACCTCCACCGCTGCTTCGAGAGCTTGATTCCGAAATGGATCTGCATCCGTGAGCAGGCTTGGAGGATTCAACAAAAGTGTGTCCTGTACTCAATGACATGCTGTTTTTTTCTACTGTTTCTTTCATCTAATTCCCTTTTTCTGTTGCCAAATATAATAAAAATAGTCCTAAAATTCAAAACATTTTAATTAAAATTTTTCAAATGCTTCCACTTTGAAAACTTAGGTTTTATCAATGTTCCACTGAAAGATTTTTTGTGGTGATCGGCTTCTTATCGCTAGTGAAACGTGTGTTTATGTTGTGAATATCCAAAAGCGTCACCTTATAATAATTATCAACCAATTAGCGCACTCTTTAAAAGCATATTGATTGGTTATAAAACATTACAATCTGTATTCAACACAAAAACCTGTTTTTACTATTGCACTTATGTATATTGTAACCAGACGTCTTAAAAATTTATTGTTGAGAAAAAAAAGTATTTATGCAACGACTTTATGCAACGGTTGCTGTGGCGTGGGCTTACAGTAGTGCATCGCTGTGGGGCAGCTTTTGGGCCTGTGAACAAATGACATAAGTGATTAGGTAAAATATATAAACGCTTTGTCCGATAATCCATGGATTGCATTTGTTTTTATGTGTGGAGTGCCAATGAACGCCGGTGAGGCTTCATATTCTTAGACTGTATCATATTTATGGAAGTGTTTCCTTTAGGGTGATTTGGCTGGTGTCAATGATATGGCTTTTAAAAATCCAAGACCGTTCTCAATATTTTTCTGTAAACTAGAAATAGTGTATAATTAAATATTTAATAAGATCTAAGTTTAATGATTTCAGTGAGCTACTTACTGCGGGAAAGCATTTCTATTTCAGATAAAAATGAATTGAGGAAGTTCAAGCACATGTCTTTCTTAGAAGCAATCACCAACATTGGTTCTCTTATTAATTTTCAATCAGGCCACAATCTTCAAAACAGTTTCAATCTCTATCAAGAAAGAGTGTATGCTACGCAAGAGAATTGGAATCAATTGATATAACAAATTTAAATTGTTGAATGGACAATCAACCTTATTTTTAACTGATTACACAAATCAATTTACAAAGTTGGCATGTTCTATTCTTTTCTAAACTTTATACTTCTTTATTCTCTTTTCGAAATGTATATACGTATATAATAAGGGGCAGTGCTGACAATTCACTTTTGACAGTGCTCAATGATTTGAAGATCAGAGCAAAATTATCAAATTAAGTATAAACACTGCAGATAAAATTTATTTATTAAAATTCGCAACAGTCTGTTTCACCGTAAAAACGGCTCATCAGGCGATTATCTGAAATTAAAACAAAAATAAATACAAAAAATAAATAAATAACTCGGAAATAGCAATAGCAATAGTAATAGCAAAAACAAAAATAAATACAATAACCAAAATAAATAACTCGGAATAAATACAAATAAAAATAAAAATAGAATAAAAACGGGAAATTATACAAATTTCGTACAATTTAAAAAACTATAAACACCTATACCGTATACAAATAAAATAATAATAAGCGCAACTGTGCAAACGTAAGAGAATTTTTAGTCATTGACAAGTGACGCGGTATAAATTTTATTAATCAAAAATGAAAAAAGTTGCAAATGATAAAAAACCGAGTTCGATGCCTGGCGTTGGGTCTCTTCCAACGTTCCGTTGAAGAGTCGTGGCTTTGCCGTAGAATTCAAAACACGTCACCGCTTAAGTTCTTCGGTTGAACAACATGCACGTGTACAATGCTTTGTAACGGTTTGCAATGTTTTTCTATTTTAAATTAAAGGCACAGGGTAAATTAAACGAAAAAACACAACATTTATAAGGCAGACACAAATTAAATTTAAAGTTATCCAAATCGAAACAAATAAAACATTAACTCACCAATAAATTTTCGAACCGGCAAATGACGACAGTATTTTAGGTATTCTAAACAATGGAAAGGACCAAACAAAGCAGCGCGATTGAATTTATAATGAGTTTTTAGTGTTGCCAAATAAAATTAAATAAATAAACATCGTAACGGAACAACAAATACAAACGACAAATATACGACAAACACAAATACAAAATTCTAACACCTGGTGATGATTACGTGAAGTTTTTTTAGTTTAAATTTGTTTTTATAGCGACACTTGCCGGTGAGTTTCGTTCTTTTGTTAAGTGTGCTAGGTGGATCTGCCAGGAGAATGGCTAGCTTTTCATCGAGGCAGAGATTTCACCTGGCGGCACCGGGTTGGTAGGTGCTAGATCTGGCCGAAATGCTCCATTCAACATGAGGTTCTCTCCCATTGTCTATGGCTTCCCAGAAGGCTTTCGATAGCTCGGTGGTATATTTTTTTTGCTTGTTTTTGAAAGTCTGGCGATGGTTGTAAAAACGGGATTTAAATTCCATTTCGCAGCATCCATAGTACGATTTGGGAGGCTTGTTGCTATCTGTTGATATGCTAGCTTTATAAACGATAGCTTTCTTGCTTGACTAAAAACCGCGTTAATTGTCAATGACTAAAAATCCTCTTACGTTTGTACAGTTGCGCTTATTATTATTTTATTTGTATAGGGTATAGCTGTTTATAATTTTTTAAGTTGTACGAAATTTGTATAATTTCCCGTTTTTATTCTATTTTTATTTTTATTTTTATTCTATTAGTATTTATTCCGGGTTATTTATTTTGGTTATTGTATTTATTTTTGTTTTTGCTTTTAATTTCAGATAATCGCCTGATGAGCCGTTTTTACGGTGAAACAGACTGTTGCGAATTTTAATAAATAAATTTTATCTGCAGTGTTTATACTTAATTTTATATATGTATATATATGTATCCCATTTGGAAACTTATTCAAATAGAATCCTATTTGAATAAGTTTCCACCTGACGATTCTTAGGATGAAACAGGCTGTCGTGGATTTTAATTGTTAATTTTTAATCTATTTTAGTGCTTTTATTAACAAATACTGCTCTAACTATTTGGTTATTGAGCTCTGTACCGGCGAAGTAAAGAAAACAGATATATATATATATATATATATAAGTATATTTTGTTTTATTTTCATGTTTGTGTATTGCAATGCATCCAGAAAAGGTTTCCGGACCTGGTGAGGTTTCTTTTCGGGAGGTTTTCTTTACCCACCATGCTCAGTTGAGCTAAATTCATAGTTAGCAATATAGGGCGGTTGTGCCTCCCAATGATTTACATAACCGTTCCTGCACTGCACATTTCTTGTCTTTTTTGTCTTTTTAAATATTAATGTTTAGTTTGAATTAAAGGTAACGCGGCCGTGCTTCTGTATCAATTCTGTCGTGCTTCTGTATCAATTCAATATTCTGTCTGTATCAACATTTTTTGTAGAAATAAGTAGAATAATTACAATTCTTGTTTTAAATTATATAGTTGCACTTGGTTTGTTTTTTAGTGATTATGCGTAAGGCAAAGTGGGGCGTGTTGTCACATTTGTAGGATTTTTAACATTGTGCTTTTACTGGTTGATATAGCAATGATTTTGCCATAGCGTTTTATTCTTGCCTATGTACCCTCCGTAACGGCAGCAAAATAATTTCTCAATTCCAAACAGCTTTTCACAAAAATAAAGTTTAAAAAAATATTTTTTTTGTGACAATTCGCCCCATGCCGGGACGAGTTGTCACAGAGCAAGGGACGAGTTGTGACAGAGCAAGGGACGAGTTGTGACAGAGCAAGGGGCGTGTTGTCACAGAGCAAGGGGCGTGTTGTCACAGAGCAAGGTGCGGGTTGTGACAGAGCAAGGGGCGTGTTGTCATATAATATTTCCTGCCCTTTAAGAGACTTAATAAAAGAAAACTGCAATGTTTTAAACGAAATATTATTATTATTATTATTCTTTCGGCCTTTCCCTTTAGTCAGGGATGGCAACAGCGTATCATCATTCTCCATATCTTTCTGTCTTCAACATCCGTCTTCTTCGCATCAACTTCCCCCATATCTTCTTTCACTACATCTAAAAATCTTCTCTTTGTTCTCCCTCGTCTGCTCTTTCCCGGTAACTCCATTTCCATCATTTTTCTTCCTACATACTCTTGGTCTCTCCTCATGACATGTCCATACCACCTCAACCTGCCCTCCCTCATCTTCATTCCTAAACGTTCTACCTTAACTCTACCTTAACGGTACTTCTGATGTGCTCGTTTCTAATCTTGCCTTTTCTCGTCACTCCCATAGCAAACCTCAACATTTTCATCTCTGCAACTTCCATCTCTTCTACTTGTTTTTTTGTGACTGCCACTGTCTCAAGTCCATACACCACTGTCTCAAGTCCATTTTTTTGTGACTGCCACTGTCTCAAGTCCATTACTGGTCTTACCACTGAACTGTACACTTTTCCTTTTACTCTAGCTGGTAACCTCCTGTCGCAGATTACTCCCGATACTCTTCTCCATCCGTTCCATCCTGCCTGTACTCTCTTCTTTACCTCCCTCTCACAACCACCACTTTCTTGCACCGTTGATCCCAAATACTTAAATTCCTTTACTCTTGGCACTTTTGCATCCTCCATCTTTACTGTTTCGTCATCATTTCCTCCATTTATGCAAAGATATTCGGTCTTTGACTTACTTACTTTTATCCCTCTTCTTTCCAATGCATACTTCCAGGATTCTAATCTCCGCTCCACTTCTTCCCTGGTCTCTTCACAAATCACAATATCATCAGCAAACAGCATCGTTCATGGTGGTTCTCTCCTTACTTCATCCGTTAGCTTGTCCATTATTACTGCAAACAGGAATGGACTTAACGCTGATCCCTGGTGCAGTCCAACCTTAACCTTGAAACTTTCTGTAGTTCTTACTGCACACCTCACAACTGTTTCGCCTCCCTCATACATATCCTGTACTAGTTGTACATACTTTTCCACTATTCCGGATTTTCTCATACAGTACCACAGCTCTTCCCGTGAAACCCTGTCGTAAGCCTTCTCTAGGTCCATGAATACACAATGTAGCTCTCTTTGACCTTCCCTGTACTTTTCCATCAACATTCTTAAAATAAACATGGCATTGGTAGTTCCCTTTCCTGGCATAAATCCATATTGCTGTTTGCTGATCTCCACTCTATCTCTTAACCTGGTTTCAATAATTCTTTCCCATACCTTCATTGTGTGGCTCATTAGCTTTATTCCTCTGTAGTTTCCACAGCACTGTGCGTCCCCTTTGTTTTTATAGATTGGGATAAGCACACTCCTTCTCCATTATTCTGGCATCCGTTTACCCATTAATAGTCTGTTGAACAGTCTGGTCAAAAACTCTATCCCCATCTTTCCCATGCACTTCCAAGCTTCTACTGGCAACTCATCTGGCCCAACTGCTTTACCTTTTTTCATCCTTCTTAGTGCGTTCTTTACTTCTTCTCTACTGACACAATTTACCTCTTCATTAACCACTTCTGCTTCCTCTGTCCTAGGCTCTCTGTTATTTTCCTCTTTCATCAGTTTCTCAAAGTACTCCTTCCATCTTTTTAACACTGCTTCCGAATTTACCATCACATTACCATTTTCATCCTTTATAACCCTCACGTGCTGTACATCTTTCCCTGCTCTGTCTCTCTGCCTAGCCAATCTGTACAACTCCTTTTTACCTTCTTTTGTTTCCAATCTAGCATACAAATTGTCATACGCACGTCCCTTTGCCATAGCAACTGCCTTCTTTACCTTACTCTTCTTTTTTTTTATATCTTTTTAGTATTTTCATTTCTTGTTTTGTCCCATGCTTTCTTTGCCTCTTTCTTTTCTTTTATGCTCTCCTGAACTTTCTCATTCCACCACCATGTCTCCCTGTCTCCTTTTCGTTTCCCAAATGTCACTCCCAGTACAGTTTCAGGTGTTTTTCTTAGCATTTCTGCTGTTTTGTCCCACTCATTAGGTAATCTATCCTTGCCTCCCAGAATCCTGGTCACCTCTTGTGTAAACGCTTCTTGATAGCTTGTCTCCTTCAGTTTCCATCATCGTATTTTTGGCTTTACTTTCTCTGTTTTTTTTTTTTCGCCATAAGAACCATTTTGCATACCACCATACGGTGCTGCTTTGCAACACAATCATTCAATATTACCTTACAATCACACATTTCCTTCAAGTTCCTCCTTCTGCACATTACATAATCTACTTGGGTACTTTTTCCTGCACTCTTATATGTCACCCTGTGTTCATCTTTCTTCTTGAAATAAGTATTGACAATCGCCAAATCCATTCTTTTCCCAAAATCCACAACCATTGATCCTTCCTTATTTCTTGTTCCAGCACCGTACCTCCCCATTATTTCCTCATCCCCTAAGTTTCCTTCGCCCACATGTCCATTAAGATCTGCACCAAGAACTATCCTTTCCTCTTTTGATATACTTTCTATCAATCCATCCAGGTCTTCCCAAAAATCATTTTTCTCCTCCATGCTGTTGTTAACCTATGGAGCATATGCGCTTACTATATTTAGGATGGACCCTCTTACCTCCAGCTTCATGGCCATTAGTCTGTCTGACACCCTCTTCACCTCCAGGACACTTTCAGCCAGCTCCTCCCTCAGCACTATCCTTATCCCATTTTTTCTTCCATCAGCTCCGTTGTAGAATATTTTGCATACACCGCCAATGTGCCTTGCTTTACTACCTTTCCACTTTGTTTCCTGTAGACATAATATGTCTACATTCCTTTGCTCCATCATATCTGCCAGCTCTCTTCTCCTTCCAGTCATCGTTCCAATATTTAAAGTATCCACCCTTATGAGTGAGCGTCTTCCTCCACGCTTCTCGCTGCTTCTTCACTCGCTTTCCTCCTCCGTTTTTGCTCTTATTTTCACTATGTTTAGCAGTAGCATAATTTCCACAGGTGCCCTGCTGTGCGACACCTGAGGCGGTCGTTGGTAACCCGGGCCTCGACCGATCCGGCATGGATTGATAATGATTACGCATTTATCTATTTTGGCAAAAAAGTTTTACGCCGGATGCCCTTCCAGTCGCAACCCTCCCCATTTATCCGGGCTTGGGACCGGCATCAAGAGACACAGAAATGTGCCTCCGATGGCTGGTTTAAAAAACGAAATATTATTGAAAACATTAAATGAACCAATAAAAACAAGCCACAAATCAAAAATTGTCTCTGTGAAACAAATTATGTGTATAACAAGCGTTTTTGAAAAAATGTAAACCTTTATTCAACGTTGTTATGTTGAAGACGTTCGCAATCGAATTTAAACTGTCCTGTACTTCTCAAAGTAGTGCCACATTTCGGTTGTGGTAGAAGAAAACCACATCTTCTATTCCATGTGTACCAGTGTCTTCAACATCAGGAAAATGAAACGTGTTTCCTTTTTTGCGAAATTTCATTCGAGTCATAAATGTTGTATCAATTTTTTTTTCTTTTTTATCCACCTCCATCACTTGGCCAATATAAAATTTTTCTGTCGCTTTGGTAGTAAATCGGACCAGGATATAATCATCTACCTTCACATCACTTGTTTGCAGTTGTTCGGAAAATGAAGACACCTCGGAGTCGTCCGATTGCTCGTCATTGACATCTGACTTATCGTCACACATGGCTGCCAAAGGAATATCATCATCGCTACTGTCACTTTCATTGGTTGAAAGCTTTTTTGCAATAATTTGCGTTTTTGAATGGAATTGTAGCTTTCGTTTACGAGTGGTAACAGGAACACAGCGCTTCCAAGATTTTATTTTTTTCTCTGCAAATCTCTTAGTGGTGTGTCAGTGTATATCGTAGACTTTGCTTTAAACCGTGGACGTGACTTCAAAGGTCTATTCTCCAAATGGCCCAATGGCCGTATACTTTCAGCGCTGACATCGAGACAAGATGGATCATCATCATCCAAATTTTGTTTCTTCCCATGCGGTGCTGTCGGAATGTCCTGTTGCACAAGTTGACTTGTTATATTAGTTTGGATATTGGAACTGGAGTTGCTTTGCATCGTAGCTGCATCTTGTGGTTGAATCATTTCTTCTGCGGAAAATGGTCTACAAGTTGCATAGTTTTGCAGATACTCGTCAGGGGTAACTGCGTTTCGGTCAAATGGAGAGATGCCAGTTTTTCGAAACCCAGCCACAATATTTGATGGAATGAAAGCTAATGGATATGCGTAGGATGCAATGGACGGAATAGCATGAATTGACATACTCGTAAATCTACCTGGGTTTTCTTGCATTCACAAATCCATTTTCTGGTTTTTGTATGTTTTAAGGGGTCCAAATACAGATAGACTACATCCAAGGGCTGTAGCCGATGTGAACAGTGTGGTGGAAAACTTAGCAATGTAATGTGGTGCTCTTTAGCAAAATCAATAACAGACAAATCAACGTGAGAAGAACAGGTTATCTACAGAATAAGCAAAATCGGTTGAATTGCAGATGGTTTCGCATATTTCACGAATTGCTGCATCCACATTAAAAATGTATCAATATTTTGCCATCCTGTTTGGGACTTATGACCAGTGGCAACACTTCCAGAAGGAGCTGTCAGTAACCAGCTTTGCTGAGTTTTTACTCGGGGAAACACAAAAAATGGGGGAATTGTGTTGCCTAAAGCATTTGCAGCACAACACAGCGTCACTAACTTCCCGCGTTCCTGTGAAACAGCTGAACCCACGTGTTTCGATCCTTTTTTATCAACAACTTTTTGAGCAGTTTGAACAGTTGTTAATCCAGTCTTGTCGACATTCCATATTTCACTTGGTCCGTGATTACGTCGGTTTAGCACTTCTTGCAAATTATCCAAAAACATGTTTACATTGTGAAGATTAAAATTGGCCATCCTTTGTCTAGACGTTGCTCTAAGTATTCTTAAAGATAGGTCGGTGCGTCTCTTTATAAAACTCTTCAAGCAGTCTTCTCCAGCAAGCTCTTTAGTTCTCGAAGACTCGGGCACTCGCAAATTGTTTGCAACCGCAAGTCGATATGCCAGTTGTCGTAAATCGAAATAAGTAATGTCATAAAATATTTTGGAAGCCTTTTTAGCATACTCTGTTAAATTTTCTTCCAAGTTTGCAGGGTGAATTTTTCCTGGCATGTCTGACAGCAAAATTTCGTTTCGCTTTTTTTACTTTAAGGTGTCGATGAAGAGTTCGATAATTAATACCGAATTTCTTCTCAGCTTCACGTAAGCTATGGCCATCTGTCACAAACTTCATGGCAGCATGGACAGCTGTGCCACTGTAGGAAGCTCTGTTTGTCACACCTGTGACAACTCGCCCCAACCCATCCATCTTAATAAAATTGCAAATAGCGACTGGTAGAGGCATGCTATTAGTGCCTAGACCAGTGGTTCCCAACCTTTTTAATGTCATGGACCCTTTTGAGAATTTTTCTGAAAGTTGTGAACCCCTTTAAAAAAGTTGTGCATCTTTTTAATACTCGTATTATAATGAGGGCAAAATCTTATTTAAAGAGTCAGCGCCTTAATTGGATTTAACTATATAATTTAGAATATCTTGCTTGCTTTTTTGAGACATGCTTGTGGACCCCTTAAATAAAAACGAAAATAAAATTCACTCTTTTCTTCCAAAAATATGATGATCTCTAAAAAAAAAAAAGGTCTTCACTTCGATTTTGTCTCCGATTTGGCTGTTTTTTTTCCCAAAAACATGATGATCTCTAAAAAAAAAAGTCTTCATCTTGAATGCATATCTTATTTTCAGAGGCAACTGCCTAATTTGCCTCACCTAATATCCACCACTGCTTTCACTATGACATATTCTTTCATTTTTTCCATAAAAGGCTCATGGACCCCCAAAAATCACTCTGTGGACCCCCGGTTGGGAACCACTGGCCTAGACTTTCAGGTGAACTCTTAATATACTAAGCCAGCGGTTCCCAAACTGGGCGCCACGGCGCCCTGGTGCGCCGCGAGACCTTGCCAGGGCGCCGCGAAAACATGTGAAAGTTGTTAGCAGCTTTTTACAGTTTTACAGTGTGTGGTGAGCAGCAGCTGTGTGGAACCTCTTGTTAGTTGTTAGTTACAATAACTTATCTAGAAAATCACGCAAATTTTTTGCTCGTAAGTTATCGGAAGTGAATAAGCAGTGGGTCGTATTTTCAAATTTTTTGCAAACACCAGCCAACGTACAGCTTGCGTTTTTTAAAGTTGCGTACAGAATCGCGAAATGTAAAAAATTGCATACCACTGCGGAAGAAATTGTGCTTCCTGCTGCTCTTGACTTAGTTTCGACAATAATTGGAGAATCAACTGCTCAAAAACTAAAAGCTGTTTCTCTCTCAAACAATACCATTAGTAGGAGAATCGATAAAATTTCGGATGATATTAATGATTACGTAGTAGCGAAAATGCGTGGAAATGAGTTCAGCTTACAGTTAGATGAGGCAACAACCAGTACCAGTAATAAAGATGCTTATTTGATTTGCTACGTACGCTTTATCGATAACGACAACAATATCGTTGAAGAATTGCTCTTTGTAAACCTATTTTAACAAATTGTAGAGCGCATGAATTGTTTGCAATACAAAACAATTTTTTTCAGGAAAATAATCTCCAGTTGAAATATTGCGTTGGTTTATGCACTGATGGTGCCCGAGCTATGTCTGACCTCTTTGGCGGGTTGCGAACGTTAGTGCAGGGCGTGGCCGCTAACGCAAAATGGACCCACTGCCTAATACAACGTGAGGCGCTGGCTTCGCAACAGCTCAGTGGTAACCTTAATGGAGTGCTTAAAGCTGTTTTCAAAACTATGAACTTTATTAAAGCAAGTTAAAGCTCGGTTTTTCCAACGTCTTTGCGATGAATTAGGAGCAGAGCACAACAATTTATTGTTTTATTGTAATGCAAGGTGGTTTTCCAAAGGTAAAGTTCTTCTGCGTGTGTACGAATGGAGAACAAAATCTCTATATTTTTAAAAGAAGAAAACCATGCACTTGCTACTATCTTTGAGGATGAAGTATTTCTGACACAGTTGGCGTATCTCTGCGATATTTGTTTAAAATTAAATCAATTAAACATCTCACTGCATGGAAAAGAAACTCACCTTATACAACTCCATGACAAAATTACAGCCTTAAAAAGAAAGCTACAGTTGTGACAAACTGATCTGCTGATAAATAACGAGCAATGTGATAACTTTCCACTTTTAAAATCCCATTTAAACTCGCAATCTGGCAATCTCTTCCTGCAGAATACCTATGAGTGTGATATGAAGACTGTGATATATTTACATTTGAATGCTCTAATCTCGCATTTTGAGAAATATTTTTCTGAAGACATGGAGAAGCACAATTGGATAAGAAATCCTTTTGTTGATAATGCAAATGCCTCTCAGGGGTTTACATCTCTTGAAGCTGAACAATTTATGGATCTTTCTTCTGACCTCATTTTGAAAAGCTTATACAACCTTAATTTACTCATTTCATTCTGGTTTAAGGCTCAATTTGAGAGCCACTTGTAGGCTGTAAAGCTCTCCGTGTTCTTGTGCCATTTGCAATTACGTCACACTTGTGTGAAGCCGGTTTTTCTGCGGTAGCAGTAATCAAGTCGAAGTATCGCAATAAGATTGACAGTGAACGAGACATGTGTGTTGCAATATCAAACATTGCACCGCGGTTTAATAAAATGTGCATAGAGCAACAAGCTCACTATTCAACCCATTAGTGCCCAGTGGCAACATTTGTTGCCAGTGACGCGCTCTAATAATTTTAACAATGTGACCTATTGAAATGAATATGTGAGAGGGACTGCAAAAATTGCAAAGCTGGGAGAAAAACTTCGGAATGTGAGGCTACGCTGGTATGGACATGTAAAAAGGAGAGAAGAAGACTACGTGGGGAAAAGGATGATGGAGATGGCAGTGCCAGGCAGAAGGAAAAGAGGAAGGCCAAGGAGAAGGTGGATGGATTTGGTGAGAGAAGACATGGAAAGGGTTGGAGCTAGGGAAGGAGATGAAGTAGACCGAGTGAAATGGAGATTACTATCGCGCTGTGGCGACCCCGAGTAGGGAGAAGCCGAAAGAAGAAGAAGAAGATTTTAAAGTTTCTTTGTGATTAAACTATTGTTTAATTGTGTCGCAGTTAGTTTATGTGTTTGTACAACAGATAAAATGCATTCAGTCAGCAAGATACTTGTCTGAAAAAAATCAATTTTTTTTCGTAGCAGAAAAGCAGTATGGCTTCAAATAAAAGGTAAGCTACTTAAAAATAAAATGCGTTAATTTAATTTTTTGTATCTGAGATATGCTTAAATATCTGTTTTATAAAAATAAAACTTCTTTAATTTAAAAAATATTGTTTTAGTCACTCTTTAGTTGTATCATTTAGCGCTGGCAACAAATGTTGCCACTGGGCACTAGCATAGTCAGTAATTGGTATTTGTTGCAATCTGGTGAAAAGATAAGCAATGATAATTACACTGTTAATGCCATTGTTTATTAATTGTAAACATTTGATTTTGAATTTAGTAGTATGAATTGTAAGATGTTGGTTATTGTGGTGATAATTTTACCTAAGATCAAATTTGTAAGTTTTTTTTTTAAATAATTAACGTATATTTTTTTAACTGAATGTGTGATTATACAGGTTTACTCTGAACGAAGTATTGACAGCTTTAGAGAAAAATTCACCAAATTTTACAGAAGATAGATCTGATGTTGAAATAACAATTTTACCACCTCAAGAGGAAGGTGTGACTGATATGGATTGAGAATTCCGATAATGATGTCACAGGGACATTTTCGCACCTGCCAAGACAGATATTGAATACAGAAGCAAAAACAACGGCTCTTTCTAATTCTTTAGACTCTGCAAATTTTTCCAATGCATCACGTCCATTACAGAAGAGAAAGAAAACTTTGAGGAAGTAGAATACCAGTTTTGAAACTTCACAAGTTTTTGTTGAACCACTCAAGACTTATGATCCAAATATTGATGGTTTTCTTGATTCAAAAATTTGCACTCCTTTGGACAGTTGTTTGAAACTGGTTTACATCCCTGCTTTTGCTTGATAGACTGAAGGCCAAAGGAGTTGGAGGAACAGGAACTATACGAGCCGACAGGGATGTAAATGCTCTTCTTTTACTAAAATCAGAGCTCAAAAAACTGGAAAGAAGCGCAATCTCATGTTCATTTGATAGTAACAGCATGTTGGTGAGATGGTGTGACAACGCTAATGTTTTTATAGCATCAATTTGCCAAATAACCAATATGGCACCCCAAGGATAAAAACGGGCCCCAAAATACCATATAGTCCTAATGCGGCAACGGCTATTCGTTTTGATAAAGTTGATTGTTAACCCATAGCATTGCCTTCTCGTTACTCATGACGCTGAGAGTGTGGTGGTAGATGCTCAATAAGATGCGAAAAAAGCAATGCACCACTTCATGTGCAATGCTTTAAAAAATATCATGAAAACTAATTTGGTGTTGGTAAATCAATAGTTTTGCCATTTGTTGATTCAAATTGTGTAAAACTGGATTAAAAATAAAATTGTTTTGTTCTTTACAATGTGAGTGATTTTTGAGCTTTTGACATCGTTAATGCCCAATGGCAACATATGTTGCCACCTTTTTTTTAATAGATAAACAAAAAATTTTTTAGTATAACCAATCAAATCGTGTTTTCTACTACAAATATAGTCTGTAAATAAAAAATGGCGCATTTCCTACGAAAAAATAATTCTGGGCACTAATGGGTTAAATGTTTTTTAGTATTTTGCGAATAATGCTGACATTTTTGTGTATTTTAAATAATGAACATGATTTAAATACAATTTCTTGGTAAAACTTGAAATTTGCAAATTTTGGCTTCATTAAGGCGCCGCAAGTATTGATAAGGTTTCGAAGGGTACTGTGAACAATAAAAGTTTGGGAACCGCTCTACTAAAGATTTTACTACAACAACAAAGATTTTACTACAACAAAAATAGTCTCCAAACAGTTAGTTAAAGTAGGAAAAAACTTGCTGTAACAACACGCTTCATGTGACAACTCGCCCCACTTTGCTTTATTCTTAAAAGTTTTGGTATCTCTAATATTATTGCAGTCAAGTTGCATGACATAATTAATTTCAGTTAAGTCTTGTTAATATGTTCTGATAGTTTTATCCATGTAATTACTTGAGAAAAATAAAGATGGCTTATTATAAAAATTTACTCATTGCCTTTTGATAAAGTAGAGCTTCTTGTAGCCTTTACTTATAGAGTTGCATGTTAAAATTAATCAAAAAAATAATAATATTTTATTAATGTAACAATTGTTTTTGGTATCAGACTTTTCTGTTTTTGAATAACTTGATTTTTGCATTAAATACTATTTTAAGGGGTATCTGCAAATAATACAGGAGCTGCATAGACCTGCATGGAGCCACCGTATACACTTCAAATACTACAGGAGCCGTATGCATACCCTTTAAATAAAGTGTAGAGATGCATGGAGCCGCATGGAGCCGCATGGAGCCACCGTATACACTTCAAATACTATAGAAGCCGCATGGAGACCCTTTAAATAAAATTTAAAGATGCATGGAGCCGCATGAAGACCCTTTAAATGAAGTGTAGAGATGCATGGAGCCAATTGTATACTTCAAATACTACAGGAGCCGCATGAAGACCTTTTAAATATAGTCTAGAGATGTAGCCTATGGAGCTGCTGGGAGACCTTCAAAATATTGTTTAACAGTTACACTGTGACCCATGCGGCTCCATGCATTTTTAAACAATATTTTGAAGGTATCCATCCCGCTTCATGCATCTCTAGACGACAGTATATTTAAAGGGTCTCCATACGTAGTATTTGAAGTCAAACCTGAGGCTTCATACGACTCCATGCATCTCTAGACTACAATTAAAGGGTCTCCATGCGGCTGCTGTAGTATTTGAAGTCTACATAATGATTTCATGCGGCGCCATGCATCTCTATACTATATTTAAAGGGTTGCTGTGCGGCTCTTGTATTCGAAGTCTATATTGTGGCTCCATGCATTTTTAAATAATATTTTAAAGGTCTCCATTCGGCTCCATGCATCTCTAAACTATATTTAAAGGGTTTCTATGCGGCTCCTGTAGTATTTGAAGTCTATACGGTGGCTCCATGCATCTTTAAGCAATATTTTAAAGTTCTCCATGTGGCTCCATGCATTTCTAAACTATATTTAAAGGGTCTTTATGCGGCTCTTGTAGTATTTAAAGTCTACATTGTGGCTCAATATGCGGCTCCATGCATCTTTAAGCAATATTTTAAAGGTCTCCATGTGGCTCCATGCATTTCTAGACTTCATTTAAAGAATCTCCATGCGGCTTCATGCATTTCTAAACTATATTTAAAGAGTCTCTATGCGGCTCCTACAGTATTTGAAGTCTACACTGTGGCTCCATGCGGCTCCATGCATTTTTAAACAATATTTTAAAGGTCTCCATGCGGCTTCTGTAGTATTTGAAATTTACAAGGTGGCTCCATGCGGCTTCTGTAGTATTTGAAGGAATTTAAAATTGATATGCAAAGATGTAAGCAACTTTAACTAAGTGATTCAGTTACTTAGTTAAAGACAGGGCAATCAAACTATTTAATAACTTTATTATGATAAACAAATTTTGTTATAGAATCTACGTAGATCTTACTTTGTTTTACACGTTTTTATACTTATAATATTATAGATGGTGTTTTAAATTATATATTATTATATATGCTTGTGATGGTGGTAGTAGTGTTTGCTTTTTATTATAACTATTATTTATTACATACTTTCTAAACTTTCATTGCATGTGAATAGTTGTACTATATTAAAATGCCTCGATGCGCATGGGGGTTGTGCAATAGTGATTCAAGATATAAAGAAAAGAGTAAAAACCCAAAGCCAAGCATGATTGGTGTGTCATTTATACCATTTCCTAAACCAAAAACAAACCTTAAATGTTGTAAAGCTTGGATTAAAGCCTGTGGTAGAAAAAATTTTACAATTGATAACATCCCAGGAAACACCTATGTGTGTTTGAAACATTTTCATAATGGCCGACCAAGTGAGTCATATCCAGACCCAAATCCAGCACAATCAAGTCAGATGTTACAAGAAATGCGACCAAAACGACTTCCTCCAAAACAGCAAACACAAATTTCATTGAAGAAACCTAAACTTATGGCTGATGCTAAAGAAATGTCATCCACCAATGAATCATCATTGAAGAAACGCCAATTTATGGTTGATGACAAAGAAATTTCATCCACTTTATTACAAAACAGCCTTGTACTGTCAAATGAGCCAAGTTTACAATCAAATTTGATAAATCCATCTGAAGTTAAGGTGAATATGATGTTTTGATTGTTCCATAGAACTAATTTAAAAACTTACCTCAACTTAAATTAATATTTCTTAACACAATGGAAGCAGAAATATTTTTGCATAGACATTATTTTATTTATTTATTATTTATTTTATCTCTATGTTTATTATACATAGCCTAGATAGCAAAAATAATATAACTTATGATCTAAGAGATATTGGCGGGAAAAGACAACTTTAGATGATGTAAACAGCGAAAACAATTACGCAAGGCCACGAAAATAAAGCAGCTTTTGATTTAAAAACATCGACGGAAAATTAAATTTTAGTTAAAAAATCTAACCTCGACTGAACTCGAGTCTGCATTAACACTTACTATGGATAGCGCTGGATATCGGTCGAAGCCTATTATTGTGATCTACACAGACTATATTGAAATTGCAATTACTATTTTAGTAGTTTTAATAGTATAAAAATTAACTATACTGTAAAATTATATATTTAATAGGCTAGTCTGTTTGCTCTATAACTAAAACTAAAATTTATTTTTCTGTAAACAATTTTCTGTGTTATGAGTCTCTATTTTGCTAACATTTTCCACAGACCACAATTATGTGATTTTTAGTTTGATTGAATTTGCCAACTGAACTGGGACTCGAACACTTTTAAGCACCACGCATGTCTTTTTTTGTGTTTAAACAGCATCCTGCGAAAACAAAGAAAGTTACTATCGTGCCCTTAATAAAAACAACTGCGCTTAAGTTCCTTAACTGCGCTTCTTTGATTTTGAGACTTTGATTGATTCTTTGACTTTGCGACTTTCTGTTCCAGCAGGTGGATTTTCTAAAAACTTTTAGAAAGCAAAGTTGTGATCCTTGAGAATATTTTTAACAATTGGAAGCAGCTGCATTTTCAAAGCAAGAATTCGTGAGCACCCTTTTATAACTTTATAGTGTTTTTGCAAGTAGTTTATTTGACATGGTCTAAATCTGTCTGTTACATGCTGTAGCTTTCGTAACTTTTTTTCTTGAATGAAAATGCGCTATTGAAGTCAGCGATTGAAAAATTTTTCTATATACATTTTGTATTTTGTATTTTCGCCTCGCAAAAAATAATTGACGCTAAACGCTTGACGCAAAAAACAAGCAAAAAGTTGTCGGCGACATCTATTCCGTCAACCGAAAATATCTTTACGGCGTTTACGTCAACGTTAACAAAAAGTTGTTGCCAATATTTGACGTCGTCAAATTAACGCCGCCAACGCACAACACTGGTTATATATAACCTAAGGACAGTAGACTATAAATAACATTTGATTTCAATCGGCTTATCATGGATTCTTTTTTGTTATTGAAAATTAATGGTTTGGTGACGCGGCGTCAACAAGCTTCTTGTTTATCATAAAGCTTTTGTCACAGCCAGTATAATGTAAATTATCGGTTTTGGGAAATAGATTTTTTGTTGTTTATTCATCAGTTTTAAAATTAACAAAAAAAAATAAATAAAACTGCCATCAAAACAAGCTTATCGGTTTTTTTTTAAAACAGCTCCTTTAATGTGTCTAAAAGCTGTAAAAATTTTTCTTTTAATTATTAAATTGCCCTAATTTTCTTTAATTTTTGCAAATTTTTTCTGAGACAATGTTCTTCCCAGCTTCAACCACATGAGATGCACCAAGACATTTGTAAGGTTGAACAGCAAAGAAAGATCAAAAGAAAGTTCAAACAATTGTATAATGCCTCCGAAGTTTTCCTGTGAGTCAAGAGGATAAATAGAAAAGGCTGTTGTTATTAAATTATCGTCCTTTAGTTAAATAAATGCTCTGAAACAAAATGATTTTGGGGGTTTTTAAGCGCTGTTGAAAATATTTAATGGTAAGTAGATAAAAATATGTATTAGCCGTATAAAATATTAAGTTTCATTGAGAAGATGCTTTTTACTCATACCAATTGTAATGGAAGGAAATGTCACCATTGCATTGTAACAATGAAAATTATTCAAACACAAATCCTGAAACATTGTAGGCCTATTGATAATATGTTAAATTTTAAATGCATGCAAATAAATTTGCAAAATCAATCAACCTAACCAGCTATTGTCACACTAAAGCTGCTAACCAAATTGTATAGTCATAACAATTTTATTGTATAGTCATAACAATTTGTACTAAAAGTGAACCAAAGCAGCTTGGTCATAATTGCTTCGTAAAAGAGAGAAATTTAAGTTGAATTTTTAACGGAATGACGCGAGTAGATTTTGAACAGCAACCGTGTCAAATACGATTTTAGGACACTTACCCATCTCCAAATCCTTCCAGTTTCCAGAAGAGTGTAATAATGCTAAATCATCGGCATAAGCAAACTTTCTGAAAATCATGGAAGGCAGATCGTACGTATAGATGTTGAACAGGAGGGGAGTCAAGACCGATCCCTGAGGAACGTCGTTTTTCGCACGGCGTAACCTGCTTTGCTTGCTGTCACTGGTAGTAAGGGCAAAACTTGGGTTTTGGACAAGGATAAGGATTTTATTTTTTTTGTCAACGACCAAGACATGAAAAGTCAAGCAAAACAAAAAAAAAAAACTGTAAATGCACTACAACAACATTTGGTCGCTATGACTAGATGCCAGCGAAAGACCATCAAGGTCACCAAAGTCAGCTAGCACCTCAAAATACTTTAATTATTTAATGTTCAGTTAGGCTACCATTCAGTAGAAACAAACAAATAGTACACACCAATATGCAATGACATACAACAGATATCAAAACAAATTACAGCTGGTACAAAGCACATCGAGAAATTTATAAAGAGAAAAACAAAAAATAAACAAAAAAAAAAAAAAAAAAAAACGCAACACATAAATCTAAAAACAAGTAATATAATTCATTAAAATAAACTGATTTACAGTATTAGTAGCCTACATAAAGGTGAAAAATTCCACAAAGAAGAATTAAAGGTAAAAAAAAAAAAGAATACACAATAAATATGATTTTAAGCAAACAATGTAGAAAAAATAAAAAAGAAACATATATTTCCTTTTTTTACATTATATCAAGTTAATTGAAAATAACAAAAACAGTTCTATTAATAATACAGAGGGCATGCAATACAATTGTGATAGGAAAAATACAGTATACATACGTTATTAAAAATATATATAATTGGTGGATTTTGAAGAAACAGCATAGCAAAAATATCTCATGAAACAAAAAAAATAAAATAAAATAAAAACAATACATAACATTAAGAAAACTGATATATATGTATTATTCATAACACCATTTTTTTAAAATAACTACTTTGCTTATCAGTATTTTTCATAGGCTTTTGAAAGAAATACTTTGTAATTTTTAATGAAAGAATTAAAAGATAATTTTTTTATATCACTGGGTACAGTAGACCACAATTTTGCTCCAATGTATTGTAGCCTTTGTTTACCAGATTGTTTTGTTACAGAATGCAGAAAAAAATTTCCATCAGTGCTATATCTTGTTAAATGTTGATGCACACTGTTTATTTTATCATAATAGTTATAAAAACAATAAGGTAACATATGATTTTCAAATTTAAACATAAATTTAACAACTTCTAGTTGAAAAAGATCAAATAGTTTTAGCACATTAAATTCTTTGTATAGCATGTTAATTGGGGTCTTAATGTTCTTAAATAAAGAAGTCCTTATAATTCTGTTTTGCAATGTTTCTATGGTCATCAAGAGTGTTTTGTTAGCCCGTCCCCAGTTTAAAATAGAATATTGTAAGTGCGATTGAATTAATGAAAAATATAATATTCTTAAAGTACTCAGTGGCACATAATGCCTTAGTTTATAAAAAATGCCACTTGTTTTTGACAATTTGCTGCATATGTTAGATACATGATGATCCCAATTTAATTTGTCATCCAAAAAAATACCTAAATATCTTACATGATTTGTTTGTTTAATTTCATTTTTTCCTATGGTTAATTTAAAAGAAGATGTATTGACGACAAGCTCCATAATCGTTCTGACCATGTGCTTATCCGGCAGTGTTTATAACATCCCACAATATATACAATATAACATATAACATCACAGTGTTTATAGCAGGGATACTCAACTGGCTGACCGCGATCCCAATTAGGACCTTAGCCGGACCTTAGAATGTAAATCCAATTTTCATACCAAAATTCACGAAGCGTTATTTATTAAAAAATTTAATCTTGATTTAAATCGTCAGCTTTTTGCAAATGGTTCTTCATTTCTACTAAATGTTTTTTGATAAATTGGTTTTGCTTTTAACTGTTAATCACAATGCGTAAATGTCTAATTTCAATCTTTTATTTGCTCCCGACTGATCGTCGCGGTAACAAAAAAGCTTTCATGTGTAAATAATTAACTAATTTAACTTCGTTTTTTTCATCTCTTTGATTCTCACGTATCTCTCTCATTTTTATTTTAAGTTTTAACTTTTCTTGAAAAGGGCTTAACACTAGAATTACCGGTGCGGTCATTTTAACCGTTTTTGATTTTTAATCGCTCGTATCTCGGCTGAGATAAGTGTTAGAATATTAAAATTTTCTGACTTTTCCTAAGTCTTTGTCAACTTTTCGCATGTTAATTTTTATTGCATTACAATAAGCACAGCGGGGGTTGGGGAGCGATTTACCTTAAAATTACCGCCAACGGTCATTTTGACCGGAAAGCAACTTGTAATTTCTCTACAATTTAAATCGCCTTTACAATTAAAACCTTTTGTTGTGTTATTGTTTCAAACAATCGTGCAATAATTACAGCAGTATCTGGCAACATTTAGCTACTAACTAGCTAGTTCATAATGTTGAGTCATTCATTGCAGAACGACGAGACCAGAACGAGTTAGTAGTATACAAGCTCTAGCTTGGCTGAACACAATTGCAGAAGATGATTCGGGGGATGAAAGTAAAAATGAAAATGTTTGTGAAGGCTTAGATCAGGGGTAATTCTAGTGTTAAGGAAGCCGTTTAAAATTGGATGTTTACAATTATTTACTTTTTAGAACTTTACAGTAGCATAGTTCACCAAAATCTAAACCTAATTTTGCTCAAACTATGGCATCTTCCAAGAGAAGAAAAGTTGATTATGAAAATCACTTGTTCAAGGAAGAATGGATAGATCGGTATGCGTTCATTTTTCCAACAGGCAGCTCAATCCACATTGCCTTGTATCCAGTCAAAAATTGCTTTGGTTAAAAGTAGTAATTTGAAACGGCATTATGAAAGTAAACATAGCGAATTGGAAAGGATTTATAAGCAAGGAACAAAGGAGTGAAAGCAAAAAATAAACCAGCTTAAATCTCAGCATGAAATGCCAACCATGATTCTTGCCAATATGACGACAGCCCAAGAAAAAGCAACAGAGTGCTCTCTAAAAATAGCTTGGATTTTAGGGAAGCACAAAAAACCTTTCAATGATGCAGAAATTGTTAAGGAATGCATGATACCGACCGCTGAGACATTGTTTAATCGTAAGAAAAGAGATAAAATACTCGATAAAATAAAACAGATTCCGCTCTCTGATTCCACAGCAATGACGAGAACCGAACTATTGGCTGAAGATCTTGTTTTGTAACTTAATGAAAGACTGAAAAGCACAAATTGTATTTCATTAGCTATTGACGAATCAACTGATATGACCGACAATTCTCAACTTATAGTGTTTGTGAGATACGATAATGAAAGTAGGAAAGAATTTATTGAAGACCTTTAGGGTGTGAGGGCCCTTGAAGAAAGAACACAAAGAGAAGATATGTATAAAGCCTTAAAAAGCATTGTAAAATCGAATAATATTGAAATGAAATTAATCATTTTACTCACCATAGATGCAGCTCTCGCAGTGCTTAGAAGAGGAAAGGGACTCGTTGGGCGAATTCTAAAAGATAATTCCGATTTGATAACTTACCACTGTATGATCCACCAAACAGTAGGCCTACTGTGTGCCAGTCTAGGAGATGAATATCGTGAAGTCATGGAAACTATTATCAAACTAGTGAACTTTCTTCGATCGACATCTGCATTACAGCATCGTTTTTTACAAAATTTTCTTTACGAAATCAATGCAAATTATACGGATTTACTTGTTCATAACAATGTAAGATATTGGCCAAGTAAAGGGAGAGTTTTGGAGCGATTTTGGTTAATTAGAAAGGAGATAATGGTTTTTCTCGAGGATCAGAGCAATGTAAAATCAAAAGCATTTTTGACGTTTCTAAAAGATGATAAACAAATGGAAATTGTTGGATTATTGACTGACATTATATTACACCTCAATGATTTGAATGTAAAGCTACAAGGAAAACAGCACATTTGTACCACTTTATTTAAAATAATTTTAACCCTATATGACCCATTGGCGTTGGTGAACGACATATATTAGAAATAAATCGGTTTAGTTATTATATCCAAAAAGATTCGTTTAATTTCTGGGTGAAAGTATAGAGTAAAAATCCTATTTAATGCTGTATGATCATAGATTTGGATAATATTTCGCTCAATCACCTGTCACGTGTTGTTTAATTTAGATCACAACAAGAAAGTGCCTAAGTCGGTTGCACCGACAAAATAAATTGGGTCATAAAGGGTTAAGTTATGACAATATAGTTTTGCGTCGTAAGTAATTTAAAGTTTTATTACGAGTTACGATGTACAACGTAGATATGAGTTACGACGTAGAAATTGCTTGGGCAATTATGACTTAAATCTGCGATCTACTTACAATTGTTTGAATGCCAGACGGTGATGACGTAATGCGCTTTGTCTGTATCGTATGACCGAGTTAAATGTAGTTCTCGAATGTTCTCGCTTACCATGAAAAAAGCGTTTTAATTTTAATGCACGTGAGCAAAGCGTTTTTGAGATAACTCGAGCCGATTTGTCGTCACGTGACCTTTCAATTCTTAAAATATCTTAACCAGGTTTGTTTTATTTTAATCAGTGCTGCTTAAAGTTTTTATTTAAAATAAAATTTTGTGTTTTAGATATAATTTTTATGTGTTTTATGAATGTGTTAAATAAACCCTTATTAAATGGTTACTCCTCAAGAGAAGGCACAATGTGTATCCTGGTTCATTGAAACAAAATTGAGTAATTGGTCCATTTTTCTTCCACGAGACAAAAATTATTGCAGATGTTTACTTGGACCTTCTAACTGAATATGTGGCACCACAAAGAATTGATTCTCAACCAACTATCATACTCCAGCAAAATGGTGCACCACGGCATTGGGGACTGCGTGTTTGTCAGTTCCTTAATGAAACATTTTCAGACTGATGGATTGGAAGAGATGGACCAATTTCATGGCCACCTCGTTCACCAGTCATCACTCCCCTGGACTTCTTTCTATGGGTTTATGTGAAGGATATCGTGTATCGAACAAAGGTGCGGGACATAACTGACTTGAAGCAAAGAATTTCTAATGTTATTGCCGCCATTGACGAGGCTATGCTTCAACGAACATGGCAGGAAATCGAGTACCGTCTTGATGTGCTTCGCGTAATTAAAGGTGCCCATTTAGAAATGTATTAAATGAGGTAAAAAAATTTAAACAGCCTGATTAAAATAAAACAAACCTGGTTAAGATATTTTAAGAATTGACTTCATAAAAAAATTTTGAAATTGTATCAGGACTTTATGAATACCCTGTATATATATATGTACGCTCGCTCGATTAAAAAAAGAATAGAAAAAGGGCGAAGACGAAGACGAGAACGATGAGAGAGAGTAGCGTAATCTGGTTAAGCGTTGGTTTGGGCGCAGAGCGTGGGCGAAAGACCCTTTGATCGTATTGCATTGATAAGTGTTATAATTGTTTTTGCGCCAGCGTTTCGAGATTGTTTCTACGGAGGTAGAATTATTTGCATTGAACGAATTAAGTTGCAGCGCTGATTTTTGCTTTGCAGTGGCAGAGCGCAGAAGAGAATTTTCGTCGGTCGTGAGTTGTGATTTTTATAATACATTCGTTTTAGTTAGAGACAGTGTAGCAGTGAGAATTAGATAATCAAAAATTTTGTTCGCTTAAATGTTCGTCATAAATTTATCGCAAAGAATTGTACAGCGAAGATTTGGCTGAGTCAATCCTTTTTTATTGCCTTTGTGTTTCGTCATAAACGTTCCGTGAATTACCTCGTACGTCAAAATCTCCAGGGAGTCTGTTTCGCGCACATGTGCTTCAAAGGCTTTCTTTGAAGCAGATAAGGTTTAGTTGTTTGCCAGTACGCAGTGTACAATTTAAATTAGCTACGATTTTTAACCTTTTTCAATGTTTTAGATAACGCCAGAATTGATTTTAATTATTTCTTATTTTTATATTTTCTTGGTTTATTTGATTAACTATATTCTTGATCGCTGCCTTGGTTAATATACGAAATTAATTAAATCAGAAGTCGTGATTCTTGTTCGATTAGAATCAAATTGGATAAAATCAAGGTCAACTTAACATTTCTTAAAATCAATTCTATTTGAATAAGGATTTGAGGTCAAGGGTCGAATTAATTCTTGATTAACTGTCGTAATTTGGTAAACTTCTGGTGGTGACAATGTCTACAGTAGAAGTCGAACTGAAAAGTAGTGAGGGAGGCTCCGATCCTATCGCAACCATGTCGAAGCAGGCTGGCTCTAGGTCCAGAAAGTCTTCATGTGGTGGCTCTTCGTCGCGCGCAAGTACGATGTCCTCAGCCGCAAAGCTCCGAATGAATGTCAGGCTGGCTGAGGCACGGTTAAAACATGTTGAGGAAGAGTTGAGACTCAAAACGCAACAAGCAGTGTTGCAAGCCAAAGTTGCTGTAACGGAAGCACGCATTAAGGCCGAGGCTATGCAAGAGTCTGAGGGGGTCTCTTCGGTTTTAGATGAGGTCGGTCCAGCTGTTTCCTCGCAAGATAAGGTTGGTTTCTTTTTGGAATCTCTTCAAAATCATGATAGAGTTGTGTCTTCAGTTCAGCCTGACTTGAATTTGTCTCCAACAGCATTACCAAACGGCAGTCTTTATGAAGCTAACGAAGCTACTCGTAGTTATTTAAATGCGAATGCCAACCCATGGCACTCTGAGAGAAAGCAGCCAAAATTGCTAGGACCTTTGGCGTCAGATAAGCCAGCAGTTGCCAATTTTGATGTACCAAGGGTTTTACACGGGCCGGCCGCTGCTGATGCGAATCTGACCAGAGCTCCTTCAGGACCGGCCGCTGCTGATGCGAATCTGATCAGAGCTCCTTCAGGGCCGGCCGCTGCTTACTTTAGTCCGTCTGGCGATTCAAATGAGCCAGCTGTTGGTAGTAATCAATCTAAGAGCTCCGTGTGCACTATGGAGGAACTTGCGAGGGTGATGATTCGCTGTCAGGGCTCAGGTGCTTTGGGCGAGCTTGAAAAATTTAATGGTGATCCGCTGCGATACCATTTGTTTATGCGTCAAGTGGAAGACAGAATTTTGAGTATTTATCGCAGGTCAGATCCGGGTCATGCGTTGCAGCTGCTTCTCAACAGCACCACTGGGCGTGCCAGAAAGTTAATTAGCAGTTGCATAATGTTGAGACCGGACGAAGCGCTACAAAGTGCCTTGCGTCTTTTAGAGGATGCATTCGGCTCTCCAGATATCGCAATAAAGGCACATTTGAACCTCGTCACTAAGGGCCCAGTGATTCGTGTTAATGAAGAAAGTCTGCACGACTTCTATTCGGACTTAATCAACTGCAAAATGGTAGTGGAAGCGTCCGGCGCTGCGCAACTTTTAAATTCGGCTGCTACGATTGAGGGACTGTTTGCTCGTCTCCCAAGGAGTCTTCAAGAACGGTTTGCAGATTTGGCGCTGAGAAGGGGATACGGCATGGAAATTGTACCATTTGATGTATTTATTGAATTTATTGATCAAAATAAACGATTAGCAGCTTCACGTCTTGGCCGACTAATGGAAACAGCTAAGGTGGTGACGTCGCCCAGTTACTCTAAATGGGCAAAACCAAAGACGACTCGCGCAAATGTTGCTAAGGTCGAAGGGAGTATTCAACGCAATGAATTGTCTGAAGAAAGAAAATCAGGTCAGCCTAATAGCAGCCGCAGTTGTACTGCATGCGATTCGTTAAGCCATCCCATCTGGAAATGTAAGAAGTTTATAGAAAGCCCTATCAGCAAGCGTAGAGCATTGCTCAAACAAAAGGGGCTTTGTTTTAACTGTCTTGGAAAGGACCATTCGGTAAAGGTTTGCTCAAACAAGAAACGTTGCAAAACATGCTCTGGTAATCATCATTCGCTCTTGCATTTTCCTGATTTCTTGCCCAAACAACCAAAGGTTTTATTGGAGCGCGCAGAAGATTCAACTGCAACATCCATCAGCTCTCCTGAGCAAGATCAAACTATTGTGTTGGAAGACTCGCACTTGGTCAAAGGTAAGAAAAGACTGCAAGTTCTGCCAGTTTGTGTAACAAATCCAACTACGGGGAAGGGCAGGAACATCCTTGCTCTCTTGGACAGTGGGGCTGATACTCACCTCTTGACTAAGGAAGTGTACGTTGATTTGGACCTAAATGGAAAACCAATTGAGTCAAATCTTCAGTTGGCTGATGGCGCCGTCAAGAAGTTAAGCTCGTTTGAGACGACATGTTCCGTTCGAGGTGTCAACGAAGAAAGCTCCTTTATTCTCGATGAAATTCGAATTGTTGAAACTATGCCAGACCTAAGCCAAAGCATACCATCTCCCATAGACGTGGAGCGAAATAGACATCTGCAAGACATAATGATTCCCATCATTGATGCAGAGCAGATTGATTTGATCATAGGCATGGACGCCCCAGGTTTGCATGTTTTTTCTGAAGTTCGCAAGGGTGGTGATTCTAGTTTATGGGCAGGAAGGTCTCCACTTGGCTGGGTTTTCTTTGGAAGGGATTACGGCCATGTGAACACCTCAACGGCTGTGGTTTCAGATAGTCACGTTAATTTATTGGTAAGCCCAGATCTTGAAAGGGGAATGAAAGCAGTTTGCCCATGCCAATGCGATCTCTTTGAGTCATCATGTGATTCTGACGTTCTACTTCCATCCCTGGACGACAGGAGAGCTCAGAATTTAATGGAAGAGTCATGCGTGTTAGAAAATGGCCATTACAGGATGCGTCTACCGTGGAAGGAAGGATGCCCAGATCTGCCCGACAACCATAGTGTCGCATTATCGCGCTTAACCAGCCTGGGGCGCCGGTTAACAAAGGACCCAGTCACGCATGCTAAATATAAGAATAAGATTAATGAGATGCTGGCTCTTGGTCACGCATTCGAAGTGACTACAGAAGAGCATGTTGAAGGAAAAACGTGGTACATTTCTCACCATTATACATCGGGAAAATTTAGAGTTGTCTTTGATTGCGCAGCTACCTACAAAGGCACGTCACTTAATTCACAATTGTTGCAAGGGCCAGATAATATGAACAATCTGATTGGCGTATTGTTTCGTTTCAGATTGCATAATATTGCTATCAACGGGGACATTCGCAACATGTTTCATCAAGTTCATGTTGATCCATCAGATCAATCTGCGTTAAGATTTTTGTGGTGGGAGGACGGTGACCCAAAGTTACCGGTGAAAATCTATCAGTTGACTGTTCACACATTTGGACTTACTTCTTCTCCAAGCATCGCTAGCTTCGCACTGAGACGAACAGCGGAAGAAAATCGCGTCATATGTTCAGGAAAGGCCGTTGAAACCATCAAGCGTAACATGTACGTAGATGATTTGCTTACGTCGGTTAAGAGCTGCGAAGAAGGTATTCATTTGATTCGAGAACTCAATGCCCTTTTAGAGAGTGGTGGGTTTAAAATGGCCAAATATTCCAGCAATAGCCCTGAAGTGTTGGAAGCGATTCCAAATGAGCTCCTCGCCCCTCAGCTTCAAGAATTAGAATTTAATTGTGAAGAGCTCCCATCCCACAAGACGCTGGGTTTGTCTTGGGATCCAAATCTCGACGAGCTTCGCATTAAGGTGACTATCGGAACCCATCCCATGACACGGCGCGGTTTATTGTCAACACTAGCCAGCGTTTACGACCCATTAGGAATGGCTGGTCCATTCTTACTACCAGCAAAGCTGCTTTTGCAAAGGTTATCAAAACAGGGTTTGGATTGGGACACAATTATCGCAGACGCAGATTGCCGTGATTGGCAGAAATGGCTTCGCGTGCTACCTTGCCTGGACGGCTTATCGATTCCTCGAGTACTTTCCAATTTTTCCACAGCTCAATCTCTTGAGCTACATTGCTTTGCTGATGGTAGTGCTATAGGATTCGGAGCTGTATGTTATTTTCGATGTTTTGACGGTCAAAACTATAGTTGTTCGTTTGTTGCCGGAAAATCCAGGGTGGCACCGTCACCTAAACAGAGTATTCCACGGCTAGAATTGTGCGCTGCAGTGACGGCTGTTCGTTTAGCAAAGACAGTAAAAAAGGAATACGATTTCAAATTGGATCGAGTTTTTTTTTTGGTCAGACTCGACAACTGTTCTCAGCTACATAAACAACACTTCAAAAAGGCGCCCGGCCTTTGAGACAAACCGTATTGACTTGATTCGGAGACATTCAAAGGCAAGTCAATGGCAATGGGTAGATACCAGTAGTAACCCTGCTGACCCTTTCTCTCGTGGGCTGTCACCCAAGCTAGTTGAAAAGGCTGTGAGCTGGCTTAAGGCACCCACCTTTCTTTTTCAAGATGAGTCAAACTGGCCTGCAGCCAATCGGCCTACTACGAAAAGGGTTGATGGTTTGACAGCAGCGACATCTGTAGACAGCATCGACGATGACATTCAGCATGACAATAAGGACAGTCTCAGTCTTCCTATTACAAAACAAGACGTATTGCATCGGATTATTGAACGATATAGCATACTTTCTGATGCAGTTAAAACTTCAGCATGGTTGTTAAGGCTTAAACAATTGCTTAAGTGTCGAGCAAAAGGGTTTACGTTACCATCTATCGCAAATGAACCAATTGATAGTAAAGAGTTTGATGCAGCTCTTCTTGCCTTGATTCGTTTGTGTCAACAACAAGCCTTTCCCGGTCTTGTCGAAGCACTTGAGGTTGATCCGTGGTATAAAGTAGCTGGAAGAGCTGGTGACAAAGAAATGAAAAGGACACTGCAATCTATCAGTAAATACTGTCCATTTGTTGCAAACGGAGTTATCAGGGTGGGCGGACGGCTTCAGCGTTCTGATCTACCTTATGATTTTAAGCACCCAATTGTACTTCCTAAGGAACATCATTTGACCGGACTGATCATCCTTTACGCTCACTACCGAGCTGGTCATAGTTCGGCCACGTATGTTATGAATGAGCTCCGCAAACGCTATCATGTTGTTGGCCAACGCCGAACGGTGAAACAGTATATCAAAAGAAACTGTATGATCTGCCGAAATCAAAAGGCTGTCCCAGGTTCACAGTTGATGGCTCCTCTTCCGGCCGGTCGAGTAACACCTAGCAGAGGTGCCTTTGAACATTGCGGGGTAGATTATATGGGACCACTCGAAATAAAGCAAGGTCGCAATCGTTTGTCGCGTTATTGCTGCGTCTTCACGTGTTTGGCTTCGAGAGCTGTTCATCTTGAAATGGCATATGATTTGAGTACCGATTCTTTCCTGATGGCCTTCCGTCGTTTTCTATCAGTTAGAGGGGACACGACTAGAGTAATGTACTCGGACAATGGCACCAACTTTGTCGGGGCTAATTCTCAACTACAAAAAGGTTTAAAGCGAATAGATCAACGTCGGATTGTGAACGAACTAGCGCCTAGAGGAATCGAATGGAAACATGCTCCACCACTGGCAAGCCACCAGGGCGGGATCTATGAGGCTATGATACGATTAGTTCGTAAAAACATGAATTTGATTATGGATGATAAACGGCTTAGAACGTTAACGGATGAAGGACTACAAAACTTGCTCAAAGAAATTGAACATATTTTAAACTGTCGACCTTTGACCGAGCTAACAGATGAGGTTGAGAATACGACGGCTCTCACGCCAATGATGCTTTTATCTGGCTGTGTCGATCCTGGTTACCCACCTGATGTTTTCCTAGATTCAGATGGTATGAGGTCATCTTGGCGTGCTTGTCAACTTCAAGCCGACGTTTTTTGGGACCGTTGGCGGTCCGAATATCTTCATTTGCTGCAGCGTAGACAGAAATGGCTCACGCCGCAACGTAATCTTTGTGTTGGCGACCTCGTTTTGCTGGTCGATGAAAACGCGCATCGCAATATATGGCCCAAAGGAGTCATCGAAGAAGTCCTTCCCGACCGAGACGGTATGGTTCGTCGTGTTAGGGTCCGCACCGGCAAACAAAAAATATTTACGAGAGACGTGCGAAAACTGTGCCTTCTTGAGTGCGAGACTGATTCAACCATGTAATCAACAAACAATGTGATCTTGGCTGGGACTGTGCGGTGTTAAACGCGTTACAAAACATTATGGACTGTGCGGTGTTAAACGCGTTACAAAACATTATGGACTGTGCGGTGTTAAACGCGTTACGAACATTATGGGCTGTGCGGCGTTAAACGCCTTACAAAACATTTTACGGACTATGCGGGTTAAACGCGTTACAAAACATTATGGACTGTGGGGATATCGGAGCGAGCCGCTGTTGTGTTTCGTTGCAAGCTTGTGTTTTCTGCGTTTGTTTCGTTTGATCTCACTGCTTATGTATTTGAAAAATTGATCATCGCCGTTTTGTCATACTTAGTCTCAATAATTTTTGGGCCGGCTATGTAGCAGTGAGAATTGGATAATCTAAAATTTTGTTCGCTTAAATGTTCGTCATAAATTTATCGCAAAGAATTGTACAGCGAAGATTTGGCTGAGTCAATCCTTTTTTATTGCCTTTGTGTTTCGTCATAAACGTTCCGTGAATTACCTCGTACGTCAAAATCTCCAGGGAGTCTGTTTCGCGCACATGTGCTTCAAAGGCTTTCTTTGAAGCAGATAAGGTTTAGTTGTTTGCCAGTACGCAGTGTACAATTTAAATTAGCTACGATTTTTAACCTTTTTCAATGTTTTAGATAACGCCAGAATTGATTTTAATTATTTCTTATTTTTATATTTTCTTGGTTTATTTGATTAACTATATTCTTGATCGCTGCCTTGGTTAATATACGAAATTAATTAAATCAGAAGTCGTGATTCTTGTTCGATTAGAATCAAATTGGATAAAATCAAGGTCAACTTAACAGACAGTGATCTCTGTTTGTTTGCGGAGAAAAGTCTTAAACGAATCAATCAGAACTTAGCCGAAGCCAACTGTATAAAAGCTTCAGGCTCATAGCAAACTACTTCTTGAGCCGGAATAAAATAAAATTAGGCACAGCTTTGTTTCAGCGCAGGTATTCGGTTTACCTTGCTCAACTGGTCTCTTAGGATTCCCAAACAAAGTCTGTGACAACATTATTTTTGACTTGATCACTACAATTCGCTCTTTTCAGAAAAAATTAAAAATTTTCAAATTTGATATTCAAAACAACTTTTTTCATTTTCCAAAACTTTTGGAGCAGTGTAGAGGGGAAAAAGATGACAAATATATCCAATTTATTCAAAAGTTGATTGAAAATTTTTCGGCAAGATTTGAAAAATTGCTACTATTTATCGAAAACCCTTTTCTGGTAGTGGATACTACAGAATTCTCAGTTAAAACCAAAAATATATTTAAATGGGTTGATGCAGCAAAAATTCAACTGGAGCTAATTGAATTTCAGGAGAATGTAGTGGTGAAAAAACTATTCTGTGATTATAAATCAGAGAATTTTTTGTCCAAGAAAGGGTTTACAACTAGGGGAAGTGTGGGACCCATGTAACACCAGATTTATTTGAAAACGGAAAACGGATTTTTTAAAATTTTGCATTTGGAAACATACTTTTGTAAGACATGCTGATTCCAAAATTAAAATTCGTGGAACTGCTGGTTTAAAAGGCAGTAAAGCTGATTTTTAATTTTTGGGGTAAAAAATGTCCTTTTTAGGTTAATCTTTGTAAGAATTTTATAGTTTCTTGAAGTCACTAAAACTATTAGTGTTGGTTTCTTTGAAAAGACTACTTATCTAGCTATCAGTTGATCAAAAGCTTTGGTTGTCAAAGTGTAGTGTGTATAAACTAAAAGCTATTTTCCTTCAATTATAACTATGTGGGACCTTTGGAACATGCATGGCGTTTCATAGGTCCCTTGTATTTTACAATAGGTCATGCCAACATTTAAATCTAGATTATCGAGTAAGGGTTTGTTTAGTAAAGAAGACCTAAATAAAGCTTTGAAAGGTGTTCTTTCTAATGAACTCAGTTTCAGAAAAGCTTCGAAAGTTTACGGAATACCTATTGGTACTTTGCACCGTTATAAGAAAAAGATGCATCCAGGAAACTCGGAAGTTAAGAAAATGTCTATGACTACAACTCAATTAAGTAAATTTTTGTTGGGCTAAGTTTTATGCTTCTAACCTAGGCCTATACTGACAAAGAGCTAACAGATTTTGTCAGTTAGGCTAATGGTTGATCTAAGCCTAATTAAGATTTAAGAATGAAATGTAATCTAATGAAAAACTAGATTATTAAATAAGAAATTAAATAACCTAATTTAATATCTTATTTAAAAACCTAGTTAGTTTTTAATAACCTAACTAGGTTATTAAAATTCATGTCAAAAAAATTCCTAATTCATGGAATGAAAAAAAATTGCTGGAGAAGATTGGCTAAAAGGCTTTCGTAAGCGAATGGGAGATTTAAGCTTGAGAAAACCTGAAAGTACAAGCCTTGCCAGAGCTATGGCATTCCATCCTTTCAATGTTCATGCTTTTTTTAACAACCTCAAAAGCATTCTTAGCAACTCAAACATCCCTCCAACCAGAATTTGGAATCTTGATGAGACTGGAATTAACACAGTTCCCAATTCCAGGCATATTTTATGTAAAACTGGTACCAAGCAAGTTGGCCAAATAAGATCAGGGGAACGTGGTTTAAATATTACAATGTGTTGCTGTGTCAGTGCTACTGGAATGACCCTACCGCCAGCATTCACATTTCCCAGGGTTTGATTTGCAAGCCACATGATGCGCGGTGCTCCTGCTGGTAGTCTTGGTTTGGCAAATCCATCAGGATGGATGAAACAAAACATTTTCCCACAAGTCTTGAAACATTTTATTGACAATATGACAATATCCAAAGATCAACCGGGAGTGCTGATCATGGATAATCATAACAGCCATATAACTTTAGAGGGTGTTGAGCTAGCTGAAAACCATGGCTTAGATCTGCTTACCCTGCCGCCTCATTGCAGCCACAAACTGCAACCTTTAGATATGGGTGTATTTGGAGCTTCAAGAAATTCTACAGCTCATTTTGTGATGAATGGCATCTGTCACATCCTGGGGAAACACTGTCTTTATATTACGAGTATGTTGCTGAATTGTCTAATAAAGCTTTTGTTAAATCCTGCACCTTGGAAAATATTACTTCTTCATTTAGGCGGACAGAAATATTTCCCTTTAATTCAGAAATTTTTACAGAGGATGAATTTTTACCATCCACAGTAACTGATCAGGTGCAAAACGTTTATTCAGCCGAGACAAACATTGACGCAAGTGTGCTTGACACCACTGAGGCTGTTGTTCAATCTATATCTACCCCAGCGTCATCAAACCCAGGCTGTAGCCTGGAAGCAGTTCCTGAGACCTCTTTAATTGAATCAATCGCCCCACTGCCGAAAGCAAGGCCACGAAAAATTTGGCGTCGCAAGAGAGTTTCTTCTGCCATCATTACTCGCACACCTGTGAAAAAAAGACTTTTTCCTCAGCAATCAGGAGATAGTTCAACAGATGAAAAAGAGGTATTTGCTGATTCCGAAAGTGATGCCAGTCTGTCTAATGGTGATTCCAGCCTTGCTCCACAAACTGACAAGCTTGTCATACTCAAATGTGGTGATTTTGTTATTGCTAATGTGCACACTGCAGCTGGAAAATGTAAAAAGTTTATTGGAAAGCTGGTTAGTGGACCAGATGAAGATGAAGACTTTGAAATCAGTTTTCTGGAGAGGTCAAGAAAAATTAAAAATGAATTTGTCTTTCCAGAAATGAAGAACTAGCTTCCATTGGCAAAAAAGATATTGAAAAAATTTTGCCCCCACCTCATGCAGCTGCTCAAACTAAACGGTTATGTAGAGTGATGAAATTGACCTATGGAACGAAATGCAAAAATTTAATAATTGCTTGTAACTTGGCAACCAATTACCACACAGCTAAACCATTTTATCCCAAAGCAGAGCTAGCTAATCACAACATGCAGACCAATTATCAAGCAATTGTTAGTTAAAATATAAAAGTTACAACCGTTTAAAAAAATTGTTCCATAGGTCCCACACTTCCCCTAATTATCCCACTCTTTGCAAACTGGCTCTGCAAATTCTCGCTATGTTTGAATCCACTTACTGCTGCGAGTTTGCATTTTTAGACATGAACTATATAAAAAACAAGTTTCGGATCAAAATGACCAATAAAAACCTTCGCCATTGTCTTCGACTCGTTGTCATTACCTCACAACCAAGATTTAAGGCATTGGAAAAAAAAATACACTTTTTTCCACTAGATTAGTAGCGAAAAATAAATAATCGTTAAAAATTTGTTTTTGTATAATTTGTAATTTGATCTAGATTGACGCGATCCGCATTTTTTCGTTAATACAAAGGTTTTTTCCCCATCTTGCTAACATCATTGATTGTGTTAAGTTTTACAGGAGTGACCGGCCCTCAGAAAATTTTGAACTTTTGCGACTGAATCGTTGCAAAATATAGTTGCGTATTCCTGGTTTATAGCGTCTATAGCAGCAATGCTTATAACATTGGAATGTTAGATACACTTCCGTTTCGACAAGTTGGGTTTTGCTCTGTCATATTCAAAAAGCAATAACAAACTCGCTCACATCATAAGCTGCGAAAAAGCACCTGCCATCTGGGACAAGTTGGTGACTTCTCTAATCGTTCTGTTATTCTTAATTCCTTTTTTTTTGTTTAAAAAATTTAAAGTAAGGTTGGGTATTCTACAGCCCACGACAAGTTTTGGTGCAGATTTTTTTCAATTCTACGAATTTTCAAGCAAATAATTTAAAAAAGTATCGAAATCGATGAAAAATTAAGTTATTTCAACTGTGTAACAAATGCGAAACGTACACATAAATGCGTACGTACATATAGGCAGTGGGCACAGGCATGCAATGAACAAAATCTTGAACACTTCAGAAATATATTATCCACCAATCTGATATTTGAAATTAGTAAAAAACACGCAAACAAAGCACAAAAGACAAAACATTTCTTAATCACTTTAAAATATGCGCGATTGTTGTTTTGTCTTATGTAGTACTGTTTCTAAAAAAAAAATATTTCCATGCAAAATAAAAAATCACGTTAAAACAACTACAGACTAAAAAAAAGGTCGTCACTTTTAAAATTACTTTGAATATAAAGATTTATGGATATGACTCAAAGTTTTCTGGTAGACTTATTACAAACAGGACGTTGAGCCGAAACCATACCGGATCTATAAACCCGTATTAACCGTTATTATTCTTTAAATCCGAAAAAGCAAAATGTTCTGAACAGTGATGGATATTCAAAGTTAGGGGCACGAGGCAACGATTCCCAAAAATTGGTGTTTTCTAAAAAAACAAAATGTGCTGAACCTGAACCGAAATTGAACCACTAAAAATAAAATTTGACGAATCTAAACCGGAATCTAAACACAAAGCAAAACATTCATTTTAACCAATATTCTTCAACCTTTTTAACAAAATCCCCCTTTTTGAAAGTGTGAGTCCAAATCGCTCCCATTTTTATAATTTATTAAAATACAGCAGTACATGCAAACTAATTCGACTCTTGTGCCAGCTATTTTTTGCAACACAAGCAAAAGTTGATTGCAAATTAGTCACTTTAAGTCGAATTGCTGTCCCCTAGACCAGGGTGGTCCAAACCGCGGCTAGCGACGTAATTTTCTTTAGCCCGCTGAACAATTTTACACAATTTAAGTCTTGTCGATCGCGGGCAGCGGCAGCCTTCTATAACAAGCATGGCGAGGTTACGGGACAGAATCTATGGTTGCCATACCGTCCGGAAATTTTCAAACATCTGAGACCAATTCCAAGTGAAGAGTTTTTTTTAGAGAACACCATGATTTTGAACAATTTCTAGCCAGTTCAGACCCGCAAGCTCGAAGATTTTTGAAAAGTGGCCCGCAAGAGTGAAAAACTTGTACTACCCTACCTTAGACAATCAGAGTAAGAAAGCTGGAAGCAGCGTAAAGAAATACGCATTTTAAAACCTCGGTTTATGATTAATGTGGATGTATTCCTATTTATAAATCAATTCTTAACATTATTGATAATTTGAAATTCGCCCCTAAAATGCAAAATAACCCTCATTTTCAAAAATTGTTACTGTTTTCCTGATGGTCAAAATTGCTCCTGTTGAAGGACCATGGTTTAAAGGGCTCGAGCAATGGATACAACTCTGATTTTTTTGGACCACCAAGAACCACAACAAACACCGATTGGCGATTCCTGATCTAAACGACTAAAAGTAGAAAGCTCTGTCGGCAGTTGTTTAGTCGACGAAAACATTCTATTGGTCGAGATAAGAATTTTTTGTTGGGACCAATTATCACGTAAAAAGCGAAATTTGCGAATCCTTTTTGTGATGCCGCAAGCAATCATTAAAGAGTCCATCGCTATATAGTGCCACCAAAAATAAATTGTAATCTTTTCTATTCTGCAAGATCAGGAGTTACGAAGTAGAATTTAGAATAGAATCATAAATATTTAAGTTGTATTAATGCCAAAGTATAGAAACACCATTTTAATGTAAAAGTACTTTGTCCATATTGAAAACTATTTTGTGACATGCTATTTTTTGATTTCACCTGAAGGAACAAAATGCAAATTATTGGTGTTGTTATAGTCATCTTCGTTGTCGTATATTTTGTAATTTAGTTTTGTCAGTACGTCGTAGCATATTTCTTGAATAAGAAGCGTTTTTTCAAAACTTAATTCCTTTCTCCAAGCAACCAAAACGTCTTTCGAATTTCTTGTGATGGTAAATGGTTGGAATCTGGATAAGCCTTTTGGATTTTTCTCCGAAATAGCTTTAGAAAGCCATTCTTTTACCTGGTTTGTCATACTAAGACCAACAAATTTGTATATTTCTTCAGTTACGCGAATAGGATTTACAACAAAATCCTCAAATCGGATTCGTAAATATTTTTTCCGAAGCGAACTGGATTTCATCATCAAGTCTCCAACTGGAAGATTTTGTTGCAGACGGTTGCACACACGCAAAGCTGCTTCTCTAAATAATCATTATTAAATTTGAATTAATACCAAAATTGTTTGTCAAGCTTATTATTGAGCATAACTATACGTGGTATTGTTGTTTCGTCGAAGATCAAATCGTTTTAAAAAGTTGCCTTGATTTTTAGCAAAGTGTCATATTTTTTGTCTCCGTTCAATGTTTGTTGACTGGCACGAAACAAATGTCGTCAAGAGATACTTTTTTAACTCGATTAAGTGGACAAGAAAAACTTTAATGGGTTTTCTTTCTTGTTTGTTTCTTAAATTACAACCTAAATCTAAAGTAGTGGACCCAACCTTTTTGATCCGAGGATAATTTTGGTAGGTCACTGGTCAAATGTTATAATTGAATACCTTTTTTTGTCGTCACTTTGCTTTACGATTGCCCTATCCAGAGTTTCTAAACTTTTTTATTCACGGAACACTTAGCATTGTTATTGTAGCTCACAGAACACTTAGTCTTAATTTTCCTGAATCCCCTATTTTCGTCTAAAACGCAATGATCTCTAAAACAAGTTTTCGCTTTGGGACGCATGGTAAGCCTATGCAAAACCCCATGCTCATAATTCAGCAGAACACTGTTTGAGAAACGCTGCCCTATGTAGTTTACGTCATTTCAGAAAATACCGCGCAGGCCACTAGAGATGTGCTTAACTGTTACTTTTAAATAACTGTTATTAACTGCTACTTTTAAAATTTTAACTGTTACTTTTAACTGTTACTTTGTATTCAATAGGCCAACTAAAAATTAACCGATAGCGATTGTACGTTATTACCATATCAAAGGCAGAAGCAGATAAGAAAAAAAATAGTTACATTACAAATTTTGCAACGTAATTAAATTTTTGTTATTGGTTAGTTCTTAGTTGGCTTAGTGAATATAAAGTAACAGATAAAATTTTCAAACGAGCAGTTAATGTAAAAGTTCCTCAGAAGTAACAGTTAAGGAGTATCTGTTATCATTTACGCCAAGTTATCTTAGAGCTCAATTCTTTCGAAACTTTTTCTTTTTCGAAAAACCAGCAATCTCTCATCTGCTTTACATTTGTACTACAAATAGCGAAGCGAATCGCAAAGTAGCAGTTAAGAAATAACTGTTAAGAAGTAGCAGTTAGGAAGTAAGAGTTAGAAACTGAAAGGTAAGCAGTAACTGTCATTATTCACGCTAAATTCTTTCAAAACTTTTTCTTTTTTGAAAAACTAACAATCTCTCATCTGCATTACATTTGTATTACAAATAGCAAAGCAGCAAACTCTCATCTGCTTTACATTTGTATTACAAATAGCAAAGCAGATGAGAGATTGCTAGTTTTTCGAAAAAGAAAAAGTTTTAAAAGAATTGAGCGTGAATCATAACAGTTAACCTCTTAACTCAGTGGTTCTTAAACTTGTTGGAGGTACCGAACCCAATAAGTTTCATACAGGCACTCATCGAACCCTTCCTTAAAATTCAAAAAATATTTATTAACGACTTGAGCCCAAAGTAAACTGTGCATCTGTTGCACATAAAATCATATTATTCAAAGAAACAAGATCAACAAAACATCAACTACACACAAAAACACAACTCAATAAATATTTACAACAAATCAATGTGTCTTATGCTGTTGCATTTTGGAAACAATTCTAAAAATGCGCAACTTTATTTTGGCAAGGTTCATGGCAACAAAGTCTGTTCTCTTTTTTAGTTTTTATGTCTACCATCTTTGAAAAGGAGTGCTTGCAAAGATACGCTGTAACAAATTGTATGAGTATCTCAAGGGCTTTCTTAGCAAGAAGAGGGTGACACCAAAACGTTGAGAGCGTTGTTGTTCTGAAGAGTTGCTGTTAAAACTGGCGCTGCTGAAGTTCAATGATTTCATTGAGGTATTCATCATTGACATCTTCTTTATCAGCACTAAACGTGAGTGACTGTCTTACCCATGCTGGATATGACTCTCTGGTCGGAAGTATCCATCGAGAGACTTTGCAAGCTTATCTAAGTGCTTAGAAATTGCTAGCTTCAGTTCTCTCGGCACGGAAATCTTCCCATTTCCAGACACATCTTTGATCTTACTTGTGCAGTCGTCAAACAGAGGAAAGTTAGTCAAGTTATCATTCCCCATTCGTCGTTTCCGTTAAGTCATTTTTTTTTAAAAGTCTTCAGATGTTCTTCCACTTCGATAATGTTGACTCCATCACCCTGCATCTGTTGATTGAGATTATTGACAGCATCAAAGATATCGACCATGCATGCCAAAACGAGAATAAACTCAGAATTTTTAAAACAATCTACATGACAATGTTGGTGCTCTCACAATAACATGGCTAATTCCACACGCAAGGTAAAAACACGGTTCAGCATCTTTCCCCGGGATAATTACCAAACATTAGAATAGTACAGAAGTACCTCGAATACAGAGCTTATTTCATTACACAGCTCCTTGAATATGCGCTGTTTCATAGCATTATTTTGAACATAGTTCACATATTCCACCACAATTTTTAATACTTCTTCCAGTTTTGGAGTGAAGGTTTTTGTTGCCAATGCATGCCTGTGCAAAAGACAATGCGTTACAGTTCTGTGTGGTGCATTGGTTTTCAGTAGCGTACCAAAACCAGAATTTTGTTCTAACATGACTCGAGTTCCGTCCAAACAAATTGCATAAACAATATGCCACAAAAGATCATTGTCTCTGAAGAAATTATCTAAAAATTTCTTAACCTCGGCAGCCTTAGTTGTTATAAGGGGCTGACAAAATAAAAAAATTCTTTTTTTACGTCTTCTTTATTCCCATAGCGCATGAATACAGCAAGCTGGCTCAGATTGGAAACGTTCGTGGTCTCGTCGAATTGGAGACTGAATTTTGCCGTGTCCGAAATCAAGTTTAAAACTATTTGAGCCAAGATGTCATCGTTCATCTTATCAATTTCAATGTAAACACTGTTACTAGGGATATTATTTAGTTTAAAATTCATTCGTTCTTCTGGAAAAATCAGCAAGTTAAACTTTAACAAATAACAAAGGCTTAATATAATACGTTTTTCTTTGATAATGTATTATGCCTTCCGTTATTTGTTAAAGTTTAACTTGCTGATTTTTACCAGAAGAACAAATGAATTTTAAACTTATCAATTTTGTTGCTAATGGTGCCATTAGAAAGAAGAATTTGGGATGACTTATTTTCGGCTGCTTTTCCAAATATGATATTCGCTTTCTTTAACACAGCTGGTTTTACAAGTTTTTCACCAATGGTGTGTAGTTTTCCCTGTTTTGCAATCAAGTACGCAACTTTGTACGATGCTGTGAGGATTGGTGTGTCAATGAGTACAAAGCCGAAAACCGGCAGAATAGCATTTTTATCAAATCTGGCTCTCTTCATTTCAAATTCAACAAGCGTGGTGTTCCAGTATTTTCTATTGCCATGCACCTTTTGAAATTGTTCTTTTAGTTTTGCCGGTGCTAAGCAACAATTGCTCAACCTGGCGTAGCAAATCATGTACTGGGGACGCTGACTCCCATCACTTTCTATGATAGACGTAAATCCATATTGTACATATTTTTCTGACCACTTCTTTTTTTATCGACATAGTTAGTATGAAAAGATCAAAATACTATAAAAAGGTAAATATTATAGGAAAAAAATTTCATATTTAGTGCCTAATTGTGCTTGTTTAACTTCAAACAGAATTACAGAAGATTAAAACCCTGCATTATAACACAACAACTAAAAAATTATGACAAAATAATGTCAAAAACTAATTGATCAATATATAAATCGATAAAGCTTGCGCTCTAGACTTGATAGACTTGATCCGGTGAGGTCGGCAAAATACAGCATCATCTTCAAGAGAAAGAAGGAGAGATTGTGCTACGTCACAATAAGCAAGAACTGCGGCTCAAGTAAAGAGGACATTGTGGTTGCCACAACATACACATAACGTGTGTATACTTATCCTGATCTCCGCCGAACCCCTGATACTGACTCATCGAACCCCCGGGGTTCGATCGAACCCAGTTTAAGAACCACTGTCTTAACTGTTACTTCTTAACTGCTACTTCTTAACTGTTACTTTGCGATTTGCTTCGCTAAGTGTAATACAAATGTAAAGCAGTCGAGAAATTGCTAGTTTTTCGAAAAATAAAAAGTTTCAAAAGAATTGAGCTCTAAGATAGCATGGCCTGAATAATAACAGTTAACCTCTTAACTGTTACTTTGCGATTCGCTTAACTGTTAATATTCGTTAAGAAAATTAACTGTTACTTTTTAACGAACTGTTATTTTTCGCACACCTCTACAGGCCACTCAAAACCTTCACGCGGGTCACAGGTTGGACAACAACAACAACAAGGACAACAAAGGATGACGTTTTTCGTCGAGAACTTTTAAAAATTTACAATTTCTATTTTACTTACTTTACTTTCGGCAACGACGCACGAGGAGATTTTCTTGAGTTAACAGTTGATCTTGGATCTCTCACCAGATGCACTACTTTGATATTTGTTTCTCTTTCTCTTAAAAGAGAAAGAATCCATTCAAAATTGCAAAGATAAGTCACTTTTAATGCTATTAGCAAACTTTTTTTGCAATGATTTTGCAGTAAAACTTGATTGATTGGTTTTGGACAAATTTGCCACATCCCCTGGTCCACATTGCATATTCCAGCATCTCTTGAGAGAAATTTAGATGCTTTTAGACCTCCTTCCGCAAAACACAATTGATTTTCTAAACATCTGTTTGTAGTAAGGAAGAATGTATTGCTAATTTTATTTAGGAAAAACATAGTTTTTAAAAAAATACTAATTTTTAGTTTACAACTTGAATTAGCCTAATATTACAAAAAGTTTGATAAATTGTGTTGCAAAAAAAATCTTGTGAATAAAATAAGTTTCTAAGAATACTTTAAAAGGTTTTTCAACAACCCTGCCGATAACCTCAAGGTAGTAGATGAGAACAAGCGCAAAACTTTCTTTGATCATAACGTTTGACTAGGTTTAGGCTATGCCCAGGTTTATCACTTCGTGCTTGTTTCTAAGATTTATGCTTACTTTTATGAATGCTTTCTTTGAGAATTTCAATGTGCTTATTTCAAAGAAACGTGCTTATTTTCAATTAAGTGCTTATAGTTTATGAATGATTGTAATTAAGGGAAACTGTTAGACAATGCATCTGAACTAGATATCCGTGTTGGTCAGCGGACAAACTTTACCTGGAACACGGGGTACTTGAATAACCCATCTAAATTTCATGATTTCATCCCAAGAGTCATTCTAGGCCCCTTGGATTGGGATTGCACGATACCGCCTGGGTAAGACTCAACAGCTTGCAAACTGGCGTTGAGCGTTTTCGTTCATCCTTGTATAAATGTGGTCGTGCTTCCCCATGTAATTGCGAGTGTGGCGCACATGAGCAAGCAGCAGACCACATCATTTTTGCACGCCCCACACACCGGGAACCAAAAAGGACGTTACCAGATGCTGGTTCAAGCACATCACTGCCATCATCTGAGTGGAATAAAATGACGGGATGATCCCAAACGACAACGACGACGACAACAAGAAATAATGTTAATAAAGTTTTAGTTTTCTACAGCATTTCCAGAAATCGTGGTTATTTTACTGGCAACGTCAAATGAAAACCGAAAAAAGTCTCTGCATTAAAGGTGATTTTTTGGTCGACATCAAGTGAAGACCTATTTTGGTCTTTAGATGACGTTGCAGCAGTAAAGACTGTTTCAAAACAACTACAGCTTGCACGTTTTAGTGCTTCCTAACTTCTGGTAATTAGCCTTGACTATTTGCCTATATAGGCTACCAGTGTTTTGTGACATCGCGGATCCAAACCTTGAAATAAAATAGCTGCGGCCAATAAGGATTCATCGTGGAATCAAAGCGAAGACCAAAAAAAGTCTTCGTTCGTTGGCGAAGCGAATTCCCGGCGTGAAGACTTTTTTGGTCTCCATTTTTTTTTAATCTATGTATTTAACGTTTTGTATAATTACAAAAATTATAAAATGACTGCAGCAATTTTTGATTTATCTTAAAATTGTTTAATCGTTCCAGCCAGTATGCTTGAAAAGAAAAAAATGTTTTTTGAGAGATGGCTAGAACAGAAACATTTATATGACTTACTTGGCGAATTCATTGGTACGTTTACTTCGCCGGTAATAAGGAAGAATATTTTCAAAATCACACTTTGCAATGAAGCGAAGAACAGCTGAAATGTCATCTTTGGTGAAGTTTTCATTACACTCCTTAATTCCAGAGATCAGTCCAAACGGGTATAAAGGCTCGTATAGATAGGTGACGTTAGTCCGCTCATTAAAAATTGATCCTAGGATACTGGATCCGGATCGAATCATTGTTAGGAGTATCACGGTATCCGGTTGTTCGCGTTTCACGAGAATTTCTTTCCTTTTTGTTTTGTAGATACGAGTAAAGTGAAAAGTATTTATCAATGTGAACAATAAAACAACTAATCCAGTTATAAAATGACGCTTTCTTATGTAACCTATCTTTAATTTTTTTACTCGCATACACCATTGGACTCTTTTCAAAATCAACTGTAATAATTTAAACATCTGTAAACCAAAATTATTGCTCAGTATAAGGTATTTCATCCTATGTCAATAGTGGTTTATTTCAAACCATCGTTATCTTTAAGTTGTAACAAATCTAAGTATTATAACTTGCAATTTACTAAAGATTTTATTGTAGTGTATTATACTAGCTCATACGAGTATGCTATGCACTAACTATATTACGTTATATATTGTACACTAGACTGTACCAAATAAACTTAGACAGTTATCAAGACGAATCATTGTAACTTTCCTTTTGACTAGAAAGCAAAAGATTATTAAATTTTAGCTAATCTGATTTTTTTAATCGAAGAACTTGTGCAAACTTATACAATAGGCACAAACTTAGCGAAATACAAATTTTTCTGCATTGTAACAGATTAAATTCTTTGATCTGCCAGTTGTCTTACAGCGTGTTGTCGTTATGCTGCAACTTTTTATGCCCAGAGGCAAAAAACTCAGTTTTAAATCAAAACAATAAAATAATTTATTTTTTTTTGTAGCAATTTGCGTTACCGAATAGATACCAGAGATGAGCATGGACTGGAGCCAGAGTATGGTATATTTTGTCGGAGTCGGACTGGAGCTGGAGTCGGTTTTTGCTAATTTGTAATGGAGTCGGACTGGAGTCGGAGTCTATTTTTTAAAAATCAATTAATTTCAAATATTAGAAGAAATATTTTCATATCATAAAATGTTTTTTTGATCTTCAAAATGTTTTATTTCTGGCATTTATTTTGAGTTTATTGCTCATACCCGACACTTGTGGCTAGTTCCTTATTTATTATTTAAAATTGGCATGCAAAATAATCGCTATTGTTCAAGCAAATCCTGGCCTAACCTAACCTTAATCGTAGCGCTTGTTTTTACATGAGCTTCTTTAAATGAGTCGTATCACCCTGTCTCATACACTGGTGGCTGGTATTACCGGTATATTAGTTTTTATTGTATATATATATTTGTAGTCTGCATAAAGATTATCTTTTTACCAAAATGATGGTATAAATGCAAAGATTTTTTTCCCATGGTCATAACCTATCTATATAATTTTTTTTAATGTTAATTTTAAGCTAGTGCAAATTTACTTGTATACTTGCATGATATTTGCCAATGTTAAGTTTAAGCTGCTAAGTTTAATCTAAGATAAAATATTATTACATTTAGTTAAAATAGATTTGATATATCTAGGTTATTTATTTTGAGCAGCTTTGATTACTTTTAACAGAAACATGAATTTTTCTTCTAATGAAGTTTGCAAACTTCTTGAAGATAACAAATTGCTGGAAATACCTAACACTTCTGGAAAGAGCATAGTTTGGCAAAAATTTTTATATTTAAATCATATTGAAAGTAAAAATTGTCTTGGATACGTAATTTGTAAAACTTGTAAGCAAGCATTAAAACATAATAAGTCGACTAGTGGAACAACACATTTAAATGATCACTTAAAATAATGCAAATATAATGCAAAAATATTTCATAAGTAACAGCATATTATAGTAAGTCTGACATGAGCTTGTCAAAAGTTATAAAAGACACAATGTTAAATAGTTCAGTTGCATTTGTTGTATCAGATGTAAGATTATTAAGTGCAGTGGAAGGTGATGGATTAATACAGTTTGCAAATGCAATGGTAAAAGTTGGAGCTACACATGGCATTGTTGATGCAAAAGCAATACTTTCTTCCAGATTCACTATAAAATGAAGCATAGAAAAAAGTGCATCATCTTCAAGTGAACAGCTGATAGAGGAAGTAAATAAGGCTATTAAAAAATATAGTTTAGATGGTATTACCACAGATTTATGAGCAGATCTAAGATCACGTAACTTTTATTCTATCACCATACATTTTATAAGCAGCAATCTTCTTCAATTAAGAGTGATATGTGTGAAAGAATTTAATGAGGCAAAAACAGCAGAAAACCTTGAAAAAATATTTTTAAAAGTTTATCAGACTTTGAAATGCATTTTGAAGCATTAGTGGATCATTGCTTTTTGTTTGATCATTGTTTGGCGGATTAATTAGTAAGTTACAACCAACTTACTTATTGTTACAAGATTTTGTTTTTTGTTCGTATATATGAAATTTTATTAACATGGAGTCGGATTGGAGTTGGAGTTTAAATCAATGGAGCCGGACTGGATTTGGACCCCAAAAAAAGTGACTCCGCTGATTCTGATAGATACGTCTTGATAACGACCGCGATCTATATGTACTCCGTTTTACTCCTATTCGAGTCGCGTGACTGGATCCTTGAGAAACCAATTCTCATCCTTAGAAGTATTTACAAGCTGAAAGATTAGTGTTTTGAACAAGTGATTGCATTTGACTTCTCATTTTTACTATCGAATGTGATCAAACTGCGAAAATAATTGAAGTTTTTTTTGCTTCCTTATTAAATGGACCCTCTGACTATCATTAATTAGGTATTAAAATGTCACAAATGATTTGTCTACATCTTTCTACCAGAGCGTTACGACGACCAAGACGCAAGCACAATATGCTCTTAATTTAAAGTATTGCGGGGTTTACTGTTTTTTGATTTTTATGAACAGTTATTAGTCTATATGATTGTTAAAGGCAAGAAAAAATACAAATTAAGAAGAATTACAAAGAACATACGTACAGTTATACTTGCTTTAGAACTTGTCCTGTAAAGACAATTTTTGACAAAAAACTTATTTTAGAAAAAAATTTTTCAACTTTTATTTAATTAAAGGTTTTGTCGCTCTGGTGGATACATCCATCTTGCAGACGCTTGGAAAGATGTTTGATTGCTGGTTGATTGGCTGCGATTTTTTTCTCGGCAAATTTTAATAGTAAAATTAAACACTTTAGAAAGAAAATATAACTTGAACAAATTTTTCGCTCTTTTAAACACAAATTGTTTTCAAAGAAAATGTTTACTTTTTGAGATGATGATATTAAATACATATTTAAAAATAAATTGCAGTTGTACCTGGTTATACCGATTTATAATTCAACGTATGTAGATTTAGACTAAAAATAAACTATGAGGAACAAAATGATTCACCATAGCCTATACCTAACTCATAGTTTAAGTTAGTGGTTGTTGTGATGTTTTTATCTGTTCAGATAAACGAATTACCTTCAGATATATCTTAATTACGTTTTGTTTCTCGTAGAGTTAATTACGAAAAGTAGCCTCTGAATTGACCTAAGTACAAAACTTTTGGTTATTTCTTAATTTGCATTAAGCCAAGCTTTTTTATGGAAACAGTTTCAACTTCTTATGCAAAAGCGTCGTCTTTTAGACCTCGTACGTTTTAATAGCAACACTCTGATAAAGGACATTGTCTCTCACTTCAAAATCTTTGCTTTCCGACCCACAAGGTAATGTTTTCTTTTGATTCTGCATTTTCGCATAATTGCATGGGATTAGCATCGGCATTGAAAACCGTCGACCTTTTGTGAAGCTACCTCCACCGCTGCTTCGAGAGCTTGATTCCAAAATGGATCTGCATCCGTGAGCAGGCTTGGAGGATTCAACAAAAGTGTGTCCTGTACTCAATGACATGCTGTTTTTTCTACTGTTTCTTTCATCTAATTCCCTTTTTCTGTTGCCAAATATAATAAAAATAGTCCTAAAATTCAAAACATTTTAATTAAAATTTTTCAAATGTTTCCACTTTGAAAACTTAGGTTTTATCAATGTTCCACAAAAAGATTTTTTGTGGTGATCGGCTTCTTATCGCTAGTGAAACGTGTGTTTATGTTGTGAATATCCAAAAGCGTGTACCTTATAATAATTACCAACCACTTAGCGTACTTTTTAAAAGCATATTGATTGATTATAAAACATTACAATCTGTATTCAACACAAAAACCTGTTTTTACTATTTGCACTTATGTATATTGTAACCAGACATCGATAAAAATTTATTGTTGAGAAAAAAAGTATTTATGCAACGGCTTTATGCAACGGTTGTTGTGGCGTGGGCTTACAGTAGTGCATCGCTGTGGGGCAACTTTTGGGCCTGTGAACAAATGACATAAGTGATTAGATAAAATATATAAACGCTTTGTCCGATAATTCATGAATCGCATTTGTTTTTATGTGTGGAGTGCCAGTGAACGCCGGTGAGACTTCATATTCTTAGACTGTATCATATTTATGGAAGTGTTTCCTTTAGGGTGATTTGGCTGGTGTCAATGATATGGCTCTTAAAAATCCAAGACCGTTCTCAATATTTTTCTGTAAACTAGAAATCTGTAAACTAGAAATAGTGTATAATTAAATATTCAATAAGATCTAAGTTTAATGATTTCAGTGAGGTACTTACTGCGGGAAAGCATTTCTATTTCAGATAAAAATGAATTTAGGAAGTACAAGCACATGTCTTTCTTAGAAGCAATCACCAACATTGGTTCTCTTATTAATTTTCAATCAGGTCACAATCTTCAACACAGTTTCAATCTCTATCAAGAAAGAGTGTATGCTACGCAAGAGAATTGGAATCAATTGATATAACAAATCTAAATCGTTAAATGAACAATCAACCTTATTTTTAACTGATTATACAAATCAATTTACACAGTTGGCATGTTCTATTCTTTTCTAAACTTTATACTTCTTTATTCTCTTTTCGAAATGTATATATATAATAAGGGGCAGTGCTGACAATTCACTTTTGACAGTGCTCAATGATTTGAAGATCAGAGCAAAATTATCAAATTAAGTATAAACACTGCAGATAAAATTTATTTATTAAAATTCGCAACAGTCTGTTTCACCGTAAAAACGGCTCATCAGGCGATTATCTGAAATTAAAAGCAAAAACAAAAATAAATACAATAACCAAAATAAATAACCCGGAATAAATACTAATAGAATAAAAATAAAAATAGAATAAAAACAGGAAATTATACAAATTTCGTACAACTTAAAAAACTATAAACAGCTATACCGTATACAAATAAAGTAATAATAAGCGCAACTGTGCAAACATAAGAGAATTTTTAGTCATTGACAAGTGACGCGGTATAAATTTTACTAATCAAAAATGAAAAAAGTTGCAAATGATAAAAAACCGAGTTCGATGCCTGGTGAAGATTACGTGAAATTTTTTAATTTAAATTTGTTTTTATAGCGACACTTCCCGGTGAGTTCCGTTCTTTTGTTAAGTGTGCTAGGTAGATCTGCCAGGAGAATGGCTAGCTTTTCATCGAGGCAGAGATTGCACCTGGCGGCACCGGGTTGGTAGGTACTAGATCTGGCCGAAATGCTCCATTCAACATGAGGTTCTCTCCCATTGTCTATGGCTTCCCAGAAGGCTTTCGATAGCTCGGTGGTATATTTTTTTGCTTGTTTTTGAAAGTCTGGCGATGGTTGTAAAAACGGGATTTAAATTTCGTTTCGCAGCATCCATAGTACGATTTGGGAGGATCGTTGCTATCTGTTGATATGCTAGCTTTATAAACGATAGCTTTCTTGCTTGACTAAAAACCGCGTTAATTGTCAATGACTAAAAATCCTCTTACCTTTGCACATTTGCGCTTATTATTAGTTTATTTGTATACGGTATAGCTGTTTATAGTTTTTTAAGTTGTACAAAATTTGTATAATTTCCCGTTTTTATTCTATTTTTATTTTTATTTTTATTCTATTAGTATTTATTCCGGGTTATTTATTTTGGTTATTGTATTTATTTTTGTTTTTTGCTTTTAATTTCAGATAATCACCTGATGAGCCGTTTTTACGGTGAAACAGACTGTTGCGAATTTTAATAAATAAATTTTATCTGCAGTGTTTATACAGTACTTAATTTGATATAACACTGTATGCAAATCAGTTCTTTTAAAGTGCTCGATAACAAAGTTAGAGCTTGAATTAAAATTAACAATAGCGAAATCACGGAAATAAAAACAAAGCTAAAATCCAACAGACTGTTTCACCCATAAAAGGGATCATCAGGAGTATCTAAAAAGTAAATTATTTTACTTTTAAGTTTACTTTTTAGATACCCTTGATGATCCCTTTTATGGGTGAAACAGTCTGTTGGGTTTTAGCTTTGTTTTTATTTCCATGATTTCGCTATTGTTAATTTTAATTTGATATATATATATATACGTTTTGATATATATATATACTCGTATAAGTATATTTTGTTTTATTTTCATGTTTGTGTATTTGCAATGCATCCAGAAAAGGTTTCCGGACCTGGTGAGGTTTCTTTTCGGGAGGTTTTCTTTACCCACCATTCTCAGTTGAGCTAAATTCATAGTTAGCAATATAGGGCGGTTGTGCCTCCCAATGATTTACATAACCGTTCCTCCACTGCACATTTCTTGTTTTTTTTGTCTTTTTAAATACGTATTAATGTTTAGTTTGAATTAAAGGTAATGCGGCCGTGCTTCTCATTTTTTCTCTCGTGTCCGGAACTTTTGCCGCACGGAAATGTGGTAGATCATAGTAGTAGATCATATTTCTTAGGTACATCACATACTATACCGGCACCGAATAATCTATACTAGCCAGTCGAGTTTGTTCTTTTAGAGGCGCCAATTGCAGTTTGTACCAAGTTGATATAGTCAGCCATATTTCCATAAATGGAGTTTGTTCCGGTCGTGTACGGCGAAAATTCCGTGCGGCCAATTTTCCTACGGCGAAAATTCTTAGAACCATACTTTGTTTATACTCAGATACTGTAGTTATTTATTTAAAAAATTTTTTGAACATCTTTCACACTGTAACTCGCGGTAATTTTACTTTTAAAATTTATTGAAGTCCAATATCACATAGGTTAAATTTAAAACCGAAATTAGGTCGACAACCAAACTATTTCGTACGGTGATTGTATTATGGTAAGCAGATTCTGTTCATTTAATTTACAAATATTAAACATTTATCTGTCTGTATCAACATTTTTTGTAGAAATAAGTAGAATAATTACAATTCTTGTTTTAAATTATATAGTTGCACTTGATTTGTTTTTTAGTGATTATGCGTAAGGCAAAGTGGGGCGTGTTGTCACATTTGTAGGATTTTTAACATTGTGCTTTTACTGGTTGATATAGCAATGATTTTGCCATAGCGTTTTATTCTTGCCCATGTACCCTCCGCAACGGCAGCAAAATAATTTTTCAATTCCAAACAGCTTTTCACAAAAATAAAGTTTAAAAAAATATTTTTTTTGTGACAATTCGCCCCATGCCGGGACGAGTTGTCACAGAGCAAGGGGCGAGTTGTGACAGAGCAAGGGACGAGTTGTGACAGAGCAAGGGGCGTGTTGTCACAGAGCAAGGGGCGTGTTGTCACAGAGCAAGGTGCGAGTTGTGACAAAGCAAGGGGCGTGTTGTCACAGAGCAAGGGGCGTGTTGTCACAGAGCAAAGGACGAGTTGTGACAGAGCAAGGGACGAGTTGTCACAGAGCAAGGGGCGTGTTGTCACAGAGCAAACGCGAGTTGTGACAGAGCAAGGGGCGTGTTGTCATATAATATTTCCTGCCCTTTAAGAGACTTAATAAAAGAAAACTGCAATGTTTTAAACGAAATATTATTATTATTATTATTCTTTCGGCCTTTCCCTTTAGTCAGGGGTGGCCACAGCGTATCATCATTCTCCACATCTTTCTGTCTTCAACATCCGTCTTCTTCGCACCAACTTCCCCCATATCTTTTTTCAATACATCTAAAAATCTTCTCTTTGTTCTCCCTCTTCTGCTCTTTCCCGGTAACTCCATTTCCATCATTTTTCTTCCTACATACTCTTGGTCTCTCCTCATAACATGTCCATACCACCTCAACCTGCCCTTCCTCATCTTCATTCCTAACCGTTCTACCTTAACGGTACTTCTGATGTGCTCGCTTCTAATCTTGTCTTTTCTCGTCACTCCCATAGCAAACCTCAACATTTTCATCTCTGCAACTTCCATCTCTTCTACTTGTTTTTTTGTGACTGCCACTGTCTCAAGTCCATACACCATTACTGGTCTTACCACTGAACTGTACACTTTTCCTTTTACTCTATCTGATAACCTCCTGTCGCAGATTACTCCCGATACTCTTCTCCATCCGTTCCATCCTGCCTGTACTCTCTTCTTTACCTCCCTCTCACAACCACCACTTTCTTGCACCGTTGATCCCAAATACTTAAATTCCTTTACTCTTGGCACTTTTGCATCCTCCATCTTTACTGTTTCGTCATCATTTCCTCCATTTATGCAAAGATATTCGGTCTTTGACTTACTTACTTTTATCCCTCTTCTTTCCAATGAATACTTCCAGGATTCTAATCTCCGCTCTATTTCTTCCCTGGTCTCTTCGCAAATCATAATATCATCAGCAAACAGCATCGTTCATGGTGGTTCTTTCCTTACTTCATCCGTTAGCCTGTCCATTATTACTGCAAACAGGAATGGACTTAACGCTGATCCCTGGTGCAGTCCAACCTTAACCTTGAAACTTTCTGTAGTTGCTACTGCACACCTCACAACTGTTTCGCCTCCCTCATACATATCCTGTACTAGTTGTACATACTTTTCCACTATTCCGGATTTTCTCATACAGTACCACAGCTCTTCCCGTGAAACCCTGTCGTAAGCCTTCTCTAGGTCCATGAATACACAATGTAGCTCTCTTTGACCTTCCCTGTACTTTTCCATCAACATTCTTAAAGTAAACATGGCATCGGTGGTTCCCTTTCCTGGCATAAATCCATATTGCTGTTTGCTGATCTCCACTCTATCTCTTAACCTGGTTTCAATAATTCTTTCCCATACCTTCATTGTGTGGCTCATTAGCTTTATTCCTCTGTAGTTTCCACAGCACTGTGCGTCCCCTTTGTTTTTATAGATTGGGATAAGCACTCTCCTTCTCCATTATTCTGGCATCCGTTTACCCATTAATAGTCTGTTGAACAGTCTGGTCAAAAACTCTATCCCCATGCACTTCCAAGCTTCTACTGGCAACTCATCTGGCCCAACTGCTTTACCTTTTTTCATCCTTCTTAGTGCGTTCTTTACTTCTTCTCTACTGACACAATTTACCTCTTCATTAACCACTTCTGCTTCCTCTGTCCTAGGCTCTCTGTTATTTTCCTCTTTCATCAGTTTCTCAAAGTACTCCTTCCATCTCTTTAAAACTGCTTCCGAATTTACCATCACATTACCATTTTCATCCTTTATAATCCTCACGTGCTGTACATCTTTCCCTGCTCTGTCTCTCTGCCTAGCCAATCTGTACAACTCCTTTTTACCTTCTTTTGTTTCCAATCTAGCATATAAATTGTCATACGCACGTCCCTTTGCCATAGCAACTGCCTTCTTTACCTTACTCTTCTTTTTTTTTTATATCTTTTTAGTATTTTCATTTCTTGTTTTGTCCCATGCTTTCTTTGCCTCTTTCTTTTCTTTTATGCTCTCCTGAACTTTCTCATTCCACCACCATGTCTCCTTGTCTCCTTTTCGTTTCCCAAATGTCACTCCCAGTACAGTTTCAGGTGTTTTTCTTAGCATTTCTGCTGTTTTGTCCCACTCATTAGGTAATCTAACCTTGCCTCCCAGAATCCTGGTCACCTCTTGTGTAAACGCTTCTTGATAGCTTGTCTCCTTCAGTTTCCATCATCGTATTTTTGGCTTTACTTTCTCTGTTTTTTCTTTTTCGCCATAAGAACCATTTTGCATACCACCATACGGTGCTGCTTTGCAACACACTCGTTCAATATTACCTTACAATCACACATTTCCTTCAAGTTCCTCCTTCTGCACATTACATAATCTACTTGGGTACTTTTTCCTCCACTCTTATACGTCACCCTGTGTTCATCTTTCTTCTTGAAATAAGTATTGACAATCGCCAAATCCATTCTTTTCCCAAAATCCACAACCATTGATCCTTCCTTATTTCTTGTTCCAGCACCGTACCTCCCCATTATTTCCTCATCCCCTAAGTTTCCTTCGCCCACATGTCCATTAAGATCTGCACCAAGAACTATCCTTTCCTCTTTTGATATACTTTCTATCAACCCATCCAGGTCTTCCCAAAAATCATTTTTCTCCTCCATGCTGTTGTTAACCTGTGGAGCATATGCGCTTATTATATTTAGGATGGACCCTCTTACCTCCAGCTTCATGGCCATTAGTCTGTCTGACACCCTCTTCGCCTCCAGGACACTTTCAGCCAGCTCCTCCCTCAGCACTATCCTTATCCCATTTTTTCTTCCATCAGCTCCGTTGTAGAATATTTTGCATACACCGCCAATGTGCCTTGCTTTACTACCTTTCCACTTTGTTTCCTGTAGACACAATATGTCTACATTCCTTTGCTCCATCATATCTGCCAGCTCTCTTCCCCTTCCAGTCATCGTTCCAATATTTAAAGTATCCACCCTTATGAGTGAGCGTCTTCCTTTCCACGCTTCTCGCTGCTTCTTCACTCGCTTTCCTCCTCTTTTTTTGCTCTTATTTTCACTATGTTTAGCAGTAGCACAATTTCCACAGGTGCCCTGCGTGCGACACCTGAGGCGGTCGTTGGTAACCCGGGCCTCGACCGATCCGGCATGGATTGATAATGATTACGCATTTATCTATTTTGGCAAAAAAGTTTTACGCCGGATGCCCTTCCAGCCGCAACCCTCCCCATTTATCCGGGCTTGGGACCGGCATCAAGAGACACAGAAATGTGCCTCCGATGGCTGGTTTAAAAAACGAAATATTATTGAAAACATTAAATGAACCAATAAAAACAAGCCACAAATCAAAAATTGTCTCTGTGAAACAAATTATGTGTATAACAAGCGTTTTTGAAAAAATGTTAACCTTTATTCAACGTTGTTATGTTGAAGACGTTCGCAATCGAATTTAAACTGTCCAGTACTTCTCAAAGTAGTGCCACATTTCGGTTGTGGTAGAAGAAAACCACATCTTCTATTCCATGTGTACCAGTGTCTTCAACATCAGGAAAATGAAACGTGTTTCCTTTTTTGCGAAATTTCATTCGAGTCATAAATGTTGTATGAATTTTTTTTTCTTTTTTATCCACCTCCATCACTTGGCCATTATAAAATTTTTCTGTCGCTTTGGTAGTAAATCGGACCAGGATATAATCATCTACCTTCACATCACTTGTTTGCAGTTGTTCGGAAAATGAAGACACCTCGGAGTCGTCCGATTGCTCGTCATTGACATCTGACTCATCGTCACACATGGCTGCCAAAGGAATATCATCATCGCTACTGTCACTATCATTGGTTGAAAGCTTTTTTGCAATAATTTGCGTTTTTGAATGGAATTGTAGCTTTCGTTTACGAGTGGTAACAGGAACACAGCACTTCCAAGATTTTATTTTTTTCTGCAGTAGCAAATCTCTTAGTGGTGTGTCAGTGTATATCGTAGACTTTGCTTTAAACCGTGGACGTGACTTCAAAGGTCTATTCTCCAAATGGCCCAATGGCCGTATACTTTCAGCGCTGACATCGAGACAAGATGGATCATCATCATCCAAATTTTGTTTCTTCCCATGCGGTGCTGTCGGAATGTCCTGTTGCACAAGTTGACTTGTTATATTAGTTTGGATATTGGAACTGGAGTTGCTTTGCATCGTAGCTGCATCTTGTGGTTGGATCATTTCTTCTGCGGAAAATGGTCTACAAGTTGCATAGTTTTGCAGATACTCGTCAGGGGTAACTGCGTTTCGGTCAAATGGAGAGATGCCAGTTTTTCGAAACCCAGCCACAATATTTGATGGAATGAAGGCTAATGGATATGCGTAGGATGCAATGGACGGAATAGCATGAATTGACATACTCGTAAATCTACCTGGGTTTTCTTGCATCCACAAATCCATTTTCTGGTTTTTGTATGTTTTAAGGGGTCCAAATACAGATAGACTACATCCAAGGGCTGTAGCCGATGTGAACAGTGTGGTGGAAAACTTAGCAATGTAATGTGGTGCTCTTTAGCAAAATCAATAACAGACAAATCAACGTGAGAAGAACAGTTATCTACAGAATAAGCAAAATCGGTTGAATTGCAGATGGTTTCGCATATTTCACGAAATGCTGCATCCACATTAAAAATGTATCAATATTTTGCCATCCTGTTTGGGACTTATGACCAGTGGCAACACTTCCAGAAGGAGCTGTCAGTAACCAGCTTTGCTGAGTTTTTACTCGGGGAAACACAAAAAATGGGGGAATTGTGTTGCCTAAAGCATTTGCAGCACAACACAGCGTCACTAACTTCCCGCGTTCCTGTGAAACAGCTGAACCCACGTGTTTCGATCCTTTTTTATCAACAACTTTTTGAGCAGTTTGAACAGTTGTTAATCCAGTCTTGTCGACATTCCATATTTCACTTGGTCCGTGATTACGTCGGTTTAGCACTTCTTGCAAATTATCCAAAAACATGTTTACATTGTGAAGATTAAAATTGGCCATCCTTTGTCTAGACGTTGCTCTAAGCATTCTTAAAGATAGGTCGGTGCGTCTCTTTATAAAACTCTTCAAGCAGTCTTCTCCAGCAAGCTCTTTAGTTCTCGAAGACTCGGGCACTCGAAAATTGTTTGCAACCGCAAGTCGATATGCCAGTTGTCGTAAATCGAAATAAGTAATGTCATAAAATGTTTTGGAAGCCTTTTTAGCATATTCTGTTAAATTTTCTTCCAAGTTTGCAGGGAGAATTTTTCCTGGCATGTCTGACAGCAAAATTTCGTTTCGCTTTTTTTACTTTAAGGTGTCGATGAAGAGTTCGATAATTAATACCGAATTTCTTCTCAGCTTCACATAAGCTATGGCCATCTGTCACAAACTTCATGGCAGCATGGACAGCTGTGCCACTGTAGGAAGCTCTGTTTGTTTTACGTAATTACGCACCATTTATAAGTTTCTGTGAATAAGCTATACCTGAAATTAAAAACATAAATTATTACTTGCAGGGTTGGGGCGAGTTGTCTCACCTGTGACAACTCGCCCCAACCCATCCATCTCAATAATATTGCAAATAGCGACTGTTAGAAGCATGCTATTAGTGCCTAGACTTTCAGGTGAACTCTTAATATACTAAGCTATAAAACTGACATTATACTTTTGTCCACGCTGCTTTTATCTAGACAAAACTCAATTTCCAAACGTTAGCAAAATATACATCACGTGCAAATTTTATGATGATTTTTCAGTTTGCACTGAAGCTGCGTGACTTTTTTTGCAAACAGAAACTTAAAATGAAGATGGCGGGAAAAGATTTTACTACAACAAAAATAGTCTCCACACAGTTAGTTAACGTAGGAAAAAACTTGCTGTAACAACACTCCCCATGTGACAACTCGCCCCACTTTGCTTTATTCTTACAAGTTTTGGTATCTCCAATATTATTGCAGTCAAGTTGCATGACATAATTAATTTCAGTTAAGTCTTGTTAATATGTTCTGATAGTTTTATCCATGTAATTACTTGAGAAAAATAAAGATAGCTTATTATAAATATTTACTCATTGCCTTTTGATAAAGTAGAGCTTCTTATAGCCTTTATCTTATAGAGTTACATGTTAAAATTAATCAAAAAAAATAATAATATTTTAATAATGTAACAATTGTTTTTGGTATCAAACTTTTCTGTTTTTGAATAACTTGATTTTTGCATTAAATACTATTTTAAGGGGTATCTGCAAATAATACAGGAGCCGCATGGAGCCACCGTATAAACTTCAAATACTACAGGAGCCGTATGCATACCCTTTAAATAAAGTGTAGAGATGCATGGAGCCGCATGGAGCCACCGTATACACTTCAAATACTATAGAAGCCGCATAGAGACCCTTTAAATGAAATTTAAAGATGCATGGAGCCGCATGAAGACCCTTTAAATGAAGTGTAGAGATGCATGGAGCCAATTGTATACTTCAAATACTACAGGAGCCGCATGAAAACCTTTTAAATATAGTCTAGAGATGTAGCCTATGAAGCTGCTGGGAGACCTTCAAAATATTGTTTAACAGTTTACACTGTGACTCCATGCGGCTCCATGCATCTTTAAACAATATTTTGAAGGTCTCCATCCCGCTTCATGCATCTCTAGACGACAGTATATTTAAAGGGTCTCCATACGTAGTATTTGAAGTCAAACCTGTGGCTCCATGCGACTCCATGCATCTCTAGACTACATTTAAATGGTCTCCATGCGGCTCCTGTAGTATTTGAAGTCTACACAATGGTTTCATGCGGCTCCATGCATCTCTATACTATATTTAAAGGGTTGCTGTGCGGCTCTTGTATTCGAAGTCTATATTGTGGCTCCATGCATTTTTTAATAATATTTTAAAGGTCTCCATTCGGCTCCATGCATCTCTAAACTATATTTAAAGGGTCTCTATGCGGCTCCTGTAGTATTTGAAGTCTATACGGTGGCTCCATGCATCTTTAAACAATATTTTAAAGGTCTCCATGTGGCTCCATGCATCTCTAAACTATATTTAAAGGGTCTTTATGCGGCTCCCGTAGTATTTGAAGTCTACATTGTGGCTCAATATGCGGCTCCATGCATCTCTTGACTATATTTAAAAAATCTCCATGCGGCTCCTACAGTATTTGTAGTCTACACTGTGGCTCCATGCGGCTCCATGCATCTTTAAACAATATTTTAAAGGTCTCCATGCGGCTCCATGCATCTCTAGACTTCATTTAAAGAATCTCCATGCGGCTCCTGTAGTATTTGAAGTTTACACGGTGGCTTCATGCAGCTCCAAGTGGCTCCCTGCATCTCTGGACTTCATTTAAAGGGTCTCCATGCGGCTTCTGTAGTATTTGAAATTTACAAGGTGGCTCCGTGCGGTTCCATGCAGCTCCTGTAGTATTTGAAGGTACCGCATTTTAAGTTGATATGCAAAGATGTAAGCAACTTTAACTAAGTGACTGAATCACTTAGTTAAAGACAGGGCAATCAAACTATTTAATAACTTTATTATGATGAACAAATTTTATTATAGAATCTACGTAGATCTTACTTTGTTTTACACGTTTTTGTACTTATAATATTATAGATGGTGTTTTAAATTATATATTATTATACATGCTTGTGATGATGGTAGTAGTGTTTGCTTTTTATTATAACTATTATTTATTACATACTTTCTAAACTTTCATTGCATGTGCATAGTTGTACTATATTAAAATGCCTCTATGAGCATCGGGGTTGTGCAATAGTGATTCAAGATATAAAGAAAAGAGTAAAAACCCAAAGCCAAGCATGATTGATGTGTCATTTATACCATTTGCTAAGCCAAAAACAAACCTTAAATGTTATAAAGCTTGGATTAAAGCCTGTGGTAGAAAAAAATTTACAATTGATAACATCACAGAAAACACCTATGTGTGTTTGAAACATTTTCATAATGGCCGACCAAGTGAGTTATATCCTGACCCAAATCCAGCACAATCAAGTCAGATGTTACAAGAAATGCGACCAAAAGGACTTCCTCCAAAATAGCAAACACAAATTTCATTGAAGAAACCTACACTTATGGCTGATGCTAAAGAAATGTCATCCACCAATGTAGTTTTTTAAACGAAATAACGGCGATGGCCCAAACGCCAACTACACCGTCGGTTGACTCTATTCGAATAAGTAATCACACAACCTGCGGCTGACCTCCTTGCACGGTTCGCAATGAATGAGTGTATGCACAAACGATAGCACGAGGTACGAACGAACGATGGTACGAGGTACAATAGTACGATGTACGATGGTACGGTTCTTCTGCAATCACAGAAGCACTTAATATTAATAAACAACCACTAACTGCTGATATTTTATACAATTATTATATATATCGACAATGAACATACCAGGCTTGTTGGGCCACAATACCGCTGGTCGATGTGTTTGGTAAATAATATTTGCTGAATCTTGTCACCGAATTAACAAAATACTTCAAGCATTAACAGTTAGCATTAACTTATTCAAATACACTTATTCAAATAGAATGTAAAAAATACAAACAATCAGAAATTTAAAACTATAAAACTGAAATTAAAACTTTAAAAATAAACATGACTAGCTAATTTTTTAGCTGCTTCTTGTTTAAATTCCATTATGCTTTGTGAACAAATTGCACGTTTTACGAAAAGCGAAACAATAGGCATTGTGACTGAATTACGAAGCACATGTGTGAAATTAGGTTGCCGCATATAAAAACTAAAAAGGCAAACGAAAATAAGAAAAATGTTAAACTTAAAATCTTACAACCAATGAATCATCATTGAAGAAACGCCAATTTATGGTTGATGACAAAGAAATTTCATCCACTTTATTACAAAACAGCCTTGTACTGTCAAATGAGCCAAGTTTACAATCAAATTTGATAAATCCATCTGAAGTTAAGGTGAATATGATGTTTTGATTGTTCCATAGAACTAATTTAAAAACTTACCTCAACTTAAATTAATATTTCTTAACATAATGGAACCAGAAATATTTTTGCATAGACATTATTTTATTTATTTATTATTTATTTTATCTCTATGTTTATTATACATAGCCTAGATAGCAAAAATAAAATAACTTATGATCTAAGAGATATTGGCGGGAAAAGACAACTTTAGATGATGTAAACAGCGAAAACAATTACGCAAGGCCACGAAAATAAAGCAGCTTTTGATTTAAAAACATTGACGGAAAAATTAATTTTAGTTAAAAAATCTAACCTCGACTGAACTCGAGTCTGGATTAATACTTGCTATGGATAGCGCTGCATGGATATCGGTCGAAGCCTATTATTGTGATCTACACAGACTATATTGAAATTGCAATTACTATTTTAGTAGTTTTAATAGTATAAAAATTAACTATACTGTAAAATTATATATTTAATAGGCTAGTCTGTTTGCTCTATAACTAAAACTAAAATTTATTTTTCTCAGAACAATTTTCTCTGTTATAAGTCTCTATTTTGCTAAAATTTTCCACAGACCACAATTATGTGATTTTTAGTTTGATTGAATTTGCCAACTGAACTGGGACTCGAACACTTTTAAGCACCACGCATGTCTTTTTTTGTGTTTAAACAGCATCCTGCGAAAACAAAGAAAGTTACTATCGTGCCCTTAATAAAAACAACTGCGCTTAAGTTCCTTAACTGCGCTTCTTTGATTTTGCGACTTTTAAGATTGATTCTTTGACTTTGCGACTTTCTGTTCCAGCAGGTGGATTTTCTAAAAACTTTTAGAAAGCAAAGTTGTGATCCTTGAGAATATTTTTAACAATTGGAAGCAGCTGCATTTTCAAAGCAAGAATTCGTGAGCACCCTTTTATAACTTTATAGTGTTTTTGCAAGCAGTTTATTTGACATGGTCTAAATCTGTCTGTTACATGCTGTAGCTTTCGTAACTTTTTTTTTGAATGAAAATGCACTATTGAAGTCAGCGATTAAAAATTTTTCTATATACATTTTGTATTTTGTATTTTCGCCTCGCAAAAAATAATTGACGCTAAACGCTTGACGCAAAAAACAAGCAAAAAGTTGTCGGCGACATCTATTCCGTCAACCGAAAATATCTTTACGGCGTTTACGTCAACGTTAACAAAAAATTGTTGCCAATATTTGACGTCGTCAAATTAACGCCGCCAACGCACAACACTGGTTATATACAGTATAACCTAAGGACAGTAAGCTATAAATAACATTTGATTTCAATCGGCTTATCATGGATTCTTTTTTGTTATTGAAAATTAATGGTTTGGTGACGCGGCGTCAACAAGCTTCTTGTTTATCATAAAGCTTTTGTCACAGCCAGTATAATGTAAATTATCGGTTTTGGAGAATAGATTTTTTGTTGTTTATTGATCAGTTTTAAAATTAACAAAAAAAAATAATAAAACTGCCATCAAAACAAGCTTATCGGTTTTCTTTTTAAAACAGCTCCTTTAATGTGTCTAAAAGCTGTAAAAATTTTTCTTTTAATTTTTAAATTGCCCTAATTTTCTTTAATTTTTGCAAATTTTTTCTGAGGCAATGTTCTTCCCAGCTTCAACCACATGAGATGCACCAAGACATTTGTAAGGTTGAACAGCAAAGAAAGATCAAAAGAAAGTTCAAACAATTGTATAATGCCTCCGAAGTTTTCCTGTGAGTCAAGAGGATAAATAGAAAAGGCTGTTGTTATTAAATTATCGTCCTTTAGTTAAATAAATGCTCTGAAACAAAATGATTTTTTTGTGGGTTTTTAAGCGCTGTTGAAAATATTTAATGGTAAGTAGATAAAAATATGTATTAGCCGTATAAAATATTAAGTTTCATTGAGAAGATGCTTTTTACTCATACCAAGTGTAATGGAAGGAAATGTCACCATTGCATTGTAACAATGAAAATTATTCAAACACAAATCCTGAAAAATTGTAGGCCTATTGATAATATGTTAAATTTTAAATGCATGCAAATAAATTTGCAAAATCAATCAACCTAACCAGCTATTGTCACACTAAAGCTGCTAACCAAATTGTATAGTCATAACAATTTTATTGTATAGTTATAACAATTTTATTGTATAGTCATAACAATTTTATTATATAGTCATAACAATTTTATTGTATAGTCATAATAATTTTATTGTATAGTCATAATAATTTTATTGTATAGTCATAACAATTTTATTGTATAGTTATAACAATTTTATTGTATAGTCATAACAATTTTATTGTATAGTCATAACAATTTTATTGTATAGTCATAACAATTTTATTGTATAGTCATAACAATTTGTACTAAAAGTGAACCAAAGCAGCTTGGTCATAATTGCTTCGTAAAAGAGAGAAATTTAAGTTGAATTTTTAATGGAATGACGCGAGTAGATTTTGAACAGCAACCGTGTCACATACGATTTTAGGACACTTACCCATCTCCAAATCCTTCCAGTTTCCAGAAGAGTGTAATAATGCTAAATCATCGGCATAAGCAAACTTTCTGAAAATCATGGAAGGCAGATCGTACGTATAGATGTTGAACAGGAGGGGAGTCAAGACCGATCTCTGAGGAACGTCGTTTTTCGCACGGCGTAACCTGCTTTGCTTGCTGTCACTAGTAGTAAGGGTGAAACTTGGGTTTTGGACAAGCTCCATGATCGTTCTGACCATGTGCTTATCCGGCAGTGTTTATAACATCCCACAATATATACAATATATCATATAACATCACAGTGTTTATAGCAGGAATACTCAACTGGCTGACCGCGATCCCAATTCGGACCTTAGAATGTAAATCCAATTTTCATACCAAAATTCACGAAGCGTTATTTATTAAAAAATTTAATCTTGATTTAAATCGTCAGCTTTTTGCAAATGGTTCTTCATTTCTACTAAATGTTTTTTAATAAATTGGTTTTGCTTTTAACTGTTAATCACAATGCGTAAATGTCTAATTTTAATCTTTTATTTGCTCCCGACTGATCGTCGCGGTAACAAAAAAGCTTTCATGTGTAAATAATTAACTTCGTTTTCTTCATCTCTTTGATTCTCACGTATCTCTCTCATTTTTATTTTAAGTTTTAACTTTTCTTGAAAAGGGCTTAACACTAGAATTACCGGTGCGGTCATTTTAACCGTTTTTGATTTTTAATCGCTCGTATCTCGGCTGAGATAAGTGTTAGAATATTAAAATTTTCTGACTTTTCCTAAGTCTTTGTCAACTTTTCGCATGTTAATTTTTATTGCATTACAATAAGCACAGCGGGGGTTGGGGAGCGATTTACTTTAAAATTACCGCCAACGGTCATTTTGACCGGAAAGCAACTTGTAATTTCTCTACAATTTAAATTGCCTTTACAATTAAAACCTTTTGTTGTGTTATTGTTTCAAACAATCGTGCAATAATTACAGCAGTATCTGGCAACATTTAGCTACTAACTAGCTAGTTCATAATGTTGAGTCATTCATTCATTGCAGAACGACGAGACCAGAACGAGTTAGTAGTATACAAGCTCTAGCTTGGCTGAACACAATTGCAAAAAATGATTCGGGGGATGAAAGTAAAGGTGAAAATGTTTGTAAAGGCTTAGATCAGGGGTAATTCTAGTGTTAAGGAAGCCGTTTAAAATTGGATGTTTTTATGAATTTACTTATACAATTATTCACTTTTTAGAACTTTACAGTAGCATAGTTCACCAAAAACTAAACCTAATTTTGCTCAAACTATGGCATCTTCCAAGAGAAGAAAAGTTGATTATGAAAATCGCTTGTTCAAGGAAGAATGGATAGATCGGTATGCGTTCATTCTTCCAACAGGTAGCTCAATCCACATTGCCTTGTATCCAGTCAAAAATTGCTTTGGTTAAAAGTAGTAATTTGAAACGGCATTATGAAAGTAAACATAGCGAATTGGAAAGGATTTATAAGCAAGGAACAAAGGAGTGAAAGCAAAAAATAAACCAGCTTAAATCTCAGCATGAAATGCCAACCATGATTCTTGCCAATATGACGACAGCTCAAGAAAAAGCAACAGAGTGCTCTCTAAGAATAGCTTGGATTTTAGGGAAGCACAAAAAACCTTTCAATGATGCAGAAATTGTTAAGGAATGCATGATACCGACCGCTGAGACATTGTTTGATGGTAAGAAAAGAGATAAAATACTCGATAAAATAAAACAGATTCCGCTCTCTGATTCCACAGCAATGACGAGAAACGAGCTATTGGCTGAAGATCTTGTTTTGCAACTTAATGAAAGACTGAAAACCACAAATTGTATTTCATTAGCTATTGACGAATCAACTGATATGACCGACAATTCTCAACTTATAGTGTTTGTGAGATACGATAATGAAAGTAGGAAAAAATTTATTGAAGACCTTTTGGTGTGAGGGCCCTTGAAGAAAGAACACAAAGAGAAGATATGTATAAAGCCTTAAAAAGCATTGTAAAATCGAATAATATTGAAATGAAATTAATCATTTCACTCACCATAGATGCAGCTCCCGCAATGCTTAGAAGAGGAAAGGGACTCGTTGGGCGAATTCTAAAAGATAATTCCGATTTGATAACTTACCACTATATGATCCAGCAAACAGTACTGTTTGCCAGTCTAGGAGATGAATATCGTGAAGTCATGGAAACTATTATCAAACTAGTGAACTTTCTTCGATCGACATCTGCATTACAGCATCGTTTTTTACAAAATTTTCTTTACGAAATCAATGCAAATTATACGGATTTACTTGTTCATAACAATGTAAGATATTGGCCAAGTAAAGGGAGAGTTTTGGAGCGATTTTGGTTAATTAGAAAGGAGATAATGGTTTTTCTCGAGGATCAGAGCAATGTAAAATCAAAAGCATTTTTGACGTTTCTAAAAGATGATAAACAAATGGAAATTGTTGGATTATTGACTGACATTATATTACACCTCAATGATTTGAATGTAAAGCTACAAGGAAAACAGCACATTTGTACCACTTTATTTAAAATAATTTTAACCCTATATGACCCATTGGCGTTGGTGAACGACATATATTAGAAATAAATCGGTTTAGTTATTATATCCAAAAAGATTCGTTTAATTTCTGGGTGAAAGTATAGAGTAAAGATCCTATTTAATGCTGTACGATCATAGATTAGGATAATATTTCGCTCAATCACCTGTCACGTGTTGTTTAATTTAGATCACAACAAGAAAGTGCCTAAGTCGGTTGCACCGACAAAATAAATTGGGTCATAAAGGGTTAAGTTATGACAATATAGTTTTGCGTCTTAAAGTAATTTAAAGTTTTATTACGAGTTACGATGTACAACGTAGATATGAGTTACGACGTAGAAATTGCTTGGGCAATTATGACTTAAATCTGCGATCTACTTACAATTGTTTGAATGCCAGACGGTGATGACGTAATGCGCTTTGTCTGTATCGTATGACCGAGTTAAATGTAGTTCTCGAATGTTCTCGCTTACCATGAAAAAAGCGTTTTAATTTTAATGCACGTGAGCGAAGCGTTTTTGAGATAACTCGAGCCGATTTGTCGTCACGTGACCTTTTGGGGTCCACACAGGGTCTTCATAAAGTCCTGATACAATTTCAAATTTTTTATGAAGTCAATTCTTAAAATATCTTAACCAGGTTTGTTTTATTTTAATCAGTGCTGCTTAAAGTTTTTATTTAAAATAAAATTTTGTGTTTTAGATATAATTTTTATGTGTTTTATGAATGTGTTAAATAAACCCTTATTAAATGGTTACTCCTCAAGAGAAGGCACAATGTGTATCCTGGTTCATTGAAACAAAATTGAGTAATTGGTCCATTTTTCTTCCACGAGACAAAAATTATTGCAGACGTTTACTTGGACCTTCTAACTGAATATGTGGCACCACAAAGAATTGATTCTCAACCAACTATCATACTCCAGCAAAATGGTGCACCACCGCATTGGGGACTGCGTGTTTGTCAGTTCCTTAAATGAAACATTTTCAGACCGATGGATTGGCAGAGATGGACCAATTTCATGGCCACCTCGTTCACCAGTCATCACTCCCCTGGACTTCTTTCTATGGGTTTATGTGAAGGATATCGTGTATCGAACAAAGGTGCGGGACATAACTGACTTGAAGCAAAGAATTTTTAATGTTATTGCCACCATTGACGAGGCTATGCTTCAACGAACATGGCAGGAAATCGAGTACCGTCTTGATGTGCTTCGCGTAATTAAAGGTACGCATTTAGAAATGTATTAAATGAGGTAAAAAAAATTTAAACAGCACTGATTAAAATAAAACAAACCTGGTTAAGATATTTTAAGAATTGACTTCATAAAAAAATTTTGAAATTGTATCAGGACTTTATGAACACCTTGTATATATATATATATATGTACGCTCGCTCGATTAAAAAAAGAATAGAAAAAGGGCGAAGACGAAGACGAGAACGATGAGAGAGAGTAGCGTAATCTGGTTAAGCGTTGGTTTGGGCGCAGAGCGTGGGCGAAGGACCCTTTGATCGTATTGCATTGATAAGTGTTGTAATTGTTTTTGCGCCAGCGTTTCGAGATTGGTTCTACGGAGGTAGAATTATTTGCATTGAACGAATTAAGTTGCAGCGCTGATTTTTGCTTTGCAGTGGCAGAGCGCAGAAGAGAATTTTCGTTGGTCGTGAGTCGTGATTTTTATAATACATTCGTTTTAGTTAGAGACAGTGGTCTCTGTTTGTTTGCGGAGAAAAGTCTTAAACGAATCAATCAGAACTTAGCCGAAGCCAACTGTATAAAAGCTTCAGGCTCATAGCAAACTACTTCTTGAGCCGGAATAAAATAAAATTAGGCACAGCTTTGTTTCAGCGCAGGTATTCGGGTTACCTTGCTCAACTGGTCTCTTAGGATTCCCAAACAAAGTCTGTGACAACATTATTTTTGACTTGATCACTACAATTCGCTCTTTTCAGAAAAAATTAAAAATTTTCAAATTTGATATTCAGAACAACTTTTTTCATTTTCCAAAACTTTTGGAGCAGTGTAGAGGGGAAAAAGATGACAAATATATCCAATTTATTCAAAAGTTGATTGAAAATTTTTCGGCAAGATTTGAAATATTGCTACTATTTATCGAAAACCCTTTTCTGGTAGTGGATACTACAGAATTCTCAGTTAAAACCAAAGATATATTTAAATGGGTTGATGCAGCAAAAATTCAACTGGAGCTAATTGAATTTCAGGAGAATGTAGTGGTGAAAAAACTATTCTGTGATTGTAAATCAGAGAATTTTTTGTCCAAGAAAGGGTTTACAACTAGGGGAAGTGTGGGACCCATGTAACACCAGATTTATTTGAAAACGGAAAACGGATTTTTTGAAATTTTTGCATTTGGAAACATACTTTTGTAAGACATGCTGATTCCAAAATTAAAATTCGTGGAACTGCTGGTTTAAAAGGCAGTAAAGCTGTTTTTTAATTTTTGGGGTAAAAAATGTCCTTTTTAGGTTAATCTTTGTTAGAATTTTATAGTTTCTTGAAGTCACTAAAACTATTAGTGTTGGTTTCTTTGAAAAGACTACTTATCTAGCTATCAGTTGATCAAAAGCTTTGGTTGTCAAAGTGTAGTGTGCATGAACTAAAAGCTATTTTCCTTCAATTATAACTATGTGGGACCTTTGGAACATGCATGGCGTTTCATAGGTCCCTTGTATTTTACAATAGGTCATGCCAACATTTAAATCTAGATTATCGAGTAAGGGTTTGTTTAGTAAAGAAGACCTAAATAAAGCTTTGAAAGGTGTTCTTTCTAATGAACTCAGTTTCAGAAAAGCTTCGAAAGTTTACGGAATACCTATTGGTACTTTGCACCATTATAAGAAAAAGATGCATCCAGGAAACTCGGAAGTTAAGAAAATGTCTATGACTACAACTCAATTAAGTAAATTTTTGTTGGGCTAAGTTTTATGCTTCTAACCTAGGCCTATACTGACAAAGAGGCTAACAGATTTTGTCAGTTAGGCTAATGGTTGATCTAAGCCTAATTAAGATTTAAGAATGAAATGTAACCTAATGAAAAACTAGGTTATTAAATAAGAAATTAAATAACCTAATTTAATATCTTATTTAAAAACCTAGTTAGTTTTTAATAACCTAACTAGGTTATTAAAATTCATGTCAAAAAAATTCCTAATTCATGAAATGGAAAAAAAATTGCTGGAGAAGATTGGCTAAAAGGCTTTCGTAAGCGAATGGGAGATTTAAGCTTGAGAAAACCTGAAAGTACAAGCCTTGCCAGAGCTATGGCATTCCATCCTTTCAATGTTCATGCTTTTTTTGACAACCTCAAAAACATTCTTAGCAACTCAAACATCCCTCCAACCAGAATTTGGAATCTTGATGAGACTGGAATTAACACAGTTCACAATTCCAGGCATATTTTATGTAGAACTGGTACCAAGCAAGTTGGCCAAATAAAATCAGGGGAACGTGGTTTAAACATTACAATGTGTTGCTGTGTCAGTGCTATTGGAATGGCCCTACCGCCAGCATTCACATTTCCCAGGGTTTGATTTGCAAGCCACATGATGCGCGGTGCTCCTGCTGGTAGTCTTGGTTTGGCAAATCCATCAGGATGGATGAAACAAAACATTTTCCCACAAGTCTTGAAACATTTTATTGACAATATGACAGTATCCAAAGATCAACCGGGAGTGCTGATCATGGATAATCATAACAGCCATATAACTTTAGAGGGTGTTGAGCTAGCTGAAAACCATGGCTTAGATCTGCTTACCCTGCCGCCTCATTGCAGCCACAAACTGCAACCTTTAGATATGGGTGTATTTGGAGCCTTCAAGAAATTCTACAGCTCATTTTGTGATGAATGGCATCTGTCACATCCTGGGGAAACACTGTCTTTATATTATGTTGCTGGATTGTCTAATAAAGCTTTTGTTAAATCCTGCACCTTGGAAAATATTACTTCTTCATTTAGGCGGACTGAAATATTTCCCTTCAATTCAGAAATTTTTACAGAGGATGAATTTTTACCATCCACAGTAACTGATCAGGTGCAAAACGTTTATTCAGCCGAGGCAAACATTGACGCAAATGTGCTTGACACCATTGAGGCTGTTGTTCAATCTACATCTACCCCAGCGTCATCAAACCCAGGCTGTAGCCTGGAAGCAGTTCCTGAGACCTCTTTAATTGAATCAATCCCCCCACTGCCGAAAGCAAGGCCACGAAAAATTTGGCGTCGCAAGAGAGTTTCTTCTGCCATCATCACACGCACACCTGTGAAAAAAAGACTTTTTCCTCAGCAATCAGGAGATAGTTCAACAGATGAAAAAGAGGTATTTGCTGATTCCGAAAGTGATGCCAGTCTGTCTAATGGTGATTCCAGCCTTGCTCCACAAACTGACAAGCTTGTCATACTCAAATGTGGTGATTTTGTTATTGCTAATGTGCACACTGCAGCTGGAAAATGTAAAAAGTTTATTGGAAAGCTGGTTAGTGGACCAGATGAAGATGAAGACTTTGAAATCAGTTTTCTGGAGAGGTCAAGAAAAATTAAAAATGGATTTGTCTTTCCAGAAATGAAGAACTAGCTTCCATTGGAAAAAAAGATATTGAAAAAATTTTGCCCCCACCTCATGCAGCTGCTCAAACTAAACGGTTATGTAGAGTGATGAAATTTAACGTTGATTTATCATATGTGTAATTTTTTGTGGGTGCATGTTTGCTTATGTATATTTTTGTGTTTATGTGAAGTTAATGTGAAAAAAAAACAACGTTTGATATCTTTGTAGGAAGTGTTCCATAGGTCCCAGACGGTGTTCCACAGGTCCCACAGGAGTGGGACCTATGGAACGAAATGCAAAAATTTAATAATTGCTTGTAACTTGGCAACCAATTACCACACAGCTAAACCATTTTATCACAAAGCAGAGCTACCTAATCACAACATGCAGACCAATTATCAAGCAATTGTTAGTTAAAATATAAAAGTTACGACTGTTTAAAAAAAATTGTTCCATAGGTCCCACACTTCCCCTAATTATCTCACTCTTTGCAAACTGGCTCTGCAAATTCTCGCTATGTTTGAATCCACTTACTGCTGCGAGTTTGAATTTTTAGACATGAACTATATAAAAAACAAGTTTCGGATCAAAATGACCAATAAAAACCTTCGCCATTGTCTTCGATTCGTTGTCATTACCTCACAACCAAGATTTAAGGCATTGGAAAAAAAATATACTTTCCCCCACTAGATTAGTAGCGAAAAATAAATAATCGTTAAAAATTTGTTTTTGTATAATTTGTAATTTGATCTAGATTGACGCGATCCGCATTTTTTCGTTAATACAAAGGTTTTTTCCCCATCTTGCTAACATCATTGATTGTGTTAAATTTTACAGGAGTGACCGGCCCTCAGAAAATTTTGAACTTTTGCGACTGAATCGTTGCAAAATATAGTTGCGTATTCCTGGTTTATAGCGTCTATAGCAGCAATGCTTATAACATTGAAATGTTAGATACACTTCCGTTTCGACAAGTTGGGTTTTGCTCTGTCATATTCAAAAAGCAATAACAAACTCGCTCACATCATAAGCTGCGAAAAAGCACCTGCCATCTGGGACAAGTTGTTGACTTCTCTAATCGTTCTGTTATTCTTAATTCCTTTTTTTTGTTTAAAAAATTTAAAGTAAGGGTGGGTATTCTACAGCCCACGACAAGTTTTGGTGCAGATTTTTTTCAATTCTACGAATTTTCAAGCAAATAATTTAAAAAAGTATCGAAATCGATGAAAAATTAAGTTATTTCAACTGTGTAACAAATGCGAAACGTACACATAAATGCGTACGTACATATAGGCAGTGGGCACAGGCATGCAATGAACAAAATCTTGAACACTTCAGAAATATATTATCCACCAATCTGATATTTGAAATTAGTAAAAAACACGCAAACAAAGCACAAAAGACAAAACATTTCTTAATCACTTTAAAATCTGCGCGATTGTTGTTTTGTCTTATGTAGTACCGTTTCTAAAAAAAAAATATTTCCATGCAAAATAAAAAATCACGTTAAAACAACTACAGACTAAAAAAAAGGTCGTCACTTTAAAAATTACTTTGAATATAAAGATTTATGGATATGACTCAAAGTTTTCTGGTAGACTTATTACAAAGAGGACGTTGAGCCGAAACCATACCGGATCTATAAACCCGTATTAACCGTTATTATTCTTTAAATCCGAAAAAGCAAAATGTTCTGAACAGTGATGGATATTCAAAGTTAGGGGCACGAGGCAGCGATTCCCAAAAATTGGTGTTTTCTAAAAAGAAAAAAGGGCTTTGATCTGGTATTTCCCCTTTTTTGTCCCAAAATCATGGTGATCTCTAAAGAAAAAAGGTCTTTACTTCGAATCAATCTCGAATTTCTCACTTTTCATCCCAACCTCATAATGATCTCTAAAAAAACATATACAGAAAAATGAAACTATATGCAATATTTTCAAGGGGGGGGGGCCGAGACAATCGCTTCACTCGCCTCACTTAATATTCGCCACTGGTGCTGAACCTGAACCGGAACTGAACCACTAAAAATAAAATTTGACGAATCTAAACCGGAATCTGAACACAAAGCAAAACATTTGTTAAAAGTGTCAGTCCAAATCACTCCCTTTTTTATAATTTATTAAAATACAGCAGTACATGCAAACTAATTCGACGCTTGTGCCAGCTATTTTTTGCAAGACTAGCAAAAGCTGGTTGCAAATTAGTCGGTTTAAGTCGAATTGCGGTTCCTTAGTGTAACTTTGGACACGCTTAATTTATATTTATCATTCGGCGCCTTTAATCTCATTTCGTTAAAGTGGTTTTTTTCCTTAAAGAGAAAAGAAATGAGACAACAGCTAAACCGTAACTTAGATCCAAGAAAAAAGATTTTTTCTACGAAAAACAAAGAAAAGAGTCATTGTGACGTCGAGCGCACATGGTTTGACAAAGCGCTGTGCTAAAAAAACATTGTTAAAAGTTTGCTGGTAATTGATGTACAGTACAGCATCTTGATTGAGGCAAGTACTTGGTATTTGCAATTCTTGAGATTTTGTGTAAACTTGGAGGGAGTATTGTTTTGAAAACCGCATGCCTTCGTAGCTGCCGTGTGCTTCCGTTTACAATAAAGCGCGAAAGAATAGAGTTGTCGAACGAGAAGTGCAGTAGCCGACCAAGGAAGTGAGTTCTAAGAAGCAATCTAGTTGCGGGGTAGCCGACCTCCAACGGAAAGAACGCGTCGTCAACACTTAGACCAGGGTGGTCCAAACCGCGGCCCGCTGAATAATTTTAGACAATTCAAGTCTTGTCGATAGCGGGCAGTGGTAACCTTCTATAACAACGCATGGCGATCTTACAGGAGAGTCTAGGGTTGCCATACCGTCCAGAAATTTTCAAACATCCGCGACCGATTCCAAGTGAAGACCTTTTTTTTAGAGAACACCATGTTTTGGGATAAAATTAGGAAAATCCGAGACCAATTTCAAGTGAAGAGTTTTTTTTTAGAAAACACCATGATTTTGAACAATTTCTAGCCAGCTCAGGCCCGCAAGCTCGAACATTTTTGAAAAGTGGCCCGCAAGAGTAAAAAACTTGGACTACCCTGCCTTAGACAATCAGAGTAAGAAAGCTGGAAGCAGTGTAAAGAAATACGCATTTTAAAACCTCAGTTCATCATTAAATGTGGATGTATTCCTATTTATAAATCAATTCTTAACATTATTGATAATTTGAAATTCGCTCCTGAAATGTAAAATATAGCCCCCAATGTCGCGCTCTTCCTACCTAGTACTTTTGTTTTGCTAACCCGAATAACAATAAGATACTAGAGGAGAAACCTACGTGAATTTCGCAGAAAATCACTAGCCTATTGAATGAAGCTTATACGAGTATTGAACTGGCGGGCCCCAGCGAACTTGATAGACAGGCGGGTTATATTACGTATATTAGAGAAACAAAGACGTAACGATTGAATGAAAATAAAAACATGCGCCAAAATTATATATAGGATGATAAGATTTACAAATAGATTAAATACTTCACAAATTGCCTAACCGAATTTAGAGCCGCAAGAGAATATTATGAATTTTATAAATTTTCCCGCCAAAGCTTAATGCCAACTTGCAGTCATGACAGATACAATTGACACACTAAATTATGCACAAAATACGTTCGTCATACATTAACATCTAGAATCTAAATCTGCATCTGAATCTGAATAATCTCATCTCACTGCTGCCCTATATATATGTGTTCCGTTCCTAAAAATCGCCCAAATTATGTAGATTCGCAATCTCATAAAAAATCTCTTTGATTTCGCTTTGGTCCGGCTCAAATAGCCGAAGAAATAACAGTTTTATAAGTAATTTAAATATATTTATTTACAAGAAAATATGGCAACACTGCATAATTTCGCTTTATTGAGAACATTCTGGATTTCCGCTTGACTTGTTTTTGCATGTGACGCAATAATGCTTATATGTGATTGGCTTCATTGAGATAATTTTAGAACATTCGAGTAACCTTACCAATGGTATAAATACGGTTCGCTGAAAAGCAATATTATTAATTCGATGTTTCGTTGTGGTAACTTAAAATTGGAAAATTGTTAACTGTGTGAAGTCATAGTTTTTGAACGCAAGTCTTTGGTGGTCTACGTGAATTTGAAGAATTAAGCTATTGAATATATTTGCTGTTATACTATTCGGGCTCCTAAGTAGATTGGAGCATATTTCTTAATAAAGAACATATTGTGGTAGTCTGAGCTGTGATTTAGCTAGACTATATTTTTGCTGTCGCTGGTTCGAAGGTCAGATCCAGCAAGAAGATTAAGAATTTTATCGTTTAGTATACACCGAGATTGTGTTATTGGCGAGGCCTTCTTTACAGGCGCCAAAAAAGGTAGACGATTAAATAACGTACTAAGTTACCAAATAAATTCTACAAAATTTCAAAAAACTTTTTAACATCGGAACAAAATTTAAAAAACTTTCCAAAATTTAGAAAACTAAAATTTGTGGAAGTAACAATATGTATAAATCTTTTTAGCGACCACGTGCGAAGGAACACTCTGTACTCATTCTTTCTCAACAATGGGAACAGAGTCACTTCACGAGCGTTAATCTATAATCAAAACAGCGGACCAGGCAACAGCGACAATGGAAGGACACTGGCAGTTAGTCACAGATACAAATTACACAACCGCGTCAAGGTTAATGCGATAAAACAACAACAATCGCTCGGTTCTAGACAGCTGGCGCTTTCTAAACCGGCTCCTGGCGATGCCCAATTAAGAAAACGGCGAATTTTTTATTTAAACAATTAATTTAGAAAGGCACAATGATTCTATTTGATAATAATTGAAACAGTAGCGTGACACCCAATCTCAAAAATTGTTACTGTTTCCCTGATGGTCAAAATTGCCCCTGTTGAAGGACCATGGTTTAAAGGACTCGAGCCATGGATACAACTCTGATTTTTTTGTACGACCAAGAACCACAACAAACACCGATTGGCGATTCCTGATCTAAACGGCTAAAAGTAGAAAGCTCTGTCGACAGTTGTTTAGTCGACGAAAACATTCTATTGGTCGAGATAAGAAATTTTTGTTGGGACCAATTATCACGTAAAAAGCGAAATTTGCGAATACTTCTTGTGATGCCGCAAGCAATCATTAAAGAGTCCATCGCTATATAGTGCAACCAAAAATAAATTATAATCTTTTCTATTCTGCAAGATCAGGAGTTACGAAGTAGAATTTAGAATAGAATCATAAATGTTTAAGTTGTACTAATGCCAAAGTATAGAAACGCCATTCTAATGTAAAAATACTTTGTCCACATCGAAAACTATTTCGTGACATGTTATTTTTTGATTTCACCTGAAGGAACAAAATGCAAATTATTGGTGTTGTTATAGTCATCTTTGTTGTCGTATATTTTGTAATTTAGTTTTGTCAGTACGTCGGAGCATATTTGTTGAATAAGAAGCGTTTTTTCAAAACTTAATTCCTTTCTCCAAGCAACTAAAACGTCTTTCGAATTTCTTGTGAGGGAAAACCGTTGGGTTCTGGATAAGCCTTTTGGATTTTTCTCCGAAATAGCTTTAGAAAGCCATTCTTTTACCTGGTTTGTCATACTGAGACCAACAAATTTGTATATTTCTTCAGTTACGCGAATAGGATTTACAACAAAATCCTCAAATCGGATTCGTAAATATTTTTTCCGAAGCGAGCTGGATTTCATCATCAAGTCTCCAACTGGAAGATTTTGTTGCAGACGGTTGCACACGAGCAAAGCTGCTTCTCTAAATAATCATTATTAAATTTGAATTAAACCATTAAAGCCCAAATTTTTTTCTTTTTCTTTTACTTTCTACTTTTACAAGACTTTTTCTTGTAAAAGCTCCCCATCATTCAGTAATTTTTCTTTTGCTGGTGTAAATAAAAAACACCACTAACATAGTACACATAGCTGTTGCATATACAGACCTTCTACTTTTGCAGTTAGGGGAATATAGGGTAACATGGGCCTGATCCCCAAATGGGGATCATGGGCGTTAATGGGTTAATACCAAAATTGTTTGTCAAGCTTATTACTGAATATAACTATACATGACATTGTTGTTTTGTCCACGGTCAAATCGTTTTAAAAAGTTGCCTTGTTTTTTAGCAAAGTGTCATATTTTTTGTCTTTGTTCAATGTTTGTCGACTGGCACGAAACAAATGTCGTCAAGAGATACTTTTTTGTCTCGATTAAGTGGACAAGAAAAACTTTTATCGGTTTTCTTTCTTGTTTGTTTCTTAAATTACAACCTAAATCTAAAGTAGTGGACCCAACCTTTTTGATCCGATTGCCATTTTGGTACATCAAAAACATACGCGGACCAAACAAATAAAACACCGCCGTCAAACGTTATCTTTTTTTGTCGTCACTTTGCTTTGCAATTGCTCTATTCAGAGTTTCTAAACTTTTTTATTCACGGAACACTTAGTCTTAGTTTTCCTAAATCCCCTATTTTCGTCCCAAAACGCAGTGATCTCTAAAAAGTTTTTTCGCTTTGGGACGCATGTAAGCTCTGCAAAACGTCATGTTCATAATTCAGCAGAATACTGTTTGAGAAACGCTGCCCTATGTAGTTTACGTCATTTCGGAAAATATCGCAGGCCACTCAAAACCTTCACGCGGGCCACGGGTTGGACAACCCTGGCGCATGGCCTACTTAGAACACGGCCTTATATGTCACATTTTGCGATCGATTTCTAAGAGGCCTAAAATGAAAATGCTGTACTGCAGCAAAATACACTCAATATCATTAGAGTTGGGGGATTTTGACACATTTACAGCTTTTTTGTGAAATTATGATCACAAATTGAAAATATTGAAAAGTCAATATGAATTATTTGTTAAAAATCTCGAAGGGTACATTTTAAAGCACATGCTAATACAAGCTATGCTATATATTTTAAGTTTTTGCAATATGTACAATGTAATGTGATAAATTGCTGCAAAAAATGAATCCACTTAACTCAATTGAACTTTCTAAACAGTTGCATATCAAGGTTTTAAGCTACGGTCAATGCAGAAATTGACAAATAATTCAATACTTCGACCGTTGTCGCTTCTTAAAAGTACTTACGACATCTTTTTTTAATCTTGCTATTTTTTGTTTATTATTGTAGAAAATGTTTGTCATGATCTTATTCGCCCACTTTTGGCCCCAAACAATGTGGTCGGCACACGTAAATAAAACATTGGTGCAGTAGGTATTTAAAACAGTTTCAGCACCTGTACGGATGTTATTACAACAGTACTGCTGCAGCAAAGCGTCTGTGAGGTCTAGAGTGGCAAAACCAAAAGCAACATAATCTTTGAGAACTGCAGATGGTATTTTGAGTCCTCCACGCGATAAAATTTCAAAGTACAAATTCTTTTCAACTTCACTGCCACATAGTGAGTTGATACATTGGCGACATTTAGTCTTTTCTGTTAGTTGTTTGGCAATGTAGCCAGACATTACTTGTACCACTTCCTCAGTTTCTGCGGTCAAGGTTGCTTCTTGAATTAAGACACTCATAGAATCAAGAGCTTCTTTAAATTTTTCAATTTTCTGGGTTGTGTTTGTGACTGCCAGCTCCTCTTCCCAAAAGTTAATGTTTTCTTTTAATAGAGTTTGGCATAACAAAATCTTTTCACTGGTTTCTACCTCTCTCAAACTCACGAGAAAATGTCCACCGTTAAGTTGTCTGTATTGGGAAAACCTGCGCTCAATGGGATCGCTTTGCAGGCGAGCAGTTAGAATGTACTTGTGGTCATCCATGAGTTGTTCGTCTAAAAGATCTGCTTGTGAACGAAGAATCCATATCAATGCTTGCATTGTTTGCTTAGAAAATCGAAAAGAAGCACTCCCATTTTTCAACCAATTTTCCAGCCATTCAGAAAAAGCTCGCAAAAAATCTACCTTTCCATCACCTAATGTAATGGCATTGGCAATATCATCGGTATAAAACTCCTGCTTGTTATTTACTATTTTCCACCACACGTTAATTGCCGACAAAAATCCAGTGACATCTTGTCCAGACGGAAAATAACTTTTGATTGCTGCTATTGTTGTGCCATGGAAAATTGCTAATGCTAAATTGACATTTTGCTTATTATGGCCCGGGTGTAAAACTTCATATGTAAGTTTTGGTGCTTTACGTAAATTGGCTTTTAGTTTTGCATCTTCTTCATGAACATCTTTAAAGTCTCTCCATGATGTGTATCCCGCTTGTGATGATGCCACAACTATATTTTTGATGGAGAAGCAAAATGCTGGAAAAACAAATTTTTGACTATTTAGCAAATTGTTTCTAATGTTTTTTGCCAGATGGACATTGTCGTAAAACAAATATGTTTTGCATGAACTTTGTGGATGCATCTTTGTATGCATATTCCTGTAATAAAATATAAAAGATGAAGCATTGGCCGCATGATTGCCACCCACAATGCCACGCACTTGAAAACCACTCTTACACAAATCGGTCGTCGTCATCGTTTGAAGGGCATCAACTCTAGGTCAGACACAAACAGGATTGGGGCCGAGGGTTTATCCTTGTACTACCCCAGACTGCTTCACTGCCTGAATCAGATGTTGGCAGTGGTGTTATTACGCCAGCATCGAGTTTCGTCATCCAAAACCGTCAGACCTCGTGCTCCATGTGGTGCCCGATGTATAGGGCACGCTGTTAGAACATGGTCTGCGGTTTGCTCAGAGGCGCCACACTCGCAATTCGGTGAAGGAGCGAGACCCCATTTGTGCATGGACGAATTGAATCGCCCAACACCAGTCCGCAGGCGGTTGAGCTTAACCCAAGCTGCTCGGGATACGCCCATCCCAACAGGCCTGGCACCGGTCCGGGGCACAAAAGCATGGAGCCTGGAAGCATTTTCAATCAAAATCGGTGACACATTCTGAGAGTTTTTCTGCAAGCCACCGTCCACTGATCTCCGTTTTAGGACAAGCTTTTACCACAACGGTTACAGACTGTTTTAACCCTTGGAGCATGAAAACAACAATACCTTTGTACATGTTGCCATCGGAATCTGCACCAACATACTTCCCAGCAGAATATTGTACTTTTTTTTCAAATACATTTCATCGGTGATAAGCACGACGTTGTTTGATAATATTTTTTTCTGCCTCATTAGTTCCGCAGCTTTAATGGCATCCAAATTTCCTGACTTTAATTTTGCTAAAAGCGATAATGAAGGAAAGCAAAACCTATCGAACAGCAGTTTGTATGCCTGTAAAGATGTATGCCGCAAAAGCAAAGCCAAACGTATTATTTTTGACGAATACAAAGGTTGTCCTTTAGGCTTGTAATGTTTTTGTTTTTGTAATTCAGACAATAAGGAATGGTCATCAGCAAAGCTTTTCCAATAAATTGGTAAATTTTCCAACATAGAAAATCTGGTTAATTTTAAATTTCTTCCTCGCGAAAACCAATCTGGGAGAGGAACTGGGTTATTACAATACTGGAGTTCAACATGCAAACTATTGTCAATTTTTATGGATTCGCAAATAGTGGAAAAGCCACTGCAATCATCAAATAGCAAAACATAAAGCAATATAAAGTCTTTTGTTTTATGCCAGGCATAACCAGAAGGGCAATGTTTCTCTGTTATATCTTTAATGTTGTGTATTTTATCTTTTTCCACAAAACTGTCCACCTGGTCTGGTTGGTAATTTATTTATTTATTTATTTTAATCAGACTCCCAGTCCATAACAGAAAAAAAACAAACACAGCAAAAACTACACAGAATGAGATACACATACAGAAAAACAACACTTTAAAAAAAAAAGATTACCAAGAATCTATTGTAAATAAACTAATGTGTTGTAGTATTTATAATATGCTGAATTAATAAAACATTCCGAGGTCATTAAAGAAAAAATTAATTTATTATTAGAATCGTAACAGCGATAAACGAAGGAGCAGGACATTTTTCTTCGAATTGCATCAAATGTTGTAATGTTATTCAACACCTGATGTTCACGGGCAGTTACATACCTAGGCTTAGGTAAATACGAGGTTTAGAAGACTTTTTGAAACCTGTAAGCGTAGGCAAGAAAGATGATTTTGAAAGTACACTTTCAGGATAAATGGTTGGTACTAGGTTTAATTTCCAATTTAACTTTTTTCTTTTCCCATTTAACACACTGAGTGCCGAAATGAAAAATAAAATGTGAAAAATAATGCAATGTAACCCACCGGTGGGTCACGCGGCACTCAACGTGTTAAAATAAATTTTTGATCAAAATGATTTGCACATATTACTGAATTGCTTGTAGGTGACCAATCCAAACGATTGACGAATTTAGTCCATTTTGCCAGTAAATCAACTTTTTAAAGGGGAAAGTGAAAAGATGAAACAGAATATGCATTACTTTTACTGTATATCTAGATTTACAGCCGTAAATCACATATTTGTTAACCATGATTGCTCTAATAATAAATAATAAAAACTTCATACATCTTTAAAAATTGTTGCGTCAACAAAGAAAAACACGTACTGCAAAGAAGAACTTTCGAAACAATTTTAGATCTAATCTATCGATGATAACCTGCGATCAGTCAAGAACAAACTATACACTAACGAACTTATTCAGATGTAATAATGGTAAGTAGTTTATCTGGAAACTTTTGATCGCATTTGCGGTGGCTAAACCAGCGTTATTTTTGAATAACTCCTTAGCATCACCTAGCGGTGGTTAAAGATCTAGATGAAATTAGGTAATCAAGTTTGATTACCCAATTTCATCTAGAAACAGGATCGGTCCCTGAATACAATGAATCGAATATTGTTCAACGAAACCTAAAATCGAACTAATGGATTCTTGTTAAATTAATTTTCGATTAAAGTATATTAGATAATATAGTTGAAAAGCAGTCAAAGAAATAGACCAAGAACATACTAGTATAACCATTAACCTTATACTGAACCTGTCAAGGGGTTATTTAACTTTATATTATAACTACAGTAAAAGTCAGAGTCAACGCAATCTTGTGACATTTTTAAATAATGATAAGGAAATCAAAACACTCTGTTTTATATACCCTCGCAATAAACTTTTTATGTACTCTGAACCAATGAAAAGCTTTGAAAACAACATTTGTTTCAAAAAGTATAGTTTTACAAGACTTTGAACTCGTTTGACTTTCAATAAGTAACACCTTCGTTAGAAGGTTAAGTGTTGTTAGTGACGTGTCTCTCCAGAGCCTTGTTTATACTTGTGAACTTGATAAAAATCATTAGAAAGTGTTTTAAAACAACGGATTATAGTTTTATGAGGCTTTGAACTCGTTTGACTTCCAATAAGTAACACCTTTGTTAGAAGGTTAAATGTTTTTTAGTGGTCTGTCTTTCCAGACCCTTGTTTATATTTGTGAACTTGATAAAAATCATTAGAAAGTCGTTTTAAAATATCAGATTATACTTTTACAAGGTTTTGAACTCGTTTGACTTTCCATAAGTAACACCTTTGTTAGAAAGTTAATTGTTGTTAGTGACGTATCTCTCCAGAGCCTTGTTTATACTTGTGAACTTGATAAAAATCATTAGAAAGTGTTTTAAAACAACGGATTATAGTTTTATAAGGCTTTAAACTCGTTTGACTTTCAAACTTATTTTTACAAGACTTTGTTTGTCTTTGCTGCAAACCTAATTGTTTTCACTAACGCGTTTTTCAAGGTCACTCTTTGTTTTTAAACTTTTTACAAGACTCTAAATTAATTACAAATTTGTTAGAAAGTTTATTGTTGTTTAACAACGTGTCTTTAAACATAATTACGTCTTTTATAAGATTTTGAAAAAAGCATCTGTTAGAAAGTTGTTTTTTACTGTATTTATAATATAAAGTTAAATAACCCCTTGACAGGTTCAGTATAAGGTTAATGGTTATACTAGTATGTTCTTGGTCTATTTTTTTGACTGCTTTTCAACTATACTATCTAATATACTTTAATCGAAAATTAATTGAACAAGAATCCATTAGTTCGATTTTAGGTTTCGTTGAACAATATTCGATTCATTGTATTCAGGGACCGAACCTAATCAAGTTTGATTACCTAATTTCATCTAGATCTTTAACCACCGCTAGGTGACGCTAAGGAGTTATTCAAAAATAACTCTGATCTTTATCAAGTATATTGATTACAGTCTTCTGGATTTAACCTTCTTGTATTTAACCTCTTTGGATTTAGCCTCTTTGGATTTAACCTTTTTAAATTTAACCTACTTGGATTTAACCTCTTTTCATTTAACCTCTTCGGATTTAACCTCTTTAAATTTAACCTTCTTAGATTTAACCTACTTGGATTTAGCCACCGCTAGCCACCGCTGGTGTAGCCACCGCAATTGCGATCAAAAGTTTCCAGATAAACTAGTATGGTACGTTTTTTTACGCTGCTCGCGTTACTTTTTCTAAAGCTCCTACAATTAATATATCTCATTAAAAAAGTGTTGTAAATAAGTTAGTAAGTTACTCATAGTGTTTTTTTAAAGTAAGACAGTATACAATACAACTATTGCTTCTAATTACAAATTCAATGTTTAAAACTTACTATATTTGGCTAACGTTCATACAGAATAGCAAACTAAATTTATTTGAACCCACCTACTACTCATACTGTAACGCACTAGCCCACAGCACTCAAAACCAAAAACAAAAAATGCATAGCCTACTATGCAGAAAGATATTTACACTAAGTGCGTTAGTAAGTTAGTAAGTTAGTAAAATATTGTAACTTTGTTCTAACTATAACTGCTAAAACTTCAAGCTCAAACAACTGCCTTTTATTAGGATAACAATAAGCGACTGAACTGTAACAGTACACGAGGCAAGGTTATACCATACGAGTGTTGTGATGTCATAATACTCTACAATATAATGATCAAGACTAAGTTACTTAATAGAACGATTTCTCTGGTATAAGTTACATATTTAAATTACTTATTCTGTCTGTCTTTGTTCAAACTAGAATTTGATAATCATGACACTATTAGGACACTAGCCAGAGCAAATGATATTGAGTGTATTTTGCTGCAGCACAGCATTTTCATTTTAGGCCTCTTAGAAATCGATCGCAAAATGTGACATTCAAGGCCGTGTTTTAAGTAGGCCATGCCTGGTGTAAAGCAAATTGTTGAGACAAATTTGGTTCAAGTATAAAGAAGCAAAATAGAAAATTTGAGTTTTTTAGTATGATTCCCAATAAGATTGTTACAATTTTTTTAATTTATTTTGCAAAATTGTTTTAAAAAGCATCTTGTTATGTAAGGTTGCCTTGTTTCTTGCCATATATTTATTGGTTTTGAAAGTTAATGCGGGCTTAGTATTCGGTCTACTTATTTGTTCTTTGTATAAAATTTTAAAATTTACTGCATCACCAACTGTTTATAAAGACTTATATCAACTAAAACAGTTTTTTGATGAGCGATGGAGTTGTTGTGGTTAGGGCCAGCAACAAATGCAGTTTGTTTAAAGCAGTGTTTCTCAAACCTTTTTTTCTGCGACCCAAAATCGCTAAAAACAATGATTTACAAATGTGACTGCGACCCAAATAAATTTGAGTGAGCGCTTATTTTGATTAGAAAGAAACGAAATTGTTATGTAAGCCAACAATGGTTGTCTAATTTTTAGCTGTAAATGAGTCGGCAGAAATTTATTTGTGAGCAAACTTATTTCGATTTCTTGATTTTCGGCTGAAAAACGTAGTGATCTCTAAAAAAAAAAAAAGGTCCTCACCTTAAATCTGAGTCAGATTACTTGATTTTCGTCTTAAAATTGTAATGATCTTTTAAAAAGGTTCTTCACTTCTGAAATCTTGTGTGCGCAGATCTTTTCTTTTACGCGCGGTAATTTACAAGCCTTCGCGACCCATCCACATAGTCTTGGCGACCCACTTTTGGGTCGCGACCCATGGTTTGAGAAACGCTGGTTTAAAGGATGACGTTTTTCGTCGATAACTTTCAAAAATTTACAATTTCCATTTTACTTACTTTACTTTTGGCAACGACGTACGAGGAGATCTTTTTGAGTTAACAGTTGATCTTGGATCTCTCACCAGATGCACTACTTTGATATTTGTTTCTCTTTCTCTTAAAAGAGGAAGAATCCATTCAAAATTGCATAGGTAGGTCACTTTTAATGCTATTAGCAAACTTTTTTTGCAATGATTTTGCAGTAAAACTTGATTGATTGGTTTTGGACAAATTTGCGACATCCCCTGGTTTGCATTGCATATTCCAGCATCTCTTGAGAGAAATTTGGAGGCTTTTGGACTTCCTTCCACAAAACACAATTGATTTTCTAAACATCTGTTTGTATTAAAGAAGAATGTAATAATAATAATAATAATAGTAGTAGGTTTAACCACAGATTCTAAGTGATAACAATGGCAACAATGATTGCTAAATTAACACTTTTGCTCAGCTGTGGAACAAGCAAATACATGTAATAACAAGACAATGTGATGCAAAATAAGAAAAGCAATATTAGCACAATTAATCACATATATTACAATTGTTGCGACGGATGATGCGCCAAGCTGTGAGGTCCCGTCAAGACGGCGAACAATAAAACCTCCAGCTTGGCAAAAAGACTATTATATGTTATAAATTATTTTTTTTGTTTGTTTCCGTTAAAACTTTACTTTACTGTTTTTTTTGTTGGATTTAAACTCGCGTCACTAATTCTTCTACTTAGTTAATTAGTATTGTAATTTGTTTTCTTTCTGTTCGTTTTCTAGCGGCGCGAATTTTGTTCTTAAAAAGCTTTGTTTAGTTACCTTTCCATAGCATTTCTTAATTTAAAATTTTCCTTTGTTTGACTTTAAAAACAGTTTTAGTGACGTAATAATGCGTTGTAATCTGAGTTTTTCATTCATTTAACGTGGTTCATTTTAGCAGCGCCTCTGAGCAAACCGCAGACCATGTACTAACAGCGTGCTCTATACATCGGGCACCACATGGAGCACGAGGTCTGACGGTTTTGGATGACGAAACTCGATGCTGGCTTAATGACATCACTGCCAGCATCTGATTCAGGCAGTGAAGCAGCCTGGGGTAGTACAAGGATAAACCCTCGGCCCCAGTCCTGTTTGTGTCTGACCTAGAGTTGATGCCCTTCAAACGACGAAGGAAGGAATTTTAGCTTAGCTAGCTTAGGGTTAGGTTAGTGTTTGTTTAATGCTAATTTAGCTAGAATAGGGTTAGGTATGTTCTGTATTAACCCATTAAACGCCGAGGCCAAAATTTTTTTTTTTTTTGAATCCTTTTAATATGTTGCTAAAATATGTTATGTAAGACATAAGAAGAAAAAAAAAATTTTTTTTCTCTTGTAGTTTTTTAGTTATTTAATGGCAACTTAAGTTGCCAGTGGCTGTCAACAGAGTCAAAATTTATGAATTTTATTGATTTTTTAAATTGTAGCAATTTGTTTCGACGTTTAACTCAGGAAATATTAAGATTTTAATTTCTTAACACAAATCTGTTTAATTACCTATGTAAGGCTTTGCTTTAGCTGTAATTTAGGGGTTCAACATCCCCCAGAAAAAAGGTGTACACCGAATGACAACAATTTAGTCAATTTTTTAGTTTTATAAACATTGAAAAAAAGCGAAAAAACTCAATCAAATTTAAATAACGCATAAACTTATAAAACAGACGTCCATTCAAAAACAAAAGAAGTTTGTTGAACTAGAACTATCTTGGCTGATTGACTAAATCATTTAGTAGAAAAACTACTTTCGTGGTAGCGTTTAAAGCAAGAAGCAGGGTAGAGTATGACATGGCACTTATGGCATTCAAATACTGATCGACGCTTGCAGACTTTGCAACGTGTATATTTTGATTTTCCTTTGATGATAACGTGGTTAATGCTGTCGACACGTATATTTTCCAAAACGTTTCGGGGGTATTGCAACCTGGAAATTTTCTTTCGTCCAGATGAAGAAAGCATTGTGAGAACAATTTCTCTCATAAAAGCCAGCATAGGAACATTTTTGCCTTCAATCTTTTTATGCAGTAGCCATGCATTGACTGCGGCTGCATTCAAACTCCATGCAAAGAAAGGCCACCACCACCTTTTTGAGCGGATTCGAGCTCTGTATATTGCAACAAATTGATCGAATAAATCTACTCCTCCCATTTGCTGATTGTACAACAAATGAGTGTTTGGAATTGCAATATCAGCTTTCTTTTTTTTTGTTTTCGACCATCGTTTGACGAAGCTCTCTGGTAGAGCTTCAGCATAGTTGGAAGCACAAGTTACAACAGCTGTATCATGCCAAACAACCACTGTGTTTCCGTGGTTGTCTGTAGCACCCTGGTATGAGCCTCGTATTGTTTTTTTCATTAACTGCTTTGTTGGAACTGGTGTATTTTCCAAACGGTTTTGTCGTAAAGTTCCGAGGCCACCTATGCCACGTTTCGACAGCTCATCAAGTAGGGGAAGGGAAGTGAAAAGATTGTCGAAAGTTAGGGTGCAACCACTTGATAAATTACATTTTTCAATTAGACCTAGCACTACATCAGCACCCTGACCAAGACCAATGTCTTTCAGCTTAGTGTCAGATCCACAATAGGGTTCTGCATGAAACAAGTAACCCTCAGTCGAGGTAAGGCACCATAACTTGAAACCAAATCGAATTGGTTTGCCTCGGATGAATTGTTTGGTTCCATGCTTCCCATAGTAAGGAATCATGCTTTCGTCCACACTGTGGTCATTTGCTGAAAGATATTTTTTAAAATTATTATTTAGCATGTCAAATATAGGACGCACCTTGTAATATCTATCCTCGTTTATTTCAGCATTGTTCGCCAAATGCAAACACGAAAATATTTCTCTAAAGCGATTTCGGCTCATTGCATTGGAAACTGCTTCATTGTGGGTGTCAGGGGAACCAGACCAATATAGGTCGCGACAAGGAACTTTGCAATACCCAGAGAGTAAAATGATTGCTATGACAGTGATAACTTCACTCTCATCGCAATTTAAATTTTTTCCTTTCTGGGAAGCATAGAGGTTAGTTTGATGAGTAATGTGAGTTATTATATCACAAGAAATCATTGCATTGAAAGTGTCTAGCGGGTTTTTCAAATTCTCTTTAGTTTTCTCCGATATAGCAGGAATAGAATTAGAAAGTACAACATTACGATTATTTAAAGGAAAATTTTTCTTCCATCTTCTAATTATTTTTTTCTTTTTTTTAAATTTTTTTGTTGGGGGAGCTTCGTGTTGGCTTTCTTGCTCACTTTGATGTGATAACTTTGAATTGTAACTTAAAATGTTTGTAGAGCAAATTGAGTTCAACAACCTCCTTGGCAAATGATGAGTAAGACCCTCATTCAAATCATCTGACGCATCACTGTCTCCGTTAGAGTCGACGCATGCTTTTTTGAGAGGGGGGATTATGGCGAGAGTCATTTCGTCATCATCTGAGTCTGTCTTTGACCATAGGTCACAATCAGGATCCATCAATATGTCCAGAACATCATTCAATGAGTATCTAAACAATAGAATGATCTAAAGTAAGATTACCTACCATTTGAAAAGTAAAATAAAAAGAGCCTTTTTGTCCCAGCAAACAATGTTGGGGTTTGTAAAGAGAAAGCTGCAAGAAGGTAATATTAGTGTTTTTTTATTATTCCCCGGCCCCTAACCCTTACCCTAACTCTAATTTCGTAATGTCTGCCCTTACCTTTACTTCAACAAAATTATAAAGTTTACTAATTAACGTTTGAATTTGTTGTCAGCGAATAATAGGTCAGCACACGGCTTTCATTTTATGAGCCCCTGACAGAATATACTTGATAGTCTACAAATTACAAGGAAGCCTACAATTGTTAGGTTCTGGTGCTAGTAAGCTAATTAGTTAAAAACTATTATTTTATACGACGTTAACTAGTGTATTAGCACTCACCTTTCATTGGAATTTTCAGCAGATGCAGGGACACATTTCGAACAACAAGGTTTTTCAGTCATTTTATTAACCTAAGTCTGCAGATTAGAATAGAAATGCAATAAGCTGATGGCTGCAACCAAACGTATAACCTTTAGTTCTACAAGTCTAAATAGAGAATTTTAATTAAGTGAATCAGGGCAATATATGTAGCCTAACTTTTGAAAACATAATAAAAAACGTTTGATTTTTGACTCCATATTTGGCCATAGTGATGTCAACCGCGCAGCGTACGCTGCCGCGCAGTGCTGCGTAATAACCTTTTTTGGAGGATCTTGCCGCGTACCGCGCCGCGCCGCGCCGCGCCGCGTGCAAATTATGAAAAGTTTACATTTAAATTTTAAGCAAATCTTATTTTGTATAATGCTGTTGCTTGGGTTTCCGATTTAGTTGCTCCCCTTCATTAATCTAATCACAGAAAGCAAAGTGTCACGAGCATAATCCACTAAATAGCCTCTTACCATAGTACCGGTAATTTATAATGTAAATAGCGCGTAAAGCGGCCAAAAAGAAATATGAGAGAAACTAAAATACATAAACAGAGAGGTGAACTGCTCTCAAATTTAAAGAAAGCAATGGAATCTAATTGTACAGCAGAGAAAGGCTTGTAAAAAATATTACTAAGAAAGAATAAGCAATGTGAATTTTGAAGATAAACTTGAGTTAGCGTATGTGGAGCTTCCCTTTTTTTTTAATCAACTTGTCATTTGAATTATTTTATTCCTTTTAGTCGATTATTCAATACCAAAACAAAGTCTTAGCTTTTTTTTTTATCATTTTTTAGGGTTTTTATTCATTTTTCGTCGTTGGTAACCTCGCAACTTTTGGGGATTTACCAAAATTTAAGAAGTAATGAACTAAACTCGGCTAATAGTGAACGAGAACCAACTATTGTTACTTAGTCTAATAAACCTTGTATACAAAATATCCTATTGTGTTACTTTGTAAAGAAGTACCCAAACTTTAAACGCCATGGTTTTTATATAGGAAGTACTAATTTAAGCAAAACAAAAAAGCAGACTATAAAATCAGACATAGAACTGTAGAATAAGTTTTTGAAAATCCTCTCAATGTAAAATTGAAGTTGCCAACCATTAATAAGTAATTACATTTCAATAATTAACTTACAAAATACAAAATGTATTAATGGAGATAAAGAAATTCTTTTTGTAACATGTTAGAAACTATTAAAATAGTTTAAAATACATACACCACAGTGTTAATGTGTTGTATTTGGCAAAATACTTTGAAAAAAAAATTTAAAAGCTAAAACACCATTAAGCAGATGTGTACAAACTGCAAAAAAGGAGTTTGTAATTCAGTTGCTAATCTTATATGACAGTTTTAAGACCTATTTTCGTCTAAATTTTCGTCTAAGAAAGTAAAGAAATAAAAGCCTTTTGCAAAAAAAAGATTTGTGTAAATGCATTAAAATTATATTGTTTTCTCTTCATGTTGCAATTTCATATTAATCTATTAAGCAACATGCTTTAACAAAGCATTATTGGATTTAACTTTAAAAAGTCTATTTAGCTGCAATGGTTAGTTTGGTATTATTTAAAATCAAATTAATTGAATAAAAATTGATCTTAACTTAACTTATTAATGGTTTAATTTACTTGTATCTAATTTTTCGTGATTTCTTTCAGAATGCAATTTTTAATAGTAGTTAACTACGCCTTAAATTGAATGCACTTATTAAATATAGTTTAGTAAAGGTTATTTGTGAGGATTTGATATACTGTTATAGCTGTCAAAAATAGCTTAGCACGAGAACAACTATTGCTTTGACCACAAATGCATATCAAGGGTTTTGGTAAGGTTTTATGGTTAAGAAATCTAAGTAATTTATGCAATATGTTTGAGTGATTATTTTTTCAAATTCCAAGCTAAAAACATTAAAAAAAAACAAACTTGATAGTAAGCAAGGTTTGTGTTTACAAAAAAAGAGATAATTATATTTTTTTTATATATCTTTTCAACTTGCAGGAAAACATTGAGGGGCATTATACTAAGAGCAATTATTGGCTCTTTTCAAGAAGTCACTTAAGCAATTTTTTTCAGTGAAACTTAACCCAGAATCTCCATTCAGCACCAGAATGGAATAAAAAAGAAAACTAAGAGGAAAAAGGCCTTTCAAGAAGCGATAGAATAGAAACCACTGAGGATTTGGAATTAGTTTCACAAACAAAAATTGCATATGGTGACTTCTTAAAAAGACTTAATTATCTTATCAGCTTTTAAAGATGCCAAGATATTGCTGTTGGGTTGAAATTTTTTATTTGTTTTTTTTTTAGCTATAGAGACATTACTGAATTAAGGCTGCTTGCTGGGATGCCAAGCAGAGTAGTGTGCTTAAAGTGCTTCCAATGATACAGCAAGATTATGCCAATAGCTATTTTTTTCATTTTATTTTTTTATCTCTATATTTATCCTCCTGACTCGCAGGAAAGCAACGGAGGCGCTATACATAGGGTAGGCAATTACCCCGACCTACTTCTGGAGATGCCAAGATATTGTTGTTCGCTAGTAATTTAGTAGAGATATTACTGTAATTTAGAACTGCTTGTCAAGGCCACCAAGCAGGGGAAGGTGCCGTAAAGTGTCTTTCCCAAGGACACAACTATTGAATTGCTAATGCCAATAGCTACTATGCCAATTGCCAATAGCTATAGAATCTGAAATATAAGGGCTTACTTTGATGACTACAACAGTGAGTATCGTTTGAATAAACACCTTTTTAAAAAAAGAAAAGATGTCTAAAAATTTTCTATTTAAATATATGATTTGCGGTGCAGCGCGGTGTGGTGTAAGTTTTTGCTAACAACTTTGCGGTGCAGTGCAGTGCGGTGTCACAAATAAAAAATACTTGCGGGTTGTGGACACAAAATTTTGTATCCGTGACATCACTATTTGGCCACTGGCAACTTAAGTTGCCATCACTTTATTTTCCCTCATTAACTAGTATCAACAAATAAGTTAAACTAGACAAGAAGGTATTTATGATTTACTATACATTTAATTTTCTAACTTTATACAAAGCTTTTCCTATTTTTCACAGCTTTTTTATAACCTACTTAAGACAAAAAGACAGTTTTTGCCATTTTTTACTGTAATCACTTTTCAGTCAAACCATTCAGTGCTTCCGAATGAATTTTTTATACATTTAATTTTTTTAGAGTTTACAACAGGGAATGAACTTTCGGTTGATACCATTATATAAAAAAATTGCGTGTATAAGCTAAGTAATGAAACATTTTCTAAGGACACCTTACTGGCAACTAAAGTTGCCAACGGCCATTAATGGGTTAAGTATTTATTTGCGTTAGTTATGTTTTTATTAATTCTTTGTATTTATTTTTCATTCTATTTGAATAAGGTCTAGATTTTGTTAATTCTGGATAAATTGTTAATCTGATTTCAAATAGTTTCCTGGTTAAAAAATTGTATAACCTAAGTTGTTTTGTATCTCACGTTCAAACGCCATTCCTTTGTTGACCTTTGTTGATCCAAAACAATTTTGAATCTTCGATACCTGACTGCGCAGGTTTAGACGAGTCATTCCCCTCGTCCGTAGAAACAACAATAAGTGGATAACAGTATTGGTAAACAGCAGTCAATATTATCAATGAGACAAGAAATACTGAGAGAATAAATATGTTTTTAAATCACATTTAAATACATTAAAATCATCTAGTTGTCTCAATCGATCAGGTAAAGAGTTCCACAGTTTTGGAGCATAAATAGAAAAAGCACCATTACTAACTTTTCTTTGATTAAAAGTTACTTTAAGTCTGGTACATTTATTCGAGGGAAGGTGTAAAAGTGAAGATATGTCAGCAGGTGTGGAATTATGCAAACATTTATAAACAATAATACAAATTTTGTATATGATCCTTTGTTTAATAGGTAACCAGTGTAAATCATACAAAAGAGATGATACATGATCAAACTTTCGTTTATGATAAATCAGTCTTGCAGTACTATTTTAGGCAATTTGTAATTTTTGAAGAAGTTCATTATTTGCATTATAATATAATGAATTACAATAATCTATTTTTGATAAAATTAAGAAAGACACTGATATTGATAGTTCACGGTTGGTGAGAAAGTGTTTAATTTGAGAAATTAATTTAATTGTACAATAAATAGATGATACACATTTATTAATTTGAGGTTCAAACGTAAGCTTTTGGTCAAGAAGTACACCTAAATTTTTTACAGTATTGCAAAACTTTACACAAGAACTATTGATAAAGGTACCATTCAAAGAAATATTTTTTTAAGATTATCAGTGGAAAAAACAATTAGTTGACTTTTTGCAGCATTTAATTTAAGAAAGAAACAACTCATCCACTTTTCTATTAAACAAAAAAATTACTTTTATTTTTTCAACTAGTATACTATATTGGAAAGTGGGACAAAAGGAAAGATACAATTGGTGATCATCAGCAAAGCTTTTTATTTTATAACCTGTTGATTCAATGTATTTATAAAAAAACGAACATAAATATTAAAAAGAATAGGACCTAATACTGATCCTTGTGGTACGCCACTATTTACAAGTACAGGGTTAGAAAAATCATTGTTTATTTTGACAGACACAGTTCGATTAGTTAAATATGATTTAAACCAGTTATAAACAGTACTTCTTACATCAATTTCAACTGACAATATATTTAAAAGAATGTCTACACTAACAGTATCAAATGCTGCACTTAAATCTAATAGAAGCAAAACTGTTGCATTGGATTTATTAAAATTAATGCGAATATCATTAATTAGCTTTCATAAAACAGTTTCAGTACTATGATTCTTTTTATATCCATGTTGATTAGGTATATTTAAATTATTGTGATGCATATGATTTAAAAGTATTTTTAAAACAACTCTTTCAGTTAATTTACTTATAAATGTTAAGTTAGATACTCGACGAAAATTTTTATATTTATTGAAATCTATAGATCAGCATTTTTTAGTAATGGAGTAATTGTGGCATGCTTTAGATTGTCCATAGAGCCTGTACTAAGACTAGGGTTACCAACTTTCTGTTTCGCCATTCCGGGACACCTTAATATAGGGGCGTCGAACCTTTTTAAGCCGAGGGCGAGTTTGGCTCATCAAAAATATTGTTGGGCCAAACAAATGAAACACCTCGATTTTTGTCCCAAAATCATAGTGATCTCTAAAAAAAAAAAAAAAAGGTCCTCACTTGAAATCAATCTCGGATTTTATTATTTTTCTCTGAAAACTAGCGATGTCGGAAAAAACAAGAAAAAAAGGAGTTTTTACATAAAATCTGTCTTTGATTTCCTGCGCAATTTTTGCCAAAATAGGTAGGACAGAGCTCCAAAGAGTTGCCCCAAAACAATCCAAAGAGCTCTCAGTAAATTCCGGGATAAAAGTGACCCAGCCCGGGACACGGGACACCAGACGTCAATTCCGGGACGATTGGTATCCCTAACTAAGACTAAGGTTAATAATGTATGTCCATATTGATAAGAACACAGATAAATATTTTTTTAACACAAACTTCATACATGGGTTAAAAAAACCACATTTTATACCAGTATCAGTAACAACTTCTAATAATTCATCTTCAGTGGTTAATTTGAAATTATCAAAGTATACAAAATGAAATTGAATTTCATCAATTTTTTTAAGAGAAAAATCATTTCTTTTTGAGTAAAGCATTGCGTATCCTGTTTACTTTTGTAATAAAAAAGTTAGAAAAATTTTCAGCTATTGTTTTGTCACATAGTTGTTCAGAAGGAAACTGATTTACACTGATGGAGTCTGTTAGGGACTGAACTGCTCTAAATAGTTCTCTTTGTGAATTGCTAGATTTATTGATTTTTTCTCTAAAGTAATTAACCTTTTTAGTCTTTGCAAGTTTTGTGGTTTTCTTTCTCAATTTAATATAGATATTTTTATCAGCTGCATCATTTGATGTTTTAAACTGTTTTTCTGCTTTTCTCCGTTTTCTTTTTAATTCCGCATACTCATAATGAAACCAAGGGGATTTCGGTACATTTTTAATTTTTAAGGTTTTCAAAAGGGCATACCTTTCAACAATATTAGCTACTGTCTCATGGTATAAATGTGTAACAGTATCAAGACTTGCATTTGTGCTGATTTGACTATCTAATTGTTGTAGAGAAGAGACTAATTGTTCTGCACATAAATCACTATATAAATTCTTATAGTTTCGAGTATGTACTATTTTATATTGAGGGGATGTTTTAATCTGATTTAAATATTTGAATTGAATCAGGTAGTGATCACTGAGAAAAATATTATTAAGATACACATCTTTAATTATCTTTTTATTATTTGTAATCAGAAAGTCAAGCTAATGACCTTTATTGTGGGTAATGCTGTCAACCAATTGAAGTAAATTAAAAGTGTAACAAATATCCTAGAACTTCTTTGTGTCTCAATCAAGAGCAATGTCAAGATGAATATTTGCATCTCCACCAAGTATAATATCACCATCAAAAGAACAAATTATTTCTAAAAATGAAACAAATTCATCAAAAAATAATGAGGTACTAATATCTTGAAGTCTATATATAACAATGACATATAAGTTTTTAGTACAATGAAGAGAAAAGACACAACAATGGTATTCAAAAGAGTCATATTTGCCAAAAAATACAGACTTTGACTCGTAAGCCATTTTATGAAGAACCCCGACTCCTCCTCCTCTGCATTTATTTTCATAATTTCTTATTGTGTGTAATAATTTATAACCATAATCTTTAAGTTGAGAGGTAACATAGTTTGTTTTTGTTGACAGCCATGTTTCACTCACCAATAGAATGTCACAATTTAAGGCTGTTAATAACTCCATAATTTCAACAACTTTGTTTGTTAAAGATTTTACATTCCAAATACCAAGTTTTAAAAATAATTCACAGTTTTGACTATTTAAGTTGTCAAATAGTTTTTTGTTAGAAAGTCGTATCTCTTTAAAAATTCATCTCGATATACAGGGCATTTTGGATCATAAGACTTGTGTTGGTCAATTAGTCCAGCTTTTGCACAATTAGCACATTTACTGAGATTATTATTAGAACAATCACTGGTTGAGTGATCACCAGCACAGTGAGCACAAGAGATATCGTTTAAACATTTGGAAGCAAAATGACCATACTCTTGACATTTAAAACACCTATATACATTTATTCTATCATAAACAGTGCAATATCGAAGTCCAACACCTACTTTGTCTCCATGATTTTTTAACAAACTGTACAATTTTGTTAAAATTTTAATTTCTGCTTAGTATAGAGAAGCATTGTTTTTGAGAAATTTAATTGAGATAATATGTATATGATCAGCAAATGTATTGTTTGAGGCTGCAATAAAATCAGAAATGTATTTGTTTTGTTGAAACAAGCTATCTACAAAATTTTCTTTATATTCATGATCAAATCCAACAATACAAAGAGTTTTATTACTAGCTTGATTTATATCTTTAGCATGTAAAGATGTTAAGTTATTGTTGATACTATTTTTGAGGTTTTCTTTTTCTTTTTCATTTTAAAAAACAATGACTGTTTTTCCATTTTTATTTTTATAAAAGTTCTTAATGCTAACTCCATTGGAAACAATTAGCTTTTCAATGGCTTTGGTGGTGTTTTCAGTATCATTGGATTATCATTAAGAGGTTCAACAATTAAAATACTTATAGTAAGAATGGTCAAGTCAATCAACAAGCAAGTGCCGACAGACCTGTTTCGTCCTTATTAGGACTCGTCAGGACACTACAGCTTGTTGTTGACCCCAGCTGAAAAAGTTGAAAACTTAAACAGCTGGCACAACTTTCTGTTTGTGGTTTTTACACCGCAAACATCCAGTTGTGGACCTGAACGCTGGGTAGGTAGTACAATGAAAACAATGTTCCACCAGCGCAACTGCAAAAGACACCGCTAAACCGCAAGGGTATACTGGCGGCGGTTCCGATATGCTAACCACATCGAGTTAGCTAACACGGAGACGGGTTAAGACAAGCAAAACCCTGCAGTTCCCATTACAAACATATAGTAAGAATGGTCAAGTCAATCAACAAGCAAGTGCCGACAGACCTGTTTCGTCCTTATTAGGACTCGTCAGGATACTACAGCTTATAATTAAAATACTTTTTTGTGTTTTGCTATGGCTTTTTGCAGAATTCGAAATTGGTGTACAAGTGTTATTGAGGCTGCTATCAGGTCTACTTGTGGTGTTTCTACGGGACGAGGGGAATGACTCGCCTAAACCTGCGCAGTCAGGTAATCGAAAATTCAAATTGTTTTGGATCAACAAATGATTTAATAGCGTTTGAATGTGATACAAAACAATTTCGGCTACACAATTTTTAACCAGGAAACTATTTGAAATCAAAAACAATTTAACTAGATTTATCAAATGATCTAGACCTTATTCAAATAGAAAGAAAAATAAATACAAAAGGATTAATAGAAAAACATCACTAACGCAAATAAACACTTAATACAAAACATACCTAACCCTACTCTAGCTAAATCAGCGTATAAACAAACACTAACCTAACCCTAAACTAGCTAAGCTAAAATTGACCACGTTAAATGAATGAAAAACTCAAATTAGAACGCAATATTACGGCATTATAATCTGTTTAAAGTCAAACGAAGGAAAATTCTAGGTTAGGAAATGCTATAGAAAAGTTACTTAAACAAAGCTTTTACAAAATTACGCGCTGCGAGAGACCGAACAGAAAGAAAACAAATAACAATACTGATTAACTAAGTTGAAGGATTAGCGACGCGAGTTCAAATCCAACAAAAACGGTAAAGTTAAAACAATAAATAACAAAATTTAAAACATACAATAATCTTTTTGCCAAGCGGGAGGTTTTACTGTTCGCCTTCTTGACGGGACCTCACAGCTTGGCGCATCATCCGTCGCAACATGTAGCATTAGTTGTGGGTAAATTTCCATTAACATTATTATTCTGAATATTACCTTTTTCAGAAATCACATTAGCATCATTTCCTATCACAACTTTTGCATACGTGTCTTTATTCTTTAAAGTTAATTTATCTTCAAATACTTCTTTTGAGTTCTTCACATCTATATTTGTTTTGATTATCATACGCATTTCATTTACAGCTGATTTTAATGATTCAATTTCATTTTTAAGATGCATTATGTGATCTCCAATTGCTTGAGAGTTTTTTATTTCATTCAAGGTTGTGCATTCATCACATACAAAAAGAAATTTTCCAGGGCTATTTGCATTCACTCCAGACCAGAGGTGGGCAGAGCGCAACTTCCGCAACTTGCGCAATTGTGGAAGTTGCGTTGCGCTTTCATACTTTTTTGAAAGCGTTGCGCTTTAGTGCGCTGCGCTAATCATAAAAAAATTTTAAGTTGCCCTTTATTGCGCTGCGCATTAAAGAATAAACAAATCAATTGCGCTTTATTGCGCTGCGCATTAAGGATTAAACAAATCGATTGCGTTTTATTGCGATGCGCTCTTATTTCGGAAAAGCGCAATATTTTTTGGTTGTTTTTTAATGCAGACGACCCGTGGCGAACTTTATTGCAGACATTTCATTTTGCATGTCAGCGAACTGACAAAGAAATGCTATTGTCAGCGAACTGACATGTAATTTTTGATATACGGGCCGAGGTTGAAATCGGCAACTCACTTAAGTCGTTGTCAGTGGACAAAGTCATTGTGATTAAGCAAGCTTTTGAAGCTTATATAAAGAGTACCTCTGTTTATTAAATGTGAAATAATTAATTAACGTACTCTCGGCAAATGTATTAATTTTGTCATAACTTTTGGTTTATTTAGACAAAGCATCAAATCGAATTTAATGCCATTTTAACGCCTATTGACGAGCTTTTAGCAGTTGCTACTATGAGCGCTTTATCTCTGAAGATGTCTGTTGATTTCTGACCAACAAAACGTCAGTTTAAATAAAAATACCTTGCTAAATTTTGGTATTATCACTGCTAAATCAGTTTATCACCGGTTCAAATGATGAGTTTACATAAAAAATTAAAAGTAAAAATCTTAGCTTTTAGGAGAATTTTTTTATAAAATATTTCGAAATTGGCGAAGTGGTCATGTACTCGTAGATATTAACAACAAAAGTTATAAAAGTTACGCATCATCAAAGCTAAATTCATATAGCTTTTAACAGCAAATGCTTCATCTAAAGCTCTTTTGTTGAATAAGTAGCCTTAAAAAAGGCTGTTTTGAAAACTCGAACGTTTTCGTCTAGCTCTCTTCAGGAGGTTTCGCTAGAATAAATTGCAGAACTGAACGTAGTATTTCAAAAGTTTTAAGACTGATCCTGATTGGCTAAAATTAAGGTTAGTAGCAGTTATCATAATAATTAAAAGTATTTAATAAATAAAACCACGTTTCGTCAGCGTAAGAATTTTTGGCAAAAAAAAAAAGGAACAAAATTATGCAAGTTTTGTGCTAAAATTTGGAACTAAAAAGAAAATTTTTTACAATTATACTAACAATTACAACGTACCTTTAGCGAAAACCATTGAAATTTGTACTAAAACACTTTACGACGGTCACCTCCCTACTCCAGTTATTCCTAAACATGTTTTTATTGAACTGATGAAAACTGCAACTACTTCAGTTGAATTTAGCTTTAACAACATTATATACAGTACAGGCAAATTGATGGAGTTGCTATGGGCAGTCCCTTTGGTCCCGCTCTGGCAAATATATTTGTTGGCTATTATAAATCAAAGCTTTTTAATAAAATTTCAAAACCTACCGTATACTGTCGTTACGTTGATGACACCTTTTCCCTTTTTCACAAAAAAACTGAATTCCAAAAATTTTTAAATTGTCTTAACTCGCTTCACCCTCCTTAAAATTTACCAATGAAATTGAAATCAATAATTCTCTGCCTTTTTTGGATGTACTTGTTACCAAATCTGATAATAAATTCATCACTTCAGTCCATCGAAAGCCCACTTTCACAGGTTAATACATGTATATTCATTGGAATTCCTTTGGACCAAAACAACGTAAAACAAATCTCATTGATACACACATCGAGCCTTAAAAATCTGCTCTAAATCTATATTAAAACATGAACTAGATAATATTCGCTCTATTCTTGTAAAAAATGGTTATCCAGAATTCCTTATTGATTCGAGAATTTCCAAAAAACTTTTACTTTTCCAACAAAGCACTAAAGAGGCTCAAAAAAATGCCCTGCCTATTTAAAATTGCCTTGGATTGGCGAAAATTCCCTGAAATTTGAAAGAAAAATAAAATTATCTATTAATAATTGTTTTGGAGCGTTTCAACCACGAATGATCTTTTCCACCAGACGAATTTTACCTGCTATACATAAAGACGTTCTTCCCACTTTTCAACAAAGTAACGTCGTATATGAATACGTGTGCCACTACGATAGTCGGTACGTCGGTCGAACGTCTCAACGTTTGCAGGACAGAATCCGCCAGCATGTGCCGAAGTTTATTCGGAACAGAACCAGTCAAGAACGTAAACAACCAGAACGGCCAGGAAAACTAGCGAACTCAATACCGCACTGTGATTCAGCGATTGGAAACCATTTGTTACACCAAAAATGTGCATCTCACTATAAGGACAATCAATTTTTTATTCTCTCTAAAGCACGATCCGATTTCCATTTATCAGTCTTGGAATCAATTTTCATCACTCTTCGAAAACCTAATTTGTGTAGACAGAAAGAATTTGTTTACAAATACAAATTGTTAGTATAATTGTAAAAAATTTTCTTTTTACTTGCAAATTTTAGCACAAAACTTGCATAATTTTGTTCCTTTTTTTTTTTTTTGCCAAAAATTCTTACGCTGACGAAACGTGGTTTTATTTATTAAATACTTTTAATTATTATGATAACTGCTACTAACCTTAATTTTTAGCCAATCAGGATCAGTCTTAAAACTTTTGAAATACTACGTTCAGTTCTGCAATTCATTCTAGCGAAACCTCCTGAAGAAAGCTAGACAAAAACGTTCGAGTTTTCAAAACAGCCTTTTTTAAGGCTACTTATTCAACAAAAGAGCTTTAGATGAAGCATTTGCTGTTAAAAGCTATTTTAAAGTTTTGTACCAATAAAAAACTTCCTAAATCCATATCTTTTTTCAGTTAATTAAACCGCTGTAAAAACAAAGCCTGGCAGACAGTTGTCGCACTAGGCCGTCAAATTACTTGTGAACAGAAAAATTTGTGCCATAAAAGATTGCAGAAAACGAGTAAAGTGAACCATGAGAGCTAAATTTGAAGTTGTATTTACATTAATTTGCTTTTTAACAATAACATTGTTTTAAAAGATGTACCCAATTTGGAACTGTTGGTACATTGTAGACCACAGTTCCAACATTAGTACGGTATAAACTTATATTTTATATTAATTTTTATTTGGTGTAAATCAGTAGTGTTTAGTAAAGTATAGTTTTTATATTTGGTCGTGTTATACTGTAAAATTAAATGGAAATCATGGCTGAAAAAGTTGTCGATGATGTGGAAGCTCTTTCTACTTCAAGTGATGGTGATACAACAGGTAATTTTGTTATAAGCATTAGGACTCGTTTCCACAACGAGTGTGCAATGAAACATGCTTTCTTTCGCTTATTGATCTTTTCGCGCTTAACCCTATTCCGACTGGGCTTTTTGAAAACTTTGTACAACTGGGAGTAGGAAAGTGCCCGCACTCTTTGCTTGCTTGTATCTCAACAATTACTAGCGCTAGAATTGTCATTCAAGTTTGTATAAAAAGGAATTTCATACTCTTTTAATATAGATATTTAAATGTTGGTTTTAAACATTATTTGGGATTAAAAAAGCAACCAGTATCAAAGGTAGTCAATTTTTGTAAATTGGCTGAAAACGAGAGAGCGGTTTGAGAAAATTAATGACTTGGGCTGTTTGTCGAATGTCATAATCCGTAAAATTAGAAGTAGGAATGGTGACAGCTGAAATCCACTTGGCAAGATTATTACTGTTTACAGAAAAAGAAAGTTTTCACCAGAAAATCTGCTAAAAGCTGGTTTTATTAGTGTTTACAAAGCTTCGATCTTTGCGATTTATCAAATGATTTTTTAAATTCACTCATTTTTATGAAGAATTTAGGCAAGAAACTTTATACATAAAAAGAAAGGCAAATCTTAAAATTCATTTGTTCTTCTAGTAAAATCAGAGGCAAGTAAAACTTCAACAAATACAAAAGGCGTAATATTTATTGCATTACAGTACAGTATTATGCATCACGTGATTCGAAACCGATTAATTTGGCTAAAAACGATTTGAATAAAAAAACTGCATTGGTTAAGCATTGTTTTAATTGTGAACATAGGATTGATTTTGGTAATTTTGAAATATTGGATTATAACATTGACTATGATAAACGAAAATTTTTAGAATCATTATATATTAATAATACAAAAAATTCAGTAAATGATAAAGATCGTAATGTTTTTCCAAAAATATATAGCAATATAAAAAATCTCAACTAATGTGAGTTTTCAACCGGTTAAATTTATTTCTTTTGCACTAAGTAACTATTAAATTGTTATGTATGTTCGCTTCTCACCTTGTGTTTGTTGGTTTGTGTTTTTAACCTCTTGGTTTTTAAATTCGGTGCGCGTTGTGTTCTGCTTTTACCTGATGAAGTCCGCGCGATGTAACGGACGAAACGTCGTTGAGTTCTTCTTTAATAAATATTACGCCTTTTGTATTTGTTGAAGTTTTACTTGCCTCTGATTTTACCAGAAGAACAAATGAATTTGAAAATAAGTAATATCCCTGGTAACAGTGTTTATATTAATTAGAAAGGCATATCATTACACAAAAAATTATGTTTGTAATTCCTTCTTCTTCTTCTTCTTTCGGCTTCTCCCTACTCGGGGTCGCCACAGCGCGATAGTAATCTCCATTTCACTCGGTCTACTTCATCTCCTTCCCTAGCTCCAACCCTTTCCATGTCTTCTCTCACCAAATCCATCCACCTTCTCCTTGGTCTTCCTCTTTTCCTTCTGCCTGGCACTGCCATCTCCATCATCCTTTTCCCCACGTAGTCTTCTTCTCTCCTTTTTACATGTCCATACCAATATGTTTGTAATTCCACATCGCAGAAAATTCACCTTAATTTTTTTTCACTGTAAAAAAATATTTCGACTTGACTAATTTATTTGGAGTTGATTGCTTTTGATCACATCGATTTTAATTTTACAGAAATCTTTTTTAGTTAGAATGTTTTCTTCTTTTGGTGAAGTACGCTAATTCATTAATAAAATATTTGCTTATTAAAATTTTGCTAGCGTTTTCTGACGCAATTCTTTATCGTTTAATTGTTGTACGAGTTTGTTTTGTTTTAGTGATGTTGACTATTTGTTGGAAAAATTTTACTTTTGAGTCGAGAGTTTTTTTGGAAATCGTAAGAATTTTTGGGTGTTTTTTTGTTGATAGTGTTTGATTGTTTGATTTAAGTGAAAGTTGTGCCATATTCAACTGGGTCTGGCCCAGATGGTAGGTGCTTTCACGCAGCCTGGGCCGTGAGTAAGTCTGCTCATTGATTTTAAAATAACAGACCGAAACCGAACCTAACAAAACGGAAGGGTATCCACCCATTCCGATGTTCAGTGTGGGTCTGCTAATCGGCAAACGTCTTTTTCAGGACGGGGCAATGTCAGGATAAAACTGCCCTTTTCAGGGCACATTGCCAACAAGTTCTGAAGACCCACTATTCTTCAGCTGAGCATCGAAGGCCTCACTGCAAGCAAGATGCATGTTCTTCATCACCTCGCTATGCAGTCTGAGGCACTCGTCATCCTACTGCAGGAGACCCACTGCACTGATGCAGAGAAGTTGGTGCTACCACACTACCAACTAGCTGGGTCTTCTTTAAGCAGGAAGCATGGCCTTGCCACGTTTGTCCACGAGCGACTGAGATACACGCTTTTGGACCAATCTCCACCGACATCGGAGATCGAGTGGTTGTGTGTGGACGTTGATGGCTATAAAATAGTCAACGTCTACAAACCACCGCCAACGCGATTACGAACCCTGGACTCCCAGTGTTTCCTCACCCCTGTCTGTACGCTGGCGATTTTAACTGTCGTCATGCTGACTGGGGTTATGATGACAACAGTCCGGACGGTGAGTGCTTGGCTGGCTGGGCAAGTATTAATTGTCTTGCCCTGCTATATAATGCCAAGGACGCTGCCAGTTTTTATTCCGGCCGCTGGAACACTGGCACCAATCCAGACCTAGCTTTCGCTAGCGTAGGTCCAAACAGTCGCTTACCGGATAGACGTGTCCTTGACAAGTTCCCCAGGTCACAACATCGACCCTCGCTTATTACACCACCAAGGTTTGCTATGGCAGTGCCAAGTATGCCTGTTAAGCGATGGAACTTCCGCAAGGCCAAATGGAGTCACTACATTGCTTTGACGAATAAATTCGCAAAGACTTTGTTGCCGCCTGATTCACTTGATGTGGATGCGGCTTACCAGGACTTCTGTAACACCATTAAGAAAGCAGCAAAAAAGACTATCACACGCGGGTATCGAAATAACTATATTCCGTGTTGGGATGCAGAGTGTGAATCCCTCTATAAAACCTTTCTGCAGTCTCCTCAGGGAGATGACTCAAGTTTGGCTGCTACAGCTCTGCTTGCCAAGCTTGACAGAAATCGGAGGGATCGATGGTCCGAAGCAGTTCGGAGCATTGACTTCTCACACTCTAGTCGAAAAGCATGGAGTATTTTAAACAACCTTACTGGTAGGTCACGACACTCTCCTCGTCACTGTCCCGTTTCAGCCGATGCTATTGCATCTCAGCTGGTTAGAAATGGGAAATACGAGGCTGTTGACCGCAAGTCATCTCGACTTGTCTTTCAAGAAGTGTCTGACCTTTGCAGGGCCACAACACCAGACGCAGTAAATATCTCTGACAATTTTTCACAGAGAGAATTTGCTGCTGCCCTTCAGCACTTAAAACCAGGTAAAGCTCCGGGTCCTGATTCCATCTGCCCCGAGCTTATACTCCATGCCGGAGCTGCTTTGAAGTCCTGGTTACGTGACTTCCTTTCTTCCTGTTTGCGCCGACTCAAAATTCCCAAGATCTGGAGAAGAGCGCTTGTGGTCGCGATCCCAAAACCAGCAAAGCCCGTGGGGGATCCAAAGAGTTATCGACCGATATCTCTGCTCTGTGTCCCCTACAAGATCCTCGAGAGGCTTATCTACGCCCGCGTTGAACCATTAATCGATCCACTGCTCCCTAAAGAGCAGGCTGGGTTCCGACGCGGGAAGTCAACCGTAGATCAAGTTGTTCTGCTAACCCAGAACATCGAGGATTCTTTTGAGGCTAAAAAGAAGGCCGGTGCCGTATTTATCGATCTGACAGCTGCCTATGACACTGTCTGGCACCCGTGGCCTTACCTGCAAGCTGCTGAGACTACTTCCGGATAAGCACATGGTCAAAATGATCATGGAGCTTGTCCGAAATCGAAGTTTCACCCTTACCACCGGTGACAGCAAGCAAAGCAGGCTACGCCGTCTTAAAAACGGCGTTCCTCAGGGATCGGTCTTGGCTCCCCTCCTATTTAACATCTATACGTACGATCTTCCTTCCATGATTTCCAGAAAGTTTGCTTATGCTGATGATTTAGCATTGTTGCAATCTTCTGGAAACTGGTAGGACTTGGAGGGGACATTAAGCCAAGACATGTCCACACTGTCAGCGTATCTTCAGACTTAGAGGTTGAAGCTCAGTCACACTAAGACGGTGACGGCAGCCTTTCACTTAAATAACCGAGAGGCCAAACGTGAGCTAAAGGTCTACAACAATAGTAGACTTTTACCGTTCTGTCCAACCCCTACATACCTTGGGGTAAAACTGGACAGATCGCTCACGTTTCGTCACCATTTAGTGGCATTGCGCAAAAAACTATCATCGCGCGTCACACTGCTGAGGCGACTCGTGGGCTCGGGATGGGGTGCTGATGCTAAAACACTACGCATAGCCACCTTATCTCTAGTTTACTCAACATCTGAGTACTGTGCGCCAGTCTGGTGTTGCAGTGCTCACACTCGCCTCATTGACAGTGTCTTGAATGACGCCTTACGCATAGTTACTGGATGCCTGCGTCCCACTCCAACGGACCACCGACCTGTACTTTCAGGCATCCAGCCAGCTGAGCTTCGCCGACTGGGAGCGACACTCTCCTTGGCTTACCGTGGATCTCTGGACCCCGATCATATCTTGTATGGTATTTTAAGTGGGTCCACAGATACTGGCCAAGTGAGACTAAGATCCAGACGCCCGTTTATGCCAGCTGCGCGGAATCGCTTGGACAATCTTGCCAGATTTGGCATCCGCGCTTCTGAATGGACGAATCACAAATGGAACGCGGAGTACTGTGAAAGTGCTTCCAGGCTCCGTGCTTTTGTGCCCGGGACCAGTGTCAGGCCTGTTGGGATGGGCCTACCCCGAGCAGCTTGGGTTAAGCTCAACCGCCTGCGGACTGGTGTTGGGCGATACCATTCGTCCATGCACAAATGGGGTCTCGCTCCTTCACCGAATTGCGAGTGTGGCGCCTCAGAGCAAACCGCAGACCATGTACTAACAATGTGCCCCATACATCGGGCACCACATGGAGCATGAGGTCTGACGGTTTTGGATGACGAAACTCGATGCTGGCTTAATAACATCACTGCCAGCATCTGATCCAGGCAGTGCAGCAGTCTGGGGTAGTAAAAGGATAAACCCTCGGCCCCAGTCCTGTTTGTGTCTGGCCTAGAGTGGATGCCCTTCAAACGACGACGACAATTGGGTCTGGTGTAAAAAGTGTGGTTGTACGTTTTGCCCGTCAATAAGTTTTCAGCTTGCGTTTCAAATTACGTCACATTGGGGCTTATCGTACTTTACGTTCTCAAAAACTGCTCCAATGAGTGTAAAAAAGGTCGACAGTTGGATTTTATGTAACTTTTCTTGATTTACAGGACTTAAGAATAACACTAACGGAAGGCGGGCAAATATCTTCTTTGGTCTATAAAACTAAAGAAGATTGGATGGCAACAAAGCCAACATGCAAGACACAATTCCAGTTGGAATCTTTTTCTGTGTTTCACCGAAGAGCTTGGATTGAAGTTTTTTTAAAATACAACACTGGCATTCCAAGCTCTGCGGCAATAGAACGTGTCTTCTCTGTTGGATCCGACGTGATGAAACCAAAGAGAGCGACGTTATCGTCAGAAAACTTTGAACGATTGGTATTTATTCGAGAAAACGAAAACTCCGTGTTTCCATTAAAATAATTAATTAATTTATTTGTGTTGTTGAATTTATTTATTCCGTTTTGTGTTGTGTGTTGTTGAGTTGTTGAGTTTATTTATTATTTATTTTATTAATTTATATCAATTATTATTTTATTTATTTTGTGTAAATCGAATGAATAAAAAAGAAAAAGTCGTTCAACTATCGCAAACAATCAAAATCGAAAAAATGCTTTTTTATTGACTTTGCTTTGTAATCTATTGATTACTTCAAAAGTAGCGGTATAAAAATTTGATGCAATTGATAAAAACAGTAGCTCACGAATGTTTGAAATAAAAAGCAAATTCAACGAAATTTTTTTTTTGGTTTTTGATTGAAATTTGTAAATACAAATGTCTTTTTGTTTTAAAAGACAAAGTTGGGTTGAAAGTTTAGTTGAAACTTAAAAAAAATTTTTATATGTGCCATAATTGAAATTTAGAGCTCTGGTTGGACTGCGCTTATGATTTTGACAGAATATTGCGTCTCATGTGATTTAAAAATTTGATGCGCTGCACGGTCTCGGTTCAAAACCCACTCGCGCCATTTTGTTGTGTCTTTGGGAAAGTTACTTTACGCACATTCCCCTGCTTGGTGGTCTTTACAAGCAGTCATATCTCTATAAAATTACAAGCGGACAGCAATACCTTGGCATCTCCGAAAGCAGGCCGGGGTAATTGCCTACCCTATGTATAGCGCCTCCGTCGTTTCCTGCGAGTCAGGAGGATAAATATAGAGATAAAAAAAAATTAATATAGTCTTTTTAAATACAGTACATTAAACATAAAGCGAATTACGCAAAACATAATTTATTTTAATATTTAATTTAATTAATAATAACATAATTTAAAATAGACATTGCGCTCTGCTTAACATCGTCGTCGTCATCGTTTGTCATCGTTTGAAGGGCATCCACTCCAGGTCAGACACAAACAGAACTGGGGCCGAGGGTTTATCCTTTTACTACCCCAGACTGCTGCACTGCCTGAACCAGATGCTGGCAGTGATGTTATTAAGCCAGCATCGAGTTTCGTCATCCAAAACCGTCAGACCTCATGCTCCATGTGGTGCCCGATGTATAGGGCACGCTGTTAGTACATGGTTTGCTCAGAGGCGCCACACTCGCAATTCGGTGAAGGAGCGAGACCCCATTTGTGTATGGATGAATGGAATCGCCCAACACCAGTCCGCAGGCGGTTGAGCTTAACCCAAGCTGCTCGGGATAAGCCCATCCCAACAGGCCTGGAACCGGTCCGGGGCACAAAAGCACGGAGCCTGAAAGCACTTTCACAGTACTCCGCGTTCCATTTGTGATTTATCCATTCAGAAGCGCGGATGCCAAATCTGGCAAGGTTGTCCAAGCGATTCCGCGCAGCTGGCATAAACGGGCGTCTGGATCTTAGTCTCACTTGGCCAGTATCTGAGGACCCACTTAAAATACCATACAAGATATGATCGGGGTCCAGAGATCCACGGTAAGCCAAGGAGAGTGTCGCTCCCAGTCGGCGAAGCTCAGCTGGCTGGATGCCTGAAAGTACAGGTCGGTGGTCCGTTGGAGTGGGACGCAGGCATCCAGTAACTATGCGTAAGGCGTCGTTCAAGACACTGTCGATGAGGCGAGTGTGAGCACTGCGACACCAGACTGGCGCACAGTACTCAGTTGTTGAATGGACTAGAGATAAGGTGGCTATGCGTAGTGTTTTAGCACCAGCAGTCCAGCACCCCATCCCGAGTCGCCTCAACAGTGTGACATGCGAGGATAGTTTTTTGCGCAATGCCACTAAATGGTGACAAAACGTGACCGATCTGCTTAACATGATTTGTAAAAGTTTGTAAAACGAGATTTATAAATATTTTTTTGCACTGCGCTTAACATGATTTAAATTGGGGGGCGTGAAAGATTCGTACGTAGGGGGCATGAGCAACTGGATGCAAATTAAATTTTAACTCCTAGATTCTTAAACTTAAGGGTACGCCGCCCTGGGGGTGGAGTGAAAGGTTTACAGGGGGGCACGAATAACTAGGTACAAACAAAATCTTAACCGAACCTGGCGGCCCTTTTTTTGGAGAATACTACGATTTTCGGAAGAAAATTGAGAAATAGGACACTAAATCTAAGTGAAGACTTTTTTTTTTGGTGAACATCATGATTTTGGGACGGAATTTGTTGGTATGATAAAAGGGGGCGCGATTTTTGTTTGCAGGATAAAAAGGGGGCACGGTCTCAAAAAAACTCTGGTTTAAAAAACATTGCGCAAGTTGCGCTGCGCTTCACTAATTTTAGAGATTCGTTGCGCTTTAGCGCGCTGTGCTTCACTAATTTCAAAGACACATTGCGCTTTAGTGCGCTGGGCTTCTTTTAATATCAAAGACATCTTGCGCTTTGCTAATTTATGAAAAAATGCCCACCTCTGCTCCAGACTTATCAAACACAGGCCTGAATGCTTGTGGAAATGAACTTGCACAAATGTTTGTTGTATTTCCAGAACATGCTGATGCATGAAATTTACGTAAACATACGAAACAAGAGAAAAAGTTATTTCCAACATTTTTCTTGCAAGAATTGCATACACCAAAATAATCTAGAAGGCTCACAGAATTATACAATTAAAAAAATAAGGTATATTTTAAAATTAATCGAAATCATCTATTTACTTATTCAAATAGAATAATAATATGTATTGCCAATTTTATTTACGAAAAACATAGTTTTTAAAAAAATACTAATTTTTAGTTCACAACTTGAATTAGCCTAATATTACAAAAAGTTTGATTGTTTTGCAAAAAAAATCTTGTGAATAAAATTAGTTTCTAAGAATATTTTAAAAGGTTTTTCAACAACCCTGCCGATAACTTCTAGATAGTACATGGGAACAAACGCAAAACTTTCTTTGATCATAACGTTTGATTAGGTTTAGGCTATGCCCAGGTTATCACTTCGTGCTTCTTTCTAAGAGCTATCACTTCAAGCTTCTTTCTTCTGATTTGTGCTTACTTTTATGAACGCTTTCTTTGAGAATTTCAATGTGCTTATTTCAAAGAAACGTGCTTAATTTCAATTAAGTGCTTCTTAGTTCACCAATAATTGTAATTAACGAAAACTGTTAGACAATCCATCTGAACTAGATATCCATGTTGGTCAGCGGACAAACTTTACCTGGAACACGGGGTACTTGAATAGCCCATCTACAGTAAACTTCATGATTTCATCCCAAGAGTCATTGTAGGCCTCTTGGATTGCGGCTGCCCGATACCGCCTGGGTAAGACTCAACAGCTTGCAAACTGACATTGAGCGTTTTCGTTCATCCTTGCATAAATGCGGTCGGGCTCTCCCATGTAATTGCGAGTGTGGTGCACATGAGCAAGCAGCAGGCCACATCATTTTTGCATGCCCCATACACCGAGCACCAAAAGGACATTACCAGATGCTTGTTCAAGCATATCACTGCCATCATCTGAATGGAATAAAATGACGAGATGATCCTAAACGACGACGACGACGACGACGAGGAATAATGTTAATAAAGCTTTAGTTTTCTACAGCATTTCCAGAAATCGTGGTTATTTTACTGGCAACGTCAAATAAAAACCGAAAAAAGTCTTTGCAATAAAGGTGATTTTTTGGTTGACATCATGTAAAGACCTATTTTGGTCTTTAGATGACGTTGCAGCAGTAAAGACTGTTTCAAAACAACTACAGCTTGCACGTTTTAGTGCTTCCTAACTTCTGGTAATTAACCGTGACTATTTGCCTATATAAGCTACAAGTGTTTTGTGACATCGCGGACAAAAAACTTGAAACAAAATAGTTGCGGCCAATAAGGATTCATCGTAGAATCAAAGTGAAGACCAAAAAAAGTCTTCGTTCGTTGGCGAAGCGAATTCCCGACGTGAAGACTTTTTTGGTCTCCACTTTTTACTCTATGTATTTAACGTTTCGTGTAATTGCAAAAATTATAAAATGACTGCAGCAATTTTGGGTTTATCTTTTATTTTAAAATTGTTTAATCGTTCCAGGCATTATGCTTGAAAAGAAAAAAATGAAAGGACAGAAACATTTATATGACTTACTTGGCGTTTTTATTGCTACGTTTACTTCGCCGGTAATAAGGAAGAATGTTTTCAAAATCACACTTTGCAATAAAGCGAAGAACAGCTGAAATATCATCTTTGGTGAAGTTTTTATTACACTCGCTAATTCCAGAAATCGGTCCAAACGGGTATAAAGGCTCGTATAGATAGGTGACGTTAATTCGCTCATTAAAAATTGATCCTAGGATACTGGATCCGGATCGAGTCATTGTTAGGAGTATCACGGTATCCGGTTGTTCTCGTTTCACGAGAATTTCTTTCCTTTTTGTTTCGTAGATACTAGTAAAGTGAAAAGTATATATTAATGTGAACAATAAAACAACTAATCCAGTTATAAAATGACGCTTCTTTATGTAACCTATCTTTAATTCCTTTACTCGCATACACCATTGGACTCTTTTCAAAATCAACTGTAGTAATTTATACATCTGTAAATCAAAATTATTGCTCAGCATAAGGTATTTCATCCTATGTCAAGAGTGGTTTATTTCAAACGATCGTTATCTTTAAGTTGTAACAAATCTACACATTATAACTTGCAATTTACTAAAGATTTTATTGTAGTGTATTATATGCTATGCACTAAGTACTTCACGCTATATATTGTACATTAGACTGTACCAAATAAACTCAGACAGTTATCAAGACGTATCATTGTAACTTTCCTTTTAACTAGAAAGCAAAAAGGTCATTAAATGTTAATTTTGTTGCTTTTATGAGGTAAGTCTCTAGGGTTTCTCTTTTTTCCTCAACGTTGCTCTGGTTTCCTCTATGACGTCTGTCTGGCGGAAATGCTTGATATTGTTTGTGCTTAGCTAGTGAAGCCTCAATTTTTATAAGCTACAGTTTTTAACTTTAGAAAATAAGTCTTTTGTTTTTGATAGGATTTTTTTTGTACATGTAGTGCAACCAGGTAAACTCAAACTTTTAACTTTGTGTCTATTTTCTATTTGAATAAGAATCATTGTATAGTAATTTCGACAAGTGGCGGAAATAAAAAACGACTGAACTGAACTGAAGTACTTTGCTACGCAAGTTATTGTACAATTTTGGTATAGTGAAACGTTTTGGTCAAAGAAAATTTTTGGTGAGTTATTGGCAATTTTTTTATTGTTTCTGACTTCGTAGTTTTACCGCCGTGTAAATATTAACTGCTTTTTTATGTTGAACCGCATTTTTGTTTCTGCATGTAAAATTTGGAATGTGTAATTTGTTTTTCGTTGTTATGCAGAAACCGCTAGAGGCGTTGTGAGCCGAAAACGCGTCTAATAAATATTTCCTTCGCAAGCGTCTGACCAAAACGCCTGTGCAAAGGTCATAACGTTTCCAAAATTTCCTGAAGAATTCAATCACTAAGGCAAGTCAAGATAATGATGTGACTTCTGCGATGGAAGCCCTGAGGTCGAAGTATCGCGACGTGGAATTACTGATAGTAAGATGTGTGATAGATGATGGAATTGCTGATAGAAGTCTGATAGTAAGATGATAGATGTGTGATAGTAAAAACGTTAATCATGTACTTCGTAAGTTACGAGAAATTAATTTAGAATTTGATAGTTTCATGTGTGCAACTGTACAAATACCGGACGGTGATACCTGGTAGCGTTTCGCATAAAATAGATGTCGTGCAAGGGAATGCAGATGTTGTAAATCGGGTCAATAGATGGATTGAGGGTGTTAAGGCTCACTCCGCCGTTGTGAATGATTGTGTAGGCGTGTCTGAAGTGAGTGATTCGAATGCTGCGGTCATGTTGGGAGTACTCCCTTTAGAAGTGAAGCACCGAGGTGTGCAGGTGTGCCTGATACCACTCGCTCAATTAAATCTTCATCATCTGGTAGTTCCCGTTCCAGTCATATCAGGGAAAGTCTTGTTAAAGTGCAGTTGGCACGACTAGCTTTACAGCATGAACAAGAAAGACAACAGGAAGCAACACGAGAAAGGCAGAGGCAGCTGGAGATGGCTGAAGCCGAGTTAAATGCGTGGGAAACTGAATCGACTGCTAGTGTCGTGGACCACGCGACAATCCTTTATCTGACACCCGACAACCGTGGACCACGCAATGCCTGAAAGACATACTTCTAATCCTCTATCAGTGCCTAATTCACCCAAACCTGCTCAACCATGTAGATTTGAATCTCTTGCTCAGGAGGAAGTTAGTTATCCCAACTATTTTAATGGTAGATTCCCAAAAAATTTGCCTAGTCGTCATGGTATTCAGCCTCATTCTCAACCACTGTATATGCCTACTTGCCGCCCCAACAGGGAGTCTCCTGCAAGGTTACCAGCTGTTGAGGGCATAGGCGTACGCAAGGGGGGGGTTTCAGGGGTCAAACCCTCCCCTTGAAGAATGGTGTTCAGCCATATATACATGGTAATAAATAGGCTTCAATAATAAGATTTTGGTTTCTATTGTTTACCGCACTTTGAAACTTAATTACTGCTTGCGCATCAATTTTTTCCATCGCCTAAATTGCGATTTTTTCTTTTTGCAATTTTTTCTATCACCTAAAGTTAGCTAATGTACAGCTGCCACTGTGAAGAAAACTTTCAAACTTGTAAAATATTGAAAGTTAAGTATGGGAATGGAAATAAACTGCATGGAAACAATAGCTTCAGTTCACAAATTTTTTAATGCTTCAAAACGTCAAAACATTTTTACGCAACTCCATCAACACGATTTCGTCAACAACAAAAGTTCAAAAACTTGTTCAAATTTGTGCCATCAGATGGGTCGATCGACACGAGAGTGTTAGTACTTTTTCAAATTTACAATTTACCGTTGCAGAAGCTTTGGCAGAAATTTCAGCATGGCCAGACAGAGAGGAACTTCATTACGAGCTTTGCAGTTACTTTCGACAATTACGCAAAGTGAATTTTGCATTGCTCTCTTAGTTTTAAAAAACGTTTTTGGATACAGTGTTGTTTTGTGCAAAGTTAAGCAAAAAAAGTCGATAAACTCTTTTGCGGCTGTCAACATTGCACATGATATTGCAAATGAATTGAAGTGTCTTAGAGAAAAAAACGAATATGAATTTCACATAGTTCTATATTTTTGCGCAAAAAAACGGACAAAGTCGAAGGTTTTATTTTGAAAACACCACGCCTTACTTCAAGACAGACCAATCCATGCAATATTGCTGCTGAACAGATGAAGAATATTTTAGAGTAGGGATTTTTATTCCATTTCTTGATAACTTTATTGTCACTCTCGAAGCAAGATTTACAGCCCACAAATCGATTATTGATGAATTTCAGTGTTTAATTTCTTCTGATCCAACTAGTGAATCAACTCCTCAACAAATTAAAAGTATTAAAATTTTGGGAAAATTTTACAAAAATGATTTAACGAAATTCTTGGGAGAACTAGTGCCTGAACTGATATTATGGTACAGGAAGCTTTTTCGGTTGAACGCAGCAGAAAGACCAACTAATGCGTTGAGCAGCATCAAGGAATGCAGTTCCGATGCTTTTCCGCACATATATTTACATTGATGACCATTTTGTTAACTCTTCCAGTGACAACATGCACTAGTGAACAATTGTTTTCCACATCACGCAGACAAAAAACGTGCTTACGAAACACAAGTGGTACCACTCGAATGAATAGACTTGCATTACTAAACATTTATAGGAGCCACACGCCTTGCCCTGGTGACGTAATTAACAAATTAAGTGAAAAAAACAGGTGTTTGAATATAAGCCTTTAAAAAAACTTTAAATATTTGTTAAGTAATTGGGTTATTTTTTTGTTCGTTTGATTTTTCACCTATTGTTCTCATCATTTACACGAGTTGCTTTTATTTTGGAAAGTTTCTTATCATAATTGAATTACCTGCACATGCCTTTTCAATAGTTAGTTTTACGGTTTGGTAAAAAGAAATTCATGCTACTGCAAGATGTTCTTAAAACCAAAACACTTTATTTTTGAATGTAGGCCTAATTTTGGAAGTTTTTGCCCATTACCAGGACCACTTAGAGCAGGGTTTCCCAAACTTTTAGTTGACGGTACTCTTTGGACACTGTAGCTGGTTTGCATGTACCCCCAAAATGTTGTGACGTTTCTCTAAAACAGGGTGGTCCAACTTCTTCACTCTTGCGGGCCACTTTTCGAAATTGTTCGAGTTTGTGGGCCTCAGCCGGGTAGATATTGTTCCAAATCATGGTGTCCTCTAATAAAAAAAAAAAAAAAAAGTCTTCACTTGGAATCAGCCTTCGATTATTCCTATTTTGTCTCAAAATCATGGTGTCCTCCAAAAAAAAAAGAAACAAATTTTCCTAATTCATACCGAAAATCAAGGTGATCTCTAAAAAATGAAAACTCTTCCCTTTTCAGCAGCCACAAATTTTCCCCATTCAAACCCAAAATCACGGTGATCTGTAAAAAAGTCTTCCCTCTTAATTGTCCTGTTTGACGTAATTATAATCGACCGGACTCGAAAATTCTAGACATTTGAGTCCATTATTTCTTTCGGACACGGAATTTAACTTAAATAAGGATATTCTCTCTGATAATGTACCCCTTGAAAAGCCTAAATGTACCCCAGTTTGGGAACCCCTGACTTAGAACAATCGTGTTTTCGGCTCCAAAAACCCCCCCTTCACAAATTTCTGCGTACGCCACTGGTTGAGGGTAGTGAACGCTACTCACCAAAGTTGTTGATTGGTGAGTTTTGTGGTAATCCGCTGGATTATTGGGCTTTTGTTAATCGCTATGACGTACATATTGCGGCGAGAGTAACTAGTGATGACTTGAGATTGTCTTATCTGCTTCAGCATTGTAGTAAAGAAGTCTATAATAAAATAAAGCACCATGCTAGTGGCTTAGATAAACGTCAAGCATATGAGGATGTTTGGAAAGATTCGTATGAGCGATATGGTCAGCCTCACATCATAGGTAGATGTTGTGAAGAACGACTGTCAGAAGTGTCAAAAATCACTCATTTTGATTCAGACCGCTAAGAAAATTTGGCTGTCCTAATGAAAAGATACTTAATCTCCTTGAAGCATACTGCAGGATCGGCGACCATAAACTCTGTTGGGTTTATTTCTAGCATTGCTAACAAATTGCCATTTAATATGCGCAAAAGATGGACATCAGCCGCGTATAAAATCCAGCAACGTGATAAGAGAATTGCTGTTTTCAATGACTTTGTAAAATCTGTGATTTCCGAGTCAGAAGAGGCCAATTCGACGTTTTACAGGGCTATCTTTGCGCCAGGTTTGCACAAATCAACTATCAGTGGTGCCCTTAAGTTGAAAGCGCGAGCGTTTAATACAGTAGCACAACAGAAGCTAATGGATAGTTCTACTAACCATGAGTCTAGCGCGCCTAAAGAAGAACTTAGCTGTGCTTGTTGCGGTCAGCCACAGAAGCTGGACAAATGCAAAGATTTTTGAAGCAAGACAGTTAGTGAGCGAAAGACGGTTGCTCGCAGGAAGTATTTGTGTTTCCGGTGCTTACTTTCTGGGCATGGAGTAAAGAATTGCAACAGTAAAAGGACGTGTGATGTGGAATTGTGTCAGAGTAGTAGCCATCACCCCCTTATGCATGTAGACGCGGTTGCATCAGGTGCGGATCCTATCCCGGTGTGTAGCACGACAATAGCAAACGCTATTGGCTCGATTGGTCGAGCTTCTCGTTCCTTCCTCGATATAGTTCCTGTTCCTGTGTGTTGTGAAGAGGCAGAGGTTGCTACTTATGCTTTGTTGGACCCCGGATCATCGATGTCCTTCTGTGAACCAGCATTAATTGATGCGCCAGGTTTGTGTGGAACTGCTTAAAGTTTGAAACCTCTGTGGAGACCTTGTTTACTAAACGTTTGCAGTCGGAGACATTCTATCTTTCGGTAAAGTCAAAATTTTAACTTTGTGTCTATTTTCTATTTGAATAAGAATCATTGTATAGTAATTGGTAATTGTAATTGATAAATAATTTGCGTCGACTGATAAAAGACTTTGTGGAAAACTTTGCTACGCAAGTTATTGTACAATTTTGGTGTAGTGAAACGTTTTGGTCAAAGAAAATTATTGGTGAGTTATTGGCAATTTTTTTATTGTTTCTGACTTCGTAGTTTTACCGCCGTGTAAATATTAACTGCTTTTTTATGTTGAACCGCATTTTTGTTTCTGCATGTGAAATTTGGAATGTGTAATTTGTTTTTCGTTGTATGCAGAAACCGCTAGAGGCGTTGTGAGCCGAAAACGCGTCTAATAAATATTTCCTTCGCAAGCGTCTGACCAAAACGCCTGTGCAAAGGTCATAACGTTTCCAAAATTTCCTGAAGAATTCAATCACTAAGGCAAGTCAAGATAATGATGTGACTTCTGCGATGGAAGCCCTGAGGTCGAAGTATCGCGACGTGGAATTACTTATTAAATTTTAGCTGATCTGATTTTTTTGATCAAAGAATTTGTGCCGCGAAATTTTTGTGTTTTGACAGAAAGCCATAGAATCTTGGTTTACAGATGACTTATGTGTTCATGTAGTTTTAGTATTGCTAAAAATCTTAAATACAGGCTGCTTGAGTACTTTGCTTAGAGAAATATAAATTGCGCTTAATTGCGTTGCGCTCCGAGAAATAAAATTACTACATGCGCTTTATTGCGCTGCACATCAAAGAGAAATCAAGTGCGCTTTATACAGTCCTATTTTGCAAAAGGACAATCTACTTTGGTTGTTTTTCAATATAGACGATTGGAAAATCGATTGGGCTGCGCTTATGATTTGAAAAAGTACATTACATTTTAATTGGTTATAAATCGCGTTGCGGCGTGCTTAATATAATTGCGGTTTACATTTTTAACATAATCTACATTGCACTTTACATGAATTTCAAAATCACATTGGGCAAGTTGTGCTGCGCTTTACAAGAAATCAAAAATACATTGTCTTTATTGCACTGAGATTTTCCAAATAAGAAAAATTGCCCACCTCTATCAATTCGAAATTTGATTTATAGATTTTTGCGGGAACTGTCGCTAAGACAATAGATCCGCTTAACGTGATAGCAGGGCTGAAAACTCGTGAATTTTTAATCAAGTTCGTAAAAATTGTCAAGTCCTGGTTCGAGTCCTTCATTGTTAATTTTTCGAGTTTAAGTTCAAATTCATGAATTGATTTTCGGAGAAAATATGTTGAGTGTGAAAACCAGGGTGAAATGCAGTTGCCGTTATAAGACGTCCAAGCGAAATTCTGTAATACTAAAAACCAAACATTTTCTCCTTAATATTTTTAACAAAATCACCCCAATAATAAACTCGAACTAAACAGATTTTTTAAAATTCGAGTGCAAGTTCGAGTTTAGAAATTTTTATATTCAGAATTCAAGTCCGAGTTTAGTAAAATACCAAGTTCTTCGAGTTCGAGTTTGCTGCCCTGCTTGAAAATCGGTCAGCACATGTGAGGCGGCTCTCGGACACTCGGTGCGCTTTTACGAGCGAGAAGTGAACACTTTTACGCGAAACTAGCGGAAGCAGCAGTTAACTCTTTGATGCAAAAGTGTTTTCAAAGCCTAAAAACTTTTACTTTCTTTTGATTGACGCTGCAACGATGTAGCTGAGCTCTTGTATCTTCGATAAAAAGTGAATCATGTTTATAGTTTATTTTTTATTTTAATTACATCTATTTCAACGTATGCTACTCACTTCGTTTTAAAGTGTAAGGTGTCGTTTGCACGTCCAATCTCGTTCGATTCCCGTAATCAACTACAAAAAACTGATTTTTCCATCCACGGTGGGACTCAATAGGTCTGAGCGAGTAACCAGAAGAAGAGCTGAAATAAAACAACTTTGAAGAGTGATTGAGCGGAACATTTTGTCTTGTGCTCGGTTCTCATCTAGTAAGAATGAAGCGGCGTTACGAAACAAAACACAAACTAAATTAAAGTGTTAAATTGTTGGCTATACAGCGAAAGAGCTGTTCACAAACACGTCTTTGAAAAGGTAAATATTCTAAGACTTGTGGCTTCTACCAAATCCAAGATTGCACTGGTAGAAACGGCATTGTACCTTGCGCTCGCCGATGACCAGATGCTAGGAATATATCAGGTTATAAAACAGATGGCACTAAAGAGCTCCATCTATGGCACTGAGTAAGCAGACTGTCCCTGATGAGAGTTTAAAACTCGAAACCATGGTCGGGCAGTAAGCTCAGGTTCGGCGTGCGCGAGGCACAATGCCATAGATGGCTCTCATTAGTGCCATGTGTTTTATAACCTTGTAAATGTTCTACTTAAAAGTTGTAAAGATCTTAAAAGGATTCTAATTTTTTTCTCTGAAAACCAAATTTTTTTTGTAAAGCAAATCACACCGGACTCGTTATGGCTCCGAATCGGAAGCAACTTGAAAGAGCCTTGAACCAAAAAAATGAGCCACTGTTAACTCTTTAAGAAGTTAGACGACTACGTTCTGTTTTTTTAGTTACATGTATTGGTTGTAATCATATTGGTCACGGTTGTCATTCACAAGCCACTCCCATCGCTTTGCCAGGAAAGAGACTTAACGTAAAAAGTTTATTGCTTGGTTGTACAATGTTTATTGCATATGGAGGGGCACAAAATACTACTCTTTTATTTAAAGAGCTACTTGTTTATATCAGTGATCGTCAATCTTTAGAACTTTATGGACCAATAAATGTATAATTTGCTATTTGGCCGAATACTATTACGTATTAAAAAAAAACTACGGTAAAGCACTGAAGACTAAGCAAAAAGATCTTCACTTTTAAAATTCTGATTTTTTACGTCCGGGGTGTAAAATTGTTTAAAAATCAAGGAAAGACTGAGAAAAAGCTTTTAATTTTATCTCGACTACGTCATAACTCGGAGGTTGTTGGATTCGGATTAATTCGAGTTTTTTAACTGATGGACTTGTTATAAATCGGATTTTTTCTGTGATCACCCAAATTTTTAACTGGTCAATATTATTCCTGGTTTTGCTGTTGCCAACCACATGTGCCATCAAACGGAATGCGTGTTTTTAACAAATTGCACGGAGATTCTAATGGTTTTTTAAATGTTTGAAGTTCTTGAATAGACTTTATACTGTATTCCTTTCTCGAAATTTAAAAAAAAGTTTAAACATTATCTCTTCGTCTTAAAAATTAGACTAAGGGCTCAATATTATCAAAATTTTATTTAAAAGAAATTTTGTGCAGGCTAAAATTCATCATTAATATTTCTTTAGAAAAAAGAAAGAGTTTTTAATTTAAAAAATTCGGTATCAAAATTTTATTTAAAAGAAATTTTGTGCAGGCTAAAATTCATCATTAATATTTCTTTAGAAAAAAGAAAGAGTTTTTAATTTAAAAAATTCGGTAACTTTTTTATGAAAGCCATCCAAGTCATTAAACTCATCGCAACCCGACAAATCAAGTAGCAGTCATCACGATCTTCAATGCATCTCGCTAGTTTGTGATTTAGTTCTTTTAAATGTTCATAAAGTAAATTCGATTTTCTTTAAGAGGCGGCGCAATACTTTTTGTTTTACTTCGTGAGAAAATTTTGTCGTAACGTTTTTTTCTGAAGAGATTTACTAGAAAGTGGGCAGTATAACGTAAATCTTGTTAACATTAGGCTACGCTTTATTTTTAATTCTAAAAATAATTTTATATTGTAGCGAACTCATCGCTCCAAACTGTCTTTCGTGCATGCATTTGCTTTGATTTTGCAAAGTTCTCGCAAGTGTATTTTCGCACGCTGTATTTCGCTTGCTGCCGACTCAATTGCCAGTGTTTATTCGCTCCCATGGTAACCGCCATGTTATAATTTTGCATTTCTTTTGTATTTTGTACTGACTTTTTGTTGTTTCCCTAACTAACCGTTGGCTGATCGCGCCATCCAGGCCATTACCGCTCTTTGTGTAGTTATCTTTGTCGACATTATCTCAAAGATTTTTGCCTGATTAATTATTCCGAAGTAAAGTGTTATTAGGTCTATTTTGATTCAGCTGCAATCCTTTTTGTAATAAAAAGTTAAGATTTTATTCGTGTGCCATACCGAGCTCACTACAATAACAAAACATCAAAACTTGTTTTTTGCTCAAAACTTTTGATAACTTATCTTGAAAAATATCTTGAAAAAAATACGTTTCTCTAAGGTCTATAGCGTGGGTTCTTAACCGGTGGGCCACAAGAGCTATTTGGAAAATTGTAAAGTTGGTGAAATTTTTAATTTTATTCGTTTCATTCGTTAGATAATTTTACAATACACTTGTGTGTCTTCTCTAGTTTTGATTGAAGCTGGAATGAAAGAGGCTGGTATGGCGTTTCTGCCACTAAATAACATGAACGACACACTCTTAGAGGGCATCAGCAGGACTATTCAATGTTTAGAAAATCAAAGTACGAAAGAAATTCGTACTGGTATTTGTTTGACGAGACTTATTATAACGTAACGTAAATTGTAACGTAAACAAATTTCCATGGCTTTTCAATTCAAACTTAAAAATAAAATACCTCTCAGGCTAAGATCCCTCATAGGCTGCGATTACTTTAATCTTCTTTAGATAAAAATATCCTATGGGCCACAATAATAACTGTTATCACATCTTGAGTGACTGTCACAGAAATCGCATGATTTTAGGCGCGAATTCCATAGTGCGCTGTCTGGTAAATAATTAGTTGTAGATCATGTGGTTTCCGAGTTTCAAGGCTGTATAATATGTATATCTAGTTTATTCTTTTGCAAATTCCAAGTAAAGACTTTTTTTTTAGAGAACACCATGATTTTGAACAATTTCTAGCCAGCTCAGGCCCGCAAGCTCGAACATTTTTGAAAAGTGGCCCGCAAGAGTGAAAAACTTGGACTACCCTGCCTTAGACAATCAGAGTAAGAAAGCTGGAAGCAGTGTAAAGAATTACGCATTTTAAAACCTCAGTTTATCATTAAATGTGGATGTATTCCTATTTATAAATCAATTCTTAACATTATTGATAATTTGAAATTCACTCTTAAAATGTAAAATATAGCCCCAATCTCAAAAATTATTACTGTTTTCCTGATGGTCAAAATTGCGCCTGTTGAAGGACCATGGTTTAAAGGACTCGAGCCATGGATACAACTCTGATTTTTTTGGACGACCAAGAACTACAGCAAACACCGGTTGGCGATTCCTGATCTAAACGGCTAAAAGTAGAAAGCTCTGTCGACCGTTGTTTAGTCGACGAAAACATTCTATTGGTCGAGATAAGAATTTTTTGTTGGGACCAATAAACACGTAAAAAGCGAAATTCGCGAATACTTCTTGTGATGCCCCAAGCAATCATTAAAGAGTTCATCGCTATATAATGCAACCAAAAATAAATTATAATCTTTTCTATTCTGCAAGGTCAGGAGTTACGAAGTAGAATTTAGAATAGAAACATAAATGTTTAAGTTGTATTAATGCCAAAGTATAGAAAAGCCATTCTAATGTAAAAATACTTTGTGCATATCGAAAACTATTTTGTGACATGTTATTTTTTGATTTCACCTGAAGGAACAAAATGTAAATTATTGGTGTTGTTATAGTCATCTTCGTTGTCGTATATTTTGTAATTTAGTTTTCTCAGTACGTCGTAGCATATTTCTTGAATAAGAAGGGTTTTTTTAAAACTTAATTCCTTTCTCCAAGCAACCAAAACGTCTTTCGAATTTCTTGTGATGGTAAACGGTTGGGATCTGGATAAGCCTTTTGGATTTTTCTCCGAAATAGCTTTAGAAAGCCATTCTTTTACCTGGTTTGTCATACTAAGATCAACAAATTTGTATATTTCTTCAGTTACGCGAATAGGATTTACAACAAAATCCTCAAATCGGATTCGTAAATATTTTTTCCGAAGCGAACTGGATTTCATCATCAAGTCTCCAACTGGAAGATTTTGTTGCAGACGGTTGCACATGCGCAAAGCTGCTTCTCTAAATAATCATTATTAAATTTGAATTAATACCAAAATTGTTTGTCAAGCTTATTATTGAGCATAATCATACATAGTATTGTTGTTTCGTTGACGGTCAAATCGTTTTAAAAAGTTGCCTTGTTTTTTAGCAAAGTGTCATATTTTTTGTCTCCGTTTAATGTTTGTCGACTGGCACGAAACAAATGTCGTCAAGAGATATTTTTTTGACTCGATTAAGTGGACAAGAAAAACTTTAATCGGTTTTCTTTCTTATTTGTTTCTTAAATTATATTCTAAAAAGTCTAAAGTAGTAAACCCAACCTATTTCGATCCGAGGGCCATTTTGGTACATCAAAAATATTTACGGACCAAACAAATAAAACAACGCCGTCAAATGTTACAATTGAATACCTTTTTTTGTCGTCACTTTACTTTACGATTGCCCTATCCAGAGTTTCTAAACTTTTTTATTCTAAACGTTTCTAAACTTAGCATTGTCATTGCAGCTTACGGAACACTTAGTCTTAGCTTTCCTAAATCCCCAATTTTCGTTCCAAAATGCAATGATCTCTAAAAAAATTTTTCGCTTTGGGACACATGGTAAGCCTATGCAAAACGTCATGTTTATAATTCAGCAGAACACTGTTTGAGAAACGCTGCCCTATGTAGTTTACGTCATTTCGGAAAATACCGCGCAGGCCACTCAAAACATTCACGGGGGCCACGGGTTGGACAACCTTGGTCTAAAGAAAATTTTCTTTCCAAGAAAGGCAGGCGTTTGAGATAAGTTTGGTTAAGTAAAAAGAAGCAACATAAAAAGTTTGATTTTTTACTACGATTCCCAATAAGATTGTTACAATTTTCTTTATTTATTTTCGCAAAATTGTTTTAAAAAGCATCTTTTTATGTAAGGTTGCCTTGTTTCTTGCCATATATTTATTGGTTTTAAAAGTTAATACGGGCTTAGTATTCTGTCCGCTCAGTTGTTTTTTGTAAAAAATTTTAAAATTTACTGCATCACCAACTGTTTACAAAGACTTGCATCAACTAAAACAGTTTTTTGATTAACGATGGAGTTGTTGTGGTTAGGGCCAGCAATAAATGTAATTTGTTTAAAGGATGACGTTTTTTGTCGATAACTTTCAAAAATTTACAATTTCCATTTTACTTACTTTACTTCCGGCAACGACCCACGATGGGATGTTGCTGAGTTAACAGTTGATCTTGGATCTCTCACCAAATGCACTACTTTGATATTTGTTTCTGCTTTTCTTAAAAGTGGAAGAATCCATTCAAAATTGCAGAGGTAGGTCACTTTTAATGCTATTAGCAAACTGTTTTTGCAATAATTTTGCAGTAAAACTTGATTGATTGGTTTTGGACAAATTTGCGACATCCTCTGGTCCGCATTGCATATTCCAGCATCTCTCGAGAGAAATTTGGAGGCTTTTGGACTTCCTTCCACAAAACACAATTGATTTTCTAAACATCTGTTTGTAATAAAGAAGAATGTATTGCTTTTAAATAATAGTTTTTAAAAAAATACTAATTTTTAGTTCACAACTGGAATTAGCCTAATATTACAAAAAGTTTGATGAATTGTTTTGCGAGAGAATCTTATGAATAAAATTAGTTTCTAAAAATACTTCAATAGGTTTTTTTAACAACCCTGCCGATAACCTTGTAGCGGTTTTGTTGGTTATAGGTTTATTATATTAATATCGCTATACACTACTACCATTCACTTACTACATTGATTAAAAGTTCAAGGAATTAATTCTTTTAGTTTCTTCAAATACTTCCAGCAGTTTCACCTTTTGATTCAGTTTTATTACAGATTAATTCGTTTAGCGATTAACTACGTTGACAGTTAATTTCCCAAAAATACTAGCAAGCCAAAATCAAAGTTCAGTGACCAAAAAGTAACAGAATTATAACAATCTTATCTCAAAATTCTTTTTCCGCTTGCTCAACACATCGCCAGTTAAAGTAATCATTTCAAAGCCCAAAAATTAAAAAAGAAACATTTCTTTATTTCCTTTTTGACTTAACTCGTTGCCAGTTAAAACGATAATAATAAAAAAAAACGCTTCTTACTTTTTTTGCACGTTTTATCAGACAAAGCTCGATTGTGACGTAGCTTTACGAGCTACATATGATCCCCCCTTACAAATGCACAAAAATTTTACGAACGCCCTTACGAATACACAAACGAATACACGAAAACAAAATAGCCAACTCTAAACAATGCGAGTCCCAGCAGCAGAAGGAGAGTAAGAAGAGAAGAAAGATGTGGCATGCCAAAGTGAAGGAAGAAAGCTGCAAGAGAGGAGGGAATACACATCGCGGACAGTCAGATAGAAAAGGAAAACAGCGAATGCACATAAAAACAGTACCACTAATTGTACAATTTAACACAAGTCGATAAGAACAATATATACAGGGTTTGAAGTCGAATGGGAAAATAAAAGCTGCAAATATTTACAATTCTAAGCAGAATGTTGCAAAATACCAAAACATCAATAGGGAAAGTTTATATACTTTGGAGCAGTGTGCTAAATAACTAAAGAACAAAACAAAGCACTAAAAGATGACACGCGGATTGATAACTATGTTAAGTTAACTCATAATCCTTGAAACGCGTAGGTGTGTGAATGCGTCGCCCCCGAGAAGTGTATCTATGTTCTGGATTGTTTTGATGAGCGCCGTCATCAAGCGATTCATTTGTGTGTGTGGGCGAGCATGAGCGAGTCGTTCTGTGGTCTTCGTCAGACTCGGAAACATGTAGGAAGGGTGCCTGGGCTGCTTCATTTAAGCACTCCATGCTAAAAATTGCGGGTTTCAATCTGTCAATGGAAATGTGGTCTTGGTGTGTCGTAAAATCTAATGTGAAATACTTTGGATTGCGATCTACAATTAGGTACGGGCCTTTGTATGCAGGCTGCAATGAGTGACGTCGCACTTCATTTCTCACAAATACATGTGTGACCTGAGGGTTAAATAAGGCAGTGTCAAGATATGAGGACCTGTTTGCTATCCTGGGAGGGTTATAACGAAAAGATGCTACCCTTCTTGTCAGTGAATTAACAAAAGCATGCAATGATGTTGATTCATCTTCCTCATGAGACACGAAAAACTCACCAGGAAGGCGTAATTTGTCTCCAAATACAAGATCATTAGACGAAAAGTGTTCTAGATCTTCTTTTGGCAAATTCCTCAAAACTAGAAGAGCCCACGGCAGATTATCATGCCACTCTGTTGGGGCTTCTGCACATTTTAAAGCCGTTTTTAATGTTCTGTTAACACGTTCTACCATACCCTGTGCTTGTGGGTGGTACGCTGTGCTGTGATGTAATTGTGCACCAAGAAACTGAGCCAAATCTCGCCATAAGGCGCTTGTAAATTGAGCCCCTCGATCACAGTATATGTGCTTAGGGCTGCCAAATAAGGAAACCCATCCATGAACAAAAGCTGAGGAACACTCTTCTGCGGTAATTCCTCGAAGAGGCACTGCTTGAATGAAACGTGAATACCTGTCTATGATCATCAGCAGGTAAGAGTAGCCGTTACTGGGAGGACGCGGTCCGGTAATATCAATATACACGTGGGTAAACCTTTCGCTGGGGGGAGGATTTATTTCGGTCAATGGGGCTTTATTGTGCCGTTGTATTTTGGAGCGGCTGCACTTTAAGCACTCTCTAGCCCATTGTGCAACATCCTTCTTTATTCCTACCCAAACGACACTTCGTGTGAGCAATGCAACGCTGCCTCTGATACCTGGGTGAGATAGGCAGTGAAGATGTTTAAAAACAGAAAAACGGAGAGCCCTCGGGATTACCGGGCGAATTTTCCTTGTGGATATATCACACAATACGTTGATTCCGTGCTCGGCTAAAGGAATATCTTTTAAGGTGAGAGCGCTGTGGTTATCGTGACGTAATTCCTCGCATTCTGAGTCTGACCGTTGTGCTATCGCCAATTCCAGGAAATCTAATGGTTTGTTGACTGGAGTCAGCAAATTGATCAGTGGAGGTTCAAATGGTCGAGAGAGTGCATCAGCTATATTGTCTTTTCCCGATACGTGCTCAATGTTTGAAGTAAATTGTAAGATATAATCAATATAACGTGCTTGCCGCGGAGATGCCGCTGGAGAGTTGTGTTGAAATTTGTTTACAATAGGCTTGTGATCGGTTTTTAAGGTAAAGTTGCGGCCTTCTAAAAAATACTGAAAATGCTTAATTGATGCGTAGCAAGCAAATAACTCTCTTTCGAAACATGACCACGCCTTTTGCGCAGGAGATAACGCTTTGGACCAAAATGCAAGCGGTTGGCATTTTCCACAAGAGATCTGCTGCAATACGGCTCCAACTGCCCTATCACTGGCGTCTGTTATTAGCTCCAAGTCCGCTTCATGATTAGGGTGAGCCAAAATTGTCGCTTCTGTAATTGCCGTCTTAGCTCTCGCAAAACATTTGTCAGTTTCCGGGGTCCACGAGATACGGGAGGCTCGGTTCTCGGTGCTAGTTAAGGAATATAAGGGGCCCAGGATTTTGGCACAGTTTGGTATAAACCGGTTATAAAATTGAATCATACCTAAAAATCGTCTAAGCTGCTTTTTAGTACGCGGTTTTTCGTAATCAACTATAGCCTGCACGTTGGTGGTCGTTGGTTTGACTCCCTCAGATGATACTATATGTCCCAAAAAGGACAATTGGTTCACGGCCAATACGCATTTTTTGGTGTTTACAACTAAACCATGCTCTTCCAGTCGTTTAAAAACCAAATGCAACAGTCTCTGATGATCCTCCAAGCTGGAGGACATGATAATGATGTCGTCTAAATACACAAACACTTGGGGAAGACCAGAAAGAACTTCATTCATGAGTTTCTGAAAATAACCGCTGGAGGTGGCCAGGCCCATTGGCAAGAAAAGATATTTAAAATTTCCAATTGGAGTAGTTATTGTCAGCTTATGTGAGTCTGCTGGACGGACTGGAATGTGGTAATATGCATCTTTGATGTCAATTGAGCTAAACCAAGAGCATCCGTGTGCCATGGCTGAAAAATCATTAATGTTTGGAATTGCATAGCGAGGTACTTTTAAAATTTTGTTTAGGGCCACAAAATCAGCGCACAAGCGATACTCTCCTGAGGGCTTTTTTACCATAACAATCGGACTTGCCCATGGACTGTGGCTTTCAGCCAATATGCCTTGGGTGACTAATCGCTCTATTTCACGTTTCAAAGCTTCAAATTTATCGGGTGCTAATCGTCGAGAGCGAGACCAAACAGGCACCTCGGTGTTTGTTTCAACATGAGCAACAACGGAGTGTTTTATTTTTCGGCAACGAGTGGCTTGTTCAAAAACTTGCGGGTACTGAGATTTTAATTTCTCTAAAATAGAGATGTCCGAAGTTTGCGAAGATTCTACGGTAAACTCCGTGGCAACGCCCTCATCAATTGGAGGAACAAATTTTTCTTCGTCGTGAGATTTAAAAAGTGTCCGTGCATTGAGATCGACACATAAATTGAAATAACGTAGGAAATCTGCTCCTATAATTCCATATGGTAAGGCTGCTATAACAAAATTGTACTCAAAAAGTTGCGAGAAACCAAGGTTAATTTGTGTTTTTAATTGTCCATCAATTTCTAGTGTGCCACCACCAATAGTGGAAACATGATAGGTACCTGTGTTGAAGCTTTTAGAATTGTCAATTACATGTGATGGTATGATTGAATAACTAGCCCCAGTATCGATTAAAAAGTCAATGTCATGAAAACTGTCATGTATAAAAAGCAGAGGACGTGATGGTGTTGTCTGTGACCTCCAGGCCTCTATTTCGTGTAGGTCGACTGGCCGTTTTTTTGCCTGATGTTGAGCGTACATAGAGCAAGGAGGACCGTCACATTTAAACGCCCGATGGCCGAAGCGGTGATGATAGGAGCACAAGTTGAGTGACGGAGGAGCGAATGCCTTTGGGGGTGGGGCTCTGGAAAAGACGTGTCCACTTTCATGGCGGCGATTGTCAGCTGGTTGTCGTGGTGAGTGGTAACAACTAGAAAGGGTACGATCAAGCTTATCCAGTCGCGATTCTAGCATTTGATTAATGATTGCTTGATTAGTCGGATTTTGAGAGACATGAGGATCGGCTATCGGAGAAGTAGCTGTTATTAGCTTTTTCCTTGCTAGAATACGGTCGGCATGTTTAGCTAGTGATTCTAATGGTTCTTGTTCATATGGATATAAAGCGATGCAAGTTTCTGCGTCAACAGAATCTAATAGTTTACGTTGAATTAAAGCTCGCGCTATGTCTGAGTCGCTTGAGTAATGTGAGGTTAAAAGAGTTTGTAATCGTACCAAGTATTCGGTCACTGTGTCATCGCCTCGTTGAGCTGCAGAGAGAGATTCTAAGCAATCTGTGTTTCGTGGTGAGAAGCGCTCTAATAAAATGGTTTTTATTGTTGTAAAAGGTAGATCCGAATCTATCTTCGGCCATAAATCGGCAATCATACGCATGACTTTGCTATCGCCATTTAGTGCTGTGGCGAGCGCAGCAAATTTTGAGCGTTCTGATGTGACATTAGCTTCTGCAAAGAGTAGATCGATCAAGTGAAAGTAGCCCTGTGCGTTATTAGACCAAAACTGTGGTAGCCGAAGTATGTTCTGTTGTGCGTTTGATATTGTATGTTCGTCATGTAACACTTTAAAAACGTCGTTATTAAGAAGTGGGATAGACGGTCGCTGATTTATGATCGGCGTAGAACTTAAATCAAGTGGAGGCGATTGCCGATCCGGTGAGACATTAAAATTATTAGCATAATTTGTCACAGTGCGATTTGAATGTAACCAATACAACCAAGTCCAAGTTAAAAAGATAACAAGTAAAACACCAATTAAACATATAAAAACAAACCATAAATACGAATAAGTCAAATTAGGTATTAAAGTCATTATTTTCGTTGCTATAAATTACTTGAAATAGATATTGTCCTTTTATGTTCCAGTCGGGGTCACCAAAAATGTAGCGGTTTTGTTGGTTATAGGTTTATTATATTAATATCGCTATACACTACTACCATTCACTTACTACATTGATTAAAAGTTCAAGGAATTAATTCTTTTAGTTTCTTCAAATACTTCCAGCAGTTTCACCTTTTGATTCAGTTTTATTACAGATTAATTCGTTTAGCGATTAACTACGTTGACAGTTAATTTCCCAAAAATACTAGCAAGCCAAAATCAAAGTTCAGTGACCAAAAAGTAACAGAATTATAACAATCTTATCTCAAAATTCCTTTTCCGCTTGCTCAACACATCGCCAGTTAAAGTAATCATTTCAAAGCCCAAAAATTAAAAAAGAAACATTTCTTTATTTCCTTTCTGACTTAACTCGTTGCCAGTTAAAACGATAATAATAAAAAAAACGCTTCTTACTTTTTTTGCACGTTTTATCAGACAAAGCTCGATTGTGACGTAGCTTTACGAGCTACAACCTTAAGGTAGTAGATGAAAACAAGCGCAAAATTTTTTTGATAATAATGTTTGACTAGGTTTAGGCGATGCCCAGGTTTATCACTTCGTTTTTTTTTCTACGATTTGTGCTTACTTTTATGAACGCTGTCTTTAAGAATTTTAATGTGCTTATTTCAAAGAAACGTGCTTATTTTCAATTAAGTGCTTAGTTGATCAATAATGGTAATTAACGGAAACTGTTAGACAAGGCATCTGAACAGCAAACAAACTTTACCTGGAACACGGGGTACTTGAATAGCTCATTTAAATTTCATGATTTCATCCGTAGAGTCATTGTAGGCCTCTTGGATTGTGGCTTGCCCGATACCGCCTGGGTAAGACTCAACAGCTTGCAAACTGGCGTTGAGCGTTTTCTTTCATCCTTGCATAAATGCGGTCGTGCTCCCCCATGTAATTGCGAGTGTGGCGCGCATGAGCAAGCAGCAGACCACATCATTTTTGCATGCACCACACCGGGCACAAAAAGGACGTTACCGATGCTTGTTCAAGCACATCACTGCCATCATGTGAGTGGAATAAAATGACGGGATGATTTCAAACGACAACGACGACAAAGACAACGAATAATGTTAATAAAGGTTTAGTTTTTTACAGCATTTCTAGAAATCGTGGTTATTTTACTGGCAACGTCAAGTGAAAACCGAAAAAAGTCTTTGCTTCAAAGGTGATTGTTTGGTCTACATCAAGTGAAGACCTATTTTGGTCTTTAGATAACGTTGCAGCAGTAAAGACTGTTTCAAAATAACTACAACTTGCACGTTTTAGTGCTTCCTAACTTCAAATACTGAGCCGTGACTATTTGCCTATATCAGTGTTTTGTGACATCGCGAATAAAAAACTTGAAATAAAATAGTTGCGGCCAATAAGGATTCATCGTAGAATCAAAGTGAAGACCAGACCAAAAAAAGTCTTCGTTCGTTGGCGAAGCGAATTCCCGGCGTGAAGACTTTTTTGGTCTCCACTTTTTATTTTATGTATTTAACGTTTTGTCTAATTGCAAAAATTATAAAATGACTGCAGCAATTTTGGGTTTATCTTTTATTTTAAAATAGTTTAGTTGTTCCAGCCTGAAAAGTTAATGCTCTATGCTTGAAAAGAAAAAATGTTTTAGAAAGATGAAAAGGACAGAAATATTTAAATGACTTACTTGGCGTATTCATTGGTACGTTTACTTCGTCGGTAATAAGGAAGAATGTTTTCAAAATCACACTTTGCAATGAAGCGAAGAACAGCTGAAATGTCATCTTTGGTGAAATTTTCATTACACTCTAATCCAGTCAGTCCAAACGGGTATAAAGGCTCGTATAGATAGGTGACGTTAGTTCGCTCATTAAAAATTGATCCTAGGATACTGGATCCGGATCGAATCATTGTTAGGAGTATCACGGTATCCGGTTGTTCGCGTTTTACGAGAATTTCTTTCCTTTTTGTTTCGTAGATACTAGTAAAGTAAAAAGTATATATTAATGTGAACAATAAAACAACTAATCCAATTATAAAATGACGCTTCTTTAATTCCTTTACTTGCATACACCATTGGACTCTTTTCAAAATCAACTTTAGTAATTTATACATCTGTAAATCAAAATTATTGCTCAACATAAAATATTTCATCCTATGTCAAGAGTGGTTTATTTTAAACCATCGTTATCTTTAAGTTGTGAAAAATCTAAGCATTATAACTTGACTAGAAAGCAAAAGGTCGTTAAATTTTAGCTGATCTGATTTTGTTAATCGAAGAACTTGTGCAAACTTATACAACAGGCACAAACTTAGCGAAATATAAATTTTTCTGCTTCTTAACAGATTAAATTCTTTGATCTGCCAGTTTTCTTACAGCGTGTTGCCGTTAAGTAAGCTTTCATGCCCATAGGTAAAAAACTCAGTTTTTAAACCAAAACAATAAAATAATTTATCTTTTTTTTGTGGGAATTAGCGCTATTGAATAGATACGTCTTGATAGCGACAGCGATCTAAATTTATATACATGTACTCAGTTTTACTATTATTCGAGTCGTGGTGGCTCGATCCTTGAGAAAGCCAATTCTCATTCTTAGAGGTATTTACAAGCTTAAAGATTAGTGTTTTGAACAAATGATTGCACTTGACTTCTCATTTCTACTATCGAATGTGATCAAACTGCGAAAATAATTGAAGCAGTTTTTTTGTTTCCTTATTAATGGACTCTCTGACTATCATTAATTAGGTATTAAAATGTCAAAAATGATTAGTCTACATCTTTCTACCAGAGCGTTACGACAACCAAGTCGCAAGCACAACATGCTCTTAATTTAAAGCATTGCAGGGTTTACTGTTTTTTGATTTTTATGAACAGTTATTAGTCTATATCAGGGTTTCCCAAACTGTGTGCCGTGAAAGGGATTAAAGTGTGCCGCGAAATTTTTGTGTTTTGACAGAAAGCCATAGAATCTTGGTTTACAGATGACTTATGTGTTCATGTAGTTTTAGTATTGCAAAAATCTTAAATACAGGCTGCTTGAGTAAAAATCTAAAAGAAAAGAGGCGCATTTGCATAAAGTTGTTTGTTTTATGGACGTACACAAACAACTTTGGGAGATTTCGGGAGAAAAATAGCAAAATATGAGATCAAGTCGAAGTGAAGACAATTTTTTTTTAGAGATCACCATGATTTTGGGAAAAATAGGGGAAATACGAGAACAAAGCCTTTTTTTTTAGAGAACACCAATTTTTGGGAATCCTTGCCTCGGGTCCCTAACTTTGAATATCCGTCACTGGCAGTGCATTTACACTTCACTTTGTTTAAAAAACGTTTATGTAAACTTGGAGAATGTATTAAGTATTTCGCCTTCATGAAGTGAGTGTGTTGCAGGCAAATCCAGAATTTATTAGTGTATCATAATGAAAAAAAAGTTTGAAAAGCACTGGTCTATATGATTGTCAAAGGCAGGAAGAAATGCAAGTTAAGAAGAATTACAAAAAAACATACAGTTATACTTGCTTTAGAACTTGTTCTGTAAAAAAAGTTTTTGAAAAAAAACTTATTTTAGAAAAAAAATTTTTCAACTTTTATTTAATTAAAGGTGTAAGATTTTAAGTTTAATGTTTTTTCCTTATTTTCGTTTGTCTTTTTAGTTTTTTCACGTGGCAACTTAATTTCACACATGTGCTTCGTAATTCAGTCACAATCAGGGACGCCGGAGTTTTTTTTGTCAGGGGGACAAAATTTAAAAAAAGGGCATTTTTTTGTTGAAAAGGCACTGCCAACAAAACCAAATTTTCGTAGTCATGCTGCAATTTAAAATTTTGGTTGACATGATAGAATTTCAGTTTGCACAGGACAGACCGGTATCTCGGAAAAATTTTATTTTGCTAAGCTCTTATTTTGGTTCGATCAATTTTCGGCCAACGCCAACTTTTTTAAATAAACCTAGAGTTCAAAACCTTAATCTTAAGGTGAGTTGCATCTTGCAAAAGCCTTTAAGTTGACTCTGTCATGACCACTCACTGCGATAGCCGTAGTAATAGCCAATTTTACACAAGTTTTTCTCAATTGGGCTAGACATTAAAAAAATACAACTCTATTAACTGGTTACTAAACCAAAAGCTATCCAACATAGGCTACTCACAACTAAACTTATGTCAAAAGCACACAAGCTAGTTTCGAAAACAGCATTCAACAATTGCGACGTCCATGCACGGCAGCCAAAAGCAGATAGATACAGATAGATACAGATTTTGCTTGGGAATATCACAAAATGTTCTTCACATGCTAATCAGTGAATAGTCTTTCGTTACCCACACAAAACGCTGGCTAAAACATTTACGCCATCAAGAATACCAATGGTTAAAATAGATAGAGCAATAAAAACTTAAAGAGCTATTAACAATTGGGTAAAAGAAAAAACGTACGAGCGTAATTACATGAGCATGGACGAGCATAATTACATGAGCGTAATTACATGAGCATGAATGACCCTTTAGATTGAGGTTTGATGTCAATTATAATTATTAAATAATTATTAATTGTTACGTGAACTGGCAATTTAATTGGTTTTTAAAATTTGCCACGACGACTTACGATTCGACCTATAAATCTTGACTACGTCACTGTCACGGATCGCGCGATGGTCACAAGACCGCACGAGGCACACATGACCAAAAATCATGGGACCTCATGTGACTCATTGTTATAAAGGCCATAATTTGAAACCGGTGTCTTACTTTGGTCGTGGCTAGGAGCGACGAAGTAATGCGTGATAAGCAATCCAGAATATGTAAAATAAGTAAAATAACTATTAATTAGTAAATTAACGTGCGCGGCATAATGTGGCAATTATAAATTGTAGTAATTTTTATTATGTTTATGTAGACAGTGGAATAATTGAATTTAACCCTCCTTTAAATCTTTAATTGGCTTTCTGACGTAATAAAATTAAATACATTATTTGATTGAAGTACTCTGATGGCTTGAAGATTCGGTGTTAAAATTCTCCCTAAGTCTTTTCGAGTAGAATCACTCGAAACTTCAGAAGCGTTTGAAGGGACGAGCTTACATTAATTATAATAATTATTAAACGCTACACAATTAATGTAACTGTAACCCAAAATAATTTATTAGTGTTTTGCTTGCTGGCAAAGTCATCTGCAACGGCTTGTAAATTGATATTGTCCAACAAGTTCAATAAATATTTGCAAACATTCAATTATTGAGACTGTTATGTTATCTCTCATATTGCTTCTAAGCCTTGCTTTGATTCATTTTATGACACTAAAACATCTTTCCGCAAAGGCCGAAACGAGAGCTTCGCCGCAGTAAATTTAAAGTAATTTATGTATTTCCAAAAAGCATTTCTTGCTTGTCGGCTTTTTGCTTAAAACTTTGCAAACTGTTGATATTTTTGTTACTTTTTTCAGAAGCGTGGTACTTTCTTTGTTAAATAACTTAACCTTTTGCGGTCCACATTTTTTGACAGTTTTAGGCCCTGCTGGTCCAAATTTTTTTTTGACATTTTCTGATAGATTTTAGTGTAACTAAGCCAGTTCGAGTGATTTTTTTGCAGAAAACACCGCATAAACCGTTTTATCAGCCTAACATTACCCCCTCCAATTTTAGAAAAAATGGCGTTTTTAGGTTTTTGCAAGACATACAACAATCCAAAAGCATTGTCGACACCTTTCTTTCTACAAAAACTTGAAATATTTCGATTATCTGTTACCTCACTTTTATACAAAAGTAATTCAGTAACTGAAAAAAACGAAAGATGAACACTGAAATGTTTATTGAAATTGAAAAACGACCACAAAAGACGAACATTGAAATTGCACGCATCACAGCATAGATACTTGCAAGTGACGATTCAAAAGTTCAGTTATGTGCACTTCGACTTCCATATGCAAGAACAAAATAGCACAAAAAACAAAAACAACTATAAAGATGACCACTGCAGTTTTTTACTGCTTGTAATTAGCAACAGTGTGATACTTTTTGAAACATTCTTCAGGATGGAGACCTGGCTTGCGTTGGCATGTTTCACAGAAAAACACTGTGGTTTTCTGTTATCTTTTGTTGAGCTTTGTTCAGGACTTGGTTGACCAAATGCAACACTATACGTGTAGTAAAGGGCAATGCAGGAAAGGGCAAGCTCTCAGTAGTTGGCTTGCCTAGATATGGCTCAAACGAAGAAATATATCCACTTGCACTGTTCGACAGCACATAGACACGCAGTCCCCATTTGGTCGGCTTTTGTGGATTATATGTTTTGAAAGAAATCCTGTCTCTGAAGCCGACAGTGCTTTCGCCAACAGCAATATTCTGCCGAGTGGCTGCACATGCAAAATCCAATGTATTTGCAGAAAGCGGCGCCGAGGAAAAACATCAAGAAAGAAAGGGCAAAACTCGGTCCAATGTCGGTTGAAATAATCTTTTACTTCAGGTTTTTCAACTAAAGCCATTTTTAGCAACACTCCTAGGTATGCTTTTAGTTCAGACAAGATTACAGGTTTCCATCTGTGCCAAATGAAATTGTTTGTCACATTTTTGCCTCCTAATCGTATGAGTGCATACGCCTATTTGCATGAACAGTTCATCCGTATAGAAACTTTGAAAAAATTCCAACTCAGTTTGCGGTGCAGTAAGTAGTGTTGCCCCGACACTATGTGGTGTAAATGAATAGTGAGGCAAGTCATCATCACTTGGGAGCCAGGCTCTCCAACCATTGGTGTCCACACCTGTCAAGTCTACATCATCATCTATCTCCATATCCGAGTCATCCTCATCGTCGCTATCATCACTTATTTCTAAGTCAGTGTCAAAAAGATCGCTTTCTTCTCCATCATCTGTATCCTCATCAGAAACATCAGACAGCATTCTCAAAACTTCTTCATCATTGTAGTCTCTTCTGGCCATTTTGTAGGTTTATACTCCAATAAGTTAGGCTAACCTTATAAACGATGAAAGACCTAAAGTAGAATTCAAATAAACAAAGGTTCTGTATCTGCAAACTAACCAAAACAACTTTCCCAACACAAACAAGCAACTGCTAAATCACTGTAAACCAGCCTCTGAACTCCCAACTTGCTGCAACACACACCACTGAACAAAAACGAATCTAACACGTTCAGTTCGTTTCTTTTAACATCTAAAAATATAAATGATCATCTGCAATCGATAAGAAATCTATTTTTACCAAACCGGCGTCCCAGGAGTGTACTTGGACCTAGTTGAGCAGTGTTAAACAGACATCATCCCTGGGATGACTGTGGACCGTATTACATAATTTTGTTTTGCATCCCAGGGATGTACTTGGACCGCAAAAGGTTAATATGAGCATGTAGGTCTGCGAGTTCTTCTGTAAACACATCAAAACGAACAAGACTCTTAAAACGTTACGTTATAGCCTAATCACAATTATGACTCACATATGTACCACAGTCCTTCAAAAGGGCTAAGAATGTCACGCGTTTAGTCTTGGTGTTTTTATTTTTAGATTTTAATGTCGGCCACAAGTGAGTATTAAGCAGCCAAGTTAGACAGCTTGTGTTGCTTGTTAAAATTAGATTAACGCCACAATTTTTTTGCTTCAAAATCAAAAATTTTTTTTATTATTACTAAAAACTTTTACTCTTTGTGAGCACTTAGAAATTTTCTGATGCTTTATTCTTCATTTTAAAACGCTTGATATAATTGTTGTTAGGAATATCTAAACTACTGGGATGGTAGTTTAGGTATCCCTGATTGTTGTATACAGGGCTGCGAACTCGAACTCGAACTCGAACTAGAAGAACTCGGCAATTTTTGCCGAACTCGAACTCGAACTCGAACTCGAAAAATAAAAATTTCTGAACTCGAACTTGAACTCGAACTTGAAAAAAGTTTGTCGAGTTCGAGTTCATTTAATAAGTAAATTTGACTATAACATTTCTCAGCAAAGGTGCCCAATTATAATTTGCTACCCTCTTTTATTTTGTTAAATAATAGATTAAAATTGGTAACATTGATGACAAAGCAATTTTATCATGTGCTCAGTTTTTCACGGTTGAATTATCCTCTTAACTCTATTCCGACTGGGATTTTTGGAAACTTTGTACGACTGAGTGGAGGGTTAAATGCCCGCGCTCTTTTCTTGCTTATTTCTCGACAATTACAAACGCTATAATTGTCATTCAAGTTTGCATAGACAAGAAATTTCTTAGTCTTTTATAATAATATAAATACTTAAATGTGGCATTTAAACAATATTTGGGATTAAAAAAGCGAGTTTTAAAAAAGTGGTCAATTTTCGTAAATTGGCTTGGAAAACGAAGAGAGCGATTTGAGAGAATCAATGACTTCGGCTGTTTGTCGAACTTCATTAATCCGCAAAATTAAAAGTAGAAATGGTGGCAGTTGAAATCCACTTGGCAAGATTATTACTGTTTCAGAGAAAGAAATTCTTCACCCCAGCAAATCTGCTAAAAGCTGGTTTTATTAGTGTTTACAACGCTTCGATCTTTGCGATTTATCAAATGATTTTTTAAATTCACTTACTTTTGTAAACAATTTAGGCAAAAAACTTCATACATAAAAAGAAAGGCAAATCATTACACAAAAAATTATGTTTGTGGTTCCAAATCGCAGAAAACTCACCTTAATTTTTTTTCACTATAAAAAAATATTTCGACTTGACTAATTTGTTTAGAGTTGATTGCTTTTGATCACATCGATTTTTTTAATTTTACAGAAATCTTTTTTATTTCGAATGTTTTCTTCTTTTGGTGAAGTACACCAATTCATTAATAAAATACTTGTTTATTAAAATTTTGTTAACGTTTTTCAACGTAAATATTTAATTTTTAATTGTTGTACGGCTTGTTAAATTAGTTAGGTTTAGTACTTTCCGCCCCCTCCCCCCAGTCGTGTAGGGTTAATGATTCGTGTAAATTCTAAATTTAACAACAATTGTTCTGTCACAGTTAATAAATGTTAAATAGTTTATTGTCTTTGTATGTTAAACAAAAGTTAGTTGACAGCGTTGCCATTGTTAGGTGAACTGACAATGTGATTGGCTCCTTCAAATTGGTACGACAACTTACGGTTCTTCTTATAAATTTGATTTACGCCAGTGTCACGGGATCGCGGGATGACTATAAGATTGCACGAGACACACATAACCTGAAATCATGGGACTTCATGTGTCATTTGTCTATATAGAATGGAATTGAAACCGTCACCTCACTTTAGTCGTGGCCAGGGGGCAACAAAGTAATTCGCATTTACCAGGCTAGAAAATCTGATATATGTAAAATAAATTAACGTACGCCTACGAATGTTGTAAATTATAATAACTTCGTACTTAACCAGACTAGAAATTCTGATATGCGTAAAATAATTTAATTAACGTACGCTGCAGAATGTTGTAAATTGTAATAACTTTATTGTTAACCAGGATAGAAAATCTGATACGTGTAGAATAAATTAATTAATGTACGCCCCAGAATGTTGTAAATTGTAATAACTTCGTGCTTAACCAGGCTAGAAGTTCTGATACGTGTAAAATAATTAATTAAATTAATTAAAACAAAACTCGAACTCGAACTTGCAATTTTTTTGTGAACTCGAACTCGAACTCGAACTCAAACAATTGAAATTTAAAGAACTCGAACTCGAACTTGAACTCGATTAAAAATGCTTCGAGTTTGCAGCCCTAGGTATCCCTGATTGTTGTATATGACTATTTGCCATCAGTTAATGAATCAAAAATTGATTTTCGGGTAAGATATAATTCATTTTACTGATTTAAGTAGAATAAGATGTTTACCAGAGGTTTAGGTCGCTTACGATATCAATAGCTCTATATTGCATACGTAAAACTTTTATCTTGTTTTTATTACTGTGCTTTGTAATTTTACAAATATTGTTGGATTTAATGGTGATCAAGATTATATATGTAGGTTAATTGTAGAGCATAACTAAAAAAATTTATCTGTAATACTAATTTTAAACAGCACAATTTGCCCCCTCTGCCCCCGCGTTTTAAGAATATTAAAAAGCAGGGGGAGCAATTGCCCCTCCAGCTTCCGGTCCGGCGCCTTTGGTCACAATACCCATTGTTACAATACAAGCTATAACGTACATTCGTTTTGTTGCTTCTTCCTTTTTCTAATCCGCAGTCTTACGTTTATTATTAAATTATAGTTGCATTTTTATTATGTGGCGGAGCAGAAATAAAAGAAAACTGAACTGAACTGAACTAAACTGTTTCGCCTTTCCTAAAACATGTAATTTGTTCACTTAAAGTATAGTTGAATTTAAACAAGAAGCTGCTAAAAATTAGCTAGTTGTGTTTATTTTAAAGTTTTAATTTTAGTTGTAAGGTTTTAAATTCTGATTTGTTTTGTATTTTGATTCTATTTGAATAAAGTTAATGCTAATTGTTAATGCATTCTGAAGTAGTTTGTTAATTCTGCGACAAGATTCAGCAAATATTATTTATCAAAGACATCGACCAGCGGTATTGTGGCCCAACAACCCTGGTATGTTTATTGTTGTTATATATCATAATTGTATAAAACTATCAGCAGCTAGTGGTTGTTTCATTAATATTAAGTGCTGAAGTGCTTGCAGAAGAACCGTCCGCTTCGTCCGCATCGTGCTGTATCGTGCGTAAGAATATTCGTTCATTCATTGTGCGAACCGTACGAGCATGCGTGTGCTTCAACAAGAAGGTCAGTCGCAGTTTGTGTTGATTGCTTATTCGAATAGAGTCAACCGACGGTGTAGTTGGCGTTTGGGCCATCGCCGTTAGTTTGTTTAAAAAACTACAAAAGGCTTTGTCGCTCTAGTAGACACATTCATCTTGCAGAAACTTGGAAAGATGTTTGATTGCTGGTTGATCGGCTTCGATTTTTTTCTCCGAAAATTTTAATAGTAAAATTAAACACTTCAAAAAGAAAATATAACTTGAACAAATTTTTCGCTCTTTTAAACACAAATTATTTTCAAAGAAAATGTTTACTTTTTGAGATAATGATATTAAATACAGATTCAAAAATACATTGCAGTTGTACCGGTTTATAATTTAACGTACGTAGATTTGGGATCAAAATAAACTGTGAGAAACAAAATGATTCATTACAAACATATAGTAAGAATGGTCAAGTCAATCAACAAGCAAGTGCCGCCAGACCTGTTTCGTCCTTATTAGGACTCGTCAGGACACTACAGCTTGTTGTTGACCCCAGCTGAAAAAGTTGAAAACTTAAACAGCTGGCACAACTTTCTGTTTGTGGTTTTTGCACCTCAAACATCCAGTTGTGGACCTGAGCGCTGGGTAGGTAGTACAATGAAAACAATGTTCCACCAGCGCAACTGCAAAAGACACCGCTAAGCCACAAGGGCATACTGGCGGCGGTTCCGATATGCTAACCACATCGAGTTAGCTAACACGGAAACGGGTTAAGACAAGCAAAACCCTGCAGTTCCCATTACAAACATATAGTAAGAATGGTCAAGTCAATCAACAAGCAAGTGCCGACAGACCTGTTTCGTCCTTATTAGGACTCGTCAGGACACTACAGCTTGTTGTTGACCCAAATGATTCATCATATACCTAACTCATAGTTTAAGTTAGTGGTTGTTGTAATGCTTTTATTTGTTCAGATAAACAAATTACCTTCAGATTTATCTTAAATGCATTTTGTTTCTCGTAGAGTTTCTACAAAAAGGTCGCCTCTGAATTGACCTAAGTACAAAACTTTTGGTTATTTCTTAATTTGCATTAAACCAAGCTTTTTTTATAAAAACAGTTCAAACTTCTCATGCAAAAGCGTCGTCTTTTATGACCTCGTACTCGTTTTCAACTTCCGTTTTAATAGCGACACACTGATAAAGGACATTGTCTCTCACTTCAAAATCTTTGCTTTCCGACCCGCGAGGTAATGTTTTCTTTTGATTCTGCATTTTCGCATAATTGCATGGGATTGGCATCGGCATTGAAAACCGTCGACCTTTTGTGAAGCTACCTCCACCGCTGCTTCGAGAACTTGATTCCGAAATGGATCTGCATCCGTGAGCAGGCTTGGAGGATTCGACAAAAGTGTGTCCTGTACTCAATGACATGCTGTTTTTTCTACTGTTTCTTTCATCTAATTCCCTTGTTCTGTTGCCAAATATAGTGAAAATAGTCCTAAAATTCAAAACATTTTAATTAAAATTTTTCAAATGTTTCCACTTCGAAAACTTAGGTTTTATCAGTGTTCCACTGAAAGATTTCTAGTGGTGATCGGCTTCTTATCGCTAGTAAAACGTTTGTTTATGTTGTGAATATCCAAAAGCGTCACCCTATAATGATTACCAAACACTTTTTGAAAGCATATTGATTGATTATAAAACATTACAATCTGCATTCATCAAAACAACTTATTTTTAGTATTGCACTATGTATATTGTAACCAGACGTCGATAAAAATTTATTATTGAGATAAAAAAGTTTTTTCTCAAAGCACATTGCATTACTTTTATTTTTCATTCTCACATTGCATTTTATGTAAACGTTTATTATTTGAGGCTAAAACATAATATTAATATAAATGTGTCAATAGAGAAAAATTAAATAATCTAAAGCTGGATCTTACCTTAAGCAAAAAAGAACCGTGAGCAGGGCGATGATAATGAGAACAAACACTCCGCTTACAATCAATGTTACGTATGACTTGTCCTTGACTACAAAAAAAAAACTGTTTTCTGCATTGAGGCAATTTTTTTGCTTCCAATTCTTATTCTAGCATTGTAAGTAGTAGTAGCGTTTAGAAACAATAATTTTGATGGGGGCACGATTGTTATTTTACACATTTTAGCTGTTACTTTCTTATAAAATTTAAAAGGACGTCCCGAAACGTCCCGAATCAACTGGGGAGTTCAATCTTATTTTCTATACACAAACTGTAGTTTGAGTAAAAATATATATAATTTCGCCGCTGGGGTTAACTCTATTTAAGTATAAGAAGATTGACGTTAACTCTACTTACGTAAGTATAAAAAGTATTGTACAATAAGTAAATAATAGAAAAAAAAAGTGTAAGAACCACTGTGTACAAAAAATTAGATTGCTTTGACTTAATCGCACGAAGCAAGGGCAGCCCCTCAAGACACGAAAAGTTCGGGCACGCAAATTTTGGGCATAAGGAAGTTTCATGCTCATTTTTTAAACACAGTTATTCTACAATCAAGAACAATCCAGATCAGTGCCTAAATTTTAAGTAAAATTTAATGTGAATAACTTTTTTTGTCGTCAAAAATTTATGTATACTCTTTCAAGTACAAAATTATGTTTCTGTTCTACTTTCAACAACAAAACAAGTTAAAACAAAAAAAGGGAGCTTTGCATTAAATCTTCGTTTTTGGGCATCTCCATGAAGTTGCGCGAAATCAGAATTCCATTTATTGTTGAAAAAGTTCGGGAAAAAATTGTTTTGCTCCCCGAAAATTTTTTGGGCTAGTACGACTATGAACACAAGACAAGACGTTTTGTGCTTCAACATGAAGACGGATAGGAGAAAAAGTAATTGAGTAGAGTTTTAATTAAAAAAAACAATTATAAGAAAATTGTCTATTTATTTTATTTGTTTTGTTTTTTTAAATTACAAAAGTATTATCTTTGAAAATAATCAGGGAAGAACAAAAAACGTACATTCCACAGTTCAATTAAAACTGTGCAGTTTTTCTTCGTCGACGAAAACCACGAGGCTAACCTTAATCCAAACCCTAACGCTAACGCTACTTATTTACCTTGTGGATTAACCGGGGTGGAATATACCACTAAATATCACTTATGGTTATAATCCGGCCAACTAAGCATCGCTGCAAATACGAGAAAAGCAGCTTTTAAATCAAGAGTTATTAATTGTTGCCGACCACATTTTTCTCTGAAGAAGTTACAACCCATATAAGTGTATTTATTAAATTAAATCTGGTGCGATGACCATGCACAATTATTTTGTGCATGTTATAACATAGGCTACATCGTTCAGTTGCCATCTCCCTATTTGCAACCTTTACTCTACCTTGTCTTTAATTATTATCAATTGTTCTTTTGGATGCAAATGAAAACAAACTACTATTAAATAAACTTTTTTTGGTCTGTGGTGAATTTTATTTAGCAGTTACAGCTCAAAGGCGTTTTATGACCTCAATCTGAATCGATAACTTTTTTTTACTTTTGCCTAAGTTTAACGAGATAGTATCCGTGTAATCTGTACCTCAGTCGTTAGTGCTTTATATTATCTGGACCATTTCAAAAAGTTTAATGACCCCTACCATGGACAAATAATAATAAACTCGAAACTTTTATATTACAATCTTACCTTCTTTATCGTTTCTTTTTCCTGTCTCTTTCATTGTTACATGTTTGCTTATTTTCGTCTCGTCAGCAGTTGTGTTGAAGTATTGCTCTTAATAAAGACTGCATTATAGTCTATCTATACAACTTTTAACACTCAGTCGGTGAAAAAAATTGTTTGCAACTGTTTCATGGCAAATTATCTTTCTTCCGTAGCATTCTAAACGCCATGAAAAATTTATTAATAATTACGATGTATCCATTATGAAATTTTAAATAAAAGTTTTTAGTTTAAAGTTAAATAAATTATAAATTGTTACAGCTTATTTTTGTCACCCCATGTTGCGCTTTACCTATGCAATTCAGACCTAAATCGCTGTGACCGAAATTAATAGAACTGGTGTAGACAATTTGCAGAGGCGAGCAGAGCGCGACTTCGGGACTTCGCAACTTGCGCAGTTGCGGAAGTGGCACTTCGCTTTCACAGTTTTTTTAGAAGCGTTGCGTACTTTGCGCTGCGCTCTTGCTTAGAGAAATATAAGTTGCGCTTAATTGCGTTGCGCTCCGAGAAATAAAAATACTACATGCGCTTTATTGCGCTGCACATCAAAGATTAAAGAAATCAAATGCGCTTTATACAGTCCTATTTTGCAAAAGGACAATCTACTTTGGTTGTTTTTCAATATAGACGATTGGAAAATCGATTGGGCTGCGCTTATGATTTGAAAAAGTACACTACATTTTAATTGGTTATAAATCGCGTTGCACCGTGCTTAATATAATTGCGGTTTAAATTTTTAATATAATCTACATTGCGCTTCACATGAATTTCAAAATCACATTGGGCAAGTTGTGCTGCGCTTTACAAAAAATCAAAAATACATTGTCCTTATTGCACTGAGATTTTCCAAATAAGATAAAATGCCCACCTCTATCAATTCGAAATTTGATTTATAGATTTTTGCGGGAACTGTCGCTAAGACAATAGATCCGCTTAACGTGATAGCAGGGCTGAAAACTCGTGAATTTTTAATCAAGTTCGTAAAAATTGTCAAGTCCTGGTTCGAGTCCTTCTATTTACTTTTTCGAATTTAAGTTCAAATTCATGAATTAATTTTCGGAGAAAATATGTTGACCCTGAAAACCAGAGTGAAATGCAGTTGCCGTTACAAGACGTCCAAGCGAAATTCTGTAATACTAAAAACCAAACATTTTCTCCTTAATATTTTTAACAAAATCACCCCAATAATAAACTCGAACTAGACAGATTTTTTTAAATTCGAGTGCAAGTTAGAGTTTAGAAGTTTTTATTTTCAGAATTCAAGTCCGAGTTTAATAAAACGATAAGTTCTTCGAGTTCGAGTTTGCTGCCCTGCGTGAAAATCGGTCAGCACATGTGAGGCGGCTCTTGGACACTCGGTGCGCTTTTACGAGCGAGAAGTGAACACTTTTACGCGAAACTAGCGGAAGCAGCAGTTAAGTCTTTGATACAAAAGTGTTTTCAAAGCCTAAAAACTTTTACTTTCTTTTGATTGGCGCTGCAACGATGTAGCTGAGCTCTTGTATCTTCGATAAAAAGTAGATCATGTTTATAGTTTATTTTAATTACATCTATTTCAACGTATGCTACTCACTTCGTTTTAAAGTGTAAGGTGTCGTTTGCACATCCAATCTCGTTCGATTCCCGTAATCAACTACAAAATCTGATTTTTCCATCCACTGTGGGACTCAATAGACCTGAGCGAATAACCAGAAGAAGAGCTGAAATAAAACAACTTTGAAGAGTGATTGAGCGGAACATTTTGTCTTGTGCTCGGTTCTCATCTAGTAAGAATGAAGCGGCGTTACTAAACAAAACACAAACTAAATTAAAGTGTTAAATTGTTGGCTATACAGCGAAAGAGCTATTCACAAACACGTCTTTGAAAAGGTAAATATTCTAAGACTTGTGGCTTCTACCAAATTCAAGATTGCACTGGTAGAAACGCCAATGTGCCTCGCGCTGATCAGATGCTGGGAATACATCAGGTTATAAAACAGATGGCACTAAAGAGCGCCATGTATGGCACTGAGTAAGCAGATTGTTCCTGATGAGAGTTTAAAACTTGAAACCATAGTCGGGCGGTGAGCTCAGGTTCGGCGTGCGCGAGGCACAATGCCATAGATGGCTCTCATTAGTGCCATGTGTTTTATAACCTTGTAAATGTTCTACTTAAAAGTTGTAAAGATCTTAAAAGGATTTTAATTTTTTTTTCTCTGAAAACCAAATTTTTTTCGTAAAGCAAATTACACCGGACTCGTTATGGCTCTGAATCGTAAGCAACTTGAAAGAGCTTTGAACCACAAAAAGGAGCCACTGTTAACTCTTTAAAAAGTTAGACGACTACGTTCTGTTTTTTTAGTTGCATGTATTGGTTGTAATCATATTGATCACGGTTGTCATTCACAAGCCACTCCCATCGCTTTGCCAGGAAAGAGACTTAACGTAAAAAGCTCATTGCTTGGTTGTACAATGTTTACTGCATATGGAGGGGCACAAAACACTACTCTTTTATTTAAAGAGCTACTTGTTTATATCAGTGATCGTCAATCTTTAAAACTTTATGAACCAATAAATGTATAATTTGCTATTTGGCCAAATACTACTACATATTAAAAAAACTACGGTAAAGCACTGAAGACTAAGCAATTCTGTGATTACCCAAATTTTTCACCGGTCAATATTATTCCTAGTTCTGCTGTTGCCAAGCACATGAGCCATGTAACGGAATGGGTGTTTTTAACAAATTGCACGGAAATTATAATGGTTTTTTAAATGTTTGAAATTCTTGAATAAACTTTATATTCCTTTCTCAAAAATTTTTAAAAAGTTTAAACATTATCTCTTCGTCTTAAAAATTAGACTCAGGGCTCAAAATTATCAAAACTTTATTTAAAAGAAATTGTGTGCAGGCTAAAATTCATCATTAATTTTTATATTTCTTTAGAAAAAAGAAAGAGTTTTTAATTTAAAAAATTCGGTAACTTTTTTATGGAAGTCATCCAAGTCATTAAACTCATCGCAATCCGACAAATCAAGTAGCAGTCATCACGATCTTCAATGCATCTCGTTAGTTTGTCATTTAGTTCTTTTAAATGTTCATAAAGTAAATTCGATCTTTTTTAAGAGGCGGCGCAATACTTTTTTTTGTCGTAACGTTTTTTTTCTGAAGAGATTTACCAGAAAGTGGGCAGTATAACGTAAATCTTGTTAACATAACTATACTTTATTTTTAATTCTAAAAATAATTTTATATTGTAGTCGCTGCAAACTGTCTTTCGTGCATGTATTTGCTTTGATTTTGCAAAGTTCTCGCTCTTATGGAATGAAAGAGGCTGGTATGGCGTTTCTGCCACTTAATAACATGAACGACACACTCTTAGAGGGCATCAGCAGGACTATTCAATATTTAGAAAATTGGTATTTGTTTGACGAGTCTTATAACGGTGAAGAAATTGTAACGTAAACAAATTTCTATCGCTTTTCGATTCAAATTTAACCCTTTAACTGCCGGGCCATTTTGTGTAAATTATCACAAAAAAGATACTTTTTACAATTTGCGATAACTCAAAAACTACAAAAGCAACATAAAAAGTGTAAATATGAAGTCGTCTGGAAAAGAGTGTACTTTTCAAATATGTAACGTTTTATTTTGATTTTCTTGAAAAAATAGGTCTTTTTTGAGAAAAACATTTTTAACGATATAAAGATATTGCTCTAAAAATCATTATAGTGGCTGTTGGCAGTTAAAGGGTTAAAAACAAAATACCTCTCAGGCTAAGATCCCTCATAGGCTGCGATTACTTTAATCTTCTTTAGACAAAAATATCCTATGGGCCACAATAATAACTGTTATCTCATCTTGAGTGACTGTCACAGAAATTGCATGATTTTAGGCGCGAATTCCATAGTGCCCTGTCTGGTATATAATTAGTTGTAGATCATGTGGTTTCCGAGTTTTAAGGCTGTAATATGTATATCTAGTTTATTCTTTTGCAAATTGTTTTTTTTATAAAAATGTGACGATAATTTGAATTGGTTTTTCGCCGCATTTCTTATCTTCTTGTCTGAGTTGATTTTCTGAATTCATTGTCAATGTCTCAATTTTTTCCTGAACTTTATAACTGTCCTGTCTGATTTCTGTTGCCTTGAATAATGTCATTAGAAAGTTCTAGAAGATTCTGCCTTATTAACCACGGGTATTGATGGCTATAAAAACTGCTGATATTTATTCGTAGCTCTCTTTCTGATGTGGTTGGCTTTCTAGGTATAGTACAGTACGGCTGGTTATAATTTTCGTATTGATAGAGCTGAAGGACTGTGGGTTCTTCAGAAAAGTTCTGGTGTTCTGTTTAGTATTGCCATTTTTAATCAGATTTTCAACAATTAATTTTAGCCAAAGTATGAGTAAAAATGCAAGTAAAAGAGGATGGAATAATGATTATATTCAGTATGGTTTTGCACACTTTTATGACAAAGATGCTCAGAAAGGGCAATGTGTTATTTGTTACAAAGTCCTTGGAAACGATTCGCTGCGTCCAAGTGAATTGTCGAATCATTTGTTAAAAATCCATCCTGAATATAAGGACAAAGGTATTGCCTTTTTTGAAAGGAAACGAGATGCACTGAAATGTGCTAAATTGGATTTTAGTGGAACTTATTACAAAGAAAATATTTCACTTGTTGAAGCTTCTTATGAAGTTGCACTTACGATCGCAAAACAAAAAAAGCCCCACACAATAGCTGAAACTCTTGTAAAGCCATGTGCTGTAAAAATAGCAGAGCGAGTGTTGGGAAAACAAAGTAGCAAAAAGTTAGAAGCAAGATCTCTTTCGAATGATACGATACGGGTTCGTATAACCGAAATGGCGGATGACATTTCTTCTCAGTTGATTTCAAAGTTAAAGTCCTGCCTTCATGGTATATTTTCTATTCAGTTAAATGAATATACAAACATTTCAATTGTTTACAAACATCTACAAACAATTCATTCACATCTAATGGTTTTTGTGCGATGGGCTTCCATTACCAGCATAGAGGAAACCATTCTTTTTTGTTTTCCTTTACAATTAAATACAACACGAGCAGCAGATATACTACAAAAAGTGGATGATTATTTCAAAAAATGGGACTTGAAGTGGGAAAATCTATATTCTGTTTGTACAGATGGCGCCTCTGCAGTGATTGGTGCACGATCAGGTTTTGCAAAAAGGGTGAAAAAACTCGCTCCTGGTGCAACGTCAGTCCACTGCATGATACACCACCTAGCTCTGGCAAGTCGAACTCTCCCTTTAGATCTACAATCAGCATTAAATATTGCTATCAAAATGGTAAACTTAGTGAAAAAGAGTGCGTTAAACACAAGGCTGTTTTCAAAGCTTTGTAAGGACATGTCAGTGGACTACACCACACTTTTATACCATACGGATGTGCGCTGGCTTTCAAAAGGCAACACGCAATCTTGAGTGTTTCAACTGCGAGAAGAATTAGCAGAGTTTTTTGACAAGCAAAAACAAGAATTTGTAACTTACTTTAATGATCCTTCTTTCGTAGAACGCTTGGCTTATTTAGCCGATATCTTCGAAAAATTAAATACCCTGAATTTATCTATGCAAGGGATGTAAAACCACTATTATACAGTAAATCTCTATGACTCACTTAATGCTTTTGTGGAGAAATTAGAGTTGTAGAAAATCATGTCATGAAAGACGTTTTGGTCATGTTCGACAGACTCTCATCCGTAACCAGAGCGAATGAATCGATAAATATTTCAACAGAGGTCGCAGAACATTTGTGCGAATTGGAAGAAGAACTAAATCACTACTTTCCCGAGCGCATAATTATGAATGAAAATCTGAAAATAGTGAAAAATCCAATCAATGCAAACTTTTCTTCCCTTCCCATGCATCTCCAAGAAGAATTTATTGATTTAAAAAATGACTCAACCATGAAGACTGCATTTGAGAAATCTGGGTTAACAGCATTCTGGTGTAATGCTAATGTTTCATATCCTCGAGTGGCCAAATGCATGATGAGCAAGCTGCTTTCATTTGGGTCAACTTACTTATGTGAAGCCGCTTTTTCAGCTCTTGTTGCAATGAAAGCAAAATTTAGAAATACCATGAATGTGGAAAATGACTTGATTTGTTCATTGTCATGCATTGAATCTCGAATATCTCTACTTGCAAAGAACAAACAATTTCAAGTTCGCATTAACAGTTGCGTTATGTGTGGGTTATTATTAAAACGTCATTCTTCTTTTTAATTCACATTGTGAAGACAATTCATAGAAGTCAGAGTAACCCAAACCCCTAACCAAAAGTTTTGACATTAAAGTATCTTCTGTGGTGACTGACCCATTTGCTAAACCAATACAACTTTTAACAGGGTCACCAGAAAGACCTAATTCCTCAAAAAGCTGCTTTGTAATTAAATGACAATCAGCTCCTCCATCAAGAAAGGCATGCACTTCACAAAACGCCCCCGTTTCTAAATTTTTTACAAGCACAGGTAAAAGCTTTAAGCGAGTGCAGGAGCGATTCTCATGCACTAATGTTGCCACCACACTACTGTTAACCTTTGATTTATTAGCAACGCCGCTTGATAGAGCTTTCTCTTCTGCATGTGATTCTGAGGATGGAGATTTTTCTATATGCAATAATGTACTATGGGGTTGATTACAATGCCTACGACGATATTTATTAGTGCAAACTTTAAAACGATGACCTTGTCTTAAACAGCAAAAACAAAGTTGAAGAGACTTGGCTGTGGCGCAGCGCTCTTGCATTGAAAGATTTAAAAATCTTTGACATTTCCATACACCAAAGGCATGCCTTTCTGAACAGAAGGGGCAAACTCTTTTGCTAACTTCCAAATTTTTTTCTAATTTTACTTCCCTTTGTTTTTCTGGGTCCTGAGAAACTATTTCATGCAAATGCATGGCATTTGAACGTCCTGCCTTAATTTTATTTTTAAAGAAAAATTTTTCTCCATGACCAACCGTTTCTAAAATCCTTCCAAAGTTAGAATTGGCTTCATCTCTGCATTTTTTATGAAATATAAAACCTCATCAAAAGGTATCATCGCATTTGATAACCCCGGTCTACGGAAAATCTAACAAACGGTCTTTGCAAATCAGGAGGCAGACGTCGAAAAACCCTTTCTGTGATTGCGGGAGCATCTAACTCTTCTGCCACTTTGGCCGAACGAAGAAGATTTCTACATGCAACAAGACTAACATAAAAGTCCTGAAGACTATCAGCCGTGAGCTTTATTGAAGGTCCCTCTCTTATTTGCCTAAGCTTAGCATTAACTTGCAATTGTGGTGCCCCAAATGCTTGTCTTAGATCTGCAAGAGCTTGCTGCAGAGCTTGAGTTGAAGACTCCTCCATCTGACATGCTTCAACAATTTTTCTGGCACGTCCTTTTGTGGCTCCTACAAGTCTAACTAAAGCATGAGCAGGATCAGATTTTTCATAGTGGTTTAACACTGTATCCTGAAATTGTACAATAAATTGATGATATTTTGAAGGATCTCCATCAAACTTATCTTCATAAGCTATGTTAGGAGGCTCTCTACAACAAACAAACAACTTAGCCAACTCATCGACTGTCAATTGTGGACTAGTATCAGTAGGACCATATAAGTCAGAAGTAAATTTTGCCAACCCATACTTATCTGGGGAGTTAAACATAACATTTTTAGAGGCACTTGCATAGTCTGCCGACTTATTGTAATCTGGTACAGAAACATAATTACTTTCCCTACATGCTTCCTTATGTAACTCTCCAAATTTAACTTTATTTTTAAATTTTGGGTTCCAATTGGGTGCATCATGCCTAAAACTCATGTCTTTAGCATTCACCATTTAAACGGAGTCACAATTTCCACTTATCCCTAAGTCTGTTTCTGATTTTTCAAGAAACCTGATCACTCGCTCATGTGCTGTCAAGGCCTTTGCATCTGTTTTGGATTTAGATTGTTTATCGCAAATCTCTCTCTCCACGTAAAAACTTGATTGACAAATACTCTTATTTTGTACTTGTAATCCTATAGATAATATATATACGAATAAATCACTTTTCAGCGTGGTAGGTAAAACATCTTTGCGGGCTACAGGCAACATGCGTTTCGATGTAAATACAAAATTTCGATGTAAATTTCGATGAAACGCATGTTGCCTGTAGCCCGCAAAGATGTTTTACCTACCACGCTGAAAAGCTCCGTTGTTTATGAATATTCGTGCCACTGTGACAGTAGGTACGTAGGACGAACATCACAGCGACTACAAGATAGAATCAAGCAGCATGTTCCTAAATGGCTACAACAGCAAGCGAAGCGCCCTACACGATCTCAACCTGGCAGATTCTGTAAGCTAAAACGTAACAATCCAGATTGTGACTCTGCCATAGGACTACACTTGCTTGACAACGAGCAATGTGCTGCAAACTATAACGACAAACGTTTTAACATTCTTGCTGTGGCACGCAACTCGTTCCATCTGTGTCTACTCGAGGCAACTTTTATCAAAACCAAACATCCGGTTTTATGTAAACAAAAGGAATTTGTTTACACATTAAAACTTTTCAAATAACCTAAGTTGCGAGTAACAGTGTTTCTCCTGGGTAATTGCACATAGTGCGTTTCTCCTTTCCGAGATTACACTGTATTGCACCACACTGTGCAATTGTGCCTTTCTCCTTTCCGAGACTGCAGCACCTTTCTCCCAACTGTTGAGACTATAAATACCTTGATTTTCTCTGGTTCGTCCCATTTTGACGCGATTGCCACTGATGAGAGCGTCACGAAAAGCTTATGGCTCCCATAAAATCGATTTTGTTTAAAGCGATATTAAAATTCTGTACCACAAAGAAGCTCTTTACAAAAAATGTTCTTTGTTTGAGTCGAAAACAGCATCTACATCTGATAAATCTTGTGATCTATCCTCAGATTGTTCTTTCTCCACCAAAGCTTGTGCTTCAGCCAGCTCCAATTTTGCATTGAGAACAGCTCTTTTTGCCTCAACTTCAACAGCCATTGCTTTCATCTTGGCCTCCTCTGCATTAAGAATTTGATCTTGTTGAACCTTTTTCAGTCTTAAAAGCTTAATTCGAACATTAGCCTCTTTTGACGTTATCGATTCAGATTTAGTGTTAATAGTTTTCTTTTCAGATAAGCACCTTGACTTCCTAGATGATCTCATAGAGCTAGCAATCTCAACAGCTGCAACTAAAAATTAATCAATTTGCTCTTTTACGAGTATGTCATTAAATTGTGATTTCAATTCTTCAATTTGAGAGCAGTAAGATTCCCACTTTGGACTGCCCGATTGTAATGTTGTACAAAAGGTTTCTATAGCCCTTTTGCATTTTTCATGGGCTTTGTAGTGGCTTTTCCTAAGGGAAATTAGCTGCTTTACTGATTTATAATTTTTATTATTCAAGATTATTTTGATTTTATTTTTAATCTTTTTAAGGGAGCCTTTTAATCCCCCAATGTGCCCTATCCCAGAAATAATCTTATCGTTATTATAAATAATATTGTCATCACTGACAGGCTGCAGCAAAGCTGCCAGCAGCAGAGCCATCACCAATATCATTTAAAGCACGGTCAAAAATAGACAATGTCTTACCTTGCTCTGAGGAATTTTTTCGGTCTGACGTTTTTTCTTTTGAAGTTAACATGATCCTCGTTTTTACATAAAACAATCAAGGGTTTTAACTTGTCTCTCCTGGACTGGCGCTCCAATTCCCAGGAGGCGAGGATTTGTTATACTCCTTATCCTATTCTCAAGAAATAAGCAAACCGGGCTAATAAGTATCGGGGTGAATTACCGAAACGCCTACGAGTTGGGCCTCTTGCAATAACTGGTTGCCAATCTACTCCCACAAGCAGCGTCAAAGTTACAAATTTTACGTTTACTTTTACTTTTTAAAATTGGTTTTTTTACTTGTTTAAAATTGGTTTTAAAATTGGTTAATTTTTACTTTTGGGGTTTGCTAAAACACACATAACTTATTTACACATTACTTACATATAAATTATTAACACATACATTATTTACACATAATAAACTTTTAAAAGACGTTTTTTCACGTTTTTACTAATCGAATTGTGTTTAAAATGTTTTCGCACTCTTTTCTTTGTTAAGTAAAGTGTTGCCAAATCAAAAATTATAAATTTTTAATTTTACTGATAAATCCTTTTTAGTAGCGCAAACACCGAAACCAACCGGATCTATGCAAACTCGTATTAACAGTTATTATTATTTAAATCCGAAAAAACAAAATGTGCTGAACAGTGACGGATATTCAAAGTTAGGGGCCCGAGGCAAGGAATCCCGAAAATTGGTGTTCTCTAAAAAGAAAAAAGGGCTTTGATCTCGTATTTCCCTTTTTTTGTCCTAAAATCATTTATCCTAAAATTTTTTTGTCCTCTAAGAAAAGGTCTTCACTTCGAATCAATCTCGAATTTCCCACTTTTCATCCCAACTTTATAATAATCTCTAAAAAAACATACACAGCAAAATAAAACTATATGCGGTATTTTCAAGGGTGGGCCCGAGCAACCGCCTTACTCGCCTCACCCAATGTCCGCCCCTGCTGCTGAACCTGAACCGAAATTGAACAACTAAAAATAAAATTTGACGAATCTAAACCGGAATCTGAACACAAAGCAAAACATTCATTTTAACCAGTGTTCTTCAACCTTTTTAACAAAATCCCCCTTTTTGAAAGTGTGAGTCCAAATCGCTCCCTTTTTTATAATTTATTAAAATACAGCAGTACATGCAAACTAATTCGACTCTTGTGCCAGTTATTTTTTGCAAGACTAGCAAAAGCTGGTTGCAAATTAGTCAGTTTAAGTCGAATTGCCCCTTATACCAAGGTGGTCCAAACGGCGGCCCCCTGAACAATTTTACACAATTCAAGTCTTGTCGATCGCGGGCAGTGGCAACCTTCTATAACAAGGCATGGCGATCTTACAGGAGACAATAAGGTTGCCATACCGTCCGGAAATTTTCAAACATCCGCGACCGATTCCAAGTAAAGACTTTTTTTTAGAGAACACCATGATTTTGAACAATTTCTAGCCTGCTCAGGCCCGCAAGCCCACAAGAGTGAAAAACTTGTACTACCCTGCCTTAGATAATCAGAGTAAGAAAGCTGGAAGCAGCGTAAAGAAATACGCATTTTAAAACCTCGGTTTATCATTAAATGTGGATGTATTGCTATTTATAAATCAATTCTTAACTTTTTTTTTTTTGTTGGGATTTTTTGTTGGGACCAATTATCACGTAAAAAGCGAAATTCGAGAATACTTCTTGTGATGCCGCAAGCAATCATTAAAGAGTCCATCGCTATATAATGCAACCAAAAATAAATTGTAATCTTTTCTATTCTGCAAGATCAGGAGTTACGAAGTAGAATTTAAAATAGAATCATAAATATTTAAGTTGTATTAATGCCAAAGTATAAAAACACCATTGTAATATAAAAGTACTTTGTCCACATCGAAAACTATTTCGTGACATGTTATTTTTGTATTTCACCTGAAGGAACAAAATGTAAATTATTGGTGTTGTTATAGTCATCTTCGTTGTCGTATATTTTGTAATTTAGTTTTGTCAGTACGTCGGAGCATATTTGTTGAATAAGAAGGGTTTTTTCAAAACTTAATTCCTTTCTCCAAGCAACCAAAACGTCTTTCGAATTTCTTGTGATGGAAAACGGTTGGGATCTGGATAAGCCTTTTGGATTTTTCTCTGAAATAGCTTTAGAAAGCCATTCTTTTACCTGGTTTGTCATACTGAGACCAACAAATTTGTATATTTCTTCAGTTACGCGAATAGGATTTACAACAAAATCCTCAAATCGGATTCGTAAATATTTTTTCCGAAGCGAACTGGATTTCATCATCAAGTCTCCAACTGGAAGATTTTGTTGCAGACGGTTGCACACACGCAAAGCTGCTTCTCTAAATAATCATTATTAAATTTGAATTAATAATGAAATTGTTTGTCAAGCTTATTATTGAGTATAACCATACATGGTATTGTTGTTTCGTCGACGTTCAAATCGTTTTAAGAAGTTGCCTTGTTTTTTAGCAAAGTGTCATATTTTTATCTCCGTTCAATGTTTGTCGATTGGCACAAAACAAATGCCGTCAAGAGATACTTTTTTGTCTCGATCAAGTAAACAAGAAAAAGTTTTATCAATTTTCTTTCTTATTTGTTTCTTAAATTACAACCTAAAAAGTCTAAAGCAGTGGACCCAACCTATTTCGATCCGAGGGCCATTTTGGCACATCAAAAATAAGACCAAACAAATAAAACACCGCCGTCAAACGTTACAATTGAATATCTTTTTTTGTCGTCACTTAGCTTTACGGTTGCCCTATTCAGAGTTTCCAAACTTTTTTATTCACGAAACACTTAGCATTGTCATTGCAGTTTACGGAATACTTAGTCTTAGTTTTCCTGAGTCCCCAATTTTTGTCCCAAAACGCAATGATCACTAAAAAAATTTTTCGTTTTAGGACGCATGGTAAGCCTATGCAAAACGTCATATTCATAATTCAGCAAAACACTGTTCGAAAAACGCTGCCCTATGTAGTTTACGTCGTTTCGGAAAATATTGCGCAGGCCACTCAAAACCTTCACGCGGGCCACGGGTTGGACAACCTTGGTCTAAAGAAAATTTTCTTTCCAAGAAAGGCAGGCGTTTGAGACAAGTTCGGTTCAAGTAAAAAGAAGCAACATAAAAAGTTTGATTTTTTACTACGATTCGCAATAAGATTGTTACAATTTTCTTCATTTATTTTCGCAAAATTGTTTTAAAAAGCATCTTTTTATGTAAGGTTGCCTTGTTTCTTGCCATATTTTTATTGGTTTTGAAGGTTAATGCGGGCTTAGTATTTTGTCCACTCAGTTGTTTTTTGTAAAAAATTTTAAAATTTACTGCATCACCAACTGTTTACAAAGACTTGCATCAACTAAAACAGTTTTTTGATTAACGATGGAGTCGTTGTGGTTAAGGCCAGCAATAATTGTAATTTGTTTAAAGGATGACGTTTTTTGTCGATAACTTTCAAAAATTTACAATTTCCATTTTACTTACTTTATATCCGGCAATGACCCACGATGGGATGTTGCTGAGTTAACAGTTGATCTTGGATCTCTCACCAGATGCACTACTTTGATATTTGTTTCTGTTTCTCTTAAAAGTGGAAGAATCCATTCAAAATTGCAGAGGTAGGTCACTTTTAATGCTATTAGCAAACTTTTTTTGCAATAATTTTGCAGTAAAACTTGATTGATTGGTTTTGGACAAATTTGCGACATCCCCTGGTCCACATTGCATATTCCAGCATCTCTCGAGAGAAATTTGGAGGCTTTTGAACTTCCTTCCACAAAACACAATTGATTTTCTAAACATCTGTTTGTAATAAAGAAGAATGTATTGCTTTTAAATAATATTGTGGCGATACTCAGCAGCACAATTAAATTCATAAAACTTTTATTTTTCAAACGTTTTCGGCTTCTTAAGCCCTTTTCAAGAAAAACTTAAACTTAAATGAAATTAACAATAATGCGTCAACACAAAGAAAATTAATTATTTATGCATGAATGATTTACATTGTGACGAATAAGTTAAAGCAAATAGAATTATAAAGCCAATTTTTTAGTTTCATTAAATTATTTAAAAATGAAAGTAAATTTAAAATTTATAAGAAAAGAAATAAAGAATTTAAAATAAAAATTAAAAAACATTTAATAAAAATGAAGAACCATTTGCATAAAGTTGTCGATTTAAACCAGGATTACGCTTTTTAATAAATAATGCTTCGTGTATTTTTGTATGGAATTCTGATTTACACTTTTTAATTATTTTAAAGGAGTTTAAATTTAATTTGACAGAGGAACAAATATTACAACACATTATATGATTTTTTATTGCACTTGATACTTGAGAGTTGAAGTCCAAATGCTCCTTAGCTCTAGTGCTCAAATGTCGGGTTGACATACCGATGTATGTCAAGTTCGCGTCACACGAACATGTAAATTCATAAATGACATTTGAGCAAAGACCCAAAGGAGTTGTGGACTTCAACTGAAAGTAGTTTCCAATTTTAAATGTTTTATAGACAGGACAAACTTTCACGTTAAATTTCGATTTGAAAATTTTTGATAAGCGATTTAAAAAACGTCTCGAGTCAATACCAAAGTACGGAATTGTAATATAATAAGTACGGCAATCAGTAGAACGATCAACGGTTATGTTGGACACAAATTTGTTTAAAACTTTATTAAAAAACCAGCAAGGATAACCATTTAAACAAAACATTTTTCTTAGGTTGTTGATTTCTCGATTGAATAACATTTTTGAGGAACATATTAATTTCGCACGGTGAAGCAAACACAAAATTAAACCAGATTTCCATTTTTGTGGGCAAAAGGCGTTAAAATTTAGTAAAAGTCCAGTGTTGGTTGGTTTTCTCCATGTATACGTGTCTAAACTATTGCAATTTATTTCTATTTTAACATCTAGAAAACAAATAAAGTCTGAAGAATGTTCAAGAGTAAATTTTATGTTTTTGTGTTGACTATTAAATACATTATTAAATTACTTCGATTAGCTACACAAGGACAATTTTTATACAAGGACATATTATACAAACAGATTGATGGTGTTACCATGGGATCACCACTTGGACCGACAATTGCAAATTTCTTTCTCGCCGATTTGGAAAACCGTATTCTTAAAAATAAAAACCAACATTCTCCGAAATTGTATTTACGTTATGTTGATGATGTTTTTGCTGTTTTTGAAAATAACAATGATTGTTTGTCCTTTCTAAATGTTCTTAATAGTCAACACAAAAACATAAAATTTACTCTTGAACATTCTTCAGACTTTATTTGTTTTCTAGATGTAAAAATAGAAATAAATTGCAATAGTTTAGACACGTATACATGGAGAAAACCAACCAACACTGGACTTTTACTAAATTTTAACGCCTTTTGCCCACAAAAATGGAAATCTGGTTTAATTTTGTGTTTGCTTCACCGTGCGAAATTAATATGTTCCTCAAAAATGTTATTCAATCGAGAAATCAACAACCTAAGAAAAATGTTTTGTTTAAATGGTTATCCTTGCTGGTTTTTTAATAAAGTTTTAAACAAATTTGTGTCCAACATAACCGTTGATCGTTCTACTGATTGCCGTACTTATTATATTACAATTCCGTACTTTGGTATTGACTCGAGACGTTTTTTAAATCGCTTATCAAAAATTTTCAAATCGAAATTTAACGTGAAAGTTTGTCCTGTCTATAAAACATTTAAAATTGGAAACTACTTTCAGTTGAAGTCCACAACTCCTTTGGGTCTTTGCTCAAATGTCATTTATGAATTTACATGTTCGTGTGACGCGAACTTGACATACATCGGTATGTCAACCCGACATTTGAGCACTAGAGCTAAGGAGCATTTGGACTTCAACTCTCAAGTATCAAGTGCAATAAAAAATCATATAATGTGTTGTAATATTTGTTCCTCTGTCAAATTAAATTTAAACTCCTTTAAAATAATTAAAAAGTGTAAATCGGAATTTCACACAAAAATACACGAAGCATTATTTATTAAAAAGCGTAATCCTGGTTTAAATCGACAACTTTATGCAAATGGTTCTTCATTTTTATTAAATGTTTTTTAATTTTTATTTTAAATTCTTTATTTCTTTTCTTATAAATTTTAAATTTACTTTCATTTTTAAATAATTTAATGAAACTAAAAAATTGGCTTTATAATTCTATTTGCTTTAACTTATTCGTCACAATGTAAATCATTCATGCATAAATAATTAATTTTCTTTGTGTTGACGCATTATTGTTAATTTCATTTAAGTTTAAGTTTTTCTTGAAAAGGGCTTAAGAAGCCGAAAACGTTTGAAAAATAAAAGTTTTATGAATTTAATTGTGCTGCTGAGTATCGCCACAATATGGTTGAAGAAAATTTATTCCTTGCCAAAATTATATTTTAAATAATAGTTTTTAAAAAAATACTAATTTTTAGTTCACAACTGGAATTAGCCTAATATTACAAAAAGTTTGATGAATTGTTTTGCGAGAGAATCTTATGAATAAAAAAAATACTTCAAAAGGTTTTTTTAACAACCCTTCCGATAACCTTAAGGTAGTAGATGAAATCAAGCGCAAAATTTTTTTTGATCATAACGTTTGACTAGGTTCAGGCTATGCCTGGGTTTATCACTTCGTTTTTCTTTCTACGATTTGTGCTTACTTTTATGAACGCTGTCTTTAAGAATTTTAATGCGCTTATTTCAAAGAAACGTGCTTATTTTTAATTAAGTGCTTAGTTGATCAATAATGGTAATTAACGGAAACTGTTAGACAAGGCATCTGAACAGCAAACAAACTTTACCTGGAACACGGGGTACTTGAATAGCCCATTTAAATTTCATAATTTCATCCCAAGAGTCATTGCAGGCCTCTTGGATTGGGCTTGCACGATACTGCCTGGGTAAGACTCAACAGCTTGCAAACTGGCGTTGAGCGTTTTTATTCATCCTTGTATAAATGCGGTCGTGCTCCCCCATGTAATTGCGAGTGTGGTGCACATGACCAAGCAGCAGACGACATCATTTTTGCATGCACCACACACCGGGCACAAAAAGGACGTTACCAATGCTGGTTCAACACATCACTGCCATCATGTGAGTGGAATAAAATGACGGGATGATCTCAAACGACAACGACGACAAAGACAACGAATAATGTTAATAAAGTTTTAGTTTTTTACAACATTTCCAGAAATCGTGGTTATTTTACTGGCAACGTCAAGTGAAAACCGAAAAAAGTCTTTGCTTCAAAGGTGATTGTTTGGTCTACATCAAGTGAAGACCTATTTTAATCTTTAGATGACGTTGCAGCAGTAAAGACTGTTTCAAAATAACTACAACTTGCACGTTTTAGTGCTTCCTAACTTCGGGTACTGAGCCGTGACTATTTGCCTATATATCAGTGTTTTGTGACATCGCGGATAAAAAACTTGAAATAAAATAGTTGCGGCCAATAAGGATTCATCGTAGAATCAAAGTGAAGACCAGACCAAAAAAGGTCTTCGTTCGTTGGCGAAGCGAATTCCCGGCGTGAAGACTTTTTTGGTCTCCACTTTTTATTTTATGTATTTAACGTTTTATCTAATTGCAAAAATTATAAAATAACTGCAGCAATTTTGGGTTTATGTTTTATTTTAAAATAGTTTAGTTGTTCCAGCCTGAAAAGTTATGCAGCATAAGAGCATAGAGCATAACTTATGCTCTATGCTTGAAAAGAAAAAAATGTTTCAGAATGATGAAAAGGACAGAAACATTTATATGACTTACTTGGCGTATTCATTGGTACGTTTACTTCGTCGGTAATAAGGAAGAATGTTTTCAAAATCACACTTTGCAATGAACCGAAGAACAGCTGAAATGTCATCTTTGGTGAAGTTATCATTACACTCTAATCCAGAAATCAGTCCAAACGGGTATAAAGGCTCGTATAGATAGGTGACGTTAGTTCGCTCATTAAAAATTGATCCTAGGATACTGGATCCGGATCGAGTCATTGTTAGGAGTATCACGGTATCCGGTTGCTCTCGTTTCACGAGAATTTCTTTCCTTTTTGTTTCGTAGATACGAGTAAAGTGAAAAGTATATACGAGTATTAATGTGAACAATAAAACAACTAATCCAGTTATAAAATGACGCTTCTTTAATTCCTTTACTCGCATACACCATTGGACTCTTTTCAAAATCAACTGTAGTAATTTATACATCTGTAAATCAAAATTATTGCTCAGCATAAGGTATTTCATCCTATGTCAAGAGTTCAAACGATATCAACGAATCAAAAGTTTGAACATCATATTTCAAACGATCGTTATCTTTATCTTCTAACAAATCTAAGCATTATAACTTGACTAGAAAGCAAAAGGTCGTTAAATTTTAGCTGATCTGATTTTGTTAATCGAAGAACTTGTGCAAACTTGTACAACAGGCACAAACTTAGCGAAATACAAATTTTTCTGCTTCTTAACAGATTAAATTCTTTGATCTGCCAGTTTTCTTACAGCTTGTTGCCGTTAAGTAAGTTTTCATGCCCATAGGCAAAAAACTCAGTTTTTAAACCAAAACAATAAAAAGAATTATCTTTTTTTGTGGGAATTAGCGTTACCGAATAGATACGTCTTTATAGCGACAGCGATCTAAATTTATATACATGTACTCAGTTTTACTCCTATTCGAGTCGCGTGGCGCGATTCTTGAGAAAGCCAATCTCATTCTTAGAGGTATTTACAAGCTTAAAGATTAGTGTTTTGAACAAGTGATTGCATTTGACTTCTCATTTCTACTATCGAATGTGATCAAACTGCGAAAATAATTGAAGTAGTTTTTTTGTTTCCTTATTAATGGACTCTCTGACTATCATTAATTAGGTATTAAAATGTCACAAATGATTAGTCTACATCTTTCTACCAGAGCGTTACGACAACCAAGTCGCAAGCACAATATGCTCTTAATTTAAAGCATTGCGGAATTTACTGTTTTTTGATTTTTATGAACAGTTATTAGTCTATATCAGGGTTTCCCAAACTGTGTGCTGAAAAGGATTAAAGTGTGCCGCGAAATTTTTGTGTTTTGACAAAAAGCCATAGAATCTTGGTTTAAAAGTGACTTATGTGTTCATGTAGTTTTAGTATTGCTAAAAATCTTAAATACAGGCTGCTTGAGTAAAAATCTAAAAGAAAAGAGGCGCATTTGCATAAAGTTGTTTGTTTTATGGACGTAAACAAACAACTTTGGGAGATTTCGGGAGAAAAATAGCGAAATATGAGATCAAGTCAAAGTGAAGACAATTTTTTTTTAGAGATCACCATGATTTTGGGAAAAATAAGGAAAATACGAGATCAAAACCCTTTTTCTTTTTTAGAAAATACCAATTTTTGGAATCCTTGCCTCCGGCCCCTAATTTTGAATATCCGTCACTGGCAGTGCATTTTCACTTCACTTTGTCTGAAGAACGTGTATGTAAACTTGGAGAGTGTATTAAGTAGGCTTTCGCCTTCATGAAGTAAGTGTGCCGCAGGTAAATTCAGAATTTATTAGTGTGCCGTAATGAAAAAAAGTTTGAAAAGTATTGGTCTATATGATTGTCAAAGGCAGGAAGAAATGCAAGTTAAGAAGAATTACAAAAAAACATACAGTTATACTTGCTTTAAAACTTGTCCTGTAAAAAAAGTTTTTGAAAAAAAACTTATTTTAGAAAAAAATTTTTCAACTTTTATTTAATTAAAGGTGTAAGATTTTAAGTTTAATGTTTTCTCCTTATTTTCGTTTGTCTTTTTAGTTTTTTCACGCGGCAACCTAATTTCACACATGTGCTTCGTAATTCAGTCACAATCAGGGGCGCCGAAGTTTTTTTGCCTGGGGGGGGGCAAAATTTAAAAAATGGGCATTTTTTGTTGAAAAGGCACTGCCAACAAAAGCAAACTTTGGTAGTCATGCTGTAATTTAAAATTTTGGTTGACATGATAGAATTTCAGTTTGCACAGGACAGACCGGTATCTCGAAAAAGTTTTATTTTGCTAATCTCTTATTCTGGTTCGATCCATTTTCGGCCAATGCCAACTTTTTTTAATAAACCTAGAGTTCAAAACCTTAATCTTAAGGTGTGTTGCATTTTGCAAAAGCTGATTCTGTCATGACCACTCACTGCCATAGCCGCAGTAATAGCCAATTTTACACGAGTTTTTCTCAATTAGGCTAGACATTAAAAAATATAACTCTATTAACTGGTTACTAAACCAAAAGCTATCCAACATAGGCTACCCACAACTAAACTTATGTCAAAAGCACACAAGCTAGTTTCGAAAACAGCATTCAACAATTGCGACGTCCATGCACGGCAGCCAAAAGCATTTAGACATAGATCGAATGCATTTTGCTTGGGAATATCACAAAATGTTCTTCACGTGCTAATCAGTGTATAGTCTTTCGTTACCCACAACAAAACGCTGGCTAAAACATTTACGCTATCAAGAATACCAAAGGTTAAAATAAATACAGTAGAACAATAAAAACTTAAAGAGCTATTAACAATTGGGTAAAAGAAAAAACGTAATTACACGAACATGAATGGCCCCTTATATTGAGGTTTGATATCAATTATTAAACGCTGCACAATTAATGTAACTGTAACCCAAAATAATTTATTAGTGCTTTGCTTGCTGGCAAAGTCATCTGCAACGGCTTGTAAATTGATATTGTCCAACAAGTTAAATGAATATTTGCAAACATTCAATTATTGAGACTGTTATGTTATCTCTCATATTGCTTCTAAGCCATATTTTGATTCATTTCATGACACTGAAACACCTTTCTGCAAAAGCCGAAACGAGAGCTTCGCCGCAGTAAATTTAAAGCAATTTATGTATTTCCAAAAAGCATTTCTTGCTCGTCGGCTTTTTGCTTAAAACTTTGCAAACTGTTGATATCTTTGTACTTTTTTTAGAAGCGTGGTACTTTCTTTGTTAAATAACTTAATATGAGCATGTAGGTCTGCGAGTTCTTCTGTAAACAAATTGTCGTCGTCGTAAGCGTTTGAAGGGCATCCACTCCAGGCCAGACACAAACAGAACTGGGGCCGAGGGTTTATCCTTGTACTACCCCAGACTGTTGCACTGCTTGAATCAGATGTTGGCAGTGATGTCATTAAGCCAGCATCGAGTTTCGTCATCCAAAACCGTCAGACCTCGTGCTCCATGTGGTGCCCAATGTATAGGGCACGCTGTTAGTATATGGTCCGCAGTTTGCTCAGAGGCGCCACACTCGCAATTCGGTGAAGGAGCGAGACCCCATTTGTGTATGGACGAATGGAATTGCTCAACACCAGTTCGCAGGCGGTTGAGCTTAACCCAAGCTGCTCGGGGTAAACTCATCCCAACAGGCCTGGCACTGGTCTCGGGAACAAAAGCACGGAGCCTAGAAGCATTTTCACAGTACTCCGCGTTCCATTTGTAATTTGTCCATTCAGAAGCGCGGATGCCAAGACTGGCAAGGTTGTCCAAGAGATTCCGCGCACCTGGCATAAACGGGCGTCTGGATCTTAGTCTCACTTGGCGAGTATCTGAGGACCCACTTAAAAGACCATGCAAGATATGATCGGGGTCCAGAGATCCACGGTGAGCCAAGGAGAGTGTCGCTCCCAGTCGGCGAAGCTCAGCTGGCTGGATGCCTGAGAGTACAGGTAGGTGGTCCGTTGGAGTGGGACGCAGGCATCCAGTAACTATGCGCAAGGCGTCATTCAAGACACTGTCAATGAGGCGAGTGTGAGCACTACGACACCAGACTGGCGTACAGTACTCAGATGTTGAGTAGACTAGAGACAAGGTGGCTATGCGTAGTGTTTTAGCACCAGCACCCCATCCCGAGACCACGAGTCGCCTCAAAAGTGTGACGCGCGAGGATAGTTTTTTGCGCAATGCCACTAAATGGTGACGAAACGTGAGCGATCTGTCCAGTTTTACCCCAAAATAAGTAGGGGTTGGACAGAACGGTAAAAGTCTACCGTTGTTGTAGACCTTTAGCTCACGTTTGGCCTCTCGGTTATTTAAGTGAAAAGCTGCCGTCACCGTCTTAGTGTGACTGAGCTTCAACCTCCAAGTCTGGAGATACGCTGACAGTGTGGACATGTCTTGGCTTAAAGTTCCCTCCAAGTCCTTCCAGTTTCCAGAAGAATGCAACAATGCTAGATCATCAGCATAAGCAAACTTTTTTTAAAACGCTTGGTATAATTGTTGTTAGGAATACCTAAACTACTGGGATGGTAGTTTAGGTATCCCTGATTGTTGTATATGACTATTTGCCATCAGTCAATGAATTCAAAAATTGATTTTCGGGTAAGATATAATTCAGTTTACTGATTTAAGTAAAATAAGATGTTTACCAGAAGTTTAGGTCGCTTACGATATCAATAGCTCTATATTGCATACGTTAAAACTTTTATCTTGCTTTTATTACTGTGCTATGAGTCACAGTTGTCTTTGTAATTTTACAAATATTGTTGGATTTAATGGTGATCAAGATTATATAGGTTAATTTAGAGCATAACTAAAAAAAATTTATCTGTAATACTAATTTTAAAGAGCACAATCTGCCCCCTCTGCCCCTCCCCCCGCTTCCGGCGCCCCTGGTCACAATACCCACTGTTTCGCCTTTCCAAAAACGTGTAATTTGTTCACTTAAAGTATAGTTGAATTTAAACAAGAAGCTGCTAAAAATTAGCTAGTTGTGTTTATTTTAAAGTTTTAATTTTAGTTGTGAGGTTTTAAATTCTGATTTGTTTTGTATTTTGATTCTATTTGAATAAAGTTAATGCTAATTGTTAATGCATTCTGAAGTAGTTTGTTAATTCTCCGACAAGATTCAGCAAATATTATTTATCAAAGACATCGACCAGCGGTATTGTGGCCCAACAAACCTGGTATGTTTATTGTTGTTATATATCATAATTGTATAAAACTATCAGCAGCTTGTGGATGTTTCATTAATAGTAAGTGCTGAAGTGCTTGCTGAAGAACCGTCCGCTTCGTCCGCATCGTGCTGTATCGTACGTAAAACCATTAGTTCATTCATTGTGCGAACCGTACGAGCATGCGTGTGCTTCAACAAGAAGGTCAGCCGCAGTTTGTGTTGATTGCTTATTCAAATAGAGTCAACCGATGGTGCAGTTGGCGTTTGGGCCATCGCCGTTAGTTCGTTTAAAAAACTACAAAAGGCTTTGTCGCTCTAGTACAGGGCTTTTCAAACTATGGGTCGCGACCGTAAACGGGGTCGCCTAAAAAAATTTTGGGGTCGCGAAACAAATTGGCATTTTGTGCTTTGTGCCGTAAAACTTTGAAAATCCCAGTAGTGCCGCGGAACTTTTGGAAAAAATTATACTTATCGCACATGCAATCGGCAAATCAGAGAATTTAGGGACAAAAATTGACAAATCGGAGCTTGATTCTGAGTGGGGACCTTTTTTTTAGAAAACATCTAAAGTTGATGACAAAAATAGATAAAAGGCAGCAAGACCTTTTCATTTTTATTTTTTTAGAAAACACCTAAAGTTGGCGACAAAAATCATAAAACCTCGTTTAAATACCCGGCGAATTTCGAAAACCCCAAAATTCGCCGAAGGTTTAAAATGGGGTCGCAGAACAAAACTGTGAGTCGCGAAATAAATTAGCTTTTTGTGCTTACAAAATTGGATGTTTTACGATCATATTTATTGTCAATCAAAAACTAGAAAAGGTAAAGTGTCATTACATCATTGTTGCTTAAGGTTAGTAGGCATTTAATCGACAAATAAAGTCTGAATCAGAGTGAAGACTTTTTTTTTTTAGAGTACACCTGGTTGCTTTAATTTTGTTAATTTTATTAATTTTCTTAGGTTACTATTTCCATTTCTCGTTCTTATTACTTTGTTTTTCATGTACATGCGTGGTTTTCCATAGGAAAAATTTAACGTAAAATTAACCTACACATATTGGGGTCACACAAAATTTATTTTTTAAAACAGGGTCGCAGAACAAAAAAGTTTGAGAAGCCCTGCTCTAGTACACACATTCATCTTGCAGACACTTGGAAAGATGTTTGATTGCTGGTCGATCGGCTGCAATTTTTTTCTCCGAAAACTTTAATAGTAAAATTTAACACTTCAAAAAGAAAATATAACTTGAACAAATTTTTCGTCCACTTAAACACAAATTATTTTCAAAGAAAATATTTACTTTTGAGTTAATGATATCAAATACATATTCAAAAATACATTGCAGGTGTACCGGTTTATAATTTAACGTACGTAGATTTGGGATCAAAATAAACTATGAGAAACAAAATGATTCATCATATACCAAATTCATAGTTTAAGTTAGTGGTTGTTGTAATGCTTTTATTTGTTCAAATAAACGAATTACCTTCAGATCGTATCTCAAATACGTTTTGTTTCTCGTAGAGTTTATTACGAAAAGGTAGCCTCTGAATTGACCTAAGTACAAAACCTTTGGCTATTTCTTAATTTGCATTAAGCCAAGCTTTTTTATAAAACCAGTTCAAACTTCTCATGCAAAAGCGTCGTCTTTTATGACCTCGTACTCGTTTTCAACTTCCGTTTTAATAGCGACACTCTGATAAAGGACATTGTCTCTCACTTCAAAATCTTTGCTTTCCGACCCGCGAGATAATGTTTTCTTTTGATTTTGCATTTTCGCATAATTGCATGGGATTGACATCGGCATTGAAAACCGTCGACCTTTTGTGAAGCTACCTCCACCGCTGCTTCGAGAACTTGATTCCGAAATGGATCTGCATCCGTGAGCAGGCTTGGAGGATTCAACAAAAGTGTGTCCTGTACTCAATGACATGCTGTTTTTTCTATTGTTTCTTTCATCTAATTCCCTTTTTCTGTTGCCAAATATAATGAAAATAGTCCTAAAATTCAAAACATTTTAATTAAAATTTTTCAAATGTTTCCACTTTGAAAACTTAGGTTTTATCAGTGTTTCACAGAAAGACTTTTTGTGGTGATCGGCTTCTTATCACTAGTGAAACGTTTGTTTATGTTGTGAATATCCAAAATCGTGACCTTATAATAATTACCAAACACTTAGCGCACTTTTTAAAAGCATAATGATTGATTATAAAACATTACAATTTGTATTCAACACAAAAACTTATTTTTAGTATTGCACTTATGTATATTGTAACCAGACATCGATAAAAATTTATTATTGAGATAAAAAAGTTTTTTCTCAAAGCACATTGCATTACTTTTATTTTCATTCTCACATTGCATTTTATGTAAAAGTTTATTATTTGAGGCTAAAACATAATATTAAAAGAAATGTGTCAATAGAGAAAAATAAAATAATCTAAAGCTGGATCTTACCTTAAGCAAAAAAGAACCGTGAGTAGGGCGATGATAATGAGAACAAACACTCCACTTACAATCAATGTTACGTATGACTTGTCCTTGACTAAAAAAAAGAAAACTGTTTTCTGCATCAAGGCAATTTTTTTGCTTCCAATTTTTATTCTAGCATTGTAAGTAGTAGTAGCGTTTAGAAACAATCATTTTGATGAGGGCACGATTATTATTTTACACACTTTAGCTGTTACTTTCTTATAAAATTTAAAAGGACGTCCCGAAACGTTTCGAATCTACTGAGGAGTTCGGTTTTATTTTCTATACACAAACTGTAGTTTGAGTAAAAATATATATACCGTAAAACCTCTAATTGAGCGCCACCCTGTTTTTTCAAAAATCGCCGTAAGCGATTTACTAACCCGGATTCCCCTGCGGTTACTATCGCTTCTTCAGAGATCCATTTTCTCTTGTTTTTTTTTTATTCCATGCTAATGCTGATGCTGAAAGAGGAATTTTGGGTTAGTTTCACCGCAAAAAGAAATCGCTTACGGCGACTTCTTGAAGAGACAGGGTGGTGCTAAATTAGAGGTTTTCCGGTAATTTCGCTGCTGGTGTTAACTCTACTTAGGTATAAGAAGACTGACGTTAACTTTACTTAAGTATAAGAAGTATTGTATAATAAGTAAACAATAGAAAAAAAAAGTGTAAGAACCAATGTGTACAAAAAATTAGATTGCTTTGACTTAATCGCACGAAGCAAGGGCAGCCCCTCAAGACACGAAAAGTTTGGGCAGAATCAAGTTTTTTCGGGGGCCCAGATGGTAGGTGCTTTCACGCAGCCTGGGCCGTGAGTAAGTCTGTTCATTGATTTTAAAATGACAGACCGAAACCGAACCTACCAAAACGGAAGGGTATCCACCCATTCCGATGTTCAGTGTGGGTCTGCTAATCGGCAAACGTCCTTTTCAGGAAGGGGCAATGACAGGATAAAACTGCCCTTTTCAGGGCACATTGCCAACAAGTTCCGAAGACCCACTATTCTTCAGCTGAACGTCGAAGGCCTCACTGTGTGAACGTTCTTCATCACCTCGCTATGCAGTCTGAGGCACTCGTCATCCTACTGCAGGAGACCCACTGCACTGATGCAGAAAAGTTGGTGCTACCAAACTACCAACTAGCTGGGTCTTGTTTAAGCAGGAAGCATGGCCTTGCCACGTTTGTCCACGAGCGACTGAGATACACGCTTTTGGAACAATCTCCACCGACATCAAAGATCGAGTGGCTGTGTGTGGACGTTGATGGTTATAAAATAGTCAACGTCTACAAACCACCGCCAACGCGATTACGAACCCTGGATCTCCCAGTGTTTTCTCACCCCTGTCTTTACGCTGGCGATTTTAACTGTCGTCATGCTGACTGGGGTTATGACGACAACAGTCCGGACGGTGAGTACTTGGCTGGCTGGGCAAGTATTAATTGTCTTGCCCTCCTATATAATGCCAAGGATGCTGCCAGTTTTTATTCAGGCCGCTGGAACACTGGCACCAATCCAGATCTAGCTTTTGCCAGCGTAGGTCCAAACAGTTGCTTACCGGATAGACGTGTCCTTGACAAGTTCCCCAGGTCACAACATCGACCTTCGCATATTACATCACCAAGGTTTGCTCTGGCAGTGCCAAGCATGCCTGTTAAGCGATGGAACTTCCGCAAGGCCAAATGGAGTCACTACATTCGCAAAGACTTTGTTGCCGCCTGATTCACTTGATGTGGATGCGGCTTACCAGGACTTCTGTAACACCATTAAGAAAGCAGCAAAAAAGACTATTCCACGCGGGTATCGAAATAACTATATTCCGTGTTGGGATGCAGAGTGTGAATCCCTCTATAAAACCTTTCTGCAGTCTCCTCAGGGAGACGACTCAAGTTTGGCTGCTACAGCTCTGCTTGCCAAGCTTGACAGAAATCGGAGGGATCGATGGTCCGAAGCAGTTCGGAGCATTGACTTCTCACACTCTAGTCGAAAAGCGTGGGGTATTTTGAACAACCTTACTGGTAGGTCACGACATTCTCCTCGTCACTGTCCCGTTTCAGCCAATGCTATTGCATCTCAGCTGGTTAGAAATGGGAAATACGAGACTGTTGACCGCAAGTCATCTCGACTTGTCTCTCAAGAAGTGTCTGACCTTTGGAGGCCACAACACCAGACGCAGTAAATATCTCTGACAGTTTTTCACAGAGAGAATTTGCTGCTGCCCTTCAACACTTAAAACCAGGTAAAGCTCCGGGATTTTATCTGCCCCGAGCTTATACTCCATGCCGGAGCTGCTTTGAAGTCCTGGTTACGTGACTTCCTTTCTTCCTGTTTGCGCCGACTCAAAATTCCCAAGATCTGGAAAAGAGCGCTTGTGCTCGCGATCCCAAAACCAGGAAAGCCCGTGGGGGACCCAAAGAGTTATCGACCGATATCTCTGCTCTGTGTCCCCTACAAGATCCTCGAGAGGCTTATCTACGCCCGCGTTGAACCATTAATCGATCCACTGCTCCCTAAAGAGCAGGCTGGGTTCCGACGCGGGAAGTCAACCGTAGATCAAGTTGTTCTGCTAACCCAGAACATTGAGGATTCTTTCGAGGCTAAAAAGAAGGCCGGTGCCGTATTTATCGATCTGACAGCTGCCTATGACACTGTCTGGCACCGCAGCCTTACCTGCAAGCTGCTGAGACTATTTGCGGATAAGCACATGGTCAAAATGATCATGGAGCTTGTCCGAAATCAAAATTTCACCCTTACCACCGGTGACAGCAAGCAAAGCAGGCTACGCCGTCTTAAAAACGGCGTTCCTCATGCAGGGATCGGTCTTGGCTCCCCTCCTATTTAACATCTATACGTACGATCTTCCTTCCATGATTTCCAGAAAGTTTGCTTATGCTGATGATCTAGCATTGTTGCACTCTTCTGAAAACTGGAAGGACTTGGAGGGAACTTTAAGCCAAGACATGTCCACACTTTCAGCGTATCTCCAGACTTGGAGGTTGAAGCTCAGTCACACTAAGACGGTGACGGCAGCTTTTCACTTAAATAACCGAGAGGCCAAACGTGAGCTAAAGGTCTACAACAATAGTAGACTTTTACCGTTCTGTCCAACCCCTACTTATTTTGGGGTAAAACTGGACAGATCGCTGACGTTTCGTCACCATTTAGTGGCATTGCGCAAAAAACTATCCTCGCGCGTCACACTTTTGAGGCGACTCGTGGTCTCGGGATGGGGTGCTGGTGCTAAAACACTACGCATAGCCACCTTGTCTCTAGTCTACTCAACATCTGAGTACTGTACGCCAGTCTGGTGTCGCAGTGGTCACATTCGCCTCATTGACAGTGTCTTGAATGACGCCTTGCGCATAGTTACTGGATGCCTGCGTCCCACTCCAACGGACCACCTACCTGTACTCTCAGGCATCCAGCCAGCTGAGCTTCGCCGACTGGGAGCGACACTCTCCTTGGCTCACCGTGGATCTCTGGACCCCGATCATATCTTGCATGGTCTTTTAAGTGGGTCCTCAGATACTCGCCAAGTGAGACTAAGATCCAGACGCCCGTTTATGCCAGGTGCGCGGAATCTCTTGGACAACCTTGCCAGTCTTGGCATCCGCGCTTCTGAATGGACAAATTACAAATGGAACGCGGAGTACTGTGAAAATGCTTCTAGGCTTCGTGCTTTTGTGCCCGAGACCAGTGCCAGGCCTGTTGGGATGAGTTTACCCCGAGCAGCTTGGGTTAAGTTCAACCGCCTGCGGACTGGTGTTGGTCGATTCCATTCGTCCATACACAAATGGGGTCTCGCTCCTTCACCGAATTGCGAGTGTGGCGCCTCTGAGCAAACCGCAGACCATATACTAACAGCGTGCCCTATACATCGGGCACCACATGGAGCACGAGGTCTGACGGTTTTGGATGACGAAACTCGATGCTGGCTTAATGACATCACTTCCAGCATCTGATCCAGGCAGTGCAGCAGTCTGGGGTAGTAAAAGGATAAACTCTCGGCCCCAGTTCTGTTTGTGTCTGGCCTAGAGTGGATGCCCTTCAAACGACGACGACGACGAAGTTTTTTCGGTGACCGAGCACGCAAATTTTGGGCATAAGGAAGTTACTTCATTGATTTGATCTAATCTATTTTCTTTGTAATAACTAAGCTACGTTGTCCAATTGACGAGAACGCTCAATCGAAGTTTGGTTTGAGGTATATTGAACGCTATTTCGTAATTCTAAACAAAAGATACACAACGTAAAAAAACACGACAATGAAGAATTTAAAATTACCAACTTACGAGAATTGTTTTCAACGCAGCGCCAAATTTAGATCAGAACAAATAATAACTAACAATTTTCAAACAGTAAGAATAAATTTATAACTAGATTCAACCACTATGACTTCAAAGATGCTTTTTTAGTTACTGCCGCGCGTATCTCAGCGAGTCTATAATCGTAATCAATTTAATTTTCAAGTTGTTGATGTAAGAAAATTACACGTTTTTAATTGAGCTTGCAGAAAAGAATAACTTCAGGAGACGCGATCTAGATAGAAACAAGCAAATAAAGCGTGTGTTTGAATCTTTGCCAATTCGTTAAATATGAACCAAATCATTCATGCTCATTTTTTAAACACAGTTATTCTACAATCAAGAACAATCCAAATCAGTGCCCAAAATCTGAATAACTTTTTTTGTCATCAAAAATTTATGTATACTCTTTCAAATACAAAATTACGTTTCTGTTCCTTTTTCAACAACAAAACAAGTGAAAACAAAAAAAGGGGGCTTCACATTAAATCTTAGTCGTTTTTGGGAATCTCCATGAAGTTGTGCGAAACCAGAATTCCATTTATTGTTGAAAAAATTCGGGAAAAAATTGTTTCGCTCTCACAAAAATTTTTTGGGCTGGTACGAGTATGGACACAAGACAAGACGTTTTGTGCTTCAACATGATGACGGGTAGGAGAAAAAGTAATTAAGTAGAGTTTTAATTAAAAAAAACAATTATAAGAAAATTGTCTATTTATTTTATTTGTTTTGCTTTTTAAATTACAAAAGTATTATCTTTGAAAATAATCAGGGAAGAACAAAAAACGTACATTCCACAGTTCAATTAAAACTGTGCAGTTTTTCTTCGTCGACGAAAACCACGAGGCTAACCTTAATCTAAACCCTAACGGTGACGCTACTTATTTACCTTGTGGATTAACCGGGGTGGAATATACCACTAAATATCACTTATGGTTATAATCCGGCCAACTAAGCATCGCTGCAAATACGAGAAAAGCAGCTTTTAAATCAAGAGTTACTAACTGTTGCCGACCACATTTTTCTCTGAAGAAGTTACAACCCATATAAGTGCATTTATTAAATTAAATCTGGTGCAATGACCATGCACAATTATTTTGTGCATGTTATATCGTTCAGTTGCCATCTCCCTATTTGCAACCTTTGCTCTACCTTGTCTTTAATTATTATCAATTGTTCTTTTGGATGCAAATGAAAACAAACTACTATTAAATAAACTTTTTTTGGTCTGTGGTGAATTTTATTTAGCAGTTACAGCTCAAAGGCGCTTTATGACCTCAATCTGAAGCAATAACTTTTTTACTTTCTGTTACCCTTTAAACGAGATAGTATCCGTGTAACCTGTACCTCAGTAGTTAGTGCTTTATATTATCTGGACCATTTCAAAAAGTTTGATGACCCCTACCATGGACAAATAATAATAAACTCGAAACTTTTATATTAAATCTTACCTTCTTTATCGTTTCTTTTTCCTGTCTCTTTCATTGTTGCATGTTTGCTTATTTTCGTCTCGTCAGCAGTTGCGTTGAAGTATTGCTCTTAATAAAGACTGCATTATAGTCTATCTATACAATTTTTAACATTCAGTCGGTGAAAAAAGTTTTTGCAACTGTTTCATGGCGAATTATCTTTCTTCCGTAGCATTCTAAACGCCATGAAAAATTTATTAATAATTACGATGTATCCATTATGAGATTTTAAACAAAAGTTTTTAGTTTAAAGTTAAATAAATTATAAATTGTTACAGCTTATTTTTGTCACCCCATGTTGCGCTTTATCCATGCAATTCAGACCTAAATCGCTGTGACCGAAATTAATGGGACTGGTGTAGACAATTTGCAGAGGCGAGCAGAGCGCGACTTCGTGACTTCGCAACTTGCGCGGTTGCGGAAGTGGCGCTTCGCTTTCATAGTTTTTTTAAAAGCGTTGCGTACTTTGCGCTGCGCTTTCTTAGAGAAATATAAGTTGCGCTTAATTGCGTTGCGCTCCGAGAAATAAAAATACTACATGCGCTTTATTGCGCTGCACATCAAAGAGAAATCAAGTGCGCTTTATACAGTCCTATTTTGCAAAAGGACAATCTACTTTGGTTGTTCTTCAATATAGACGATTGGAAAATCGATTGGGCTGCGCTTATGATTTGAAAAAGTACATTACATTTTAATTGGTTATAAATCGCGTTGCGGCGTGCTTAATATAATTGCGGTTTACATTTTTAACATAATCTACATTGCGCTTCACATGAATTTCAAAATCACATTGGGCAAGTTGTACCGCGCTTTACAAGAAATCAAAAATACATTGTCCTTATTGCGCTGAGGTTTCCTAAAGTAAGATAAAATGCCCACCTTTACCATTCGAAATTTGATTTATAGATTTTTGCGGAAATTGTCGCTAAGACAATAGATCCGCTTAACGTGATAGCAGGGCTGAAAACTCGTGAATTTTTAATCAAGTTCGTAAAAATTGTCAAGTCCTGATTCGAGTTCTTCATTTTTAATTTTTCGTGTTTAAGTTTAAATTCATGAATTGATTTTCGGAGAAATATGTTGACCTGAAAACCAGGGTGAAATGCAGTTGCCGTTACAAGACGTCCAAGCGAAATTCTGTAATACTAAAAACCAAACATTTTCTCCTTAATATTTTTAACAAAATCAACCCCAATAATAAACTCGAACTAGACAGATTTTTTAAAATTCGAGTGCAAGTTCGAGTTTAGAAATTTTTATATTCAGAGTTCAAGTCCGAGTTTAGTAAAATACCAAGTTCTTCGAGTTCGAGTTTGCTGCCCTGCGTGAAAATCGGTCAGCACATATAAGGCGGCTCTCGGACACTCGGTGCGCTTTTACGAGCGAGAAGTGAACACTTTTACGCGAAACTAGCGGAAGCAGCAGTTAAGTCTTTGATGCAAAAGTGTTTTCAAAGCCTAAAAATTTTTACTTTCTTTTGATTGACGCTGCAACGATGTAGCTGAGCTCTTGTATCTTCGATAAAAAGTGAATTATGTTTATAGTTTATTTTTTATTTTGATTACATCCATTTTAACGTATGCTACTCACTTCGTTTTAAAGTGTAAGGTGTCGTTTGCACGTCCAATCTCGTTCGATTCCCGTAATCAACTACAAAAAACTGATTTTTCCATCCACGGTGGGACTCAATAGATCTGAGCGAATAACCAGAAGAAGAGCTGAAATAAAACAACTTTGAAGAGTGATTGAGCGAAGCAGATGATCAGATGCTAGGAATACATCAGGTTATAAAACAGATGGCACTAAAGAGCTCTATGTATGGCACTGAGTAAGCAGACTGTTTCTGATGAGAGTTTATCGTCAGTCTTTAGAACTTTATGAACCAATAAATGTATAATTTGCTATTTGGCCGAATACTATTACGTATTAAAAAAGCTACGGTAAAGCACTGAAGACTAAGCAAAAAGGTCTTCACTTTTAAAATTCTGATTTTTTACGTCCGGGGTGTAAAATTGTTTAAAAATCAAGGAAAGACTGAGAAAAAGCTTTTAATTTTATCTCGACTACGTCATAACTCGGAGGTTGTTGGATTCGGATTAATTCGAGTTTTTTAACTGATGGACTTGTTATACTGTAAATCGGATTTTTTCTGTGATCACCCAATTTTTAACCGGTCAATATTATTTCTAGTTCTGCTATTGCCAAGCACATGCGCCATGTAACGCAATGCGTGTTTTTAACAAATTGCACGGAAGTTTTAATGGTTTTTTAAATGTTTGAAGTTCTTGAATAAACTTTATATTCCTTTCTCAAAAATTTTAAAAAAGTTTAAACATTATTTCTCCGTCTTAAAAATTAGACTAAGGGCTCAAAATTATCAAAATGTTATTTAAAAGAAATTTTGTGCAGGCTAAAATTCATAATTAATTTTTATATTTGTTTAGAAAAAAAAAAGAGTTTTTAATTTAAAAAATTCGGTAACTTTTTTATGGAAGTCATCCAAGTCATTAAACTCATCGCAACTCGACAAGTCAAGTAGCAGTCATCACGATCTTCAATGCATCTCGTTAGTTTGTCATTTAGTTCTTTTAAATGTTCATAAAGTAAATTCGATTTTTTTTAAGAGGCAGCGCAATACTTTTTTTGTCGTAACGTTTTTTTTCTGAAGAGATTTACCAGAAAGTGGGCAGTATAACGTAAATCTTGTTAATATAACTATACTTTATTTTTAATTCTAAAAATAATTTTATATTGTAGTCGCTGCAAACTGTCTTTCGTGCATGTACGTGCTTTGATTTTGCAAAGTTCTCGCAAGTGTATTTTTGCACGCTGTATTTCGCTTGCTGCAGACTCAACTGGCAGCGTTCATCCGCTCGCTGCACAGCGTTTATCCGCTCCCATGGCAACCGCCATGTTATAATTTTGCATTTTTTTTGTATTTTGTATTTTGTACGGCCTTTTTGTTGTTTCCCTAACTAACCGTTGGCTGATCGCGCCATCCAGGCCATTACCGCTCTTTGTGTAGTTATCTTTGTCGACATTATCTCAAAGATTTTTGCCTGATTAATTATTCCGAAGTAAAGTGTTATTAGGTCTATTTTGATTCAACTGCAATCCTTTTTGCAATAAAAAATTAAGATTTTATTCGTGTGCCATACCGAGCTCACTACAATAACAAAACATCAAGACTTGTTTTTTTCCCAAAACTTTTGATAACTTATCTTATCTTGAAAAATATCTTGAAAAAAATACGTTTAAGGTCTATAGCGTGGGTTCTTAACTGGTGGGCCACAGAGCTATTTGGAAAATTGTAAAGTTGGTGAAAATTTTAATTTTATTCGTTTCATTCGTTGGATAATTTCACAATACACTTGTGTGTCTTCTCTAGTTTTAATTGAAGCTGGAATGAAAGAGGCTGGTATGGCGTTTCCGCCACTTAATAACATGAACGACACACTCTTAGAGGGCATCAGCAGGACTACTCAATATTTAGAAAATCAAACTACGAAAGAACTGGTATTTGTTTGACGAGTCTTATAACGGTGAAGAAATTGTAACGTAAACAAATTTCTATCGCTTTTTAATTCAAATTTAATAATGAAATATCTTTCAGGCTAAGATCCCTCATAGGCTGCGATTACTTTAATCTTCTTTAGACAAAAATATCCTATGGGCAACAATAATAACTGTTATCTCATCTTGAGTGACTGTCACAGAAATCGCATGATTTTAGGCGCGAATTCCATAGTGCCCTGTCTGGTATATAATTAGTTGTAGATCATGTGGTTTCCGAGTTTCAAGGCTGTAATATGTATATCTAGTTTATTCTTTTGCAAATTGTTTTTTTTATAAAAATGTGACGGTAATTTGAATTGGTTTTTCGCCGCATTTCTTATCTTCTTGTCTGAGTTGATTTTCTGAATTCATTGTCAATGTCTCAATTTTTTCCTGAACTTTATAACTGTCCTGTCTGATTTCTGTTGTCTTGAATAATGTCATTAGAAAGTTCTAGAAGATTCTGTCTTATTAACCACGGGTATTGATGGCTATAAAAACTGCTGATATTTATTCGTAGCTTTCTTTCTGGTGTGGTTGGCTTTCTAGATATAGTACAGTACGGCTGGTTATAATTTTCGTATTGATAGAGCTGAAGGACTGTGGGTTCTTCAGAAAAGTTCTGGTGTTCTGTCTAGTATTGCCATTTTTAATCAGATTTTCAACAATTAATTTTAGCCAAAGTATGAGTAAAAAAGCAAGTAAAAGAGGATGGAATAATGATTATATTCAGTATGGTTTTGCACACTTTTGTGACAAAGATGCTCAGAAAGGGCAATGTGTTATTTGTTACAAAGTCCTTGGAAACGATTCGCTGCGTCCAAGCAAATTGTCGAATCATTTGTTAAAAATCCATCCTGAATATAAGGACAAAGGTATTGCCTTTTTTGAAAGGAAACGAGATGCACTGAAACGTGCTAAATTGAATTTTAGTGGAACTTATTACAAAGAAAATATTTCACTTGTTGAAGCTTCTTATGAAGTTGCACTTACGATCGCAAAACAAAAGAAGCCCCACACAATAGCTGAAACTCTTGTAAAGCCATGTGCTGTAAAAATAGTAGAGCGAGTGTTGGGAAAACAAAGTAGCAAAAAGTTAGAAGCAAGATCTCTTTCGAATGATACGATACGGGTTCGTATAACCGAAATGGCGAATGACATTTCTTCTCAGTTGATTTCAAAGTTAAAGTCCTGCCTTCATGGTATATTTTCTATTCAGTTAGATGAATCTACAAACATTTCAATTGTTTCACATCTAATGGTTTTTGTGCGATGGGCTTCCGTTACCAGCATAGAGGAAGCCATTATTTTCTGTTTTCCTTTACAATTAAATACAACACGAGCAGCAGATATACTACAAAAAGTGGATGATTATTTTAAAAAATGGAAGTTGAAGTGGGAAAATCTATATTCTGTTTGTACAGACGGCGCCTCTGCAATGATTGGTGCACGATCAGGTTTTGCAAAAAGGGTGAAAAAACTCGCTCCTGGTGCAACGTCAGTCCACTGCATGATACACCGCCAAGCTCTGGCAAGTCGAACTCTCCCTTTAGATCTACAATCAGCATTAAATATTGCTATCAAAATGGTAAACTTAGTGAAAAAGAGTGCGTTAAACACAAGGCTGTTTTCAAAGCTTTGTAAGGACATGTCAGTGGACTACACCACACTTTTATACCATACGGATGTGCGCTGGCTTTCAAAAGGCAACACGCAATCTTGAGTGTTTCAACTGCGAGAAGAATTAGCAGAGTTTTTTGACAAGCAAAGACAAGAATTTGCAACTTACTTCAATGATCCTTCTTTCGTAGAACGCTTGGCTTATTTAGCCGATATCTTCAAAAAAGTAAATACCCTGAATTTATCTATGCAAGGGATGTAAAACCACTATCATAAATCTCTATGACTCACTTAATGCTTTTGTGGAGAAATTATAGTTGTAGAAAATCATGTCATGAAAGACGTTTTGGTCATGTTCGACAGACTCTCATCCTTAACCAGAGCGAATGAATTGATAAATATTTCAACAGAGGTCACAGAACATTTGTGCGAATTGGAAGAAGAACTAAATCACTACTTTCCCGAGCGCATAATTATGAATGAAAATCTGAAAATAGTGAAAAATCCAATCAATGCAAACTTTTCTTCCCTTCCCATGCATCTCCAAGAAGAATTTATTGATTTAAAAAATGACTCAACCATGAAGACTGCATTTGAGAAATCTGGGTTAACAGCATTCTGGTGGAATGCTAGTGCTTCATATCCTCGAGTGGCCAAATGCATGATGAGCAAGCTGCTTTCATTTGGGTCAACTTACTTATGTGAAGCCGCTTTTTCAGCTCTTGTTGCAATGAAAGCAAAATTTAGAAATACCATAAATGTGGAAAATGACTTGATTTGTTCATTGTTATGCATTGAACCTCGAATATCTCTAACAAACAATCTCAAGTTCGCATTAACAGTTGCGTTATGTGTGGGTTATTGTTAAAACGTTATTCTTCTTTTTAATTCACATTGTGAAGTTATTCTGTATTATTTACAAATTTCTTGGTTTTGTAAGAAAGTTGATTATAACCAATTTAAGTAGAACTTTAAGAAGTGAGCTACGGAATATTTTCAAAACAAAAGTGGGCCACGACTATAAAAAGGTTAAGAACCCCTGGTCTATAGAATTGATATAGAATAAATTTGACAAAAATGATTTTTTCGCTAAGCAAATTTATTTGTCAGAATTCCACAGGCTGAGCGAGGAACATATTTTTCTGTTACAAAACATTGAATCCATAAAATACTATCTCAGAAAATAATTTTTCTCCGTAAAGCAACTACTTTTGTTTTTAGATTTCAGTTATTATTTCAAATATAAAAATAATGCAAATAATATTAGGCTAATACAGCGGTTCCCAAACTTTTTTTTTCACGGCGCCCTTTTAAGACTTAACAATACTCGCGGCGCCTTAATGAAAAAAAGGTATTCAGTTCCATTACTTCTTTGAACAACCTTTTTTTCTCCGAAAATCAGGGTGTTCTCTAAAAAAAAAAAAAAAGATTTTCACTTCGATTTTATATCCGATTTCCTTATCTTTCTCTGAAAATCAAGGTGTTTTCTAAAAAAAAAAAAAAAAAAGAAGGTCTTCACTTCGATTTCATCTCTGATTTCCTTATTTCCCTCCCAAAATCAGGCTGTTTAAAAAAGGTCCTCAATCGGAATCGTTCTCTGAAGGGAAGTTGCCGCTAACAACATTCACACTGCAATTATTGTGAGAAAAGCAGTAAGTACAACAATTTTCGCATACTTTCGCGGCGCACAGTTTGGGAACCGCTGGGCTAATACATTTAAACTACAGCAAAAAGCTTTATCAAATCCTACGGAGCTCAAGAATTTACAGTGTAAATCTTATTTGGTTTTTAATTTAAAACCAACAAAATCATTTTGTCTCAGAGCATTTATTTAACTGAAGGACAATAGTAATTTAATAACAGCCTTTTCTATTTATCTTCTTGACTTGCAAAAAAACTTCGGAGGTATTATACAATTGTTTGAACTTTCTTTTAATCTTTCTTTGCTGTTCAACCTTACAAATGTTTTGGTGCATCTCATGTGGCTGAAGCTGGGAAGAACATTGGCTCAGAAAAAGTTTGCAAAAATTAAATAAAATTAGGGCAATTTGAAAATTAAGAAAAAATTTTTTACAACTTTTAGACACATTAAAAAAGTCGTTTTGAAAAGAAAACCGATAAGCTTTTTTTGACCGCAGTTTTTTTTTTTTTCTTTTTATTAATTTTAAAACTGATGAATAAACAACAAAAAATCTATTCCCCAAAACCGATGATTTACATTATACTGGCTGTGACAAAAGCTTTATGATAAACAAGAAGCTTGTTGACGCCGCGTCACCAAACCATTATTTTTAAATAAGAAAAAAAATCCGTGGCAAGCCTATTTTTTAAAAAGGATGAGTATTGAAAAAAACAATGAACTAATAAAATCAAACTGTGCTTACAATATTGTTTTTCCCATTTCCGCTTCAATTGCTTCTTTGATAACCACGCAACGGTATTTAGATACATCCGGGTGCTTGTTATTTGTTGCTATGGCCCCCAAGCTAACATATCCTCTAGGACACCTCATTGTCCAAATTGTAATGTGATCAACTATTCGCCATTTTCCATTAAATCCTTTTGGGGGTTTAAGACTTCCATCTTCTGATCTAAACATTTAATGTGCGTATAAAAGTTTTGACCTTGTAAAAAAACTGTAATTCAAAAACCAGCACGCTCTTTGCTACTCTTTAAAGGGAAAATTTCAAACCAGCAGATGAAGTTCTGATTACCCACACAATAAGTGGTCAACTTCAATTGATGTCTATATGTTTTGTGCTAGTGGTTACAGTAAAAAATAGTAAAATTATAGTTTTAAACTTCTATAAAGTCTTACTTCAAAAAAAATTCTAGATCAAATAATCGTAGCCGCGTCTATGTAGTTACGTCACGCTTTGCATATATGTAAAGTACATTCATTGTCATGTTTTCCCATATTTCCGTCTACTTTTACACGAGATCTTGAGTTGAATTAAACGCAATTAAAACTTTAATCTCAAAATCTTAGCCATTAAAAAAACCGGTCTTAAGCTAATTACAGCATTCATTTCATCTTTCTGCTATTTAGCTTCATTGTTCGTACCTTCCAACAATTACTTCCACCTTGGATTGGAGCGGCTCCACTGTCCTACTGAAGTATTGTCCTAAAATGTAAAAGTCACCGCTTGGAGGAATAGGTTCCCATATTGATCCGGTGGAGGTGGCAACACGGGCTGTCTGGCTGCTATCGATCACCATTATCTGCACCCCGCTGTAGCTTGCGGCAAGAGCTGAAAAAGGAAAATAAAATTTAAAGGTAAAGCGCATTCCATCCTCGGATGTATGATTGCGTAAAGCAAATTGAAGAAAGTCGTTGCACGACTAACTTGTTCTCCTTTATATTTCTTAGACTGATCCCATTTACTTTGAAAATAAAATGTCTTTGTAATTAATATAAACACTGTTACCAGGGATATTACTTAGTTTAGAATTCATTTGTTCTTCTGGTAAACTTAGCAAGTTAAACTTCAACAAATAACAAAAGGCGTAATACATTTATCAAAGAAAACTTAACATGACGTTTCGTCCGTTACATTGGGCGGACTTCATCAGGTAAAAACAACACACAATGCACAGCGTAATTAAAAATCAAGAACACAAAAAAACAAACTAATAAAGTTTCTGTTATTTGTTGAAGTTTAACTTGCTAAGTCTACCAAAAGAACAAATGAATTCTACTGTAAAATAAAATGTCTCTAATATCAACGGCAGGCGAAAGTTAAAATTACAGAACTTAATTATTTTTTATGGTAAAATATAGTCTTGAATACCCGTGCAAAACTTTTTATTCTTTTGGCCATTTGTTTATACTTTAGTTCTGCAGCCTTAGATCGTAATATATTCGGCCGTGCCAGTGCACATAGATCAGGCAGTTAAGTTACAGCAAGTTTTATCTAAACACATTTCCTCTTTTTTTGCAGCAAATAACATTATCGTCAGGCAGGAATGTCCAACCTTTTTTCATAATGAGCCAAATTATAAATTTAGTTATAGTCGGCGGCCCATAAACTTTAAATCTGACTCTGATTTGTTGACTTTCGTCTCAAAAACGTGGGTGATCTCTAAAAAAACAAAAAAGTAAGCGGAACGCGGAACTACAATTTGAGAAACGCTGCGATACAGTCAGCGATGGCTTTAATAGGTGCGAACGGAGCGGCCGCACCAGCCCCCTTCTAAAATACATCAAAAAGTGTCCCCTTTAAACAAGAAATTGCTTTATTTCTTTATAGTAGCATCAGGACGTCGATGGCATGTCAAAAAGGAAAGAAAAAAATTTTTGAAGTTTCTGCTCCTCAGGTTGCTGTCACTTGTATTTGTGGAAGTAAAGACTTTTTTTTCTGGAGATCACAATGTCTTGTGACAGAAAAAAGTGCCTCTCCAAAAAATGGCTTCAGCTACCGTTGTTTAGTACATTAAATAGTAGCCCCCTTACTTTTCTTGCACCAGGCCCCCTTTTCTGTAAGGTCATCACTGGATACAGTAATAAAAATATAACTAAAAAATTGGAGTAAGCCGTGTGTTGCATGAAAACATTAAGTGGGCCGCAGGTTGGACATCCCTGGACTAATCAGATGTTTTTTTGATTTACTTTTTGTAGCCTACAAATTTTCGATGTTTACGTCACATAGAATAAATTTATCAAAAAAATTGCAACATGTCTTTCCATTACTCTATTTTGGTTGGTGTAAACGGCATCTATATGCATATTTTATTGTATAATAAGTAATTTCATAGAATTTTCTTTACTTAATGGTGGCCGCAAATTAAAACTAACTCTGTAGCGCGGCCGGCAATAACAAAAAGGTTGTGCGCCCTTGTTTTAGATCAGTGTTTCTCAAACTTTTTCAGTCTGGCGCCCCCTTGGCTTCCAGATCGATTCCCAACGCCCCCTTCAGTTCTTTTTTAAGTGAAAAGAATATTATATATAAAATATTTATTTTAAAATTAAAATAATTTAATTAACCATGTTATTTAATCTTCAAAATTACCTCTAATAAACACATGCAAGCCCTTTTTTGTTTGTTTGTTTCAAATTGAAAAGAACAATATTAAACGAAAAGTATTTTCAAAATAATATTTTATTTAATAAAGTATCATATTTAATTTTCACAATCACTGCTAATGGGATGGGTGTACTTGGTGCAGGGATAGTAGTTTCTCCACATCGGGTTGGAACTCACTAAGAAAAAGTCGCAGATCCCCACGTTCGGTAATTTTAAGTCTGTTCCTTTGCTTGAACACAAGCAAGGCAACTGCACTGAAGCCCCGTTCTACCAAATATGATATTGGAAAGGCAATGAAATAAATCTTTACCTTGTTCCACAGTACTGGATAGAAATCAGAGATTTTTTTTTTTTTGTAAGCAAAAATCTTGATATGATTTCTTGAACATTGGTCACAGCTCAATGTCGTTTTGGAGTGAAACTATTTCTTCCTCTGTCACTCCTGCGTCCTCACTATTGGCATCTAAGAATGGATTTATTACCCAGTCTGGTATTCTAAGCAATAAAATATCCTGAAATCGTTCAGACATGTCTCTTTTCAGCGCCTCCAGGTTAGCACAATACACTTGAAGGTCATCATCTGATATGCACTTCTCTTTATCCAGTTCAGAGAGGCTTGAAAACTAATAGAATTCATGATGGGCTAAGTTACTTTTGAATAACTTACACTTAGACAAGAAGATGGAGATAGTAGATTTGACCTTAATACTTAAATGTTGTTAATGCTACGCTGTTGCCCCCCAATTACCCCCTTTTGTGTCACTGCCCCCCGACAGCAAAGCACCGCTCCCCTGGGGGGTGGTGCCGCCCACTTTGGGAAACGCTGTTTTATATAGACAATGTGTAAGGTACTAACAGGGATATTTAAAACGTTTCTAGGTACTAATTCTACTATTTTAGACTGGCTGTTAAAAGTGAATATCTTTTTGTTTTTGCTGACTTGATAAGATAGATTTTGACCACTTAATCACAACTTGGGGGTTGGATTTTTTACTTTTCTGAAACTAGATTTGCAAGAGTAAAGCTGAATCTGCCTGATATAGACTTTGCAATAAAAAAGATTATGCGATAGAACGGATGTGCCTGAGCCGTAGTTTGCCTATTTCTAAATCTAAACTTTAGATCCTAATCTATATTTCGATTCCAAAGCATCTATTTATTTATTTTGTTTACGCAAGCAAATTTAATACTATTTATGATTTACTTACGTAAAGATAAGAAATAAAAATATGTAAATGATTTACTATCAGTTATAATCAAGGTTTTTAAAATCACGTTGTATCTTATCATCTCTGCCATTCATCTTCTTGATAGTAAAACAATTAAGATTAGCTTAAAGCAACAATCAAGTAATTTTCTCTACCTACTTTCGAAGACGAATTCTGTTAAAAATTCTTATTTTTTTTTAGGCTATTTTTATAGTGACGTAAGGTCGCCAAGCTGGGAAAAGTGCCTTTCTTCCATGCACTTGTTTAAGAGGCAGGTTCTTTTTTATAAGCTTGCTTTACCTGTTAAATAAAGTTCCAATAGCATCAGTAGCATCTTGTTGTTTTCTTCAGCTGCGTTGCACTGTATTAGAAACAGCTTGGCTAACTAAAGCCTGCTTCCGGTCTTCGCTCGCTTCTTAGCATGATGAACTCTAATGAACTCCGAAAAGTGTTACGTCATAAAGAAATTTTGAAAAGCCGGAAAATATAGCATTTTAAACAATAACAAATTAAGATTAACATGCGACTAAAGGAAGGAGATTATTTTCCGGCCCTTTAATTCAAAGTGATTGCACTAAACATTGCACTGACGCCAACGCTGCCTTATCAATATCAACGCCTACCCGCTTTTATAAAGACAAAGTGTTGGTTGGTTTAAAACGGATATTTGAAATGTAGTTGTAGGATCTTAGCAACAATACTAGGCGTATGATTCATGTCTGTTTACTGCTGAGTTGTTGAAGTCGGTTTCATCATAACAAAACGAAAATCGTTGATTTTATCTACAAATGAAAGCTACCGTCAAATTTTCGTAGTTTAATTTTTTTTCATTCAGTGGTGCTCGACTTTTGGCACGTGGCGGGCAAATTTATTATTGAAATCAAGGGCTAATCTGCATCTTTTGTTTTGAAGCTTAAGTAAAGTTTTAAAAAAGGTTTACATTTTAAGGGAAGCCTCAAAAAATGTTTTCAGGGCCCATTTCGACTTGCGCTTGTAAATTAATAAGTTTTGACGAAATAAAGGCACGAACCAAATATTAATTACACAAGGGAACAATTTTTTTTCATGTTGTGTTGCATGAGATTTTTCAAATGATTGTTGATAGATTTTTGACGCTGATTCCAAATCTGAAGTCGGTTTTCATCTACATGCTCTAGTTTTAGCGCAATTTGAGAATCCGGATTTCCACAAAAACGGATCGATGCATACCTATATCGTATACGTAATTAACCTAACCTTGGTCTCGAAATCACGAGTAGTGCAGCGCACCAGCTGACAGTCGTAAACACTCAATTAACTTTTGTCCCCATTACAAATTAGCAGATTTTCTAGCTGCGGCACCTTCAGTACAATTAGTGAAGCATGCAATTGGTGCAAACAAAGGTCAGACATCTCGCTGTAGTAAAGCATGTGCCAGTCGGTGGCAGCAAGAAGTGCGGGAAATGCAATCGAAAAAATCAAATCAGAGCATCAATACGTTCTGTTTATAAGGTTCAGCAGCTATACAGATAGATGTACCTGGAAGAAGTACTGACTGTGCGCGGTCATGTAAGACTACCAGGTTACTAAGCAGCCAAAAAGCGTGCGATTGTAGGAAACTCCTCGCGTTATCAGTCGAGAGTGTGCACAGCACTGCACACGTTGTTAACTAGTCCAGGCTCTTCATCAAGGCTCAGCCAACTACGGTCTTAAGTCTACCGTATCTTTCACACTTGTATATTAAAGTAATTTTATGGTATTGTTCTATTTATAGTTTTTCCTTGAGTTATATGAGTTACAAAACGTTTTGTTATATCAGGTATAAACATGGCTTTTTCTCATAGTCGTGAATGTAAAAACAAGCCTGATTCTTTCTGTTATGTATGTGGGTGCTATACACCGCCTCATCAAAGGCGTAACATCACTTTGTTTGTGAAGCATACCTACAAAGGATATTTTCAAATTCCCCTTGATGACCAAGACAATAAATGGTCATCCCATATCGTATGTCATAACTGTGAGGAAATGCTTCGCGATTGGACAAAAGGAAAACGAAAGGGACTGCCTTTTGGAGTTTCCATAGTTTAGCGGGAATCCCGAGATCATGCAACTAACTGCTATTTTTGCATGGTCAACACAAAAGGTGTTGGCAAAAAAATCGGTATAAGATCTCCTATTCAAACATTCCCTCAGCCATTCGACCTGTTCCACATTTGAAGAACTTGCAGTCCCGGTTTTTAGTGGTTTTCCTCAAGTGCAGACAGTGATGATGATCAGCGAGAGCATGAGGGCTGCAATAACAAGAAGGTTTTTGAATCTGAATCCTTTTCAGATAACACCAATCGGCTATCAGCCCCTGAGCTGTTTAGCCAAACGGAATTGAATGACTTGGTTCGTGATTTGGGACTCTCTAAGAAAGCTGAAGAGATACTAGCTTCCAGTCTGCAAGTAAAACATCTACTTGATGACTCTGCAAAAGTTTCATATTTTCAAAAGTGAGACCAGTCTTTTGCGACATTTTTCTCAGAACAGAAACAGTTTGTTTATTGTCACAATATGCCTGGTCTGCTCAGGCAGTTAGGTGTTGCCTCGTACATCCCAACTGAATGGAGACTGTTTCTGGATAGCTCTAAGCAGAGCCTCAAATGTGTTCTTTTACACAATGGCAACCTTTATGGAGGAGTTCCCGTTGGTCACTTTGTGCATTTGAGAGAAACGTGTGATGACATAAAAGCGGTCATTCAACTTACTCAAATATCATGAGCACAACTGGATCCTTGCATAGACCTTAAAATGGTCAGCTTTCTCCTTGGCCAACAGAGAGGTTTTAGAAAAAATTCCTGTCATCTTTGCATGTGGGACAGCCGAGATCGAGAGAAACACTGGACACAGAAGGAGTGACCTATTCATGAAACTTTGAAAACAGGCACACCAAACATTGTGCACGACCCCATAGTAAGCAGAGAGAAGGTAGTTTTTCCCCCACTCCGCATAAAACTCGGCTTGATAAACCAGTTTATGAAGGCACTGGATAGTGATGGTGAGTGTTTTCAGCACATAGTTTCTGCTTTTCCTAAATTGTTGTTTGACAAAATCAAGGCTAGTGTCTTTGATGGACCTCAGATTCGTACCCTTCTACGTGATGAAGAATTTGTCAACAAGATAAATGACAAGGAAAGGGCGGCATGGCTATCTTTTGTAGCAGTTACACAAAGCTTTCTTGGTAACAAGAAGGCAGATAACTACCATGTTCTGGTCACTACAATGCTGTTAGCTTATCACGACCTTGGGTGTAAAATGAGTATTAAGCTGCATTTCCTTCATGGTCACCTTGATGAATTCCCCAGTAACCCCAAGGCTGTTAGTCATGAACCAAAGGAGCGGTTCCATCAAGACCTCATGGCTATGGAACATCGCTACCTTTCATTTTACGTTAGGAGTGCAAAATTCACTAAAAAATAAAAACGCTCAATTGCAAAAAATCTGTAGCTTTAACCCTTTGAGGGATATAAAAATTTGATTGTAAAATAAAAAAAACAATGGCTTAATGATGATGTCACAAATATCTAAAAATTAGAATTATAATGTCTTCACAAAAGTGCTTTTGTGACATTACAATCACAATCATGGTACACATATGTACCACTGTCCCTTAAAGGGTTAAGAAAAAACTGACTGCATATTTGAATTCAACACCATAAAATTAGGTAAAAACAAGTGTCGGTATCAATGCAACAAAAATTGTGTTCCCCAGTGTTATCAATGATATAAAAGCCATTCGATATTGATTAGTTATTTCTGCTAAAAAGTGTTTAGAAGTCATTTCTTGCTTAAAGACGATATGGAGAAACTTTTGTTTAAAGGCATTAGCTGGTGTTGTACATTTGTTGATTGCAGCCAGCAATTTGCCCAAGTTTTCACTGTCGTAAAATGAAGCCATTAATAATCTCAACGAAATTGTTCAAAATTTGTATATCTGTTTAAACTGTTCAAAAAAATTTGCTACAAAAGTTCAAAAGCTATGTTAATGGAAAAACACTGCTCAAAATATAAAAAAATTATATGCGGCTGCGTTTATTTTGATATTTACAAATATTGCAGATATAATTAAAATTTTTCGTTGCTTTATTCTTATTGCATTTTCATTCAGACTTTAATTTTTCTTCATATTTTTCGTTCAGTTTATTTCAAAAATAATTCATTGTTTATCATTTTAAAAATTAAAATTCAATGCACTCCTATATAAATAGTTACGTCACTAAAAAATTTGTCATAGATTTGTAATTTTTTGATACAAACAATGATGGCTGTAGTACGATGCGAACAAAGTGGCTGCCCTAAAAAATGTCAAAAAGTGGGTCCTCCTAAGCAAAATATCGCTCTGTTTCTTCATAGTAGCATTATGACGGTGCCCCCCCTGTTTTCACCTAAACTTTAGGACGAAAGCAGCGATATAAAGTACTTGATTGCAAGTGATAGTCTTTTTTTAGAGAACACTATATTTTTGGAACAAAAACTTTGATTGAGAGTGATGACCTTTTTTTCAGAGATCACTATATTTTAAGAACAAAAAAACTTAAAAAGTGGCTACCTATTCTTTTTGCAACGCCCCCTCCTTTTATAAAGCCACGCCTGCATACAAAATTAAAAAATTATTTATTCAAGGGTCACAACTGTTAAACTTTTTATGCATATTTTTTCTGAACAAGGGTGTTTGCATAAGACCAGGGCTGCCGTGGAGCTGAAGCTCAAAGCCGGAGCTAAAGGAAATTTTAGGGTTAGGAGTTGGTGTTACGGCTAATCCGCTAATTTGGTGGTCCCTTTTTTATTTTCAATATAATTACTACATCCGTGTCACGTACATAATTTCAATCAGCGTTCGTAACTGATTGCTGTATTTTTGGAATCACATGCTTGTGACAGGACCACATGGTAATCGAAGGTAATCAATAATTTAACTTTTGGATTTTATTTGTATAGATTGGTCTACCTTTTTGTTAAATCGCTACTTGAGTAGCCTTTGGTAACTGGAATAATTTGTGTACAGTATATAATTAATTTCTGTGATTTTACTGCCTTTTATTTCAAATTATATTTTCTCCCTGGTGGATCAGGTGGCTGGTGTATCTAGGGAGAGCTAGTAGGCTACTTTAGTGCGCATTTACTGCCCGACCTATCTCTTATTCTAATAGAAAGCTACGGGCTGTTGGCTTGCTCGTATATTGCATTTAACAAAAAGTGGTTTGGTCTAGTATAGGTTAGGCCGTACTGTCTTTAGGCGCCTGTGTTGGGCCCAGTGTATGTTTTGTCTCTGTATTTAATTCTTGTTACTAGTTACTACTAGTTTGTTGTGTTTTCTTCTTTTGTCATCATGCTTGGCTCTTCAGAGCTTAAGCCAGCTTCAGCTGGTGACTTTGATAAACGTGAACTAGATTTGGCTCGTAGGGAGTTAGAACTTGAACGTCGTGAATTAGAACACTTAAGAAAGTACCAATTAGGCTCTTCTCATAAAGTTGAGACAGCTCCTGCATGCTCTAATGCTACATCCTTGTTTACGTTAAGTGCTACCAATTCTTCTCCTTCTGTAGATCAGAAATTAGTCTCTGACTTATGTGTTAATGAAAATCCCTTTTCTAAGGACATGCATAATCCCTTTTCATCAAACAGTTTTGCCAATCCTTACCAACTGCCATTTCAGCAGTTGGGGCCTGCCCCTAATCCATTCGCTACACTTGAGAACAGGCATAAATGTGGAAGACCCATGTATCATCCACCAGCACCTGCTGCAATGAATGACCAGCCAAGGGTTTCTGAGCTGATAGATGCCCTTAGCATTATGACTAATTCTATTAACTGATCACAAACTAGAACTGTGCGAGGTGATGATCTTTTTTATGGTGACCCTATAGATTATAGACGTTTTATTCGTTACTTTGAAACGTACACTATTAGGGGTGTACATGACTCAGCCACTCGGCTAAATTTACTAATCTCTTCTTGCGCTGGTGAAGCCAAGGAATCCATTGTCAACTGTATTATGTGTGATTCCCCTGATGTGGGGTATTGGAAGGCACGCCATATCCTGGAAGAAAATTTTGGACAAATTGGCAGCATAATAAACGCGTATGTAAAAAAAGCTTACAGAGGGCCCTCTTATAAAGAACAACGACTCAGAGGGCATTCTTAAATTTGCGAGAAACCTCTGTAATTGTGAGCTTACTTGTGGTAGCAGACCAGAGTCTGGTCTCGATTCACAACATGTGGTTGGCAAAGTTTTTGCTCGTCTGCCAAAATCTCTTCAAGAAAAATTCATTACGTCTGTGTCTTTTCAGTTGGAAAACGGACATCCAATCACCTTTTCACAGCTTTCCCAGTTCATGCAAAAACAGTCTCATGTTGAAAGAAGTTTTTTAAACCAAATTGTAAAGAGTAAAGACCCTAACACTACTAAATTCAATTTTTCTAAAAAGTCCTGTAATAAGCCTGCATTCCACACAAAGTTCAATTGCCCCATCCCCCGTAGTTGAATCTGCTTTAGTAAAAACAAATCAATTTAAAGAAGTAGATAGTAAACGTAAGTCTTGTCCTATGTGTGTTCAAGCCCATCCATTGTGGAAATGTCTTAAGTTCCAAAATGCTACCGAAAAGCAAAAATGGAATACGGTGTGGAAAAGTGGATGTTGCATTAATTGTCTTGGTGACCACTTGGTGCGACATTGTCAATCTCCCCAAAGGTGTAAAATGTGTCAAGACAAACACCACACCTTGTTACATCATAGAGAACACAATCTCGAAGCATCTACCTCTGCTAACAATAAGAATAGTGGTAGTGATAATGGGGCCGGTGTAGATAATCCAGTGAAGGTTTTGCCCAATTGTGTACAAATTGAAAATCATGTTAACCAAGTAAACTCTAATGATCAATTACTAGTTAAGTCCTCAAGTAGTGAAGTTACCCAGGATAGTAAATTAAATGTTAGATTGAAAGTTGTACCAGTCACTGTTTGGTCTTGTAGTGATCGATGCCTTAACACTTATGCCTTTTTAGATGAGGGTTCTAATGCCACTCTTTGCACTGAAAGTTTAGTAAAGGATTTAGGCTTGATAGGACATAAAGTGGAGTATTCTATTTCCACTGTCTGTGAGACCAAACAACAACTTGGGGTAAAGGTCTCATTACGTTTTTGTGGAATAAATAAACTTGCAATTTTTGAGGCTCCTGATGTGCTGGCAGTCCCTCACCTGCCTGACTTAAAGGGCAGCATTCCATCTAATGCAGATACTAAACACTTTGCTCATCTGCATGGCTTGAACTTTCCTGACTTAGGGCACAAAAGAGTTGATATCTTAATTGGTGCAGATGTCATAAAAGCCCACTTAGCTGATCAGACCAGGTCAGGTCTTGACAATGAACCTGTTGGTATACATACACCACTTGGGTGGAGTATTGTTGGGCCCACTCTAGCAGCCACTGGAACTGTTGGTCCCACTTCTTTGGTTGTCAATTTTGTCAGGGTTGACAATGATACTTTACATAAGCAATTAATGAAAATGTTTAGACATGACTTTCAAACTGATAATGGTGCGACAGGGCTATCTGTTGAAGATAAAGAAGCACTTGCTTCTATGCGTAGCTCTATTAAATTAAACGATGGACATTATACTGTATCCCTCCCATGGAAGCACAGTAATGTTACTTTACCAAATAACCGGCAAGTGGCTTTAAGGCGTATTACTCATTTGCAAAAACGTTTCTTAAAGGATTTTAATTTCTATAAGCTGTATGAGGCTAAAATGAAAGAGTATGTGATTAATGGTTATGCTCGTAAAATTCCAAATGGCAATTTGCAACCAGGATCTAAAACGTGGTATCTTCCCCACCATGCAACTGGAAACAAATTTAGGATCGTGTTTGACTGTGGGGCTAGCTTTAAAGGGACTTCCCTTAACGATAATCTTCTTCAGGGGCCCGACTTAACTGGGAACTTGCTTGGAGTTCTTACTCGCTTTAGGGAGGGTCCCATTGCGGTCATTGCTGACATACGTGCCATGTTTCATCAGGTTAAAGTTAGTCCTGAAGACAGGGATAGCCTGCGTTTTTTCTGGTGGGACAATAATGATATTGCCTCTACCCCTAAAGAGTACCAAATGCTGGTCCATTTGTTTGGGGCCACATCCTCCCCAAGCTGCTGTAGTTTTGCTCTTCGTCAGGTTGGCATTGACAACTTGGCTAATGCAGACCCTGATGTTTTAAGTTGCCTTAAGAGAAATTTTTATGTTGACGATTTTCTGAAGTCATTTCATAACAAAGGTGATGCTCTTCGCATTATTGCACAGTTGACAGCCTTCCTTGAAAGGGGAGGATTTCATCTGACAAAGTTTTCATCTTCTCATCCCCAAATTCTTTCTGTGTTACCAGATTCTGATTTGTCCTCAACAATGTTAGACTTAAATCTTGACACAGCTGTAACAAAAGTGCTGGGATTAATTTGGAATCCCACATTAGATAAGCTAGAAGTCAAAGTGAAAGTAAAGTATAAGCCATTAACTCGTCGTGGCATCCTTTCTATGATCAGCCAGCTCTTTGACCCTATTGGTTTCCTACAACCATTTATTCTTCCTGTTAAATTACTGATGCAAGAGTTAGGTCATTTAAACCTTGGTTGGGATGTTGAAATTCCCCTAGATAAGAAAGTGTCTTGGTACAATTGGCTTGATACGCTATGCTCTTTGGAAAAATTCTGTTACCCTCGATGTTTTTGGCCACATAAGTTTAAGCCTGTCACATATGAGCTGCATTGTTTTTGTGATGCTAGTGCTATTGGTTATAGTGCAGTAGCTTATCTTCGGATAATTGATACAAATGGTTTTATTCATGTCAGCTTTGTTATGGGTAAGTCAAGGGTGGCGCCCTTAAAATCTGTCACTATCCCCAGACTAGAGTTAGTAGCCGCAGTCATTGGAGTTGATATAGTATAATTTATACAACGCGAAACTGATTTAAGCATCTCTCGTGTTCTGTATTGGACCGATTCAACCTCTGTGCTAAAATACATCTCCAATAAAACCAAAAGATTTCACGTATTTGTGGCAAACAAGATTTCCCGGATTCTTGAGGCATCTAACCCATCAGAGTGGAGGTACGTTAACACTAAATTAAATCCAGCTGACCTCGGATCACGAGGTTTATTGCCGAACCAGCTTAAAGCAGCAGAGTTGTGGTTCAATGGTCCTACGTTTTTAAAGGACAGTGAGAATTGCTGGCCCACACCTCCCCAAGATTGCTTTCAAATTTCGGATTCAGATCAGGAGGTAAAATGCACTAGGCCTACCAAGGTCTGCCTAACCACTAATGTTGACATTAAGGGTTCTATGCAGCCTACTTCACGACTCTTACATTACTTTTCTTGCTTAAACAAGCTGACTAGAGCTGTAGCGTGGTTCAATCGATTTGCAATACACTTGCACAAAAGAGTTACAGGTGATGCGTCTTCGCCTATGTCTCTCCAAACCTCCGAAATTGATTCTGCTTTAATGGCCATTGTCAAGTACATTCAAAGACAACAGTTTCCCAAAGAAATGCAACATTTTCAAAATAATTCTTTTAGTCCGTCCTCTAGGCCACATTCTAGTAAGGTACTAAAAAACTCCAGCCTTAGAAAGCTTTGTCCCTTTATTGCCCATGGGGTGCTCCGAGTGGGAGGCCGCATACATAAAGCATATATACCTTGTGAAATGAAACACCCCGTCATCTTGCCCCCTCATCACCATGTCACTAAGTTAATTATCCTGAGTTACCATCTGCGCAACGGTCATAGTGGAGTACTTCACACTCTTTCCGATACTCGAGATAGGTTTTGGATCATTAATGGCAATGCTGCTGTTCGTAGAGTTTTGCACGATTGTTATAAATGCCGTCTATTAAACGCTGCTCCTGGTAAACAAGTAATGTCCCACTTGCCTGAGTTTAGGGTATCTTCCGGGTGCCCGGCCTTCACTTGTGTAGGTTTGGACTATGCGGGTCCTATTTTTTCTAAGGTTGGACGGTCTCTGGCCAAACGCTATTTATGTGTATTTACTTGTATGGCTACTCGCGCGGTACACTTAGAGATTGCTCACTCGCTTGACACCCAATCATGCCTACAAGCTCTCCAAAGGTTCATTGGCCGCCGCGGTTCGCCTAGGGATGTTTATTCGGATAATGGCAGTAATTTCGTTGGAGCTGCCCGCGAATTAAAAGAAGCTATTTCGAAGTGGAACCAATCTCTCATCAACAAAACTCTGTGCCAAAAAGGGATTTCGTGGCACTTTAATCCTCCGGCTGCCAGCCACCAAGGCGGTGTCTGGGAGAGAGTTATTCGTTCTGTACGACGCATCTTGACAGCGCTGGCAGGAGAACGTGTACTCACCGATGAATGTTTGTCGACTTTTGTCACTGAGGTCGAACGCATACTCAATGATCGGCCGATCTCGGCAGTCAGCTCTGACTCGCGTGACTTAAAGCAAGGCCACCTAGAGAGAAGGCCGTTCAGTCAAATTGCTATTTCTTGATGACGTCATTAAAAGTGGTCCGTCGCGGCGAGTCGAGCCTTGAGCAGACATTCAAATTGAATTGACATTTGCCACTAATAAGTAATTTTATAACTATAAAAGTTTATTTTTAATCTTTTTATATTGTACTTTCATGCAAGCCATTAAACAAGAGTTCGATTCTCAAGTAAAGCAATGTGATGAACCGAGTTTATTACATAAGTAAAACTACAAAAACTTTTAACTTTCAAAATAATCAAAACGCAATTTAAATCAATACAATATATTTCGTTTATTTTAGTGTACCAAGTTTACGTTTTTTTTGATAAGCGTTTGGTGCATAAATCATCATTTTTTTAAAACAAAGAATTATTTAATAATACGTTGGTACACACCCAAACAGTCATTTCAACTAAAGCGGTATAATTGTGTTCAGTGCAAAAATTTGTTTCATTGTTGTGGAGCATGCATTCTGCTTCAAGAACAGCTAAGCAACTATTTACAGCAACTTAGCGTTTCGATTAAGCTCTGTAAAATGTATCGATTTTAACAAGTTTTGTTATAGCTATGTAACAAATTAATACAATATCAACAAATTTTTGAGATGGATACAAAAGGCCTCCTCTTGATAGACCTTAGAAATAGAATTAGAAATTAGCCCATAGAAATTTTTACGGCTGTTCCGTTTGGTGAAACTTGATTGAGACAAATAAGCTGGGCAGTTTGGAAATATTGAAGGAACTGCACCAAATGACAACTTGGGAAATTTTAAATTACATGTAATTGTTTTGCCACATTTATCATCAAAAGCTGAAGTAGTTTGAATAATTTCAGATGGTGGAAAGTGTAGTTCACAAACCTGTAAAAAATTCATTCATTATTTAATATGCCAAGAGATAATCTTCTGCAGCTGAAAAGCTGCAAAATACTTAAAACACCATTATTTGGCAATTGACATTGAAAATTTCTGCTTTATGAACAATTTACTATTTTTAAATTTTTCAATATTCACACATTCAGCACAGCTGTATAAAAAAATACCATATTTTCTCTTTCATACACTAAATACAAAACTACTTAGGACAAAAACTTTGCTATGGCACATAATAGTTGCACTATGTAACATAGTATGGAGATTAAATACTTTAGATTTGATGCATTACATGCTCCACAGCTAAATAACAGACAACTACTAAGCTAAATAACAAACATAGTTGAAGAACCTAAAAAAATTTTTACATTTGTTTGGCTTTTATCATCACATTACATCCAGAAAAACTAATGTTGTACTACTTTGTAAACAACAGTACAATTTTTAAAAAATTGTAGCTGTTCAAGAAAATGAAAATTAAATAAGGATTTTAAAATTCAATCAAGCTTGTTAAAAGTACAAGTACAATTTTTGACAATTAAATAAAAAAGTACAAAAAATAATTAAAACATTTATGAAACACTATGCAATAAATAACTTCATTTTATGCTTTAGATTTTGAGAACATGACAAGAGTGTGGTAGTAATAAATATCAACACCAAACAAATTCACCTTGGAAGTTGTTGATGGGTTAAAATTCACTCTTTTTATGGCATGCACCCATTTTTGTTTTAATTTCTTATCTTTTGGAAAGGAAAACACTGACACCTTGGTGCCTTTATCATAATTCCCATCACATTTAAGAACACAGCAACAATATGGCATGATTTTTAATTTACAATAATCACTTTTAATTTTTCCACTTTTAACTTATTAACAAATTCTATTAAAAATATTTTTTTAAACCAGTTTAAGAAATACTGTAAATATTAATTACAATAACTTTTGATAACTGATTAATTTTGTAAAGAAAATAGTAAAGATAAAGAGTTGATGAAATTGTTAAGTATTGCAATATCATCAAGCAGCAATAAAGCTCAAAACTATTACTACTTATATATTTTCTGGTTTTTATTCTCTTTATACTATAAAGAAAAATAATTAAAAGTTTAGTCATTTGGAGTTCAAAATTTTTTTTGCAATTTTTTTTAACAAATTCTGGGTAAAAAAATTTATACAAAAATAGAACAAGTTTACAACCTAAAATATAAAAGCTTATTAACCAAGAAATTGATGAAATAAGCGAAAAAGCGTTTCCCTATTTGCAACCTTTGCTCTATTTTGTCTTCAATTATTATCAATTGTTTCTTTTGGGTGCGAATAAAAACAAACTACTACTACTACTACTACTAAAAAATTCAACTGATTGCAATTTCTATACTGAATATTATTACTCTACTACTTCAAATAACATAAAAAAATACTAAGAAAAGCCATGACATATTGTTTATAACTTTAAAAATTTTATTTTTTTAGCTTAAATTTAAATTGTAAGGCCTTGCCTTTTTAAATTTGATTTGCAAAAATATAACCTATAATCTCCATCAACAGCAATTGCAATTATTTCTTTCAAAAGAACAAAATCTACAAAAAAATTTTAATTTTTGTTCTATCATAAATTCTCAAAAACTATTAATACATAGATTGACTCCAACACTTTTCTAACGATTTAACTTTAACCCAAGCAGCATGACTGAAACACTTCAATTTCAGTCAAAGCAAATATCAGGACTACTCTTGTGACGTCATAAATCAGTTGAATGGCCTTGTTATCTAGGTGGCCTTGCTTAAAGGCGCTGACGCCGAACTCCCTCCTGTTGGGCAACATTAATCCTGTCGTTCCGCCTAACGTTTTTATCAAAGCTGAAGGTTACCGCAATTCGTGGAAACTGGTCCACTGGCTTGCGGATGAATTCTGGAGAAGATGGCTCAAGTCCTACCTTCCTCAACTGCAACAGCGCCAGAAGTGGTTAAAACCACATCGTAACCTCGCTCCCGGCGACCTGGTTTTGGTATGCGACGAACAGTGTAGAAGAGGCCAATGGCCGAAGGCCATCGTAGAAGAGGTCTACCCAGGAGATGACGGATATGTCCGCGTCGCGAAGGTCAAGACTGCATCGTCGGCGTTCAAACGTGACGTTCGCAAACTGTGCCTGTTGGAAGGCGCCGAATAATGGACGCCTAATAATTTGTAAATTCCGACACGAAAACAATTTCTGTTGATACGTTGTGTAGTTCCTGTGTATGCAATTGTTTGCCTTTCGTGCTTCGATTAGCCGTTCTTTTTTGAAATAATTACTTAATCGCAATTATTTGGGGCCGGTATGTTACGGCTAATCCGCTAATTTGGTGGTCCCTTTTTTATTTTCAATATAATTACTACATCCGGGTCACGTACATAATTTCAATCAGCGTTCGTAACTGATTGCTGTATTTTTGGAATCACATGCTTGTGACAGGACCACATGGTAATCGAAGGTAATCAATAATTTAACTTTTGGATTTTATTTGTATAGATTGGTCTACCTTTTTGTTAAATCGCTACTTGAGTAGCCTTTGGTAACTGGAATAATTTGTGTACAGTATATAATTAATTTCTGTGATTTTACTGTCTTTTATTTCAAATTATATTTTCTCCCTGGTGGATCAGGTGGCTGGTGTATCTAGGGAGAGCTAGTAGGCTACTTTAGTGCGCATTTACTGCCCGACCTATCTCTTATTCTAATAGAATTCTACGGGCTGTTGGCTTGCTCGTATAGTTGGAGCCAGTCATTTAAAAACTACTTCAATAAGAAACAATTTGTAGTTTACCACTGAAATTGAGGTAGATTTATTAAATTAAAATTTTAAAAGCATATTTACAGCAAACTAGTAGTTTCTTTACTTTAATATTGAACCTTATCAAAACATTTTGACAACAGTTTAAAATGAAGAAAAATCGGAAAATTTTTGCAACCAACTAAACTATCTCCACCTTCCCACAAATTTACCTTTGAGAAAAGGAAAAATAATTGTTTACTGTTCTCGACGTTAACGTAAAACAAACAGTTTCCGGCTTCGAAACTAGAAAACCTAGCTTTACTGGAAGTAATGGCCTTACAAAAAGGGGGGGGCGGTGCAAGAAAAATAAGGGAGGCACATTTTAGTGTGCCAATTTCTTTTGTCCGAAAGTAAAATTTTTTTCAATGATTTTTTGAGTAATAAAGTGAATTTTTTTGTACGAAAATAAAAAAAGGTCATCTTATCATGACTTTTAATTTACGTCCAAAATCTCCATTTTCGTCACAAAATCGTAGTGTTCTTTAAAAAAAAAGTCTCACTTTCAATTTACTTCCAAAATTTCTATTTTCGTTGCAAAACTGTAGTGTTCTCTCAAAAAATAAAATAAAAAAATCATCATCACTTTGAATTAACTATGTAATCCCTGCTTTCATCCTAAAAATAAGGTGCAGACAATGAGCCACCATTATGGTGCTACAATGAAGAAATAGAGCAATATTTTGCTTTGGAGGACACTTTTTGACGTTTGGCCGCTTGGTTTGCTCCGTATTAAAGCCATCACTGTTTACTGGATAAACTGATAAACGGATGAACTGAACTGAACTGAACTAAACTGGATAATACTTACGAAAATCTTTCAGTCCCAATAAACAGAAAACAACCCTTATATTAACTTTGGTACATCGAGCACTAATAATATGCACAAAATCTAAATTAGATGAAGAAAGAAAGCATATTAAGAACAGTTTATTGAAAAGTGGCTATCCAGATTTGCTTATTGACAGCAATATCTCCTAAAAAATTGCTAAAGCAATTCGATCCAGAAAAGTGCTCAGTGTACTTGAAAACTTTTTGGATAGGAAAAACCTCCACTAGTCTTATAAGAATGTCAAAACGGGTGTTGGAAGCTGCTATGGTTCCATTATGATCCGAGTGGTCTTTACATCTAAACGTATGTTACCTGTTGTTAGATTCGCTCCTATTGAATTATTCCAGTTTCTCCGAAGTTTTCAGTTTTCCATGTGCTCGCGAAGTTAAGAATTTCTTTGTCTCGCCTTTGCCTTTTTCCCGCCTTTTATAGAGTCAAGGTTGTAGCGAGCAGTCGTGCCGAAAAATATTCTTCGGAAATTTCATTTCATAGTATTATTTTATATTATTATTATTATAATAATTGTTGTTATTGTTATTAGTAATTCGTTTGTTTCGTTACTAATACTAGTATATTATCCGAATAAAATCCCAGCAGTCTCGACTGGTCGCAAGTAATTTAGTTAGTGACTTGACACCTGTAACTTGCAAAGATGTGTTACCTACCACGCTGAAAAGCTCCGTTATCAATGAATACTTGTGCCACTGTAAAAGAAGGTAAGTAGGACAAACATCACAACGAGTACAAGGTCAAATCAAGCAGCATATTCCTAAATGACTGGAAGCGAACCCTACTACACAATCTCAATTAGTTAGATCCTGCAAACAAAAAACGTAACAACCCAGATTGTGACTCTGCCATAAGACAACATCTGCTGGAAAATGAGCATTGAGCTGCAAACTACGATGATACGCGACTTAAAATTTTTGCAATTCGTTTCATCCTTATCTACTTCCAGCAGTCTTTAATAATACTAGGTACCCTGTTTTATGTTGACAAAAAGAATTTGTTTACACGTACTATATATTTGTTTATACGTAGAATTTACAAAAAGTTTACAAAAAGTTTGTGTAAACAAAAATAATTCGTCTACTCTTTGAAAATTTCTTAATCTTTTCTCTCATTGGCTAACTTCTTTCAGCCAATGAGAACTCTGCTTTCCTCTTTATAATCCAGTTCGATTTCATTTCTGCTTTATTCTGACGATTTCCCCTGAAAAGTGTCAGATGAAAAGCTTTGGAAAGAAAAGTCTTTTACTGTACTTCACGCGATGTCTGTTAAAGTTTAAACTTCATTTCATCTCTTTATTTATCCTCCTGATTCACAGGAAAGTGACAAAGGTCCTATACATAGGCCAAACAATTACCCCAACCCGCTTCCAGGATGCCAAGATATTGTTGTCTGGCTGATAGTTTTTATTTGTTTTTTTGTTTTATAGAGATATGACTAAAATTTAGAACTGCTTGCTCAGACTACCAAGCAGGGAGAAGTGTTGTTAAGTGTCTTTCTTTAGAACGCAACAAAATGGTGCAATTAGGTTTTGAATCCTAGAGACCATGTCGATCACAATCACGGCACTCTTAACCACTTAAACGTACGTATTCTCTGTTATTAATTTATCGTTTGACAAGCTAAAGACCAAACAAGTTGTTGTGGGTATGGTTTTTAATAGTACTTTTTAATTTAATACGCATATTATCTGCATATTAGTTTTCTTATTTTATTTTATAATAAAAATCATCTTATGTGACACTGTGACAGTTTAATTATAATTACAACAAACCAGAGGTGGGCAAAGCGCAACTTGAAGCACAATTGCGGAAGTTGCGCTGCGCTTTCATATCTCTTTTAGAAACGTTGCGGACTTTGCGCTGCTCTCTTGATTAAAAGACTGAGTTGCGTTTGATTGCGTTGCGCGCCGAAAAATCAAAAGATTACTTGCGCTTTATTGCGCTGCGCATCAAAGATTGGCGAAATCCATTGCGCTTTCTACGGTCCTACTTTGCAAAAGCGCAATTTACTTTAGTTTTTTCTCAATGTAAGCGATTGGAAAACGGATTAGGATGCGCTTATGAAAAAGTTTATTAGATTTCAATTGATTAAAAAATCACGTTGCGCCATAGCCGTACCAGCCCAAAAAATTTTGGGGGGCAATGAAGGTTTGCCCAAATTTTGTGACGTTTGCCCAAATCATGATTTTATAGTACATTTCGGATATGACAAAAAAATGTCTGAGATTCTCAGACGAAAAACCAATTTTGTCCTAAAATCATGGTGATCTCTAAAAAAAAAAAAAAAAAGGTCTTCACTTAAATTCAGTCTCCTAATTTTCCATTTTCGTCCCAAAATCAAGGTGTTCTCTAAAAAAAAAAAAAGGTCTTCGCCTAAATTTGGGTTATTATTTCTTGCAGTTCCTCATCATCACCTCTCTAAATTTCCTGACTTTGCCCAAATTTTTCATATCGCTGCCCGAAAAACTATAGTTTTGCCCAAATATTTTCTTCTCACTGCCCGAAAAATCTTAATTTTGCCCAAATCTTCGAAACTTGGGGGGCAATTGCCCCCCCTGCCCCCCCGGCAGGTACGGCTATGCGTTGCGCCGCGCTTTTCACATGATTTCAAAATCACAATACGCAAATTGCGCCGCGCTTTACACGATTTCCAAAACACACTGCGCTTATTGTGCTGCGCTTTACATGATCTAGAACAGTGGTTCTCAACCTTTTTAAGCCTGCGGACCGGTAATATATTCAATGTCTGAAAATATTGTAATAAACTTTATAAAGTTTACAGAAAAAAGCAATGTGCATCCAGTACTTTAGCATGCGTATTTGTGAAAAAGCAATGATATATTTTATGAAGCAATGACAGTGAGAAATATATTGGTTTTGTACACCAGGCATTTTAGAAAAACTTGGACTTAGATCTGCTCTTCTGGTGCTATTTAAAAGCTATAAATTTTTTAACTCCTCACTTTATTTTTCATATTTTCGTATTAATGTCGTAACAATGTATAGACAGTGATTGCTTCACATTTTTGAACCTTCATTACTTTTATTGTTATTTGGGCAGCGTTTCACTAGTTTAATTTCAGTCACCGTAACTTCTGTCTTCTTAACTTTAGAAAAAGTTGCTGTATGTCTAAGAAACATATTCAGAAAGCATTTGCTTTTAGTACATGCCGTGATGACATTAAAGCAAGTGGCCAGCAAAAACCAGCTGTATCAGCTTCGTGGTTAAAAGAGGAAAGTTGGTATACAGAACATAAAAGTGAAAAGAAAAAATGGGATGATGATTGTATAAAATATGATTTATTTCTACTCCAAAGTCAAGAAACCAGCCTTGCGCCATCTGCTCAGTGGATGTTTTGTAATGTGATTTATCGTAACAACAGTGTGGCTCCTTGAAAGCTACGCAATCACTTGCAAAATAAGCACGTCATTCATCAAAACAAGTCCGTTCAGTTTTTTCAAAAACCACAAGACTATTTGTACAAGCAGCATTCTTACCTTTAATCCTTAGTTACAATTTTTTACTTCTTTTTTCTATTCATATAGCGCATGTCTTACGCAACAAATAAAGCCATACAGCGAAGCTGAGTCAGTTATCAAACTATGTCTGAAGATTATAGAAAATTTGTTGGATGGCGGAAAGCAAGCTGTGGATAAAGTAGAATAAATATTGTTGTCCAATGATACAATATCAGCTCGAAGTGCCATGATTGCTAAAGATAAAAAGCAGCAGTTAATCGCAAAACTGATAGAAGCACCTGTTTTGCTCTGGAATTTGACGAAACCACAGATATTAAAACAATTTTCAATTTATAGTTTATTGTGGGTTTCCAGATGAAAGTGTTAAGAAAATTGTTGAACACTTCCTATTTTGCCTTTCGGTTGGGTTGCATAGTACTGAAAAATTTATTTTTTCTAAGCTGACAAATTTTTCAGAATGAAAATAATCGTGGAAGAAATGTATTGCTGTAACTAAAGATGGTGCAGTAGTGATGATAGGAAAACACAAAGGTGCTACTCCACTCATCAAACAAAAAACTCCCGACTGTAAATTTTTTTCACTGCATTCTACATCGTAAAGCGCTGGCTTCCGAAAAATTGAGAGCAAATTCTTCTGAAAGGTCAGTGAGCTTGAGAAAGTGATGAATGATGTGATGAGGCTTCTTAATGCTATTCGTCCTAAAGCAAAAACAAGTGTAAATTGCGCTTTTGCAAAATGAGACTCTATAAAGCGCAGCGCAATGATGATCAGATGGGTGCTACGAATGCCCACTCCGGAGCAAAAAGACCACCGGGCGACCGCAACGTTCCCTCTAAGAGCTTGCTTAGTGTGCGCGGAATGAAAGGCCGTGTGAGCAGTGGCGGATATTCAAATTTAGGGGCCCGAGGCAAGGGTTTTCAAAAATTGATGTTTAGTAAAAAAAAAGAGTTTTGAGATTTAGACTTCTCCAAAAATCATGGTGTTCTCTAAAAAAAAAAAAGAGATTTTTTTTTAGAGAACACCTTGATTTTGGGAGCAAAATAGGAAAATCAGAGATCGATTCTAGGTGAAAACCTTTTTTTAGAGATCACCATGATTTTTGGAGAAAAACGTGAATGACGAGATGAAAACTCTTTTTCTTTTTTAGAGAACATCAATTTTTGAAAATCCTTGCCTCGGGCCCCTGAATTTGAATATCCACCACTGTTTGGAGCTTGCTTCTGATTGAAAGCACGTATTTAACTTGTCTTGCCAATACTTATGCAGTGCACGGCAGAACGAAAGTACTGCGCGGGGGCTCTAGGCTAGCTGCGCGGCCGCGCAGCCGCGCAGCTTAGAGGAAACGTTGGGTGACCGTCAGTCAGGAGTTGTTGGAACGAGAAGCTAAGGGCGATGCCCTGCTTGATCAAATCGTCACTGGTGATGAAACTTAGTGTCACTACTACGCACCGGAATCTAAGCGATAGTGAATGGAATGGCACCACTCACATTCTCCAGCAACAAAAAAGTTCAGGTAACAGCGCTCACCAGGCAAAGTGTTGTGTACCGTCTTCTAGGATGCACAGGGCATTATACTTTTGGATTTTTTGGAACCAGGGGCAGATGTCAACTCCAGAGTTGTAAACGGGTCGACTAGTTCAGGCCCGTTTACAACTCTGGTGAACTCTGAACGTCACATTAAAATATAGATCAAACTGAAGGCTAAAATTTTCCGCACTACATCAGAGAAGAAGAAAACAATCTTCTTGTAACACGACATTGCCAGGCAACACGCAAGTCTCTCAAGACCAAAGAATGAGTGACAAAGTTTGGCTGGACAGTGCTGCCTCATCCGCCATATAACCCTGATCTCGCACCATCAGATTTTCATCTGTTTGAGCCTCTAAAAGAAGGATAGCGGGGACTGCATTTTGTTCACAATAATGCTGTCATAGACGCATTCAAAAAATGAACTGCCACAGCTGAAAGAGAGTTTTACCCGCGCGGCATACAGACCCTCGTTAATCAATGGAAAAAATGCATTAAAAATGGTGGTGATTACGTAGAAAAATAAAATTCTTGAACACAAGGATACCTAAACTACACTGCTTGAACGTAATGTGTGCTGGATTTAGTAATGTCACTTCCGTTTATCTATTTCTTTTAACTGTTTGAGTTAGAAGACAGGAGGCATTACTTTATGAACCACTCTCGTAAAATTCAATTGTCAAGAAACACTAGGCTCATCTTTTGCATCTAGCAATTTTAAAATAAATATTAAACCTAATGTCGTAGATAATTGGTGATGCCAAGATACGGTTTGTAAATAAAATCAAATATCTTGTGGTATTTCTTAACGGGACGTGCCGTCAGGGGAGGCAAGTAAGGCAGTGCCTCACCTGTGAAAATTAAATAAACCAGAAATAAATTATTGAAGTCATAGTCTTTGCAAAGTAGTTGCAACATGCTATTAGTTAAAAAAAATTAGTAAAAATTATACCGTACTTGTAGAAGTTTAATTAGTTTTGCTTTTTAATCCTAATTTTGGACGGTTTAATCATTGTATTTTCGGCGCAATAATCATTTCGTCAAGAGCTCTTGTCAACAAAATGGCTAATACGCTAGTGAGGCAGCTTCAAGACTGCCTCTCTTCAGAGAAAAAAAAGAAACAAAAGTGAAACAATATAGCGCTTTTTTCTCTTTTGGTGAAAATATCTGTTAAAATGAGAGAGATTTAAGGCATGCCGCAATTCTGACTTCGTAGAGAAAAAAGTTTTTCTTACTCCGACATTTGCTAAAACAAGATAAATCAATTTGTTTCAGTGAGTCAAAATACATGCATTGTGCAACTGCAAAGCAATAAATTTATTTTAAGTTGTAGTAATGAAAGATGATTTTGTATTTAATTTACGAAAACTTTAACATTAAGCTCTCGATTTCATTTTGCTATATTTGATAATTTATTTTTTGAACCTCAATTTTTGGCAGCATTTTTATATTTACGTATAAAGGCCCGTTTCCACTATGAGCGTGGAAAAGAGCATTCTTTGTCTCTTTTATTGATCTGCGATTGAAGCGAGCGCAAAAAAAAAGCAATAAAACAAACAAAGAATGCTTTTTTCCACCCTCGTAGTGGAAACGGGCCTTAACACACATTTCTAGCTAAGTGTACCTTACCTTTGACGCGTTTTTGTGGTCAAAATCGCTGATATAGGCGAGGTGCGGCACTGACAATCTTGCCTCTCTTCAGACACTGAAAGTTCCATAAACTGAATGAAGTGTGCCTTTTTTCTTATTGGCAAAATCGGCGCGAATCTATGCTGAACAGATAGGATTTGAGGCATGCCACAAATCTGACGTCATAAAGAAAAAGATAATTCGCTTTATTCTCGCCAAGTTGAAATAACCGCATTGCAGAAATTTCCGACTACGGTATAAGTTTAAAGTTTAAGGATAATGGAGGAAGATTTAATATTGAAGCTAAGAAACTTTTCAAAACTAAGCTTTTAATCTAAAGTTAACATCTTAAAGAAAGGTAGGCCAATACCAGATCTAAAAAATTTGCTTCAGACAACTGGACGAAAAATGTAAATCACTCTTTTCATAAGGAGTGGTACACAAGAAAGGAATGGTTGTGTGGATGTGCTTTAAGAAATCGTCTTTTCTGCTATCCCTGTCTCTTGTTCTCAACAAGTGGCAATGTTTGGACTAAAACTGGATTTTGTGACTTGAAGAATTTGCCGAGAAGTCTTAGCAAGCATGAGAAATCCAATATTCACATTTAAAGTCAAATTTCTTTCAAAACGTTTACAACTTCAAGAATTGATTTGGCCTTAAATGAACAGCAGAGACTTAATATCAGCCTTCACAACTCCAAAGTTGAAGAAAACCGAGAAATCTTAAAGGTTCTCATTAATGGAACATGCTACCTAGCTAATCAAGAGTTGGCCTTTCGTGAAAATGATGAGAGTGCGATCTCGTTTAATCGTGGCAATTACGTCGAACTTATTTACGCTTTTGCTGAAAACGATGAAAGAATTTCTTGTCATTTCGAGACTTCCAAAGTGTTTTCTGGTTTGTCCAATCGAATACAGAATGGTATAATTGAAGCAGTGGCAGAGGTTATTCGAACTGATATCAGAAAAAATATAAATAAAGCCTCCTTTGTTGCTGTAGAAGTTGATGAGACGACAAATGTTACGCGAAAGGCCCAGATTTCTGTTATTTTTGGCTATGTATGTAAGGCTTCATATATAGTCAAGAAAGCTTTTTTGGGGTTTGATGATGTGAGTGATGACAGACGAGCTTCTGCAACAGTTCAATATGTCTTGGGAATATTACAAAAGTTCATTTCTGTGGAAAAGCTGGCAACGCAGACTTATGACGGAGCATCTGTAATGTCATCTGAATTGAATGGGGTGCAAGCCAAGATAAAGGAAGATGTGCCCGAAGCAATGTTTTTGCATTGTTATGCCCACAAACTGAACTTGATGCTCTTACATTTAGAAAATGATGCTTGAGTGTAAAGCATTTTTTAAAACGCTTGAGGGTTTAAGTGCATTTTTTAGTAAATCGACTAAACGCACTTACTTATTGGATAATGTTTTGAAGCGTCGTTTGCCAAGGACATCACCCACAAGATGGAGCTCAAATTCTAAATTGTTGCAAACGGTCAGCATGTACCACTCTGATCTACTTTTGGTTTTCCGTGTTATTGGTGATGCTGAAGACAAGTGGAACAATGATTCGGTAATGAAGGCAGCTGGATTTGAGCGGTGGCTCTTAAAGACGAATATCTGCTTTTTGATTATCGCTTATGAGGAAATTTTTAATAAAATTGATGCGTTGTTCAGAGTGCTGCAAAACAAATTAATGGACATTGCATTTTGCTGCGCGGAAATACGCGACACGATCGATTATATTGAGCGACAGAGATAAGAGTTTGACAGTTTGTATCACCAGTTTAAGCAGAAATGTGCAACACTTCATCTTACTGACACCGGCGATATGCGTCAAATAAAAGACAAAAGAAAACAAACATTTTACAATATTTTGGATGATATTATTGTTCAACTAAAATCGAGGTTTGAAAATGTCAGTGAACTGTCCTTTCTGGGTTTGGTCGATTCTTCAAAAATTTCGGAAATGGCTCAAGAGTTTGATGACACCAAATTACAAAGCCTGTCAGAAAAGTATGCTAAATTTTTCGACTGTATAAAACTAAAGGCAGATCTCATTAGACTCTACACCTCATAAACGGTTAGAAATGAATGTAAAACTCCAGCACAACTTTTCAGTTTTTTGTACCAGAACAATTTAATTCAGACAATTCCGGAGGCGACAAAGTTGCTGAAGCTAGTGTACACAATACCCACTAGAACATCATCGGTAGAAAGATTCTTTTCTGCACTGAAGAGGACCAAAACGTATAATAGAAATCGAAGTGAAAAAAAGCGCCTTTCATCGTTGGCAATAATCGCAATTGAGAAGGAGCGACTACAAAAGAGGATTTCTACAGTAACGTCATAGATATTTTTGTCCAAACGGATAGGCGAATGAATTTTATTTTTAAATAAATGTGGAAGCATGCTGGTTTCTATTTTATTTAGTAGGTAACTGTTATTTGTTGTTGATTAAAAATTATTTGTTCCTCACCAACCAAAAGCCTCACTGCACGTCACTGTTCTTAACTGCAAGTTACGTGATGATGAAAATATAAATAGACAGGTTCCTTATTTTTATGGAACTCCAAATAGGTTAAAAACTTGCTTTTATAATTGTTCAATAAAATAAAGAAATGTATTATTTCGCACAATTGCTCGTCTATGTGTGCATGTCAATTTGGGGAAAATTTTTGTTATCTAGTTTAAAAAGAATACGTAGTGCTTACAAGAAGTTATTTTGATTTTTACATGGATTGCCTAGGTATGTAGCCTAAGTGCCCGTGAACAGCAGATGTTGAATAACAATACAACATTTGATGGAATTTTTAAAAAAATGTCCTGCTCCTTCGTTAATCGGTCGTCCCGAATGTAATAATAAATTGATTTCTTGTTTAATGGCCTCGAAATATTTTATTAATTCATCGTACGATGAACATTACACGTTATTACAATTAGCTAAAATTAACTACAACGTAGCCCGGGGGAACTCCAAGGTCTTCACCAACTGCACTTCCTGGAAATAATTTATAGATAGATAGATAGATTGATAGTTTACTCAGCAATACGCACAACAATACATATAGGGGAAGGTGGGGCAATATGGCACCGTAAGGCAAAACGGAACATTTAAATAAATTCGTAAAAAAGAAATACAGTCACCTATTGACTATGATTACACAATCAGCCATTGAACCATGTTATTCCAGCTATTTTGTTTGAACGTCAAACTTATACCGACGAACTGAGAACGATCAGAAGAATTTTTACCTACTTGATCTAAAAAAAGCATATTTTAATAAGTGAGTAGTTTGCTTTATGGTTATGGAGTTAAAATATTGGACTTCATGTTTTTAAGAGTAATAGCGTAGGCTATTCTTTGGGTGGTTTGGAATTTATCAGGTTTGATAATAATATCTGTCATAAGATGGCATGTTAAAACTAGGCATTGGGGCAAAATGGTCCAGCTATGAGTGGGGCAAAACAGACCAAAGTTTCATTTTTCCCCACACAAACTGCTGTTTAGTATAAAGGCTCATTATCAATATTTCTCTTCATAAACTGCATCAAAGTAGTGTAGCAACTTTTATTTATAAAAATTAATGTTTTTTTATACTGATACAGCTTTTCTATAATCTATCAATAAGGTAGGCTAATCCTATAATGGTCTACCAATATCAACAGGCCTTGTCTAAGGGTGAATTTGTTAATTGCATATCTAAACTCGAACTGGTTCTCATTCAGCTATACCAATAAGAATATTGGCTTTCAGCTATACGAATAAGAAACTTCAAATTAGCTAAATTCTGCTATTAGTATCCACATTTGAATTTATTTTTTATTTATTCATTCAACCTTTTTACAATTTTAATAGTTATATGAGAATTGCTTTAGGCTACCATGGCTCGAAATTACAAGCGCAAAACAAATCGACAGTCATGGAGTAGAGACTCCATGAAAAAAGCATTACATGCATTGGAAAATGGAACCTCTTTAAGAGCAGCATCAAAAGAATTTTAGATACCGAAAACAACTCTTCGAAGAAGATTTAAAGACCGAAACAAACATTCCAAAAACCATACAAAAATCCTTGGTAACTATAAGGTAAACTTGATTTAAAGTTTTAACCTTTTAAGATAAATCATAATTTGGTTTATAAATATAGCCTATTCAATAACATTAAAAAGGTATAAAAGATTAGTTAGGCTTAAGTATTTTTAACCAGTAGAAACCTGTAGAATGCCCTCATTCGTATGCAATTGTTTATATTTTAGAATAAACATTTGGTGGTACAGAATTTGAAGATTGCGTGAAGTAAAAGAAATGTTATTTACCAGTTTTTGTGCCAATGCGATAGTCGGTACGTTGGTCGCACGTCTCAACGGCTAGAAGAGCGAATTAAACAACACGTTCCTAGATCCATCACCAATCCTCGTGCCTCGGCCAACCGCCAAAGTCTTTCCCGCTCTTGCAAAAACAACACACGCCCACAACAATTTCACAAATCCGCCATTGGTCAACATCTTCTTGACAACGCCCAATGCGTCCTTCATTACAGCAACGAAAAATATTCTATTCTCGCTCGAGGTCGCTCTTCCTTTCACCTTTCTGCTCTTGAAGCGACTTTCATTAAATCTCTCAATCCCTTTCTGTGTAAGCAAAAAGAATTCGTCCACTCTTTGAAAATTTCTTAATCTTTTCTCTCATTGGCTAACTTCTTTCAGCCAATGAGAACTCTACTTTCCCCCTTTATAACTTAGTTCGGTTTCAATTCTGCTTCATTCTGACGATTTCCCCTGAAGAGTGTCAGATAAAAAGCTTTGGGAAGAAAAATCTTTTATATTTTAGACCATATTTTCACCAGCAATGGAAAAAGGAGTTGGTAAAATATTTATTGTCTTTGGAAAGCATGATGTTTGGTTTGACAACTAATGATGTCAGAAATCTTGCGTTTCAGCTAGCAGAAAAAAATAATTTACGAGATTCTTTTAATAAAGCTAAAAGAAAAGCAGGTAAAGATTGGCTGCAAGGGTTTATGCACTGGCACAAAGAACTATCTTTAAGACAACCAGAAGCTACTTCTGCTGCTAGAGGTAAGTCTTTCAATCCCTAAACAGTCAATAAATTTTTTGACCTATTTGAAACAGTGATGGATAAATATAAATTTCCACCACAGCGAATTTTTAACTATGATCAAACTGGCAGCATTACCATGCAAGGCAAGCCTTTAAAAGTTTTAGCCAAAACTGGAAGGCGGCAAGTTGGGGGGTTAGTTTCAGCAGAACGTGGGCAACTGGTTTCGGTTGAAATATGTATGAACATAACAGGGACATTTATTCCACCCCTTTTTGTTTTTCCCAGAGTTAGGATGAAGGCGGAGCTCATGAATGGAGCTTCTCCAGGTTCCATTTATGCATGCCATAAAAGTGGTTGGATGCAACTTGAAATATTTATAGAATGATTTAAGCATTTTTTAAAATCAACTGGAGCAACTAAAAAAAATCCTGTTCTTCTAATTTTGGATGGTCATTCAACTCATACAATGAACATGGAAGTAATTGATCTTGCAAGAGCTAATGGGGTAGTTTTGCTTTGTCTACCACCTCATTGCTCTCATAAGATGAAGCCGCTGGATGTGGGTTTCATGAAGCCATTGTCAATTTACTATGATCAGGAGCTTGAAAAATGGCTTCGTAATCATCCTGGTCGGGTGGTAACTACTTTTCAAGTCGCCGAATTATTTGGAATAGCTCACACTAAAGCAGCCACAGCACAAACAGCCATAAACGGATTTAAGAAAACTGGATTGTTTCCAACAAATAGAGACATATTTCAGCCACACGGTTTTGCTCCATGCCAGCCAACAAACATCGATTCTGGAAAGAATAACCAGCTAAATGAATCAGCTTCTGTAACTGAAATTTTGACTGACTTACCATCAAACAAATTTGAATATAAATCTGATTCTCAATTACTTACACTAATGCAAACCCCACAAAGCCAACCAATTTTCACACAAGAAAGCAATCAAGCTGGTCAATGGAATGTAATCCAAATGCTAGCCATACCCATTCTCCCGTTGCATCGACGTACATATTATCATATGCAATTGCACGTCCTACAAAAGCATCTACAAGACCTCGTAGAAAGCCAAAAACACGACGTGGATTTGCTGCTGTTTTAACAAGTAGTCCTTATAAAGCTCACCTACATGACATTAAAAAGGCAAAAGCAAAGGACATTGATGTAAAGTGTAAAAACTATCGACATTAAAAAAAGCAATGTTACAGAGCAAGCTTGAGGCCAACAAACAACAACTTTTAAGAAAGTTTGACTACAACATATTCAAAGCAAGAAGAAGATGCCCAATGCATCTATTGCTGGGAAAAGTGGAGTGAGACCAGTCATGACGGTATGATACAATGTAGTATATGCTTGAACTAGAGTCACTTTAAGTGCGCTGGTATAGAAGAAGATGACCTTGAATTTGTTTTTGATCTATGTTAAATGACCAACGAACTTTTTATAGGCCTGCTTGTAAACTAAATTTTTACTACTGCCTTGTATGCAACTCCAGTATTAAAGTAGGCCTAAAGTAACTGGAAATTATGTTCCTTTTTTATTGTTTTGTTGGGATTTATTGTACATTAAATATTCAAAACACATCACGTGTCTTTTATCTTGCCTTACTATGTATCCACCTCACATATATTTCTCAAAAAAATACGTTGGGGCAAGATGGACGATCCGGTCCATATTGCCCCTATAGGGTATTCCATATTGCCCCATATGCGGGGCAAAACGGTTTTTTTAAGAAAAAAAGAGAATCAATTTTTTCACAAAATCTGTAATTGCAATTATATCAGTATTTGGTTTGTTTGATTTATGTCTACGACCTTGATCTAAACTTGGGGTATCGTTTCTCTGCAAGCTTTAACGTAGGAGGTAGAAACGTTTAAAGTTAAGGAGTCCGTTATGCCCCACCTTCCCCTAAATACAAACACCAAGCAAACAAAATTGGCGCAATGGTAGGGAGCATCGAAAAACATGCGTTATCGAGTCAGATGCTCCCTAATACAATTAGTTTATAAAAAGTAATACAAGGAAACATTCGCAGCAGAATGACAGAAAGCACAGAAATTAACATACGGTAAACATTTACATAAGGAATTTTAGCCAAGATTTACGCATGAAATTTACGCAGACATCTACGTAAAACATTTAAAGCACAAAGCTAAAGCAAAAAATCAAAAAAACAAAGCGACTCAATACTTCGACATAAGATCATCCTTATATAATTTTTTGAAGAAAAACCTATGCTTGCTTTTAATGCTGAAATGAATACTTTTCCAAAGCTTTACACATTTATAAGACAGTAGTAATTGGCCAAACAATTTTATAACACGGGGTAGAAAATAGGTTGATGTTTTAAGTAATCTTGTTTCATACGAATGGATTTCATTTATTTTTTTTAAAAAGTTCAAAAAAACATGAGGTAATTTGTTATTTTCCAGTTGATGCATAAATTTACCTAATTCGAGGTTGTAAATATCGTTTACTTTCAATGTGTTCAAGGATTTGTATAACATTCCAACAGGTGTATATATCGATAAGACCCTTAAAAAGCAATTAAGTCGAATTTTAACTTTTATTAGCAGCGAATTAGAAGCTGTGCTCCACGATAAGATACCATATTGGATTCGAGAATAAACAATAATGTAATAAAGCAAGCAGAAGATTTCATTTGGGACATATCTACCCAGTCTAGTGAAAAGTCCCGAGTACCTGGCGAGCTGAAGATTTAAATAATCCACATGTTCTGACCAACTTAATTTACTATCAATCAGAACTCCTAAATATTTAATAGAATTTACTCTTTTAATAAGATTATTGTTTATTTTTAATTTAAATTCATAGTCACAAGTTTTGTTTGGCTGTTTATTGAAAATACATGTAATAAAGCTAGTTTTAAAGTAATTTAAAGATAATTTGTTTTTCTAAGCCATAAATCAATTACATTTAATTCATTGTTTACACGATTTATCAACGAATTAATATTATAATCAGATAAAATCATTGCAGTATCATCCGCGTATAATATTGAATCAAAATTAGAAGAGAGAGGCAAGTCATTATGATGTACAAAAGAAACAATAATGGACCAAGACAGGATTCTTGTGGGACTCCAATTGTTATTTTGTTATTGCTAGAATAATGTCCAAGAATATTAGTATATTGGTAACAATTGCTTAAGTAACTTTCAAACAGGTTTAAACATGTGCCCCTTATACCGAAGTAATTATGCAGTTTCCATAACAAGATTTTATGGTTTACAGTAACGAAGGCCTTTGAAAAGTACAAAAATACATAGCATCTGAAAAAGCCATTGCCTATGTTTTTGATTAATTTATCATATAATAAGCTTATAGCAACAGAACCAAAATTAAATCTTTTTTGCAAAGAAAACTTATTTAAATAGAAAAATTCAATAAAAAAGTTTAAGAAGAATCGGTGTAATTTAGTCTAATTAACAAAAAGCTGAACCAGCATGAAGCACAATCAGCATAGAGCACAGTCGGCAAATTAAATTTAAGGATGGCTCTTCCCGACATCCAAAACGACAACTGATTCTAACAATTCGAAGCAATAACAAAGAAACCATCAAATTTTACCACTGAGCCAAATGTCAATCAAACAAAGAATGTGAAAAAAGCGTGAACTAATATAACAAGAGTCAAAGGCCGAGATTAGACCGAATTCGATACCTATAAAAGTATAGTTTATATTTAGACGATTCTCCAACACATCTTATCAGTTTATTTGTAGTAGATTGTTGGTAACGTTTTTGGTACTTTCTGTTGTCGCCCCACCATCTATTGCTTCCTGTTATTTTCAATACATTTCTCTTGGCTCCTTCTTTATTTCACCCTGGTGCTGAAAAAAGATATTTTGGGTTAGTTTCACCCAAAAAATTGCTTACGATCATTTCTTGAAGAGACCCCAAAAGTATCGGGTTTTCGTTCACTATTTGCTGATGGTGATTTCATAAAAAAACCCCAAAAGTATTGGGTTTTTGTTTACGATTTGATAATGGTGGGGTAACAGAAAATTAACACGTTTTTTTTAAATTTTGTTTTCTATGTATGTCTCTCTTTTATTCTTTGTAGTTTTTACTGTTTTGTTTTTTCCTGTTATGGAGCGTGAGTCTAAGTTAAATAAATAAATTTTAAAAAATTAAGTAACATTATGAGCATCAAAGCCTAGCATTTCTATTGCAAAATCTTTTTTCTACTCATTAAAATTAATTAATTTAAAAAATAGACTCCAACTCTAGTCCGACTCCATTACAAACTAAAAAACTTTATTTCCATTCCGACTTTGATCAAAAATGCCATAATCCGACTCCAGTCCGACTTAAATTTGACTCCAGTCCGACTCCAATCCGACTCCAGTCCGACGCCGGATTTTGCTCATTGGTGATGGCAATTAGCAATCGCAGGCATTCTTGACGCGTGATAAAAATCCGAAGAAAATTTTAGATTTAAATTTTCGCGGTTAATTCAGTATCACATATTGATAATTTTCCTTGTAAAACGCAAATGTTCTAATTGAATATCAACCATGGCCAAGGTTAAAAACTTCTAAAAGTTGAAACACTTTCTATCATTTTTGTTCATTAAAACTAAACTCTTAAACTTCTTTATTTAATTTTGTCTTGGTAACGTGTCTTTTAATAAACTAATAATTTTTTAAAAGCTTATCAATAGGTTTTATTAAGTAATACACGACAGAAAAACATGGATTATATTTCGTATGCTTTGAACTTTTATTCTTGGACTTTGACATTTGCGGATAAACGTGTAGCTGAATGGCCTCTAATAAATTCCCCATTTCCAACTATTGCTGTTGTGTGCTTTTACTTATATTTTGTACTATATGCCGGACCAAAGATGATGGCTTCAAGGTAAAACATAACTTCAATATCAGTGTGTAAAAAACAATTATAGTATTTAATCTTATAATGTTTACAGTGTTATTTGGTTGTTCTTAGATCTTAACTGATAACATTTTTCGAGTCTTTTCAATAAGCAATCATGATCAATTTTTGTTAGTGAAATTAATTTGTAATCCTCCTGTGGTCACTATTATTTCTTGAGAGATTCTTTTTCTCTTGATTTTTTTTATTGCCTCTTAGTGTTGTAGGGGGAATTCTGGTTAATTTCACTGACAAACAACAGTTACAGCCTCTTGAAGAGACCCCATTTTCAATTGTCATGTTATTGATCCCTTTGAAATTCACCTCATGTACATTTTATTAACTTGTCCTTAAAGAGCAGTTATAAATTAAAATCAAATCATTATGTCAAAATTTTAAAAAAATTTCAACAATGTATCTTAATATTTCTAAAATAACCTAAAGCATAAATGAGAAACCTGTGGCCCCCATGAGTTTTTTTGTGCAGCCTCCACAACAATTTGAAAAGTAATAGAATTGCATGTGAATGACTATTACTGATAATAGAAAAAAAACTTGGGTCTTTTCAAGAAGTCTCTGTAAGCAATATTTTTCGGGAAACTAACCCAGAATCCTTCTTACAGCACCAAAATGCAATAAAAAAAGAAACCAAAAGAAAAAGGATCCTTTAGAAGAAATTGTAACTACAAGGGTGATCCAGGTTAATTTTACCAAAAAAATTGCTTATAGTGACTTCTGGAAGAGATCCAAAAACTTTTAAAAGATTACTATGTTTTAGGTCCCAAAATCAAGAAAACTGGGACAGATTTAAAGTGAAAACCTTTTTGTTTAGTGATTACTGCTTTTTTAAGAACGAAAATCAAGAAAACCAGAACAGATTCAAAGTGATAACATTATTTTTATGAGCAATCCAACTTAGTGGTCTCTTTTGTTGCTGCTTAATCTAATGTGGCCACTATTAATAAAAACATTTTCCATCTCTGGCCTATGGTGATACATGATGGTTACTCTTATTACTATTATTATTTTTATCTTCCTGTCTGTAAGAAAACATTATAGACTTTTAAAAAAATTGATTAAAACATTTTTTGGGTCTTGTTCACTGTTTGCTGTTAGTAACCTTGCAGACTTATGGATTTTCCAAAATTTCAAAGGTAATGAATTAACAATTACATTGATTTATTGTTTAATGGTTATTTTTATTTAGAAAACCAGTTGACTTTGGATTATTCCTTTCTGGTTATAATTTTGCTTTGGTTGCTCTAAATTATTACATTTTCAAGGAAGCATTTGTTGGAAGTTACAATGCTGGTTATAGTTATGTTTGCACTCCTCTGCGACGTGATTCTTATGATCCAAATGAATTGATGGTTGGTTCTTTTTTATACATTGTTTTACATTTTTATTGTACAATGCTTGTTTTTAGCCCTAGCTTAATTTTTATTTTTAAATTTATTAAATTTTCATATGGTTTATGATTTTTTGTTGGTTAATGCTATTTAATAACTCCTGGTATTTAATAAACTTATTTAGAATGAACAATATTTTGCATTGATTTTTACAGGTGGCTAATGCTGTTTGGTGGTATTATTTTTCAAAAATTATTGAGCTCTTTGACACAGTACTTTTTATTCTGAGAAAGAAATCTCGACAAGTGACTTTTCTCCATGTATACCATCACTCAACTATGCCTCTCTTGTGGTGGATTGGAGCAAAGTGGGTCCCTGGTGGCCAGTGTAAGCATTTTTTAAAAAAATTGAAAACAATGCAATATTTATGTTAGAAAAGTATGACTTCTGCTCAAATAAAATTTCAAGGCAAACACTCATAACAGGGTTTCAGAGTTGGAGTTGCTTTTTAAGACTTGGGGGAGTCAGAGTAGTTTTTTTAGGTGTGTTAAAGGCAGAGTCAAAGTTGTTTTTGTTTATGTAGGCTTTCGTCGTCGTCATCGTTTGAAGGGCATCCACTCCAGGCCAGACACAAACAGAACTGGGGCCGAGGGTTTATCCTTTTACTACCCCAGACTGCTGCACTGCCTGGATCAGATGCTGGCAGTGATGTTATTAAGCCAGCATCGAGTTTCGTCATCCAAAACCGTCAGACCGTGTGCTCCATGTGGTGCCCGATGTATGGGGCACATTGTTAGTACATGGTCTGCAGTTTGCTCTGAGGCGCCACACTCGCAATTCGGTGAAGGAGCGAGACCCCATTTGTGCATGGACGAATGGAATCGCCCAACACCAGTCCGCAGGCGGTTGAGCTTAACCCAAGCTGCTTGGGGTAAGCCCATCCCAACAGGCCTGACACTGGTCCCGGGCACAAAAGCACGGAGCCTGGAAGCACTTTCACAGTACTCCGTGTTCCATTTGTGATTTGTCCATTCAGAGGCGCGGATGCCAAGTCTGGCAAGATTGTCCAAGAGATTCCGCGCACCTGGCACAAACGGGCGTCTGGATCTTAGTCTCACTTGGCCAGTATCTGAGGACCCATTTAACAGACCATGCAAAATATGATCGGGGTCCAGAGATCCACGGTAAGCCAAGGAGAGTGTCGCTCCCATTCGGCGAAGCTCAGCTGGCTGGATGCCTGAGAGTACAGGTAGGTGGTCCGTTGGAGTGGGACGCAGGCATCCAGTAACTATGCGCAAGGCGTCATTCAAGACACTGTCAATGAGGCGAGTGTGAGCACTGCGACACCAGACTGGCGCACAGTACTCAGCTGTTGAGTAGACTAGAGACAAGGTGGCTATGCGTAGTGTTTTAGCACCAGCACCCCATCCCGAGCCCACGAGTCGCCTCAACAGTGTGACGCGCGATGATAGTTTTTTGCGCAATGCCACTAAATGGTGACGAAACGTGAGCGATCTGTCCAGTTTTACCCCAAGGTATGTAGGGGTTGGACAGAACGGTAAAAGTCTACTATTGTTGTAGACCTTTAGCTCACGTTTGGCCTCTCGGTTGTTTAAGTGAAAAGCTGTCGTCACCGTCTTAGTGTGACTGAGCTTCAACCTCCAAGTCTGGAGATACGCTGAAAGTGTGGACATGTCTTGGCTTAATGTCCCCTCCAAGTCCTTCCAGTTTCCAGAAGAGTGCAACAATGCTAAATCATCAGCATAAGCAAACTTTCTGTAAATCATGCAAGGAAGATCGTACGTATAGATGTTAAATAGGAGGGGAGCCAAGACCGATCCCTGAGGAACGCCGTTTTTAAGACGGCGTAGCCTGCTTTGCTTGCTGTCACCGGTGGTAAGGGTGAAACTTCGATTTCGGACAAGCTCCATGATCATTTTGACCATGTGCTTATCCGGAAGTAGTCTCAGCAGCTTGCAGGTAAGGCCACGGTGCCAGACAGTGTCATAAGCAGCTGTCAGATCGATAAATACGGCACCGGCCTTCTTTTTAGCCTCGAAAGAATCCTCGATGTTCTGGGTTAGCAGAACAACTTGATCTACGGTTGACTTCCCGCATCGGAACCCAGCCTGCTCTTTAAAGAGCAGTGGATCGATTAATGGTTCAACGCGGGCGTAGATAAGCCTCTCAAGGATCTTGTAGGGGACACAGAGCAGAGATATCGGTCGATAACTCTTTGGGTCCCCCACGGGCTTTCCTGGTTTTGGGATCGCAACCACAAGCGCTCTTCTCCAGATCTTGGGAATTTTGAGTCGGCACAAACAGGAAGAAAGGAAGTCACGTAACCAGGACTTCAAAGCAGCTCCAGCATGGAGTATAAGCTCAGGGCAGATGGAATCAGGACCCGGAGCTTTACCTGGTTTTAAATGTTGAAGGGCAGCAGCAAATTCTCTCTGTGAAAAATTGTCAGAGATATTTACTGCGTCTGGTGTTGTGGCCCTCCAAAGGTCAGACACTTCTTGAAAGACAAGTCGAGATGACTTGCGATCAACAGCCTCGTATTTCCCATTTCTAACCAGCTGAGATGCAATAGCATCGGCTGAAACGGGACAATGACGAGGAGAGTGTCGTGACCTACCAGTAAGGTTGTTCAAAATACTCCACGCTTTTCGACTAGAGTGTGAGAAGTCAATGCTCCGAACTGCTTTGGACCATCGATCCCTCCGTTTTCTGTCAAGCTTGGCAAGCAGAGTTGTAGCAGCCAAACTTGAGTCGTCTCCCTGAGGAGACTGCAGAAAGGTTTTATAGAGGGATTCACACTCTGCATCCCAACATGGAATATAGTTGTTTCGATACCCGCATGGGATAGTCTTCTTGGCTGCTTTCTTAATGATGTTACAGAAGTCCTGGTAAGCCGCATCCACATCAAGTGAATCAGGCGGCAACAAAGTCTTTGCGAATTTATTCGTCAAAGCAATGTAGTGACTCCAATTGGCCTTGCGGAAGTTCCATCGCTTAACAGGCATGCTTGGCACTGCCATAGCAAACCTTGGTGGTGTAATAAGCGAGGGTCGATGTTGTGACCTGGGGAACTTGTCAAGGACACGTCTATCCGGTAAGCGACTTTGTTTTACACTAAATTATACTTTTCAGTTTAGGAGTTGGAGTTGCACATTTTAGAATTGAGTTAGAGTCATTTTTTTAGATGTTCTGAAATTGGAGTCAGAAAATTTTAAATAGGCAGAGTCTGAATTGGAGTTGGAAAAATTTTTTTGACTCCACAATCTTGCTCATAACAATATTTTCCCCTTGCTTTATGTTTTTTTAAACTTTTTTCTGGCTTTTTAATTTGGCTTGTTTCCTTTGTATTATATTTTTCTTGTGCCTATATGGCAGCAAGATAATATATTTAAAACAAGTATTATATTATAATAACTGTTCTAGTTATGTTAAGCACTGAGGCGATGTATTAACTATTATTTTTAATTTGCTTACTTTTAAAAACTTTTTTAAAATTAATACATAAGCTTAATTGCATTTTTGCTTTGGTGATTTTACATGTTTTGCTCATTGTGTTTTATGTGACTGTAAAATTTTTAGTTTTGTTTTTGGGATCCCAAAAGCAAAAGATTTAGATCCAGATCTTTCCAGATTTTTTTTAAAAATGAGAAATTGGTAACTTTAGTTGTATGTTATGTCCACTATCAAGATAAATTTATATTTTGTCAAGAATTCTTAAAATCTAATCTGTTACTTGTAAAATAAATTAAAAATACATTCAATGGAATTTTTATTTTTGTAATTAATGTGTTAATAACTTAATGTGAATTAGTATGTTTCTGCTGTTGTTGGCCCTCTTCCAATGATATTTTGTATTAGCCATCCCTTAACCCATCATAGAAGCCAATCTAGATTCCCATTTTTGGATTACCTTTGCTGCATAACTTAATGTGAATTAGTATGTTTCTGCTGTTGTTGCCCCTCCTCCAATGATATTTTGTATTAGCCATCCCTTAACCCATCATAGAACCCAATCTAGATTCCCATTTTTGGATTTCCTTTGCTGCTTCTAAAGAAGTTTTCCACAGACTAGTGCTGTTGTGTTGTGTTGGTATTTGACTGCAGTTAAGGGTGATTAGTGTCATATGTGTGTGACAAGCATAGTGGGCATTGTGGCATATAAGTTTCAGGGTTTGCTGTATGTAGGTAAGTTTGCAAGAATGGTGATTTGTTGGCTCTGAGCTGCATCAGTTTGTATGCATATGACATGGTAATGTATGTTTTGATGAATGAATGTCATAAGGTGTGGTGTTAGTAACTTTCTTCGGTCTGAAGTTTCACCCTTATTACTAGTGACAGCAAGCAAAGCATGTTATGCCATCTAAAAAATGGCATTTCTCAGGTATCAGTTTTGGCTCTCATCCTATTCAACATCTATACGTAGATCTGCCCTCTATGATTTCCAGAAAGTTTGCTTATGCTGATGATTTAGCATTATTACACTCTTCTGAAAATTGGAGGGATTTGGAGGGGGTTTTAAGTCAAGACATGTCTACACTTTCCATGTATGTCCAGACTTGGAGGTTGAAACTCAGTCACACTAAGACGGTGATGGCAGCCTTTCACTTAAATAACTGTGAGGCCAAACACGAGCTAAATGTCTACAACAATGATAAACTTTTACCATTCTGTCCAACCCCTACTTGGAGTAAAACTGGACAGATGTAGGTAAGGACAGGGTGCTGGTGTCAAAACACTGCAAACAGCTGCTCTATCTCTGGTCTACTCAACAGCTAAGTACTGCAAACCAGTCTGGTGTCACAGCACTCACACTTGCCTTGCAGATAGTGTCTTGAATGACATCTTGTGCATAGTTGCTGGATGCCTGCGTCCCACTCCAATGGACCACTTATCCATATTCAGGCATCCAGCCAGCTTTACTTCACTGCTTGGCAGTAACACTCTCCTTGGCTTACTGTGGATCTCTGGACCCTGATTATATCTTTTATGGTCTTTTAAGTGGGTCTGCAGATGCCTGCCAAGAGAGACTAAGATCTAGACGCCCATTTGTGCTAGCTGTGTGGAATCTTTTAAACAACCTTGCTGGACTTGGCATCCATGCTTTTGAGTGGACAAACCATAAATGGAATGTGGAGTATTGTGAGAATACTTCCAGGTTTGGTGTTTTTATACCCAGGACCAGTGCCAGGCCTGTTGGGATGAGCTTACCCCAAGCAGCTTGGGTTAAGCTCAGTCGCCTGCAGACTGGTGTTGGGCAATTCCATTCATCCATGCACAAATGGGGTCTCGCTCCTTCACCAAATTGCAATTGCGGTGCCACTGAACAAACTGCAGACCATCTTCTAATAGCATGCCCCATACATCAGGCACCACATGGAGCACAAGGTCTGACAACTTTGGATGATGAAACTCAATGCTGGCATAACAACATCACTGCCAGCATTTGATCTGGGCAGTGCAACAGCCTGGGGTAGTAAAAGGATAAACCCTCAGCTCCAGTCCTGCTTGTGTCTAACCTGGAGTGGATGCCTTTCCAAACAATGACAAGTAACTTTCTTGTTTTTTCTAGAATTGTGGTAAGCAGGGCTGGGTAGTTGGAGTTTTTCCAAGGAATAAAAGTAGCAAAAAATATTCATAACTCCTTACTCCTCTACTGCATTATTGGTTTGCCATACTGTATGGAATTTTTAGAACATTGTAATTGAAAAACTGAGACTGATTCCAAGTGGAGACTTTTTTTTTTAAAGAACTCCATGATTTTGTTATGAAAATTGAAAAATCTGAAACTGATTCTAGGTGGAGAAACATAAAAAAAAATTACTCTGGAGAAGGAGTAGGATTAAGAAAAAGCATTTTACTCCAGAATAGGAGTAGGAATCACCACTACTCCCCAGCCCTGATTGTAAGGTGATGGTAGAAAACCTCAAACATATTCATAAATATGTTTGAGGTTTTCTCTTCATTCTTTAGTTCTTATATTTGGATCTGAGTTGATGATGTTAGTATGTTCATTGTTATGAAAGATTGTGGCTTTCATGTTTCTGGGTGGATATAAGTGTGCATTAAGATCATGTAAAGGGTTTGTTTGTGTTTGAGTCGGTTGTTTAAGCTGAGTAGCATGAAGTTTGAGATGGGTATTCATTGGAAGGACTTTTGTTTTGTCAAGTAGGTGCTGAGTGTTTGTATCTTGCGTGCAGCTAGTAGCAATTCGCAAAGCTGGGTTTTGAATGATTAGCAGTTTTTTGATGTTGGTGTTTGATATGATAGGGCTCCATATGGTGTTTGCATATTCCAAAATAGGGCAAGTGATAGCTTTGGATATAGAGACGATTAGTTCCTTTTGTTTACTCCATTTGGTAGAAGTGAGTGCCTTCAGAATATTAAGTATTCGTTTTGCTTTAGTGATGGTGATGTTTATATGTTGTGAAAATGTTAGTTTTGGGTCCAGAGTGATTCCAAGAATTTTGGGTGTTTTGTTGGTAGTCTTTGGTTGTTTAATTTAAATGGTAGAGTTGTGTCATGTTCAGTTGGGTCTGGTGTAAAAAAAAGTGGTTGTAGTTTTGTCTGTGTTTGTATAAAGGTGATAGCTGATTTGTAGATTTTGTGAAGTTATGGTTGAATGAGTTTTTGGACCTCAAAGTTTTGGTTTGAGATGATGTGATTGTTGTGTCATCAGCATATGTTGTGATTTGTACATTTTTTGGGGGGAGTAGAATGCCAGAGGTGTAAATGTTAGATAAAAACTCCACCTTTGATTCATTTGAGTTTTGAAAGTGTGTCATTGTATTGAGTGCATGCTTGTCGTCCTTTTATGTAGTTTGCTTTGAGCTTGATGTTGTTATTAGGAATGTTTGTTAGTGTGAGTTTGTGTGTAAGTTTGTGTATGTTTATTGTATCAAACACCTTGCTCATGCCCAAAGCTATGTCCAATATTTACACCTCTGGCATTCCACTCAGTCAACTCAGGCAGCTACAGTGCATTGTGGAGGCCTTAGATTCTTGAAGCCTCTTGTAATTTGGTGGCAGATGTTATGCAAAGAAATGTGTTTGATGTTTAAATCCATGTTGATGAGAAATGATTGGAATGTTTTCTGTTATGTATGGTGATAGTGTTTTAGCAATGGGTGATAGGAGTGATATGGGTCAGTAGTTTATGCCAATGTTGTGGTCTTGTTTGGTTTTGAAATGGAGATAATTGTTGCAAGTTTTCAAAGATGGGATATTGTGCTAGTGTTGAGGGCAATGTTGTATATGTTTGTGAGATATCTGATGGCCAGTGGCCCTGGTGTTTGATGTTTATGCCATCAAATCCACTGGAATTGTTGTTTGTGCTGTTTGTGATGGTTAATTGTACTCATTTGGGATAAGTTGTATTTCTTCAGTGGGAAGTCTAAAACTAGATTGTATAGTCTATGTGGCTATTGGTTTTGCTTGTGCTGTATGGAGTGACATTTATGAATTGTTTGTTAAAAGCTTTTGCTTTATCTATGTCAGTGATGGTTGTTTTAGTTCTAAAGCAAATGCTTCTGTTCTATTCCATAGGTGGTTTTTTGTTGGATAGTTGTTCTATGGTGCCCCATGTGGAGTGTAAATTGTGTTTGTGATCAATTTTGTCAAGATGTTGTTTCCAAGTGTTTGCCTTGTGTTCATGTATTTGTTTGGCACTCATATGCTAGAGCGAGCAATATTAGAGCTATGAACAATAGAGCAAACACAATAGAGTGAACGTAGTAATTTATTTTCTATTTTTTCCTCACCACACCCATTTTTTCCCACTGCCTCACCACACCCATTTTCCCTCCTTTTATTTATCATTCGCTCTATTATTTTCACTTAAATGTTTTTTGCTCCAGAGATGGGCACCCATTTGTTTGTTTATGTGATTGTTAAGAGTAATGATTTGTGGGTCTGATCTGTTTTGTTTGTGAATATGGTTATGATTATGGATAAGCTTGTGAATATGCATGGATAAGTGAGTGTGATTTGTGCTGTTGTGATTTCCTTCAGGGATGAAGAGTCTGTTGGCATCCAAAATTGCCTTGATAAGGTGTCTGTTTGCCTCATGAACATTTGTGCTGTGAGGTTTGTTGGAGATGAGATTCTCAACATGTTGTTTAAATGATGTCCAATCAGCCTTTTAGTAGTTTGTTATTGTTTTAGTGAAATAAAAGTGAGTTGTTTTGGTTTTGTGATGTATTCTGAGGGTTTTGAGTAAAGGTAAGTGATTGGATGTGAGGGATTCAGTAATGGCTTTAATAGGGTGCAAATGGAGTGGCTGCACCAGGCCCCCCTACACAAGAAATTGCTCTATTTCTTAATAGTGGAACCAGGATGTCGATGGCATGTCAAAAAGAAAAGAAAAAAATTTTAAAATCAGGAGCATGCTCAGCTTCTGCTTGTTAGGTTGCTGTCACTTGAGCTTGTGGAAGTAAAGACTTTTTTTCAAGATCACTTTGTTTTCATACTCTTAAAATGGCTTCAGCAACCTTTTTTTAGTACACTAAATAGTGCTTCCCCTTAATTTTCTTGCACCAGGCCTTCTTTTTTGTAAGGCCATTACTGGAGAGAGTGGATGGTCTGCCAGCTAGTGCAATTATGCAAGTCTGCTGAGGCAATGGTGATGTCTGGTGAAGTAGGTTTTTGTGTTTGGTTAGGTGGCAGAAATGTTTGTGTTTAGTGTGATGTGATTAGAGTTAAGCAGCATGTCCTTGATCAGTTCTCATCTATGTTCTTCAGTTGCTGAGCACCATAACAATGAGTGAGCATTAACATCTGCTTTGATGGTTGTATTTGAAAGATATGTTATGGTTGTAAAGGTGCTGAATATAATTGAGTCTTCTGTTGTGATAGCTGGGTGGAATGTACATTTTTGTGATATATAATTGCTGTGATGTAGAAAGGTGAATTCTGATGATTTGTAGTTCAATGGGAAAGATGTTTAATCTATTAAGCTGTGAAAAACTGATGTTGTTTAACTTGTTTTTAATGTAAGTTAAGAGACCTCCTTGTTTGTGAGTGCAATCTGTTCTGATAAGTGTGAAGTGAGGAATGTTTGATGTATTGCAGGGTTGATTTAGTTTTGTCTCTTGTAGTGTAATGATTCTGCTTGTGTATTTTTAATGAGTAGTTGTATTTTATCTGTTTTTTTTTTGCAGATGCCATTTGCATTAAGTTGCAGCACTTTGAGAAAGTTCCTTGCTGATGTTGTGTTTGTTTGTGTTCTGTGGTTAAAAGTGCTGTGAAGTGTGCAGTACTATGGTTGTTGTAGTCCTTTGTTGTGATTTGGGAGCATTTTAATGCACCCAGTGCTTTGTGAAGTTACATAAAATAGATATTTGATGTTTAGTGATAGGTTTGAGACCCATTTGTGTGTTTGTGGTCCAGGGTTTGGGTGTATGTTGCTTCTGAGAAGCAGCAATCTGATCATCCAGTTTGGCAATAAACTAAAAGATATACTTTTTTGAAGCCAGAGACAAATTTTTCTCCCTGGATAAAGCAAGGGTTTCATTCAATAGAGATTAGACAGGAAGCAGAAATGAGCCAATTTGTAGTGATTGAAAATCAACCACCAGTGTTCTAACCTGGACAAGGCTCACTCATTTAGAAAAGTACTTTTTGAACAGATACCTCTGCTCAGTACCTGAATGTGGACCTTTCTAATCTGTGTGATGCCCAAGGCAGCATAAAAAAACGTTTTACAAAACATATCATAGATTTTCAGTGTACTGTGAGGGGGTTTTTATATAAGAGATTTCCTTTTCGTTGACTGTTTGCTTGCCATAACTTTTGAGCACAGTCTTCCCAGGTTTGAAGTTGCCATCTTGTAAACTGCATTTTGTCTGATTTCTATCTGCAAATTGCTTTGGCATGGATATTTTTAACAGCCTGAGAGATAAAATCTTTGCCAACACAGCTTTACAGGTCACCATTACGCACAAACTTTCACACCATGGTACGGAGTAGTTTATAGGAAAGTCTGAAAATTAGTATGTCACATTTGCTTTAAGAGCCAAGACAGAAATTTTTATTTCATGTCTTTTTTTGATAAGCTATAGCTGTTTGAGCTTCTTTTTGATGTTATGATGTAACTTTTTACATTTATTGTATAAAACTTAAAACAGTAGGGCAGGTCAAAAAAACGTTTTTGAAATCAAAAAGTGGTAGTTTTAAAATCTTGTAAAAATACCTAAAACCATGTTTTAATACGGTTTTGATTGGTTGCCCTCACTATTGGCCATACAACAGGGTCAAGAAAGTCATAAAATGATCAAATTTTTCAATATTCTCAAAACTTTTGATATAGAGATGCTAGAATGCTCAAACTAGTCTTAAAATAATCAGAAGCATCAAGTTTATATTTGCTTGTCAAGAAAAATTTCATATAACCAAAGGAATTTTAGTTATTGGCAAAAACTGATTTTCATCTAATTCAGCTGCTATTTAGCTCAACTACAACCCTTAAAATTGTTGTTCTCTATATCTTACCAAGTTACAGAATCTTATAAGAATCGTATATACTGTGTGTTTTTTCAAAAATAAGGATGCTGTTTTTTACTCTTAACATAGTCTGTATCATATATTCACTTTGGATTGCATGAATACCATGATTGTCATAGTGAAATCACATGCTTTGATTGTCATGGTTCTTACCTTAAGATATAAACTATATGATACCAAATTTCAGTCATAGCAGTTTAAAAGATATAAATTGAAAATCATTTTTCAAAATTTGAAAATTGAAAATAGTGACTTGTAAACACAGTAAAGACATGATTCCCATTATCTCACAGCATGTACTCAAAAAACATAGATATCAACTTGCAGTTTTGTTTCAAATCTTTTCGTCAGCTTTTTTGATCCAATTCATCATTGCCATCTTTTCAATTGTTTGACGAATCATACCATCTCTGTTATCATGTCCTACAACAAATGCTGAAGCTTCAGTTTAATATGACCAATTTAACATGACACTCCACCCTTTTGTTGTGGTAGGGATGCTTTAAAATTAGTGGCTGGTGTCTGCATTGTTCAATCGTAGCATCATCTAAATGTCTAACTGCTGGGGGCTGTTTGAAATTTATGCTATTCAGATTGACTAGTTGGTAATATGCGTTGGCCTTCACATTGAACTTTGGCAAAATAAATTTCTGTATTGCTACTTTGAAACTGTTATTACTTTGAGATGAAGATTTCTCACTATATTAATATTTTATGATTTGACATTGATAATGACTATTTTTTTCTTATGCATTAAGTTTTATCAACAGCAATTCTGTGCACATCTTCATCATAAAGCATTCCCAAAACTAGATTTCCTGGATGGGCAAAATATGCATTTCTTTGCAAAACTTTCATTGCTATTTTTTGAACTTGTCTATGAGGAAATCTTGGAACTCTTTGCACCATTTTAAAAAAATGATTAGATCCATCTGACACATTGCTTTTGTGCTTTATTTCAAACCAAGTAGTAAGATAAAACTTAAATACAAAATTCAGCCATAATAGTGTTTTTATGGAAGTATACAGACAAAGAATGTGACATCCAAAAGTGATCCATCAAGAATATACAACAGGATCAACTTCAAGTAAACTTAAATCAGAATCAATTTCATCAAGAATAACAACCCAGCAAATTCTGTATGCATAATATTGATCAGTACCTAAATCATTAATAGTTTGATTGAGTAATATTGGAAAATGTTGATTTAAAATGGATTTAAATTCTTTAATTGGCCAGGTGGATAGAGGTTTTTTACTTTTGTTCCAATTGGTTTATCAAAACTGTCTGGACTTGTAGTGGAGCTATCTAAAGCATAAACACATGACAAAGAGGCAACTCCACACAGTGCAGTAGACAAATAACCTACTGTAATGGTCTCTTCAACAGCCTTTCCAAAGCAGCAATTAACCCATTGGTGTATCCTGTCATAGAAGGAATGCCAGCACTGCAAATAAAGGCAAGTTTTTGTTCAGGCTCTGTATCTTTGTTAGCATTGTGTATGTGAAGAGCAAGAGTTTGGCCTTTGCCATTTGGTGGAAAGAAGTGGTCAAGATTGACATAATGCTCTTCTAATGTGGTTTTCATGAAAGTTTTACCATTTTTGCCAATTGTTAAAACTAATGTTGCATCTTGTCTGCCATCAGCATACGAGGTGCATTCAATAAGTTTCCAGACTTTTTTGGTATGGACACTTTTATTAACCGTACACACAAAAAACTCTAGTCCCCTTCAAGGTATTCTCCTCTGACATCAATGCACTTGTTGTACCATTCCAACAACTTCTGGAAAGTTCCCTGGAAGTCTTCTTGTGTGAGCGTGTTTAGGACCCTCGTCACAGCCTCTTTCATGTCCTCAATTGTGGAATAACAATTGCCTCTGAGGTTTTCCTTGAGCTTTGGGAATAGCCAAAAGTCGCAGGGAGCAAGGTCCGGGCTGTAGGGAGGATGGGGAACCGTCTTGATGCCCATCTGGGTCAAATAGTCTGTGACGAGGATGGATTTGTGGACTGGGGCATTGTCCTGATGGAAATGCCACTGACCTGATTCGAAGAGTTCTGGCCTCTTCCGACGGAATCTCTTCCTGAACTCCCTTAAAACTTCAATATAGTACTCCTTGTTGACTGTGATTCCAGTGGGAACCCAGTGAATGTAGATTATGCCCATGCTGTCAAAAAAAGGGATCATCATGAGTTTCTGGGTGGACTTGCTCTGTCTGGCCTTCTTGGGTCTGGGAGATCCAGCATGCTTCCACTGGGAACTCTGTCTCTTGGTCTCTGGGTCATAACAATAGATCCAGCTTTCATCGCAGGTTACCAGGGCATCAAGAACTTGGGGATCTGAATTAATGAGCTCGACCATCTCCTTGCTGTCATTGCAACGTCTTTCTCTCTGATCTTCCCGGAGCACTCTTGGGACGAACTTCGCGCAAATCTTCCGCATCTTCAGTTCCTCACGAATGATTTTGTGTACAGCTCCCACACTGACATTAAACTGTGCGCTTAGTGTCTCTATAGAAACACGACGGTCCCTATTCATGAAATCGTTTATTTGGCCAATCATCTCTGATGTTCTGACTTCCCTACTCCTCCCACATCTCTCATCATCCCTCAAGGACTCCCTGCCTTCCTTGAATCTCTTGTGCCACTGAAAAACTGATGATCGATTCATGCAAGATGGTCCATAAGCAGTCTGAAGCATACCATACGTTTCCGTGGCAGTTTTTCCAAGTTTAAAACAGAACTTGATCGCATATCGTTCTTCTAATGTGTCCTCACATCCAGATTGCATTTTTGAAATTCACCAGCTGTGACAATCAGGATTTAGTAAGGTGTACTCTAATTCCTACTGTAGCTATAAATTTGCACCTAAACAAGAAAAAATTGGTCAATCATCTCATAAGGAGTATAGTAACAACATACTGAAATATCTCGAGTTTATGGCAATTATAAATGCCTGTACAAAAAAAGTCTGGAAACTTATTGAATGCACCTCGTATATGCCATTGACCAGTTCAAAACATCTGTCTTCTTCAGCTCTGATTTCTTGCCTATATTTAGTTCTTTGTCTTCATAATTTATTCTTGTCAATTACAAATGATTTGTCAGATGTTGTTATAATTCCAGCATCTTCAAGAGCACTGTTTGCAATAGCAGCTTAGCTCAATCAAACACTTGATAGCTCTTACACATATGTACTAAATTTGCCCCAGTTTTCGATTCTCCTGTGATTCTTCAAATGGTGTTAAATTCTTGTACTTGTTTGTGGTGTATGATTGTACAGATTCAGTTTCCAATGTAAAGGGTGAATGATGTTGTCATGAACTTGTGCTAGGATCTGATGCTAAAAAACAACCTGAACTTGCAACTGGGTTTTCTTTCCTGCCTTTGTGCTGCTGGCTGAAAAAAATTTTCCTGAATCTGGTGATTCTACTACGAGGTCTGTTCAAAAAGTATCCGACCTTTTTCCCTCTCGCCAATAAGGTATGAGCAAACTGCCCGTGCAAAGCGTGGCTGCACACACACACATTCACGCGTAATCGTGAAGCGTTTCAGGCCGATTCGTCATTCGTATCTCTCTGTGTAAAGCATTTAGTGCAGGCGTGTAGTACGTGTTCATCGGTTTTTTGATTTTCAGAAAATTTCATTTCAATGACAGAGCGCATCGAACAGAGGTATTGCATCAAGTTTTGTCAAAAACTTGGTGATACTCAAGTTGAAACAATTCGAAAGATTCAACAAGCTTTTGAAAATGAGGCCTTAAGCCCAACTCAGATAAAGCAATGGTTTAAACGCTTTAAAGATGGCCGTGCATCAGTGGAAAGTGATCCTCGCTCAGGAAGGCCATCCACAAGCCGAAACGAGGAGGCGATGGATCAGGTTCGTGAAAAAGTGTTGGAGGATCGTCGTTTAACAGTACGAGAGATTGCTGCAGAAATGGGAATAAGCACAGGCTCAGTTCATTCAATCCTAACTGAGGATTTGAACCTGCGGAGAGTGTCGGCTAAATTTGTCCCCAAGCTGCTGACGGACCAACAGAAGGAACTCCGGAAGGAAATTTCGGTGGACATGCTGGATGTTGCAAATCATGACCCAGAATTTATCAAGACAATCATCACTGGTGATGAGACCTGGGTTTATGGCTATGACCCAGAAACCAAGTTTCAATCATCACAATGGAAGCATCCGGAATCACCACGCCCAAAAAAAGCTCGGCAAGTTTGCAGCAATGTGAAAGTTATGCTGACCTGTTTTTTTGATTCCCGTGGCATCGTGCATCATGAATATGCACCAGAAGGTCAAACAATCAACAAAGAGTACTACCTGGAGATTCTACGTCGCCTTCGTGATGCTGTGCGAAGAAAGCGGCCAAACATGTGGGCAGCAAAGAATTTTCAGCTTCACCACGACAATGCTCCTGCTCATTCTGCACATTTGGTCCAAGCTTTTCTAGCCAAAAACAGCATGCCACTTATTAGACAGGCTCCTTACTCTCCCAACTTAGCACCGTGTGATTTCTGGCTGTTCCCTAAGCTAAAAACAACTCTGAAAGGGAGGCGATTTCAGTCAAGAGAAGACATTATGAAAAAAGCGACGGAGGAGCTTCAGAGCATTCCGGGGGAGGAGTTTATGAAGTGTTTTGAGAAGTGGCAGAAGCACTGGGATAAGTGTGTGAACCACCAAGGGAAATATTTTGAAGGAGATTGAATAAAACTTGCAAAATTTATTGTGTTGTGTGCTTTATACAAAAAAGTCGGATACTTTTTGAACAGACCTCGTATATCAAGACACTTTTGTTTGCATTGGTTCTTTTGTCTTGATAAAAAGAATAATCCTGTCACTTATATAAATTGTTTTAAGACTTGTGGCTTCTACCAAATCCAAGATTGCACTGGTAGAAATGGCATTGTGCCTTGTGCATGCCAATGACCAGATGCTAGGAATATATCAGGTTATAAAACAGATGGCACTAAAGAGTATGATCTATGGCATTGTGCCTCACGCACACCCTTGTTGAGCTCACTGCTTGACCATGGTTCAAGTTTTAAACTCTCATCAGACAGTCTGCTTACTGTTTTATAATCGATATATTCTTAGCATCTGGTCATTGGCAAGCACAAGGCACAATGCCGTTTCTACCAGTTCTACCAGTTCAAGCAGTGAGCTCAGGTTTAACATGCACAAGGCACAATGCCAAAGATGGTACTCTGTAGTGCCATTTGTTTTATAACCTGATATATTTCTAGTATTTGGTCATTGGCATGCGCAAGGTACAATGCTCTTTCAACCAGTGCAATCTTGCATTTGGTAGAAGCCACAAGTCTTAGATTTATCTCATCCTATATGACCAGCTCTGCGACTAAAACCTGGGTAAGCAGACTGTCCCTGATGGGAGTTTAAAAACTCAAAACCATGGTCAGGTAGTGATCTCAGGTTTGGCATGCCCGAGGCACAATGCCATAGATGGTGCTCTTTAGTGCCATCTGTTGTATAACCTGATATAAATTGTTTTGTTTCACCAATACCCTTCTTGATAGGTCCTGACAAAAAATATCAAAAAGTTTGTCCATATCTGCAATAAAATCTCTTTCCTTGCAAAAAAAATTTATTTCTCTTTTTCTTTGACCAACAGTCTAGCATGCTAAATTTCTTGATTAGTTGGGGCAGCTGCTTAGTGATTGTTAAGGGATGGAGACAGTAAATATTACACTATCAGCTTTTCTAGCTAGTTTACAACAATTGTAGCAGCTGACAGTTGTAAAAAGTTATTCTCATGTAACAACTGCTCAATAACTTGTCTTTTAATTGGTAGAATACCCAAAATTTGCAAAAGACTTGACCACTGTGCAGGATTTTTGTTCTTTTTGTAGAATGACTTCATAGCATTATACCATTGTATAAATCACTTTCTATATAAAGTATCAAGAGCTGTTTCACTGGACCACCTAACCTAATTCCTGCAATTAGAGTGGTTTTCATGCAGCATTAATGATGTACCACTCAAATGCTATTGCTGTAGTCCATTCAATTACTTATTAATATGATAAAAGTTAAAATTCTCTGCTAATTATCAATAAAATGTCCGAAATATTATAGGCCTATTTTTTTGAAATAGGTGATTAGACAAACATTTCATCAGAGGTCATTGGCACTATTGTCTGAGAGGACTGTTTAAAAAATACTATTGCTATTGTATAGCCTATAATTTTGATCACATAGTTTAACCATTTGTGGTTTCAACAGTTGCTAGCATTATAATAGTAGTTGCTGCAAAATGTTTTAAAAAGCTCTCAAAGTAAAACACCATCATAGTTTATAAAAACAGATATTCATTTCATAAAAGAATCTGTAACTTTGTAAAATATATGGAATAACAATTTTAAGGCTTGTAGTTGAGCTAAATAGCAGCTGAATTAGGTGAAAAATCAGTTTTTGCCAATAACTAAAATTCCTTTGGTTATATATGAAATTTTTCTTGACAAGCAAATATAAACTTGATGCTTCTGATTATTTTAAGACTAGTTTGAGCATTCTAGCATCTCTATATCAAAAGTTTTGAGAATATTGAAAAATTTGATCATTTTATGACTTTCTTGACCCTGTTGTATGGCCAATAGTGAGGGCAACTAATCAAACCTGTATTAAAACATGGTTTTAGGTGTTTTTTCAAGATTTTAAAACTACCACTTTTGGATTTTAAAAAGTTTTTTTTTGGCCCATCTTACTCGACAGTGAGCAAGTTGCAACTAAGTGTTTGGACATCTTGATTTAGTGACTCTAACATTAGGCCTTTTCACATGGCACAAGCATATCCCTACTTTGGCATGACACTTCAATGTTGCTCAAATGTCACAAGTTGGTTGTAATTATAAGTAAATCTACTCCAGCTGCTGAATTGTCATCCTGCTGAAATGATTCACTATCAAAAAGTTGTATACCTTATTTGGGTGACAAGAATTTTAAAGATAATTTTATGGGTTACATCAAAAAGGATTTATGAACTGCTGCTAAAAATATAACACACTTATAATTGTAGCCATTGTTTGCAGTCTCAAGAATCTCAAGAATTAAAACTTGATTTTTCTGTGTTTAAAAAGGGTGGTTTCTCATACCAAATATATTATCTTTTATTGATACATTTAAAAATTTTTGCATGCAATACTTGATTTTGCCATACTTCATTTTAGAATATTATTTGTATCAATTGGTATTAACTCTGTCCAGATATTGTGAAATATAGCAAGAGTACTTGTGAAATATAGTTTCTATAAATTTTCATAAATTATTTTAACTTTTAGTATACCAAGTAGGAGTTCTGGCCCTTGAAGGACCCTCTGATCAAGAGCGTCATTTTTAAAGAAGCAATAAAATTTATTTGAAATAAAGATTATAGTCTAAATTGTTCTTCTATTTCCTCTAAAGCTACTTCAAGTGTTTTACTTCATCAAATAGTTAAAAAAAATTTTTTTAAATCAAGTCCTTTGAGAACCCAATTTGGTTAATTATGTTGGAACTTGAGCTTGGTATGCTAATTTGCACTTTCGACACCTTCTTTTTGCTTTTATTAATTGTATGAGTTGAAAAAAATGTGCATTTTCGACACCTTCTTTTTGCTTTTATTAAACCTTGAAAAGTGTAAATTAAAAAAACAATGGGAAGTTAGTTGCCAACCCAATATAACAAAGATATATTAACATAAATAAGTAATAGTTTTTGCTTTGATCAAAACCTTTTTGGCTTTTGAAAGTTTTATCTCTTTTTCAGTGTTCTTTGTTACTCCTGCTTCTTGACTGTCTTCTAATCGTATTTTTGAACCAGAATGTTGCTTAATTAAAAAAATTTTTTGTTCTCTTTCTCACTTGATCAGCTCTAGGTGAAAGATCTAAAGTTATATAAGTATTGTAATTAAGACTATTATTTGCATGCTCAATATTAAAATTGTGTTAGTGTTTTGTTGGTTTCTAATCTGAAATCTAACAATGTACTAATTTCGAATCCAAAGATTTGAATTTCAAATTGGCTTTTTTCAGCTTTTATGAGTGTTCTGTTAAATTCTGGTGTGCATGTGGTCATGTATAGCTATTATGGATTGACAGCGCTGGGACCTTCAGTTCAAAAGTACTTGTGGTGGAAAAAATACATTACTATCTTACAGCTAGTAAGTATAGGTTATATGTTAGTTACAGTAACATACAGTATTTCTAGCTTGAAGTATTATTGTACATTTAGTGCATTTTTGTCTGAATGTTTAATCAGTTTTACCATTGAGTTCTATACCTGAAATTTCTTATCCCTTGGGACAATAATGCTGAAGCTATTTTTGGTAATTATCTGGGGTTTGTTGGTTTTGCTTTCAATAATTCTATTGATTTTCTAATCCCGCCTGGTTTGAACCAGAAAAGCATTATTTGCTGTTTCTCAATAAACATTATTTAAATCTGCATCAACTTTTGGATCACAGTTTCAGTTAATCACCAATCAGCCGGTTGTTAGTATTTTTAACTAGGCGTCAATTGTCGTAAGTCACACACTTTTTGAAAATTAATTACAAGGTTTTATCTGTAATAAATTATATTTTTATATGCAGGTTTTTGGCTAGAACATATTAAATAAATCCATAACTTTACTCAAAATTTATTGGCGTGTGTAACTAAAAAAATATGCTCAAAGTTTGAAAACAAAAGTTTTATGCATAGAGTTTTTAAAGTTTTGCTGGTTGACTTTTAAAAAATTGGATAATTTGAAATGTTGCAGATGCTGTGATTAAAATATTTATTCTTTCTCAGAAATTGATACAAGGTACTATAGCAAAGAGCTTTTTTTAGTTATTACAATGTTATACTTTTTTTTTAGCATGTTATATATTTTTTAGATTCAATTTTTTGTTGCAATTTTCCACACGGCTAGGTCTCTGTATGTCAAATGCCCATCGCCAGTTTGGATGCATTGGGCTTTGATTGCTTATGCTTTTTCATTTGTTCTTTTGTTTGGAAATTTTTACATTAAATCTTACACAAAGAAATCTAGCCAAAAAACAGAAGAGAAATCAAGTTCATCTGTTCAAAATTCCAACGGATTGCATAAAAAAACATTGGAAAATCAGAAAAATGGGAATATTACTCCAGTCAAGTAAATATTTTTCAAAGATTGCTTTAAGAAAACTTACAATACAAAAATTACTGTTTTTTACTGATATTTTAGCTATTAAGCAGAAATATTCAAATTTGATTGCGATTTTGTACTATTGTTTCAGTTTTGAACCCTATTTTTTAATTTTGTACTGAAGCACTGAAAAGTTTATATTTCGAATATAGTTTATGCACTAAATAGATTGGTTAGATTTCAATTTGTTCGTTCTTGTATTTGTATTTAGCCATTGTAGTACAGTAGTATTGGATTACTTCATATCTGGCAGTGTTTCCAAATCTGGAAAAAAAATTAAGAAAACGGATTTTTATTGTTTTTTCGTTTTGCATTTCCTTCACTATTATCTTGTTATAATATATTGATATTGAAATTATTGCAAGGTATATTTTATAAGTGACTTTACTCTATATTGAATTCTAATTAGTTTTATCGCTTCTCTCATTTTAAAATCAGTTTGCAAAAATAAAAATGATAACGTTTTGTGGGTTCTTTGCGGTTCGGAATTATGTGAATTAACTAAGCCAAAACTAATTGTACTAAAGGTAAAGTGAATGACGTGGAAACCCGCCACAGCATCGGTTTTACTTTATTGTTGTCTCGATCCTGTTTGCTTTCGAAACGTGATAATATTATTAGGTTTCAGAGAGCAAACAATGAAAAGAAATAGAAACGGTTGTCACTGAACGATCGGTGTGGCCCGGACAAGTTTATAGCAATTCGTTTTTCAAAAATAAATTTTTGTATGATTTTTGTTGTACAGTTAAATTCAATTGAATATTAGGAAAAATGTCTACAACTAGACCAATTTAATTAGTCATTAATGATGAATTAACTAAAACTTTATAAACTTCTTTTTTTATTGTTACTAAAACTTTTTTTTAGCTTTATCTTACTTTCCCGACTTCTGGTGTTCAGATTCACCCGTATGATTGCTTTTCGTTATCTAACGATTGTCGCTTGTTCAAAGTGAAAACTTTTATGTAATGAATTGCTGATTTATTTCTAATCACGAATTCGTTTGATATAAAGTCCTTGCTCGTTTTGCATGCAGCGGTATGAATGGCTAGTTTGATATTAAAACGAAATAATGACTAGCGACTCTTTTCGTTCTTGTTAAAAGGAATAAAGAATGTGTCCGTGATGTTCAGTAATTTCTTTTATCATCTTGCAAAATATCATTTATTTCTGTGTTGTTTTGAATAACTTTTTTATAATCTTAAGAGGCTGTGCATACAAGTTTTATTAATGACCACATTTTTCGCTTTATTTTATAAATCAAGATAATAAAATGATCAAACTTTAACACTATCAAAAACCAAAAAAATGCTTTTTAAAGATTTATTTAAAGAAACGTAAAAATGAAAAGAAAACTTTAATTATGCGTCAACGTTCTATCTGTAAATACTTGTTTAGCCTTCGCCTTTTGTTTTGCTCGTCTCGTTTGCGGAATCGTAAACGTTGTTAATTGATTTTAATATTGTGTGTTCAGTAAAGATTGCATGTAGCATAGGTCTTTTAAGACATTGTATCAGCCAGTATTTACCCAAGATTCGTCTCTTTTATTATTAATGTTACAATCGCTTTCAATTTATACTTTTTTTTTTTTTTTTATTTTTTTATTTATGTCGGCAGCGTGGTCGAGTGGTTAACGCGCCGGACTGATGATCAACATGGTCTCGGTTCAAAACCCACTTGCGCCATTCTGTTGTGTCCTTGGGAAAGACACTTTACGGCACTTTCCCCTGCTTGGTGGTCTTGACAAGCAGTTCTAAATTACAGTAATATCTCTACTAAATTACTAGCGGACAGCAATATCTTGGCATCTCCGGAAGCAGGTCGGGGTAATTTCTTACCCTATGTATAGCGCCTCCGTCGCTTTCCTGCGAGTCAGGAGGATAAATATAGAGATAAAAATAAAAAAAAAATAAAAAAACTTAGTTTGTAGTCTCGGTTAGATTTATTGCAGTGCACTTCATGCCTTGTATTGTTTGAGCCGAACTCTTTCGGTTCGTTGATTTAAGATGTACAATCCCACCAATCCAATCGAATTAACCTCATCCAACACTATTATATGCAAAATTAGCTTATATTAATTTCTTGTTTTCAAGGGTGCGAAGGTGGCTGAAATCTCCCTCAAATCGGCACGTCGCTAATTGGCGAGATAAATTCAGCAGCAGACAATCCGTAGTAATAAGCCTGTCTCTATGTCTATAGGTAAGAAATAGCGAGTGCGATCTTGTGGAGAATTATCAAGGAACCAAAAGCTCAATTACGACCATTATTTTCGTTACGACTTGAGAAATTGTAATTGTGCAACTGCTGCGCATTAGTCACGGACTCAACTGATCCGCAAAATTGTGACGTCGGAAAACACTTAAGAAATATGACGTAATCAACAAGAGTACGAATTTGTGACGTCACCAAAATTTGCACGGTCATAGTTAAAGCGCAGAGATTGCAACAGTTTTTTTTCGTGATAGAATTAATAATTGTCGCAGCTAACTTTTTTTTTACATATTAATTCCGTTGCTAATTCTCCGCGAGATCACACACTTCCTATTTCTCTGTCAAACACGAGACGCGTTTGTCTCGTCGAATAGTTTTGCTTCGTTCGCAAGTGAATTGCATATTCTCAGTTTAGGGGTTTTAGACAGTGTTCGGCACTTTAATGTCATCGAAGAAATTTTTGCGCATATGATCTGTCAAAAAGCAAAAAAAATTCCTCATTCCGTGCCAGACTTTTAAAATAAAATTAGTAGTTGATGAAGTTCGAAGGCGTAGAAATTGAAATTTGATTAGTCTTCCTCATCTCAACAACAAAATTCTCTCCGCTGCACGCTTTTGTTTTAACGTTGTCAAATTAGAAGTTTAATAAATTTTCTGATGATGAGTTTATCATCAAGTAAATTGAAGGCCATTGCTGGTTGGGTTTCGCTGCCAAGCGCTTGTAAACGTAAACATATTCGACGCTGACATTGCGACGGACGGTCTGCCATGTTGTACGCTGTCTTTGATGATTTGGCGTTAAGGTTTTTTCTGTTAAAAAAGATTTTTTTCATGTTCGAAAGAAGATCAAAAAGTCATCACCACAAAGATTTTTTTTCAATTTAAAAGTCTAATATGGCGTGAAATTCGGTGGCATTTAAATCTGTTTAAAAAAATTCTTTCAATGTAAATTTTTTAACGTCTATGGAATCAATTTAATATGCTGAAAAGCGATCAAAACTAGATTAGATCATTGTGTTTTTCACAGTTTTAGTGATTTATTTTGTATGTTAAAAATGTAATAACTTTTCTCACCAAGCATTAATATTGCTAAAAACTTGAATGCTCTACCGGTGACAATACCAAACCAAAATTCAGCAAAGTATTTTATTTTAACTGATGCTTCGTTAGTCAGAAATCAACCGACATCTTCAAATACTTCCGCGGTTTGACGTTGGATGCGTTTCTACCAATAGTATGACGAGCTTTTGGCAGTTGTTACTGTGAACATTATAATGTCGCTGAAGATGTCGGTTGCTTTCAGACCGACGAAACGTCAGTTTAAATAAGATACTTTGCTGATTTTTGGTTCGGTATTGTCACCGGTAGAACATTCAAAGTTTTTTGCAATTATTTTGAATGTATTGCTTTAAAGCTTGTAATCGTATCTGAAAATCAAGTTGTGAATAAGCGGTACTTCTGCATATATTGTGCTTAATGTTTGAAAAACGAATTTGAATTGAACCACTGTTTTTAAATAAATTGATTATCGCAGTGTCCAGGTACTGCTTTATTGCCGCTGCTTTTTTGTGCTGTCTATAACATATATAATTTCGAAATATGCTTCGTTTCGATTCTGGTTTGTTCATCAACTTTTAGTTTGTACATGTAACTTGAATTGCTTGCCTCGAGTGTGGTTTATTTTAGCCAACAGTTAAATACAATATGCTGGTCTTGTTAAGTTTACTGTTGTTTACTTTCTGGATAATAATCTAGATCAGGGGTCGGCAAACTTTTCAAGACGGGGCCGGATTCAAATCGATCTCTTATTTCGCTATTTTTTCTCCGAAAATTGTAGTGATCTCTAAAAAAAAGGTCTTCACTTCGATTTGATCCCTAATTTTGCTATTTTTCTCCCGAAATTATAGCGATCTCTAAAAAAAAAAAAAAGGTGTTCACTCCGATTTGATCTTTAATTTTGCTATTTGTTCTCCCGAAATTATAGTGATCTCTGAAAAAAAAAGGTTTTCCCTTCGATTCGAGCTCTAATGTGTTCTCCTACGAGATGAACAAGGTAAAAACCTGAAACTGTGCGTTCCCGATATAATTCTATCCACCTGTGGCTAAAATGAGTGTATGCATTTTTAAAAAGAGCTCCGCGGGCCGGATGAAAAACCTTATCGGGCCGCAGTTTGCCGACCCCTGATCTAGATGAAGATTTTTTCTATTAGTAAATCGTCCAGATTTCAATGTAGTTGACTTTCAGGCTTTGGAGCTAAACCAAAATGGTTATTTTTATTGCAAACTAATATTTATGATCAGTCTCATTACCAAATAAATCTTTATTTGAGCATTTCTCCTCGCGATGCACAATTGCAAGACCGGCTTCAGTATGCTATGCCCGTGCTTTACGACCTCTGAGAATTCGACACTTGGCCTGCAGTTAGTTGTTAGGCGAATATAAAATTTGTTTGAGCAATCTGTTTTTTTTTTTGCACATTGCCCGAATTTTTCACAAAATGTTTATCGTGATGCTTTAACTATAAACAAAACATCTCTCATTCTATGACCGACGCGCCTCCAAACACGCTGGATGAGTTTTAATTCCCAAAATCATTTGCCCAAACCGGCGTTTACTTTTTGCCGCATTTAGAAAGAAACTCGGAAACCGTGGAGCTTTTGTAAAACTGCTGCTTGCCTGTCGCTTGCGGCAGTCGATTCTCATTATTGAGGCCCGAGCAGCTGTCATTTTATTCCGAATTGTTTTTTGAAATGTCTCGCGAAATTTGAGAAAGTTTAAAAAACAATGTGTCAACAGAATTGTATTACTTTCTAGTAAGAACTTAGTCTTCTATTAGTAACCAATAATAAAAAGTTGAAAAAAATTTGCCATTATTCATTAAGCAAAAGTCAAGTAAGCATTTTAAATCTTATTTTATCAAATTGTCAAAATAGCGACAAAAATTTTACTTAGAAATTATTTACAGTTTTATATCGACTACTTATAAAGACGGTCAGATTAAAAGATTTTATTTTTTAGCCGAAACAGAAAAAAACAGATACAATAGAATTTCGGTTACTGACTCAATTTACGAAATAGACTCAATCTCCTAGTTTCTATTATGACATCATACACATCTTTTGTAAGACATTTTGCTATAAAAATATTATGAGGTACGTTGAGTTTTGTCTTCGCTCAATCGTTTTATTTGATGAAGTAGGAAAACGCTTATATAAGTCGAATTTTTACGATCAATTATTGTGACGTAACAGTAAACCCTACAACCTTAAAATAGTCTTGAACTTAAAAACTTCTAGTACCTAGTTCAGTTCAAGTGTCAAACTTGCGGTTCGCGAAGTCATCACATTAAGACTAAGTATAATTTCTCCAATTTCGTCCAAAGAACTAGTGATGACTAAAAAAAGGTCTCTGCTGCAAAAATCGCCGAATAATCTGGTCGCTGCCCAAAAAATTCTGATTTCGCCTAGGTAATTCCTGTCGCTGCCCGAAAAATTCTGATTTTTCCAAAATTTTGAGAGTTGTGGGAGAATTACTCTTCCGGTTCCTATGGCTAAGTTTCGGATAACGGTCCGGTACGCCGTTCCGGTAAAAGATTTGCTGCCGGAACGCTGTACCGGTAAAAGAATGGAAGTTATCAAGTTCAATTTATCGCGTTACGTACTCTTATCTTGAAACTGTGTTGACACAATACATTTTAACACAATAGGTTTTATTTTATCACAATTACAAAGTTACTTAAAATTCTCAATTCATCGGCCCATCGCAATAAGTACAGTAACTTTTAACACAATAGGGAATGATTGAGCTCAGACTCGATTAAAATAGAAAGCGGTGTTGTGGAGACAACAGTTTAGTAGTGAGTCTTCTACTGACAGAGGTTGTTTTAGATTTTTATGGATTTCAAGTTATCGATTCCTGTTAAAAGAATATCAAATAAATGATAAAACATAGCGAGTATTATATTTTAAAAGTTTGATTTTTAGGAATATTTCCAGCCTAAATAATAAACCTTTATAAAATGCAAAGAAAAATTAATCATTATTGGAAGAGAAAAGAGACCAGTGATGAGACTTTGAGTTCAGTAGCAACTAAAGTTCAAAGAACGGAGAGCAATGTTAGTAGGCCTACCCAAAGTGGTGCAATCAGCGATCCTCTACCTGTGCATCAAGATCAAGTTGAGGAAAAATGTTCCACTGTTTATCCGTTAATATGGACTGAACAACAATATGAGGAATTTAAGCAAAAAAACAGTTGGATGTACGCTAGTGATGGTAAAGTAGGATGTACTCCGTGTCTTGAAGTCAATAATTTGGGAGTAAGAGCATCTCGTGGTGTTAATATTTCCACTCAATGGGCAGATGGCAATGTCACTTTTTATGGTAGCACAAGAACGGTTCAACTTTCATCACTTCAAAAAAAAATCTGTGAGCACAGAAACTCAAAAGCGCACCAAGATGCTATTAATATTGTAGAGACGGCAAAGAAAGATGTACTCCTTAATTTAAATGCACAGAGTGAGCAAAGTGCGTTTCAATCCACAGCGCGAGTGTTCAGGACAGCTTATTATGTGGCAAAAAATAGAAAACTTTTTACAGACTTTGAAAAATTGATTAACCTTCAGCAAGCCAATTCTATAGACATGGGACGTGTCTTACACAGCAAAACTGTAGCTGTTGACATAATTGAACATATATCTTCCCATATGAAGAAAAAAAACTTTAACCAAAATTATAGAGAGCAGAAGTAAGATAAATGTTTTAGCGGATGAATCAACTCGCGTGGGTGACAAATCAACTTTAATCGTGTTTCTAAGAGCTAGTATTGATGGCAAAGCGGCGCCTATTACCTTTCCGCTAGATTTAGTAGAATTGGAAAGTCTGTGCGCTTCTCATATTGCTGACAAAATTGTGGACTGTTTGCTCAAAAACGGCTACTCCATCGAGTTACTCCAAGAAGTAATCATCGGATTTTGCAGTGATGGAGCTAGCGTGATGCTGGGGACAAAGTCAGGAGTCGGAAAGTTGCTTAAAGACAAATTTCCTGATATAATATTGTGGCATTGTCTTAATCACAGACTTGAGCTTGCTGTAGGAATTGCACTAGAAATTATCGGTGGTACAAATGACTTTCTAGAACTATGACTTTCTTTGACACTAGAAATTATCGGTGGTACAAATGTCATTTCTTGAACATTTATATTCGCTGTACAGCCAGTCACCAAAGAACAAGCGTGAACTTGACCAATGTTCCCATGATTTGCAAACGACCCTCAAAAGAATCGGCAAGGTGTTTACTATTCGCTGGGTCGCTTCATCCTTCAGGGCAGTATCAGCAGTCTGGCATTCTTTCCCAGCTTTGGCGCAACATTTTGATAAAGCTTCAAATGACGAAACGAGGTAAAGCACAGAAAAGGCCAGATTTCGAGGCATACTGTCCAAATTTTGCACAATAAATTTTGTTAAAAATTTAGCGCTGATGGCGGATGTCTTGAACGAATTAATAAATTTATCAGAAACACTGCAAAGCCGAAATACCACGCTGCCAAAAGCCCACACTTTACTCAATGCGTATACAAAACGTATAGAAAGCCTTATTGCTTCCCCGGGGAAACATTCCATCATGGCTGAACAAGCAGAAAAAGCAATGTCATTTCAACAAGTAGAACTGAGAGAAGGAAGAAGCCCAGTAATAAATCAGGCTCAATTTATTCGGGCTGTAGCTGACAACATGAAAGAAAGGCTCTTCACGACTGCATCAAGCAGAGCACAGCCTAGCGTTCATGCAACTCGAAGAGAGAACTACAAAACCCTTGTTGGTCAAATTGATGTGTTAAATCCACAAAAGATTGATCATGAAAATCCTCGTTTTGGAGAAGATGAAGTGAAAAGTTTATGTGGCACCCTTCGTCTCAACAAGCAACAAACTCATCTTGCGTATATTGAATTTAAGGCAAGTGGAGGAAGAAGCATTCCTGACCAACTAAATAAGTTGATGGTGGCCGTTGACACCCTTTCACCAAGTAACGCCGACTGTGAGCGCGGGTTCAGCGCTATGAACAACATCATCACTGACAGCAGAAATGCAATCACTACGAACAATGCCGAGAAGCAGCTCTTTGTCAGTACTGTGGGGCCACCGTGCGAGAAATGGAATCCAGAGCCATACGTAAGAACTTGGCTTGGAAAGGGAAGAAGAGCAGCTCATGCAGCAAGCGGCATGGCTCGACAACAAAATTTGAAAAAGGCTAACTACTATGAACCTTTATGGAAAGTTTTTAAATAATTGAGTGTTTGATTTGGATTATGTGGTTATGTGCTTGGTTGAAAATGTATCGTTATGTTAATACCTTGCAAACTTACAATAATGAGCCAAAAGTAACTTCGGTTTTGGGGATCTTTTGTACTTATCCCCCAAAATAGGCTATTTTAAATCGTGTCAATATAGTTCTCTGGCAAACCTTTTACTCTCCAATTTGCAGGCAACAGTACTACAGGACATTGTTTCGAGTCTCAGATTAGCGATTCATTCTAATCCAGAAACAATTAGTTATTTGGGTTTTAGCCATTCTCGGATTATCTAATATTTTATAGTTCGTTAAAATTTAAAGTGTTAGGTATAATTAAGGCGTTTAGGATTTCGTGACTGGATAAGTGGATGTCTAAGACCCATTTGCCTCTTTTGATCAGCAACCACAAAAAAATTATTTTACTTCCAGCACTGTTATGAGCTTCTGGCATGCATAGTACCGGTAAGAAAAATTTTCTACTTTCACCACTGGATAAATGTCCAAGATTTTTTAGTCAAAAAACAAACACAGTGAGCTATTACCCGACAATAGTACGAAATTTACCAATCATTGTAAGATTTGCGCAAACAATGACGAACTTATGATGCGTTTCCTTTTTTTTTACTTAAGCCTAGCATTTTTTTTTTATTCTTCATAACACTTTTATATTTTTTGTTTGGTTGTTCCTGCACTTCGTCTGTAGCAGGAGTCAGATATACAGTGAATCATCTTACCTTTTCTAAATTTTGTTGAAAGATTGTCATCAAATTTCAGCTTATACGAGAAATTTTTTGAAAATACTTTCTACATTTAAAACTATAATTGGAAGATTAACAGCTCGTTATACTCAAAAAAATTCTTAAATAATTTTGTATTCTACCGACCCTAAAACTAGACGTAAAAATAATTTTCTTAAACAGCTTCAGTTAAGCTTTTTATTTTATATTAGGCTAATTATCAGTGCCGGCTCGTCCATAAAGCTGCACAGCTGCAGCACCCCCATATATCTGAAAAGCAGCTGTATATATTATCAACCAGGCTTTAAAGAATTTTTAAAATTTATTTTACTCTCTCAAATTTCTACACATAAATTTAAGTTAAGTCCGGATTTTAAAGCAAATTTTTAAAAAATTTTGAATTGGCAACTTCTTGAGCTGTTTTATTTGGTCGAATCTAATTCGAAAAAAACGATCGGACTGACAGCAAAAAAGAAAAAAAGTAGTGATTACGACGATTATCTAATCGAAAAAGTATTTCCTTAAATTAAACCTTCAATAACGCTTTAGTTTTTAACTGCTTTTCGCTTTGTAGTACCTCCTTGTTTTTTTACTTGCCAGTCGCCACTGCTGATTATCATAATTTTTTTCAAAAAAAATTTTTTTTTGATTCTCTAAAGGTGGTGTATCAACTTATCTTCCTTTCCACTCAGATACGATAATTGTGCGGAACAAGCCTGTTTCGTTCAAATCTACAAGAACTCGGTTAATCCGAATTTGGTTAATGCGGAATTCGCTTAACTCGGATAAAACTAAAAGTACAAATGATTTTCTACATAGGCCTATTGTAATTCTTAATAAAAAGCTTTGGATTATCCGGATCTTCCTTAATTGGGATGATTTGTCTGTCAAATCGAATCCGGATTAACCGAGGTCTATTGTATTTTAAACGTAATGCGGATGTTACTTATTAATCTTAATTTCCAAATCTAAGTACCGGGTAGGCCTAAGCTAAAAAATTCTAGACAATTTTTTAGGAAAAATTTATAATTGACTTTTAACATATGGTTAAATTTTCAATAAATTATTCTGATTTAAATTTCGGTAAGTGAAGAAGTTGATTACAAATTTAAGTAAACACCAAAAAAAGTCTTTACTTTAATTTGACTAGTTAAAACTTCAGTTTTTTAATTTTTGCTTTATGCATAATTAAACATTGCATTTGTTAGGTTTGTTTGTTAGGTATCCCGTGCCTAGGGTCCGGGACAGGGACGTAACTTCATCAGGTGGGGCCCGGTGCAAACATCTATTATGGGCATAGGCGTACCAGCCAAAAAAAAATTCGGTGGGCAATGAAGTTTCGCCAAAATTATGATTTTCTAGTACTTTATGGATAGGGCAAAAAAATTATCTGAGATTGGAAACCAAAATTCGTCTTAAAATCATGGTGTTCTCTAATAAAAAAAAAAAGGTTCTCACTTGAAATCAGTCTCCCCAAAATCAAGGTGTTCTCTAAAAAAAAAAAAAAAAAGTTTCATCTAAATTTAATAACTGTTTTTTGCAGTTGATCATTTCCACTGTCCTAAAAATTACTGACTTGCCCCCTTCCCCCTCCAGGTACGGCTATGATTATTGGGCCCCCATTTAAAATTAAAATTATAAATGAAGTGTGACATTTAATAATAATAAGTTTACTTGAGCTTTTTAACGTAGCAATGCTGTACATTGCACCGGCTGCATTCGCGGCGGCTCTGGTCCGGAAACAATTTTTAATACCGGCTTTCCTGTAGTTTCATATCCGCAGTAACACAAGCACCAATTTAACAAAGTCTTGTTGAAATATAATCAAGCACTTATTCGTCGTCGTCGTTTGAAGGGTATCCACTCCAGGTCAAACACAAACAGGACTGGGGCCGAGGGTTTATCCTTTTATTACCCCAGACTGCTGCACTGCCTGGATCATATGCTGGCAGTGATGTCATTAAGCCAGCATCGAGTTTTGTCATCCAAAACCGTCAGACCTCGTGCTCTATGTGGTGCCCGATATATAGGGCATGCTGTTAGTACATGGTCTGCGGTTTGCTCAGAGGCGCCACACTCGCAATTCGGTGAAGGAGCGAGACCCCATTTGTGTATGGACGAATGGAATCGCCCAACACCAGTCCTCAGGCGGCTGAGCTTAACCCAAGCTGCTCGGGATAAGCCCATCCCAACAGGCCTGGCACCGGTCCGGGACACAAAAGCACGGAGCCTGGAAGCATTTTCACAGTACTCCGCGTTCCATTTGTGATTTGTCCATCCAGAAGCGCGGATGCCAAGTCTGGCAAGGTTGTCCAAAAAATTCCGCACAGCTGGCACAAACGAGCGTCTAGATCTTAGTCTCACTTGGCGAGTATTTGAGAATCCACTTAAAAGACTATACAAGATATGATCGTTGTCCAGAGATCCACGGTGAGCCAAGAAGAGTGTCGCTCCCATTCGGCGAAGCTCAGCTGGCTGGATGCCTGAGAGTATAGGTAGGTGGTCCGTTGGAGTGGGACGCAGGCATCCAGTAACTATGCGCAAGGCGTCGTTCAAGACACTGTCAATGAGGCGAGTGTGAGCACTGCGACACCAGACTGGCGTACAGTACTCAGCTGCTGAGTAGACTAGAGACAAGGTGGCTATGCGTAGTGTTTTAGCACCAGCACCCCATCCCGAGCCCACGAGTCGCCTCAGCAGTGTGACGCGCGAGGATAGTTTTTTGCGCAATGCCACTAAATGGTGACGAAACGTGAGCGATCTGTCCAGTTTTACCCCGAGATAAGTAGGGGTTGGACAGAACGGTAAAAGTCTACCGTTATTGTAAACCTTTAGCTCACGTTTGGCCTCTCGGTTATTTAAGTAAAAGGCTTCCGTCACCGTCTTAGTGTGACTGAGCTTCAACCTCCAAGTCTGGAGATACGCTGACAGTGTGGACATGTCTTGGCTTAAGGTCCCCTCCAAGTCCTTCCAGTTTCCAGAAGAGTGCAACAATGCTAAATCATCAGCATAAGCAAACTTTCTGTAAATCATGCAAGGAAGATCGTACGTATAGATGTTAAATAGGAGGGGAGCCAAGACCGATCCCTGAGGAACGCCGTTTTTAAGACGGCGCCAGATGGTAGGTGCTTTCACGAAGCCTGGGCCGTGAGTAAGTCTGTTCATTGATTTTAAAAATGACAGACCAAAATCGAACCTACCAAAACGGAAGGGTATCCACCCATTCCGATGTTCAGTATGGGTCTGCTAATCGGAAAACATCCTTTTCAGGACGGGGAAATGATAAGATAAAACTGCCCTTTTCAGGACACATTGCAGACAAGTTCCAAAGACCCACTATTCTTCAGCTGAACATCGAAGGCCTCACTGCAAGCAAGATGAACGTTCTTCATCACCTCGCTATATAGTCTGAGGCACTCGTCATCCTACTGCAGGAGATCCACTGCACTGATGCAGAGAAGTTGGTACTTTCAAACTACCAACTAGCTGGGTCTTCTTTAAGCAGGAAGCATGGCCTTGCCACGTTTGTCCACGAGCGCCTGAGATACACGCTTTTGGACCAATCTCCACCGACATCGGAGATCGCGTGGCTGTGTGTGGACGTTGATGGCTATAAAATATTCAACGTCTACAAGCCACCGCCAACGCGATTGCGAACCCTGGATCTCCCAGTGTTTCCTCACCCCTATCTCTACGCTGGCGATTTTAACTGTCGTCATGCTGACTGGGGTTACGACGACAACAGTCCGGACGGTGAGTGCTTGGCTGGCTGGGCAAGTATTAATTGTAAAGCACTTATTCTTTTTCAAAAACAATGAAAGAAATAAAAGAAGCGAGTAATAAAACATAACTTGTCACACAAACTATACATGTACTTGAATTACAAAATACAAATTTGCAAATACACTAAACCAGGGACGTATCGTCAGGAGAGGCAAGTGAAGCAGTGGCTCACCTGTGGAAATCAATTAAAGCAGAAATAAAATATTGAACTCATAGTTTTTGCAACACAGATGCAACTTGCAATTAGTCAAAAAACAATTGGTAAAATTTATAACGTAGTCTACTTGTACTAGTTTAATTAGTTTTGCTTTTTAACCCTAATTTTTGACGGTGTAATTGTTGTACTTTAAGCGCTATAATCATTTTGTCAAGCGTTCTTGTCGACAACATCGCTAATACAAGCTAGTGAGGCAGCTTCAAGATTTGCCTCCCTTCAGATAAAAAAGAAACAAAAGTGAAACAATATAGCGCTTTTTTCTTTTTTGGTGAAAATATCAGTTGAAATGAGGGAGCTTTGAGGCATGCCGCAAAGCTCCCTGTAAAGTTGTAAAGTTGTAGAGAAAATTTTTCTTTTTGCCGACATTTGCAACAACAAGATAAAGTATCGATTTGTTTTGTTTTCGGTAAGTTGAAATATAGGCATTGTGCAAGTGCAAAGCAATAAATTTATTTTAAATTTTAGTAATGGGAGATAATTTAGTATCTTAGTTAACCTCAATTTTTGGCAGCCTTTTTATATTTCTGACGTACATTTCAAACTAACACTAATTTATAAACTATATCCTTACCTTAACCTTTAAAAACTGAACGCGAAATTTTTTAATTTGATTGCGAAGACAATTGAAACTAATTAGGCTAAACAATTGCCATTGTGAACGACAATAGCCCTTCCAACTTTTAGCTTGAAAATGCAAAATGTTCGTCTGTATTTTTAATTTAGACGATCGTCGGGGACTCAGTTTTGAGTTAATTTAAGCCAGTAATTCTTAACAAAAGACACACCACTCTTAAAGGGAGTTAAAAAAAATTTGGGAGTTCAGCTTTCATTATGTAATATATTGGTAATTTTAATTTGGCAACACGCAACACATAATTTGTATTTCTTAGTAACTATCACGGACTAGTCAGGAAGAAGACGATGTATAATAAAGAAGAGCAAAACATATAAGACTGACTTGTGCTTTATAAGAGAGAACGACAGAATATCACATGGCGTCGTCGGCAGTTAGCCCTAAATAAGTCAAAAAAAAAATAGTCTAAAGAACTTCAAGTAAAATTATCAATTCTAAAAAGCCAGTCTCAGTTTATCAGATATATTTTGTTCAATTCCATTAAAAGATCATATAAAGTAATTGTTGAAAAGATGGCGCAGTCAATTGACTGGTCTTGAAAGAAAGTTTTTATCAGAGAAGATTTAGATTTATCCACACACTCCGGAGAATTCTTTTTGTCATGGAAAAGACAATTTAACAATTTTATCAGAGAATTTGGCATTAAAGCTGAGGAAACCCCTTGGGAGACCAAAATGGCAGCCATTGAAGCGTGCGTCGCGAGCGCAACTTTTGAGAAAATCACTGCCGCTTAATTGCAATTGCCGCGCGAACAACGGCAAAACATCTATGCCGTACTAGACGTCATTGCCACTGTTGCCAAAGCGAAAGATAATGTTTGGGTTTACAGAAAAGCCTTTGATGCTTATAAGCAACAAACTGACCAAACCTTTAAACAATTTTATGCTGAAATTGTGAAATTTGCGTCTATGTGTGAATTTGGTAAAGATTTTTGTGAAGACGATAAAATTCGTGCAGTTGATCAATGTTTATTGATGAAGCTTGTGCTTCACACAAGCGATTCAATTGCCCAAAGAAAATTAATGGAAGTGCCGGATTTAGATTTACCAGCCGCCGTGCGAATATTAGACACATATGACTCGCTACAAAAAACTACCAACGCTCTAACTGAAAATGATTTTAACGCAATTGAACGAATCGCAAAACAACCGGTAACACAAACTTCAAGTGGTTATCGATCAACTTTATCAAATCAGGAACGAATATGTACACGCTGCGGTTATATACATGGTTCCTTGCGTACATGTCCTGCGAAAGGACAACGTTGTAATTTTTGCCGTCGTGTTGGTCATTTTGAGAAAATGTGCTTCAAAAAGAATCGGAGGCCGACAGCTAACACCTTTCCATCAAAAATCAGTAAAGCAGAAGCCCAATCGGGAGCAATAGTATCGCAACTCGGCAGTAGGACTGAAACAGTTCAGGTACGCGTAGTCATTGACTACGATTGTTCCGGTATTTTGCGCTTTATAATCGATACAGGATCTGATTGGACGGTAATCGGACTTCATCATTTGACTCTGTTGCATCTACTGCCGAGCCAATTAAAAAAGCCTACAGCAGAAATGCAAGCCACTGTTACAGCCACAGGCGAAAAAATGACTCCGGAAGGCTATGTTTACGCCAGATTTTATTTTGGCCAGTCATATGTTGATTCAGAATTAGTTGTTTTTAGAAACATTAAAACCCCATTGCTTTCCATCGATGTTGCTAAAAAGTTGAACATTGTTCATATCAACACCAAAGGGTCCCCAGGACACCCTGAGTTTGAAGCAAAGAAATATGCGGCGGGTGCTACTCAGAATCCCAAGTCAATTTTAACTCCGTTTAATAAAGGTAAAGTCTTTTTAAACTGTGAAACCCGTTGTTCCTCGAGCACAATTGACCCAGAGGACGGTTATGCCAAACTATTAAAACAGCAAATTCTTCAAGAGTACGACGATGTATTCGAATCCCAACCACCAATGAAAGGTTCTCAAAATAAAGTTGCGGATTCATTTTCTCGCAACCCTGTTGATAACCCTGATGAAACTGACCAACAGCATGTAGATTCACAGGCATTCTTTCTTCGAATTTGCCGTTTATCCCAAGCTGAAATGGCAGATTGTTCGTTTCAATTAGAAAAGCTTAAAGAGATTGCTGACAACGACGTGGAGTATCAACTTTTAAAAGCCCAAATTAACCACGGTTTTCCCCAAAACAAACGCGACCTCTCCGATTTGCTGCACCCTTATTGGAACGTTCGTGAAGACTTATTAGTAAGTGATGATGGCTTTGTTTTTAAAGGGACACGCTTACTTATTCCTCATGAATTACGAAAAAGCATATTGTCAGATTTGCATGCTAGTCACCAGGGGATCGAAGGCACAAAAGCAAGAGCCCACTTAATAATGTACTGGCCTGGTATGGATAACGACATTACTAATAAATGCAGAAGCTGTCTTAAATGCGAATTTGATAGACCGAGTAACATCAAAGAGCCTTTGCAACATCTGCCAGTTCCTAAATATCCCTTTCAGATTATTTCAGCTGATTGGTTCGACCTAAATAGAAATAAATTTTTAGTAATAATAGATTGGTATTCGGGATACTTTGACGTAAAAGGTCCATTTATCAACCCTGATGCAGCTACGGTAATTAGCAGTTTGCGAGATTGGTTTATAAACACTGCAGTTTGTGATGTATTTTGGAGTGATGGTGGCCCTCCTTTTGGCTCATCAGATGTTAACGACTTTTTAAAAAGGTGGGGAGTTGAGTGGCGTCCGTCGTCCCCACGGTACCCTCAAGGCAACTCTGTGGCTAAATCAGCTGTTAAGTGGGCGAAAAGTCTTCTTCGAAAATGTTGGCGTGGCAGAGGACAGCCTTTGAGAACAAATGAAGAATGGAACAAAGGAATTCTGCAGTGGAAAAATACACCTCACAAATCCACAGGTCTATCTCCAGCCATCATGTTGTATGGTCATTCCGTACAGGACGCTATCCCCTGTCACAAAAGTTCTTTATCACGAAGTTGGCATGACGAAAAACTTCGAGTTAACAGGGAAGCAGCAAAAAGAAAAGAAAAATTGGAAAAATACTACAACAGAGGCACAAGAAACCTAGAACAGCTTAAAGTTAATGATCCAGTCTGCATACAAAATAATCGCACTAAGAGGTGGGATAGATATGGACAGGTAATGGAATGCTACCACCAATCACGCCGATACTTGATTAAGCTCGAGTCAGGATTAATGATTCGACGAAAATTCATCTTCGAAAGAAATATTCCCATCCCAAAAATGACACTAATTCCACTGAACCAAGCAATTACCTCGATGATGGTGACGTCAAAAACAATGAACTGAACGATGATTCTGATGACGAAGTCGGAATCAACTTCAACCGAGCAGTAACCGAGACTGAAAGTTCATGTGATGAACCTAGACGATCTGACCGTAAACATCGGCGACCTCGTCGTTTTGATGATTATGTGATGGAATAATTCAAACATTTACCTCGAAACGACCTTTTATTTTCATCACACAACTTTTTGCTTGCTTATTTGTATGTTTTCTTATTTGTTTATTGCTTATTTATGTGCTTTCTTAATCCTTTATTGCTATAACGGGTTTATCAATCTTGAAATTAATTTTTACGTTAAAACTATATTAACTCTCGATCATCTATAAGCCTTGATATAAACAACTTTCAATATATGGGGGGGATGTAATATATTGGTAATTTTAATTTGGCAACACGCAACACATAATTTGTATTTCTTAGTAACTATCACGAACTAGTCAAGAAGAAGACAATGTATAATAAAGAAGAGCAAAACATATAAGACTGACTTGTGCTTTATAAGAGAGAAACGACAGAATATCACACATTACACGTTTTTAACAATGCATATATTTTGCCAAGTTCAAAAATATTATTTGTTTCCAATTAAGTGTGCATGAAAATTTAAGTCTTGTCTTTCTATTGCAAGAAAAAACTTTTTAGTCCTCTCTACACGATTTTTATTTTTTTTATACCACGGCGTTTTTTTTACTTCACCGAAAAAAATTTATTAGGAAACTCAGAAAAATTCTTGAATGCTTAGTTGGTCATGGGTCAACCAACAATCAAACATTTTTCGGCGACCATAACCTTTTTTGACACAACCATGAAGTTTTGAATGAGAGCCTTCGATTTCACATGCCTGCTAAAGCTTTCATGATTGGTTCCAAAGGGCGAAGGGGCTTGAATCCTTAAATTTTCAGGCCGATAACCTACTTTTTTACCCAACCATGAGCTCCTAAAGACATCTTTAGGAGGTTGCCCAAAAACAGGTCTGGTTTATTGCTTGCCGTATGTATAGCGCCTTTGAGACTTTCCTGCGATTAAGCAGGATAAATATAGAAATAAGATTTTTAAAATGTTTTTTTAATTTAGAAAGAGTTAGCTCGATGTGAGAGAATGCTTCAACTTGCCTTTTTTTAAGTTGAGCATTGTTTTGTGTTTTTTATTAAATAAAGTTAGTACAGTACTAACATTAGGCCTACTTTAAAAAATTAGTGCCTCACTATTCACCAAATACGAGCTTCACGGCACATCACTGCACTAAACCAAAAATGGCGAACCACTGACCCGCGGCTCACAATGTAACCCACTAGTTGAAATTCATTTGAAATTCAATGCCCTATTTTATGTTCTGAAATTTCTGGCTTTTCGGAACATTTTTGGAAAAGTTTGGCAACCAACCACGTTTTTTAAGCAAATGAATTAAATCGAACAAAACGCATTATAACTTAATAATATAAACATCATAGCTATAAAAGGTTTTTCAAAAATCGTAAAAAATTGCAAAAGGTGTACAACGCAAAAAGTTGAAATGGACTGCTATGAAGAGTAGAGGATGGCTACTGCATGATGGCTCTGCTAATCATGCATTGCGGCATAGCCTCAAATTTAAAGTGCATTCAAGCATAATAACGCGACGTGTACTCACTACTCGGTAAATAGCTAAGCATTCAAACGATGCAAATTAGTACTGTTTAAATAATGATATATCTGTCGTCAACTAATTTTTTTATGAGAATTTTGTCTAATAATTAAATGCCAAAGATGTTACAAATCATATTATATACTGGTTGCGAATCATATTTGATTTGATTTATATGCTGTTATGTAAAATTTTTAGATTTTCTTTTCATTGCTTGTTAAATATTTGCCTGATTTTAGTTTTTTAAATTAGGTATGATTGAATAACTTTATTTTTAAACCTATTTCTAACTTAATTTTCTTAAACCCGAAGTTGTTATGGGATTATGGGCAAATTACTAACTAGGCTAACGTTGATTTTTAGAAATAGTAGTTTCGTGTTTAAAAAAAGTGATTTTAAACTCAAAATTTATTTGAGTTTTTTCTGCAAATTGTAAATCGTATTTCTAAAATTAAAACTGCAGTCTATGTCAACTCTTACATATCTGCTAGCAAATATTATTTTCTTACTGTTTTTAAGCATTTGTATTGCTATGTGTCATTACAAGTGTTATTTTAATAATTTTTTATAAGTTCTTATTAAAATTTATTTTTAAGATTTTTTGTTCATTGGTTATTGTTTTATGTTCATCATGATAAAGTTTACTGTTTGCATTCTTTTATTGGCATTGATGTTAATTGAATGTGAAGGAGCAGAAACAAAGCTGCAAATTGGTATAAAGAAAAAAATACCTCCAGAAGAATGTAAAATTAAAACAAAAAAGGGTGATCATTTGGAAATGCATTACACGGTTTGTTTCATTTATTGTACTTTATATTTATATACTTTTCTTAAAAAATTCCATAGAGGTTGTTGTTGATTGTGCTTAAATGTCAAGTGGTAAAATCATAATTTTTACTTAGAATAGCAAGTTGGTTACATGAAAAACTGACTGAACTATTTTAGTGCAAGCAATTTTTAACAAATATACTTTATTGCAAAACAAACATCACCATTGTTGAAGACACTTGGCTATGTAGAATTTCAATAATAATCCCTTTCTATGGTTCAGAAGAATTAATTAGTTTTAACAATGTATTGCAGAGTAACTTAAATCAATTTCAAATTTACTTCTTAATTTTTGGATTTAAAGTTACACATTGTTTAATTATTGTTTTCTGAAAATATTTTGGCTATTTGTAAAGAAATGCATACTTTAAGTTAGACAATAAGTACTGCTTCTTAAAGAATTGGCTGATAAATTGTATTGAATAGCTTTTTCCAGAACCAGGTTAGGGATAATTACTTTATGATTGTCCTATGTGTAGCACCTCTGACACTTTTCTGTGAGTCAGGAGAATAAGTATGAGATAAAAATAATTTCATGTACAGAGTTGGCACTGTAGCTAAATAAGTAGGTTTGCAATATTGAGGGCTGACATAATTTTCATGGTTTGAGTTTGAATTCTACCCAAGTTGTCATTTTCCAATTTGGGGTGAAATTTAAAAACTTAGATTTTTGATACCTGAAAAAAACTGGAAAAATCAGAGATTTTTCAGAAAATTTTTAATTTGTTTTTCCTATAAAAATTCATGTCAAATTTATAAAAAAAAACAAACTAAAAATTTTCAATTCTATGACTAGCTTGTTTACTTAAGCAATTTTTCCAACCTGTATTGTTGAGCTCCAAATTTCAGTCATATTTCTTATAAAAAAAAAAAACCTTAAAAAACAATTTTTAAGTTCTTACAAAACAATTAATTTTTTTGTATGAAATTTGACAGAAATTTAGAGCTTGCTAATGCAGGTTTGGGAAATTGCTCAGTTAAGCAGTTAATCATAAATCTTTTGTCGTATCTAAGTTTACAAAATCACACTTTTTTTATCAAATTTTAAAACATTTAATAATTTCTTATTTAGGATTAAATTTTTTAAGTGAAAGAACTTTTTACTACTATAGTTGGTAGTATGCTTTTTTTTTTATAGAAGTGAATGTCTTCTTGGTTCAAGCAATAAGATTTTGGTGCACATTAAGTTTGGCAATGTACAGTTTTAGGCATGTGAGAGTTGGGCGCTTGATTTTTATTACAGTACTTATTAACTTAAGCAAGTGTTTTATTTTCTAAGACTGATAATAACCTTTTTGTATGTCAGAATATACAAACTGCGGGCCTATAAAAAATAATTTCCTATTGTATGTTACTTAAGCGACTGTTAAATCTACTAAACTAAAGCAGGTAAAAACGGTTGAACTTGCTGTCAGAGTTGAAGTGCTCAAACTTTTTATTGAACTTGGACTCACACCTTTTAATTTTGGTGAACTTTGACTCCAACTTCAACTTGCAATGCAAGAACAAGTTCTGCACTTGCACCAATATTTGCCAATGTTATTGTTGGAACCACCTTGTAACAGTTTATTTGTCTATCATCGGCTATATTATATACTATACATGTAGCAAAGATAAAAGCAAGCAAGGTGACTGATAACTTGACAACCATAAGATCTCAACAAACAAAAGGGTCATTATCAGATTAACACTGTTAGAAATGTTAGAAATGTTATAAAATGTTAGAAAATATAACCCACGTTTAATTAAATGAAGAAATAAATAAGACTCAAGCTCCGAACTCATTTGTGCAGAAATCTGTACATTGCCAAACTCACAAGTTGCAACCCTTTTTAGCATTCAATCTGCCATCTATCAAAATATAAGTTATTTTGGGGTGTGCTGCCTAAAAATTTTCTTCATTCTTGTTCGAGATATATTTTATATTTTTTAAAATTTTGCTAGTAAATTTAGCAGGTGTATCCCGAAAGAATTAATTTTCAAAGACAAGTACCAACGCAGTAAACCTAAATCTTCTCTGCCAAAAGTTTTATTAAACACTGTTTGTTCAAAAAAATTTCACATAAATCTTGTTATAAAATTCATCTATAGTTGGCTCAAACATGAAATTGGAAAAGTGAAATTACACATTTTTTAAAGGGAACATTGAAATCAGATGGGAGCAAGTTTGACAGCAGTCGTGATCGGGACCAACCTTTTAAATTTCAACTTGGTGTTGGCCAAGTTATTAAAGGATGGGATCAAGGGTTGTTAAAGTAAGTATTTGACTATTATTTTTGAAATGAATATTACTTTTATGAAGCAGCTTTTAAAGCACACCCTTATTTTGTTTTTGTGTTATCTTTGTTATAGCAGCAGTAATAACTAGTGATGAGACGATTAATTGGAATCAAGAATCGAAAGAATCAATGAATTTTTAGAAATCGGGTTTGGAAACTGAATCAAAAATTTTGATAAAAATTTTGATTTTTGAAAACAATTTCTGATTTATTCAGTATTTCCTTTTTTTTTTATGTACCTCATTATCATTGGGCATGCACATATGAAAAAAAAACATTTTTTTCAGAACAATACATATTTATAAGGATTATAATCATGGGTTGGTGGCAAATCAGCCATGGCTAATGGTCACCAACTGTCATTAACCTTAACAACACTATTATCACTAACCCTAATTCAAATTGGTGGTGGTTAACTGTCAGCGACAGATCAGTAGCCACAATATATATATACTGTATATATAGGCTGTCCATAAAGTCTTTAGACAATTTAAAAATTTATTGCCAAGGCAGTTGATAAGATATCTTATATAGATTTCTTTTATATTAATCAGTGTTTATTAAAGTTTTTAGTCAAACTGAAATTTTGTGTTTCAGATTAAATTTTTGTGTGTTTAATAAATGTGTTAATAAACCCGTGCAAAATGGCTACTCCTCAAGAGAAGGCACAATTTTCCCAGATGTTCTTGGTCACCCACTTCTAACTGTATCCAGCACTGACCCTGTCTCTAAAAATTTTTTGTGCCATCGATAAATTGAAGGATGTGATGGTGGATCTCTTCCATACTTAGTTCTGTATTTTTGCTGAGTCTAAACATCCGATTTTGTCTCAATAAACCAGGATACTCATTGTGTCTTCTCTTGAAGAGTAGCCATTTTGCACAGGTTTATTAACACATTTATTAAACATAAAAATTTGATCCGAAACACAAAATTTTAGTTTGACTAAAAACTAAAATTTTATAATTTATAAACACTGATTAATATAAAACAAATCTATATAAGATATCTTATCAACAACCTTTGCAATAAATTTTTTAAATTGTCTAAAGACTTTATGGACACCCTGTATATACATATAAATATATAAATTGCAAAAGTAAATTGAACTGCCTTGCAGAATGCTCCATTTAAAGATCACAGCAATATAGCAATGTTCAAAAAACCACAACAGTTTGTTTCATCTTATAGAATCATCAGGTGGTTGCTTTATTGAACAAGTAACCACTTGATGATTCTATAGAGTGAAACAGACTGTTGTGGTTTTTAAACAATGATAAAATAAATTTTGTGTTTTATATATATATATATATACACGAGTATTTTTTTTATTTATAAAAACAAAAATATCTCTACAGCCTGTTTTTAGCTGATTAAGAAATTAAGCAATAGATGAAACAAGCTCTACAGCTGCTGTTTTTATTTTTTTTTAATAAAAAATCAATGTACAGTATACATTCCAAACTTTATTGAGCACCTTCCAAAAACCGGTTTATTACTTTATTCCTAATTTATATATATTGCAAGAGTTTTGTATAATATCGCAATATATATATAAAGTAAATATAGCAAGAGTGAATCGATCGTCATTGCAGAATGCTCAATGTAAAGGTCAGACCAATTTAATACAGAATTTATTTAATCACTATTTAAAAAACCACAACAGTCTGTTTCATCCAATAAATCAGTCTGTTTCCTTCATATTAAAGTAAGAGGAGAGCCAGGTCACCTTAATATAAATGCATTTTTTCTGTACATGCATTTACTATATCTAATTTTTTTTTTTCTTATATGACATTGCATGAATTGCATTATTTGCTTGATTAATTTAAAAACTGTATATTTCTGAGCATAGCAATTAAAAAGCTTAAATAATATTTCTAGTTTTAAAAATGATTAAAAGTTTTGAAATATTTTCTAATAAACTATGTTTTGCAGAACTACGAGGGTAAATCAAAAATTATCCGGACTTTTATTTTTATGGATTATTTTAAAAACACAAAACACGAAAACGATTTATCATTTTTCTACATAATCTCCACCCATTTCGATGCACTTGTTCCAGCGGTCTACAAGCTTATAAATGCCATCTGAGAAGAAAGTTTTTGGCTGGTCACACAACCATTGATGCACCGCTTTTTGCACTGATTCATCAGAAGAAAATTTACGACCCCGTAATGCATCTTTGAGTGGGGCAAAAAGATGATAGTCGGAAGGAGCAAGATCTGGACTGTATGCAGGATGCTCCAGCACTTCAAAACCTAGTTTGTTAATGGTTTCAATGGTTGCTTTGGCAACATGTGGGCGTGCATTGTCATGCTGCAGCAAAACCTTCTTTGACAGTAATCCTCGGCGTTTGGTGCGAATTGCAGGCTTCAGGCGGTTGGCTAGCAAATCACAATAACTTGCACTGTTGATTGTACTCCCTTTTTCCAGAAAATCCTCCAAAATAGGCCCTTTTGAATCCCAAAAAATGGTTAGCATAACCTTTCCTGCAGAAAGTTGACTTTTGAATTTTTTCTTTACTGGGGAGGACGGATGTTTCCACTCCAAGCTTTGCCTCTTGGTTTCAGGACTGTAGTGATGCACCCATGATTCATCTCCAGTGACTATTCGACTCAAAAATGCTTCACCTTCATTGTTGTAGCGGTTCAGTAACGTTTGGCAGATCTCCATACGTCTACGCTTGTGCTCTTCTGTAAGCTGTCTTGGCACCCACCTTGCAGAAACTTTATTGTACCCAAGGATTTCATGAATGATTTCTTGAGCAGAGCCAAAACTGATCTGCAAAGATTGTGCTACCTCATCAATGGTAATGCGCCGGTTAGCCAAAATCATTTGTTGAGCTTGCTCAATCTTCTCTTCACTGGTGGAGTTTGATGGACGTCCTGCTCCTTCTGCATGTTTTACACTGGTCCGGCCTGTTTTAAACTTCTCAATCCACTCATATACCGTTGTTTTCGATAGTGCATTGTCTCCATATTGTGCTAAGAGTCTTTGATGAATTTTTGTCCCCGATGAACCTTCTGACCACAAAAATCGGACCACAGCACGTTGTTCTTCTCTGGTGCATTGTGCCAGTGGAGCGTCCATTTTTATCAACAGAAATAACACGTGTTAAAACTGAACGAACAATTAGATTAGCAGATCGTGATCACGTGACACAGTAGACAACACGTGCAAAAAAAATTTTGAAAAAGCTAAAGCAAGAGTGCGCTATAGAGCAATTCCGGATAATTTTTGATTTACCCTCGTACATATTATTTATTAAAGGATGGTCCACTTAACATACTATGTTTTTAACATACTATGTTTTACAAATGATTATATTCCTTATTTTTCCAGTAACCACCTTACGATTCCATAGGATGAAACAGATTGTTGTGGTTTTTTTAAAAGTACTTTAAAGAATTTAATATTATATATTCAAATATCCTTTTCCAAATAAAATTTTTCTATTTGAATAAGGATCGAAATTCTATTTAAATAAAGGTACAACAGATGTGATTTTTTAAACAGTCATTAAATAAATATGGTGGTAAAATATTGCTTTGATTCTTTCATAGAACAGTTTTCAAGGAAGAGCGATTTAATTTTTGTATATGTATAATCTTTAATATGCAGTGGCTAATGGTAAACAATGTAAGATAATTAGGGTAGAGGCACTATATATCAATTATCCAACTGATTAAACAAGATGCTTCAAAAAAATACTTTAGAAACAAAGTGAATTCTAAATAACAAGAGTCGGAATCGAAATTTTTGTTGAAATCGGCATGGGAATCGAAAAAAAATTGGCATTGTTTCATCACTAGTAATAACCTATGGCGACAACAACACAATGGATTAGCTTCATAATGCAGTATTGAAGTATTGATAAAAGGATAGCGAGTCAAACAGTGTTTAGCTTTCAAAGTGCCCATATTGGTGTGATCTAGCTGTCGTTTAACTAAGTCATTGAAATAGCTTACCAAGTGCCATATAAATATTTGCCGCTTAACTACTTCGCTGCACTACAGGCAATAAAAATACGTCTATAACTGACTAAACTTTAACACCGATATTGTTGTTTTGTTATAATACAATGCAATACTATATAATTGGGGTATATTCAATACATGTAAATACAGGGTGCCCCAAAAAAACAGAACCCATAAAAAATTTTATTAAATCTGTTGCGGCCATTTTTGGAGCATATTTTAAGCAGCACAAAACTTTAGTGCAAAGCAACCAAAATAAGTGAAACTTCGAGGAAAAATCGTACAAAGCTTGTCGTTTAAGTCCACCAAGTTTCTTTAAATTTTATGGATGCTGATAAGATTTAATTTATTTGGGTTTGGTTTTTTTTAAGCCACCGAAATCGACCTTTTTATTTTGTGTTTATTGAATTGTAAAATGAAATGTGAAACTTATTGTTTTTTTACGTAATTACAACTGCGAAACTTAACTCTTGTTATTTATATAGTATGTGTGTCGGCGAAGAGAGAAAGTTGATAATACCTCCTCATTTGGGTAAGTTAAATATATTCTTTTTAATCAACTTACTTACATTTTATGAAATTTCAAGTGAATATTTTTGATTAAATCTAAAAACACACGTGTATATGAAAACTTTCATGTCGAAGCTGGAACAACGGTAAAATATCTCAAGGGTTCAAAGAATTTTCGGCGATTATTGAGTTCGATTCTTAACTTATACATGAATCAAAATCTTTATTCATGCTCTTCTGGTAAAATCTGAGTTAAATTGCTGTTAATTATATGAAATTATACATGAATCAATTTACATTTTTTGTTAAAGTCAAGGCAATCAAGTGGAATTATATTGTGATAAAATATTGCTATAATATTGGCACGACCATAAAGTGCTTGGCGTATCCCGCTTCCGTATCGTTACAAATTAAAAGCAAAGATTTAATTACATGGGTTGTTTTAGGATACGGTGATAGAGGGGCGCCCCCGAAAATCCCCGCTGGTGCGACCCTTGTCTTCGAAGTGGAGTTGCTGAACATTGATAGGAAATCGACGGAGCTGTAAGATGCCTGAAGTATTGCTTCGTCTGGCGGAGTCGTTCAGTTCGGATAAATCCCTCTCTTACCCTATACAAGTTATTAAGTTGCTGAAGTGATTATTGAAAGATTGTTTACGAATTTTATACAAATGTGTGATTTTTTAACTGGAAAAAAAGTTAATTCCACAGCTCAAGTTTTATTTAGCGAATAAATTTTTGGGATGGCGAGTTATGCCATTCTTTCATTCGGTCGCGTAGTAAACTGTTGTGACGTTGTGAGTGCAAACCGAAATTAACCCAGCCGCCATCCCCAGTCGTTCGATAAAAAAGATTGTTTTTGTTCAGAAGTTTGCAACGCAGTGAGTATTGTTGTTGTTGCCCCTCCTCCAAGGATATCTTGGAGTAGTCATCCCTTAATCCCTCAAAGAAGCCAATCTAGATTCCCACTCTTGGATGACTTCTGCTGCTTCTAAAGGCTTTCACAGACTAGTGAGATTGTGTTGTGTTGTTACTTGAATACATTTAAGAAGGTGATTAGTGTCGTGTGTATGTGTCAAGCATAGTGGGCATTGTGGCAATAGGTATCAGAGTTTACTGTATTTAGATAACTTGAGAAGAACGGTGATTGGTTGGCTCTAAACTGTGCCAGTTTTGTACGCATATGACGTGTAATGTATGTTCTGATGAATGAATGTCATAAGGTGTGGTGTTAATAACTTTGTTGTTTTTTCTAGAAGTGAGGTATTGTTAAATGTGTTTGAGGTTTTCTCTACATTCTTTAGTTCTTATGTTTGTATCTGAGATGATGATTTTAGTATGCTCATTGTTATGAAAGATTGTGGCTTTAATGTTTCTGGGCGGATCTGAGTGTGCATTAAGATCGTGTAAAGGGTGTGTTTGAGTCAGTTGTTTAAGTTAAGTAGCATAAAATTTGAGATGGTTATTGGAAGGATCTTGGTTTCTTCGTGTAGGTGTTGAGTGTTTGTATCTCATGTGCAACCAGTAGCAATACGCAAAGCTGTGTTTTGAATGGTTAGCAGTTTCGTGATGTTGGTGTTTCATATGATAGGGCTCCATATGGTGTTAGTATATTCCAAAATAGGGCGAATAATGGCTTTGAATGTAGAGACGATAAATTTCTTTTGTTTACTCCATTTGGTAGAAGTGAGCGCTTTAAAAAAAAATCCAAACCGAGCCATGTAAGGCCGCTGCTGTGTTGGCGCAAAAATAGTGAAATACATAGTTGGTCATCGACGAAAAAGGGCCAGACAGGCAAAGAACCCTCCAAAAGAAATTTTGTCACGGGTCAAAAGGAACATTTCTACAACACGACAAGGCAGAAACCTAAAGCGTAAAACAATTAAAAATGAATAAACAGGAAAAAAGCATAGGCCTACTTTTTAGTGCCCAGTGATGGTTTTACAGAAGCACTTTTTAAAATTTACTGTGAAATAATAGAAGAAAGCAGTTCAAATAAAGTGGAGATCTCTTTTTGATGTTCACTTTTTTCATGCTAAGGAAGTTGGTTATTTTTTTGGTTGGTTTGAATACTTTTAAATGGACATTAACATAGTGGCAATGGCGGTGGGCTTACCTAAACCATTTCTAGGGATGAGGGCGCGGATCAACTCCGCGGAGCCCTAATAATCGGGTAACCCCCAAGGGGAGACCAAAGGTTCAGAATAAAGAGGGAGTGTTCGAAGATGGCCAGACGTAGAGAGTCAAATGCAGAGCAGTCCAACACGAGATAAAGAGGTCATGTGATTCAAAACCACAGTTGCTGCACGAAGAAGTCTCGGCTCAACCAATTCTTTGGAGGTATGTCGCAAGGGTGCTGTGATCGTTGCAGCGTGAACGAAAGAGGACATGGCGAGCGGATCGAGGGAGGATAAACTCCTCAGAAGATCCTGAAGAGATTTGATGTTGGAAAAAACCAGATTGGATACCGCATCTCCACCTGCTGTAAAGGGATAGACGTTGGGAGGAAATAACAAATGAGAGGGAGAGTAGTATGGTGGAAGGATCAAGAGTGGCACCAGCAAGACAATCAGCTAAATCGTTGCCTGGGAGAGAAGAATGACCAAGTAGCCATTAAAAATGGACGACCTTAGAGTCGGATAAAGAATTAAGAAGAGATTGGGTGACAGTGAGGGACTTGGGTATTAGGTATTGCCAAGGGGCAGAGAGGGTTATCAGAACAAACTAGCATGGTTGGCAGCGTGATCGAGTGGTTTAGATCGAGCGCCGTCATTGTGATAGACACGGTCGCTGTTCTATTCCAACTCGCTCCATTCTGTTGTGTCCTTGGAAAAGACACTTTACTGTACTTCACCCTGGTTGGTGGTAACAATGTAAAAAGAAAGCAAAAAATTGCAGCAATAAACTTCTACCTCGTACAACAAACAAAGTGTTGTGATATTGTGCAATAGATGACGTAGTGTTTTCTTAAACGCTTCTAATCCTAATCAGCGCCTTCTGCTCGAACAATTATTGGACACGCGCATCTCCAAGCATAATTGTAACCAGTTAAATCTGCGCCTCTATTTCGGTTCATCAGTCAGTTCAAAGTCATCAAGCTACTACAGCAAACGAACTAAAAGCATTCTATTTTCAATACAGTTGTTTTTTTGGCTAAGTACTTTTGTGAATTTTAATTATTATTATTTAATAAACCTGTGTATTCGTGCAAAGATACAACAGGCAAAAGTGGCGACGAGGATTCAAGGAACTCAACTGCGTCAAGAAAAGAAAAAAGAAAATTTGTTGACTTTGCATTAACAGCTTGAATTGTGATTAAATAAGCAACACCAAGAGCAAATGGCAGTTTTACGCGACGAGCATCGCGAGCAGAACAAGCAACACCAAGAGCAAATGGCAGTTTTACGTGACGAACATTGCGAGCAGAACAAGCAGCACCAAGAGCAAATGACAATGCTTCAAGAGCAGCTGAAAATTCTACAAAGCAGCTTGAACAACCCGCGAGAAAATGTTCCAATACCGATGGCAAGTTTTCAACCATTCGATTCCACATCTGAGTTATGGACTGATTATTTGGCAAGGTTCCGAACATTCGTCACTGCTAACTCTATTCCCGACAACAAGCAAGCACAAATTTTTCTTACCAACCAATCTAACTCCGTTTACAAAATGCTTAGCAACTTAGCGGCTCAGCAACAACCTGTCAAAAGCATACATGAGCTAACCATGAATGATATTCAGACGTTTATATGGCAGAGCAGTTCGACCCAAAACGATTTGTTGTCAGAGAACGTTTCAAGTTCTGGTCTGACATGAAACGCAAACCTGGCGAAACTATTCCTGAACTGGCAAGCAGAATACGACAAGATGCAGCTACGTGTGATTTTCAATCCATTAAAGATCCTTTAGATGAAGCCTTGCGAACTAAATTCATCTGTTTAGTAGACAACGAAGCAGTTTTGAAGACACTCTTCAAGCTCAAGGACGATGAACTGAAGTTTAGCAACGCCACAAGAAGTGGAAGAAGCAGCCAAGGTAGCAAAGGAAACCGTACACGGTCAACCTTCTACGTCGGTGCAGAAAGTTTATCACGCAAAGTCCAAAACTTCCAAAACGCAAGAAAAGAAAACCGCCTGCTTCAGGTGTGGAAATTCTGGACATTTTAGCAAAGCTTGTCCCCACATTAAAGCTATTTGCAGCTTCTGCTTGGTGCACAAAGTCCAATGTTCTGTTTCACCCATCTATCAAACTATTAGACTTAATGACCACAGAATTAAGTTTGAAATTGATAGCGGAGCCAGTGACACATTTTGCTGTGAAGCGACGTGGCAAACGCTGGGTAAACCCATTCTACAACCTGTATCAGTTCAATATCAAGTTACTGAAGGTAGCCCGCTACCCGTCGTGGGACAATTCCAATCAACTGCAAGTATTGATGGAAAATCACCTGCCCAATCTAAATTTACTAGGTCGTCTGGCGATGATGAAGTTGAAACTCACCAACTTAACTGATCACTTCAGAGAAAACCAGAAAACTCTTTAGATGCGGCATGTGTTCAATTATGTGGAGAGTTTCCTACTTTATTTGAATCTACATTGGGTTGTCTAAAAGATTTTTTACTGGACATACGGTTTAAACCTGAAGCTAAACCTATTTTCAAGAAGCCAAGACCTGTTCCGTTCTCAATCCTACAAGATTTAAACGAAGCATACGAAGCAGGAATTAAGAGAGGTGTATGGGAGCTTACAGATTTTAACTCGCACGGCACCCCCGTGGTTCCTATTCGAAAGTCTCCTTTGCCAGGTCAAGCAAAAGCAAGCATCCGAGTTTGTGGAGATTATTCGGTGACTGTAAACTCGCAACTGGAAGACCATCGTCAACCAATCCCTCTCCCAGAAGATCTAATGCGCAAGCTAGGACGTGGTTACTGCTTTAGTAAGATTGATCTAGCTAAAGCATATAATCAAATCTGTCTTTCTCCTGACAGCCAGAAGAAGCTGGCTCTCAGCACTCACAAAGGGGTTTTACTGCAGAAAAGACTTCCTTTCGGAATTAAATCCGCACCAGGGTATTTCCAAGAAATCATGGAACAGTTAACGCAAAATTTGCGAGGAGTTGCCGTGTATTTCGATGATATTTTGGTAAGTGGTGACAACGCAAAAGATCATTTGATGAACCTGCGAGCTTTGTTCAAAAGACTAGAAGAAAAAGGTCTTCGCTGCAACCGTGAGAAATGTGTTTTCGCCCAAGTATCAATTGATTACCTGGGTCACACTTTATCAAGTCGAGGAATTGCAAAAGGGTCCAAAGTTGATGCCATACTAGAAATGCCTACACCCAAGAACATTTCTACGTTAAAATCTTTTTTAGCATCTGTGCAGTTTTATTCTACAGTAAATTCTTACCTCCATATTTTTCGGAAATCACCGAGCCGTTGTACAAGCTTACACGCAAAGGACAACAGTGGAAGTGGGGTGAAGTAGAAGCGACATCTTTCAAAAAGATCAAACGGTTACTATGCACAGAGACTGTACTTGCGCACTATGACCCATCTCTTCCGTTGGGTTTATCTTGTGACGCCTCAGAATGCGGAATTGGAGCGGTATTATTTCATCGCTTTGCAGACGGAAGCGAGCGTCCGATTCTCAATATTTCTAAAATCTTATCGGCGACACAAAGACGCTACAGCCAAATACAGAAAGAAGCACTATCCTTAGTGTACGCTTTGAAAAAATTTCATCAGTTTCTCTACGGTCGTAAGTTCATTGTGGTCACCGATCACAAACCTTTAGTGACCTTGTTTGCCCCTGATAAAGGTACTCCTGCAATGGCCGCGAATCGACTTGCACGATGGGCATTACTAGTCCATCAATATGACTACACGGTGGAATACCGTAGAAGCAAGGATCATGGCAATGCCGATGCTCTTAGTCGCTTGCCATTTTCAAATGACACAAGTTTTGATGGGGAGGAGATGGAAGATGATGTCGATAGCGTATGTTTAGTTCGAACAATCAGTCGTCAAATCAATCCTGACAATCCATTGCTTGTGGTCAGAGAGACTGCCAAGGATCCAATTCTTGCCCAAGTAATGCGATTTGTGAAGGAAGGATGGCCGCATGCATTTTCGGAAGAGCTTAAAGACTTCAAAAAGTTGGAAAATTCGTTGTCAACAGAGAATGGTTGCGTTTTTTACGGCATACGGGTAATAATTCCTTCAACCCTACGTAATCATATTCTCAAATTATTACACCTTGGACATTTCGGCATGCAACGGATGAAACAACTTGCCAGGTCAACTGTCTATTTCCCTAGAATTGACTTTGACATTGAGGATTTATGTCGCAAATGCACTTCCTGTGGCCAATTTCAAAATAAGCCGGATAAACCTTCAATCCATCCGTGGATGATGCCAGAAAAACCATGGTCAAGACTCCACTTGGACCATGCGATCAACTTTCTGGGAAGAAACTGGTTAGTCCTTGTAGACGCTTATTCAAAATATCCTTGCATTCATCCAACAACCTCAACGTCTTCGAAAAGTACTACTGCTATACTTGAACAAGAATTTGCTCATTTCGGATATCCCCACACGTTGGTGACCGATAATGCCACAACATTCATGTCTCAAGAGTTCCAAGCTTGGTGCAAACAACGAGGCATTGTACATCTCACCGGAGCACCTTATCATCCAGCAACAAACGGTGCTGCCGAGCGTTTGATACAATCCTTCAAACAGGCATTGAGAAAATCCTCGTTACCTCCAAAGGAAGCTTTGCAAGAATTTCTAATGCAATATAGAAGAATTCCTTTTGCATCGGGACTGTCACCAAGCGAATTGTTGAATGGAAGAAGAATACGCACCAAAATTGACACTTTGGTTCCATCCATTCCGCATCTCCTGCAGGAAAGACAGTCAAGACAAGCGAGCAAGCATTCAAATGCTGAAGACTCGGAAGTGGTTTCGAAAGTCGAACATCATTACTCACTAGGAGACCCTTGTTACGCACTGTACTTCGGCCCTAGAAGAGATCGTGACCCACGATGGGTGCCTGCGATAGTTACGAAGGTCCATGGTACACGAAGCGTCAATGTACGAGTCATTCCTCGAGGACCAACTTGGAGAAGACATCTTGATCAACTTCGACCTCGATACGGTTCGGATCAAGATGATGATCCCTGTGAAATTCCAACGAGCGTTTTGTCGACAGAAACACTTCCAGCCGGGACTGACCACGCATCTAGTTCTTCTTCGATGAACCAACGCAACAATCCGAGACTACCAACCGGAGACGAGTACGGGCGACACAATCTACGACGATCAGCGAGAACAAAGAGACCTCCAAAAAAATATTGTTGCTAATATGTATATATATTTTTTTGTCGTAGTTTATTTGGGGAGGTGTTGTGATATTGTGCAATAGATGACGTAGTGTTTTCTTAAACGCTTCTAATCCTAATCAGCGCCTTCTGCTCGAACAATTATTGGACACGCGCATCTCCAAGCATAATTGTAACCAGTTAAATCTGCGCCTCTATTTCGGTTCATCAGTCAGTTCAAAGTCATCAAGCTACTACAGCAAACGAACTAAAAGCATTCTATTTTCAATACGGTTGTTTTTTGGCTAAGTACTTTTGTGAATTTTAATTATTATTATTTAATAAACCTGTGTATTCGTGCAAAGATACAACACAAAGCCATTAGCAGAGGTCTAATTGTGGATAGATAGATAATTAGATAGCTCAGGCGGCCTAAACGACTGAGTTAGAACCGGGGCTGCAAACTCGAAGCATTTTTAATCGAGTTCGAGTTCGAGTTCACAAAAAATTTGCAAGTCCAAGTTCGAGTTCGAGTTCTTTAAATTTCAATTTTTCGAGTTCGAGTTCGAGTTCACAAAATAGAGTTGAAAAAATACAGTCGGAATAGAGTTAAGAGAATAATTCAACCGCGAAAAACTGAGCACATGTTAAAAATGCTTTGTCATCAATGTTACCAATTTTAATCTATTATTAAACAAAATAAAACAGGATAGCAAATTATAATTTGGCACCAACGCTGAGAAATGTTATAATTAAATTTACTCATTAAATAAACTCAAACATCACAAACTTTTTTCAAGTTCGAGTTCAGAAATTTTTATTTTTCGAGTTCGAGTTCGAGTTCGGCTAAAATTGCCGAGTTCTTCGAGTTCACGTTCGAGTTCGCAGCCCTGGTTAGAACACTACTTCGTTGGTTGATTAAATGGCTTACTAGAATCAATTAATTAGCCTGAAAAACTTATTTTTTAGTGTATGAATTATAAGCTATTTTTTTGGACCTCTTTTTTTGACAGTGACGGCGGGGCTAAATGGCATACAACAACGGTGGGCAAATTGCGGCTCGCCGACCTTTCGTTTGCGGCTTTTCTAGCTAAACAATAATAACGAAATCGAACAATGTACAATTGTTATTCACGATTCAATTTGTATCAAACAAAGATTTTTAATTAGGTGCTAAGTCGGATTAGAGCGTAGAAATAAAAGCAATTCTTTGTTTGTTCTTAGGGACCATTTACACTACAGCAAAAATTTGAGCAAAGTGAGCGCTATCTTTGTTTTATTTATTTCTCGCCCGCCGAGACACGCTGGTAACATCAGAATAAAAGAAACAAAGATAGTGCTCGCTTCTCTGTAATGAAATATGTAAAAGCATAATATCGTGCAAATCTAACAAATGAAGATTTGAGAGAATTAATTCACACCGCTTTGACTCTGGGTTGCCAGATTTCCATCAAAAATTTTGTTTGGCTGCCGAGTGCAAACTAGCCATGATTTTAGGTAAAAATTGAGAGATTATAGAGAGATTTTAAGTGTGAAGACCTTGTTTTCTTTTTTTAGAGATCACCATGATTTTTGCACAAAAATTGAGAAATCATTGACAGATTAAGTGAAAACTTTTTTTAGCGACAAAAATTAAATTTTGTCTGGCTTAATTTTGATAATTTTGGCTACTTTTTCACCTTAATTGGATTATTTTCAAATTTTGCATCTGGCAACTCTGCTTTGACTTTATATCGCCCAGATTTCCAAAAGCTAGCTAATAAAGTGGAAACCTACAGTAGATAGATCTACAGTAATTCTGGTAAAATCTCGGAAAAATTGTAAATCGTGTAACGTTGCAGTTGTTTTTATTATTTGATTAAAACTTGCTTTGTTTGTACATTAACACCTCAAACAAAATTTGTGGCTCTCCGGCAGTTTTGAATTTTCACCTGTGACTCTTTCATTTAAAACTTTGCCCACCCCTGGCATAAAATGAAGTTGTGAAAGCAACCCCCTAATTGTCACAGTTCACTACTAGGCTATTGCCTTACTATAGATTCGGTAGTCCAAAAACTGGAAATTTTTTTTCTAAGCTACAAGGCTTTGCAGAAATTAAGCATATTTTTAACTTGATAAGCTAGGTTTTTTAGCTGCCACTAAAATAAACTCAACTTTTTAGTTGCTACTTTAACCATATATTTCTTGAAACATTTGAAAAGTTTTTTCACATCATGGCAAAGTAACCTACTGTAGACTAAAACGTAAAAACAGAAGCACCAAAAAAATTTTTGGCGAACGAGATAAAATTAAAAAGACATTCTCAACAAACGTAGATTTTGGCGTACCGGTAGGTTTATTTGAGAAAGTATTTGCTAAAAAATTAAGTGAAGACCCCCCACCCAAAAAGGTCTGCAATTGCAAAATTCAGTTGCGGTGTTTCAAATGTTTGCAAATACTTTTGATAGGCCAAAAAGGTCTTTGATTTAAAACGTTTGAACACTTCTGATGCAAGTAACGGTACTTCTCTTTTTTTAGTTTTCAACTTGCACTAAAACAGTGGTTTTCAACCTTTTTCATGCCGACGTGGCCCACTTTCCAATGCAAGGAAACTTAACAACCCACTTCGGTGAACAGAATTTAATTTCCATTGCAAAAATCTGATGATCTCTAAAAAAAGGCTGCGATTTCTCAATTTTCGTTCCAAAAATATATATAAAAAAAGGTCCTCACTAGAAATTTGTTTCCAATTTTTCGATCATAATGACATCATCATACAAGTCTCATATTGCTTTCATTCTGTATGCTCCGTGGCTCACCGGTTAAAAACCACTGCACTAAAAAAATTTTTATCCTGAAACTCACATGAAGTTTTTAGTGAAAATTTTCTCCAATAATCTAAAATTTGCGTTTGCTGAGATTGCTTTTTTTAACAAAAAAAGTACTTTTTATATATTTTGCCGCCTTGCTAAATTACTGTTATTTGTTGGATGGCTCTTTTCGAAAAAAATTTGGTGAACCTTTCTCAATCGATATTTTACAAAATTTTTTGGATTCAATTTTGGTCGAGATTATGTAATTCTAGAGACAGATCTAATGCAATGCTTCTCTTTTGTAAATTTCAAAGGCGCTTTTACTTCTGTAATCTAAAGATATTGCCAGGCAGGAGGCAAATCCCGACCTGTGTATAAAACAGAGCGAAACACAAACTGTACTAAAAATTACCGTAGTATAAACCGGAAAGTACAAATTTATATGCTGGCCATTTTAATTTGAATTTTATTAATTTATTTAATTTCTATTTTCATTTTTATTTAGCGTATATACCAGGAGTGGCTAAACTTATACCATGTTGGAGCCGCATATCATAAATCCAAACTTTTAAAGAGCCGCAACACAAAAATTTAAAAACATGAAGTTATTTACTCATTTACTGATAAAAAAAAAGGTCTTTACTTGAAATCATCCTCAGATTTCCACTTTTCGTTCCGAATTTATAGTGTTCGCTAACAAAAAAGGTCTTTACCTCGAATCGATCTGGTATTTCCCTATTCTCGTCCCAAAATCATAATGTTCTCTACAAAAAAAAGGTCGTCATATAAAATCATTCTCAGATTTCCCATATAATTTTTCAATTTTTCAAAACGTTCAAAGAGCCGCCAGCAAGGGTCCGAAGAGCCGCATGCGGCTCGCGAGCCACTGTTTGGCCACCCCTGGTATATACTTATGTATAAGTCGATGTGTGTTTTAAGACCAAAGGTTTCGTCGTTTTAGGTATTACCTGGGTATAAGTCGACTATCGATTCCAGGCACAGTCACTATTTCTAGACCAGTGTGGCAGTGTCATGAAGGCCTACGTTGTACGCAGTAGCGACTTCAGCAATCGGGCTGCTCGGTCATGATGATTTTTATGATGAGACTACTCGGTGATGATGATCTTTATGATGTTGCAACTAACAATGGCGGTATTGAGGAGTGAAATAAACTGTTTGGGACAAGGAAAGTGATGGCGTGAATGATTTTGAAGACTTTGATTAAACTTTTTGTTAGACTAATATTAAATGTTGAGGTTTTTCGGATTTAAAATGTTTCTATGTTTGGATAATTACCGGTATATATAGATCAAATCCTATTTAAAGGTACGTGTGGATTTTTAGTGCATCAGACTTTATTTAGTTATGATCGAGGATTCCGTCGCCAGCTTGCTTATTGGTAATATTATATAAATTTCAAGCTAATTCCACAAACTCTAAAAATAAATTACACTAATATTTCATAATTTTATGAGGTAGCGTCAAGATGTGAACCTTTTTAAGGTGAAGCATCATAGGCTAATATGAACGTGTGTTAAGTCCGGCATATATAGACCTATAACATGTAGGTTACAATAACGGAGTTTTTTTCATATTCATGTTGTATACAACTCTTCAGCAACAGCTCCATAAACATTGCCTATATATTAGTCGACCTCAAAAATATTACCTTAACATAGTCTGGCAAAAATTCGACTTATACGTCATATAAGCTACCTGACTTGCTGGAAAGCTTCAGAGGCGCTATACTTAAAACAACCGTCAAGCAATTACCTCGACCTGCTTTAAGAGATGCAAAAACATATTGCTGTCCGGTTGAATATTTTTATTTGAAGATATGACTGAGAATTAAAATTGCTTGATAAGACTGTCATGCAGAGCAAAATGCAGTAAAGTGTGACCGGAGTAGATTTTGAACCGTGTCATGTCTTTCTTTCTGAAACATTAAAAAAATAAGACAAGGTCTTTGAGGAAATTTGCCCCAACAGTTCACGACACGATCTCACTACCTTACTTTCTATAACTGCTGGATCTTTTGAAGCAGATCCATAAGTTTTAAATTAAGCTATGCTTTGAAAAAGTGTATAACTCGACTATCTTGCAACTTTCACGTTATTTTTTTTCTTAGGCTTTTTACCAGTCTTTATCTTTTTTTTCGTAAATTGCCAAAGCAATCGTTCTTAATTTTTACTTTTTGATCAAAGACTCTCTCAAGCTATAGGCTATATGTTGACGATACAAGAAAGAAAAATCAAAGTATTTTCAATCTAACCTCTATAAAGATACCTCTATAAAGATCAGGCTTAACCGTCGGACCTTTGAAAATTCTTAACCTTTAACCACGTTTTCCTTCATCTAACTACTAGCATAGAATTCTCGGTACCCAGAATTATTTTGATGTTATTCTCGCCTTTCTTCACCTTTTATTAAAGAATTTTTGAAACATTTCTTCAAAATCATTGCTGTGAGAGACTCAGTAACCAATTTCTTGTTTTCTAACAACAAATGTCTAATAGGAACTCTTTCTACTCCATCCTATATCGCTACAGAGAATACCTTCGGATCTTCATATCACGATTGAGTTCCGGTCAATTCAAACGGCTCCAAATACAGAACATCTTCTTATATCTCCTGGATTCTAAGTCTACATTCACGTAGGCATGCTTTACATCTACTTCCACAGGATCCATTAAGAAATTTCTATGAACGAGTTTTGGAAACCCAACCCGGCGCTACCAAATAATAATCGACCGCGTCCAAGTAAAAAGTAATACAGGGTGATTCAGCGAAGTGTGCACAAATACTTTTCTTAGTTTTATGTACATGTATTTCGTCCATTATTAACTTTCAATTATTAACATTTCAGTTTCTTATTATTTAAGAGTTAAAATTTAAAATCTGGTATTATTTGAAGTAAAAATAAACGATGAGAAGTAAAAATAAACAATGATTATTTAAGAGTTAAAATTTAAAATCTGGTATTATTTGAAGTAAAAATAAACGATGAGTAAAACGATCAATGACGTGATAGAAGAGTATTGCAAGAAGAAGCTCCCACCAAGTGAAATTTTCCGGTTGATGAAGGAGGTTGTAAGCCGTAGAGGAGTTTATAAAGCCGTGAAAAGGTTCAAGGACACTGGGACTTGTGCTCCAAGAATCAGGAGTGACCCTGAAAGAACCATAAGGACAAAGAAACTGATCAAAAAGGTCAGAGAGAAGTTGAGGAGAAATCCTGCAAGAAGTGCCAGACAACTTGCTAAAGACTACTCTGTGAGCATGTCCAGCATGCAAAGGATTCTCAAGGATGGTCTCCAGAGCTACCCATACAAGTTCACCAAAAGACATCTCTTGTCGGAGGCCACTAAGAAGAAAAGGCTCGATAGAGCAAAGGTTTTGGTCAAGAAACTTGTCGATGGCACGCAGCCTCAAGTTTTATGGACAGACGAAAAACTTTTCACTGTTCAAGCTGTCCATAATCATCAAAATGACAGGATTTGGCTTCCAGACATAAACATGGTCCCAGTTGAGCGTCGCAGCTCTTTCAGAAGACAAAAACCCGCCTCCGTAATGGTATGGGCAGGCGCAACATCAAAAGGGCTGAAAACTCCTCTCATATTCATTGAAGAAGGGGTCAAGATAAACCAGACCATCTATAGGCGAATGCTGGAGGAGAAAGTCCTTCCCTGGGTCCAAGAAGTAGTCGGAGAACAAGGAGTTACTCTTCAACAGGACGGTGCAACCTCCCACACGGCCAACTCAGTTCAAGCTTGGTGTCGATGCAATTTCAAAGGTTTTTGGGAGAAAGAGCTTTGGCCGCCGTCTTCACCAGACTTGAACCCTATGGATTTTGGGTTATGGTCTATTTTAGAGACAAAAGCCTGCCGTACTTCTCATCCAAATCTGGACTCTCTAAAGCGAAAATTGACATCGGCATGGGACGAAATTGACCCAGAAGTGGTGCGTGCCGCATGTGCCCAGGTTCTGCCATGACTTCGGAAAGTAATCAAAAACAAAGGGGGTTATATTGAATAACTTGTATATTTTCTGAAAGCTTATTAAATTTACTATCTTCACAGCATATAACTTGTTTCGTTTGACCTAATTATAAGTCCGAAAGATGAGTTTTTATTTGTGCACACTTCGCTGAATCACCCTGTACATCAATGGATGCTTTTTTCGGTAACTTTTGACTGATCTTCCTTTTTTAAAGTTTTGAAAAGTTGCGAAGAAAACAGAAGCTTAACTTGGGCATAGTTTAATAAAATTCAATCGCAACTTTTAACAATTAAATTGCACTAAAAAACAACTTTTTAATATAAACCTCAATTAACAAAAAAAGACAATTAATAAACAAATGCACGCCGCAACTCTTCAAGTGATTTCCGCCAATTTGATGTGTAGTTTTCGAAAACGTGAAGATATTTGTAAAAATGTTTCGACTTCCACTCGAATCCAAATTCTTCGCGCACAGATTGATTTCTTTGAAAAAAGAACTTGACAAAAGGCACTAAAGTCAGGTCGAACTTGGATCAAAAAAAAAAATTCACTCAGGCTGACAACGACTAAACTATTAGTCAACATTAAATCTAAAAAAAAAACTGAAATAAACATCAAAGAACAGTAACTTCCAAATACATCACAGAAAATAAAATTCAGTCAGTCGATTATGAAAAACAATTAAACAGAAATTAAAACAATCAAATCGAAACAAATACTGCGAATGAACTTCCATAAGGACAACGTGCAAAGAAATAAGAAAATTTTACAATTGCAACAACAACCTTGATATTCAACGATATATATCAAGACAATATATGGTATTTTAAAACTTCTTGATTAAAAATATCACGTTACTTTTGCAAAATTAATTCGATTTTTCAACCTATTTGATTGAAAACAAGTGGCAAATAGACTTGTTAATACGCGATGAATTTGATTAAAAAAGAACATTTCGTATTGATAAATACGTTTTAAATTGAATGAAACTAAAATATCGTTTATACAATACTTAAGACTAAATAGCAGTTATCCACCCGTGTAATGTTCAATCAATTTATACCTTATTAATTAAGTGGTTTTTTAACTTTTAGCTTGCGGAACGCTTCTGTTTTTTCTAAAATAATGGGAATCCCCTATTTTTTAAAATTTAACAACGCAGGACAAAATCGAACAAAATTTAAATTGTCAACGATGCATATAAAAATCGCTCTCAAAGTGAAAAAAAATTAGTCTACAATTACGAAGCTATAGGATTTTACCCTGACCCTTTAAGAGTTGTTCACGAGTCCCCTGCTCGAGAACGAACTTCCTTGATATACAATTTTTTTTATCTGCGATTGAACAAAAAAACAACTGTTTGAAAAACAATACAATATTTAACACCACAATGTAATCGTTCAATCAAGAATTTACATCAAAACTTTCTTACGTAAACAATCATAAACAAGCAATATTTTCAAGTGCTACAGCTAACACTGTCAAGAAAAAAAAAATCAACAGTGCATAGCAGTTAGGCTTCAAGCAGGCTTTGCCCTAAAGAGCATCGTATTGAAATGTAAATTTTATCTCACAAAAACGTTAAAACTTAAAAAACAGTACAGAGCAAAACTTTCAACGTAACTGAAACACTAAGAAAATATTGGAACGAAAGCTCCTACAAACAGTGGCGGTCACTGAGAAACAGAAAGTTATAACTTGGTTGAAAGTAACAACACACAGCTTTGCAATCTGAATAGTGCTATACTTGCGGCCTTGTTGATGTGGTGATTCCTGCAATCTTGTTAAAGTGCTTGGCAGTTGATGAAATAAGACAAGTCGCAAGTAAACTTGTTAATGCAGGTTTGAACCGGTCGAGCGCGCCTCAGTCGCATCCAATCAAAACCTTGATTGACGAAGTTGATGTTTCACGAGAATGTTGAAAATAAACGGAAAGTGGCGGGGAGCAGCAGGCTGACTCGCAATGCTGTGTTTCTCCCCCTCCCGCCGGCCCGGTGGGGTCCACGTTCATTTTGATCAAAATAAATCCACAAGCCTCTAGGTGGCATCGTTGATCGGCTCTATCCGAGTACTGGGGGCGGGCTTGAGGCCAACGAATGGGGGGCTTGCGTCACATCCGGTGTTGGTCGAATAACCTGATTCCGTCAGCGAGAGTTGACGAGAGACGGTCGCGGTGCTGTCGACGGAAGAGCGAAAGGAAGATTCAACCGACGCGGCTTCGTTCAGATTCTCTATCGAGTCATCGAAGGCGACAATTCGGGGGGTTTTAACGGCTTCCCAATCGCTAGAGGTCGCAAACATCTCGTCCGAATAAACGCGAGGTTTTTTGGCCATAGGTGAAGATACAACCTCAACACTCGCTCCGGGAGACGTGGGAAAGGGGCGATTTGCTTCCGTGTTTTCAACTGTGGGGGTTGTGGGAGTGGAGCAAGTGGATTGGCCTGAAGTTCCACTTGACGTCATGGTGACGCTTGAACTGGAACTGCCGCTAGTTGCATCGGAACTAGTTCGACGCTTTGGCGCACGCTTCTGGTTCCGGCGCTTGGCTAGGGGGGCGTTAGTGACCGCTGACAACTGGAAACCTTGCTTGGTGGCTAGGTGAAAAGCTTTCATCGTAACATTAAAGGAAGTAGGCAACCTGGGCCCGGGGGAAAGCACCTTGGGGCTCAGCAGAGGAGTAGAAGACACACAGGCGCCTTTCAACCAGAGGTTTTTCTGCAAGTCACTTATTTTAAGGCGTGCTTGGGGGTCGACAGTCAGCAGACCTGAAACAAGAACGGTAGTAAGCGAACGCCGGGCAGAGGAACGGGAACAGCGAGCACATACCGTGCACCAGCTGCCTTGCTTCGTCAGACACGTTCGACCACGATGGAGAATCGAACGAGAAATCTCCCTTCTTTATTCGAGTCATTATCTCTGACGCGTGAAGGCTCTTACCGTTTTTCACAAAGGGGACTTCCCCCGATAGCATTGCGTACTGAAACGAAAAAGTTTAAATCGCATCAGACGACAACATTAAACTGGAAGAAAACTGAAAGAATGGTAGAAGAGCGATCCGACTCACCAGGATGACGCCGATGCTCCAGAGATCACAAGACTCGTCGTATCCTGTTCTGTTCGAGGTATTCCCGGAGAAACCTGTGATGTCCAAGATTTCAGGGGCTGCGTATTGCAGGGTGAAAACCGGAGTTTGGAGGGACGACCCTGCTTCAGCATGGGACTTGATTGTTCGGGCGAAACCGAAGTCGACGATTTTAAGATGCAGCTGTCCGCTGTCCATGTCAGACACAAGGGCGTCTTCTTCCCACGGCTCGACGAAGATCACGTTCTAAGCATCAAATAAGATTCAGTTAAAGGTGATTGAACTCTAGAGATGCGGCAACTTTCGACTAAAACAAAATATTGCCGTACGATTTATCGCTAGTTTTTGTTAAAAGCAGAATCAGAATAAAGTAAAACGATTAAAGGTGGAATAAAGAGCAACAAAGATTGGTTTGTAAGTGGAGGATGCTGGAGGTGGAATAAGATGGTAAAATGTGGAGGATTCCTGGGAAGGTGAATCCAGGTCCCTTTTCAATCGGGGAAAACCCGAATTAAAACTGCATAAAGAACAACATCCTATATACTGTAAAACATTAAATTGCTCTTTCAACTGGGGGCACAGGATAACGCATTCTGCTTTTTTTCAATCAACAACCTACTAGTTAAACCTAAAAATTAATAACTAAAAGACTAGAAAATACGGACAATTTTTAACTTTTTGAAATTTATTAATTTCAACCGAAAAATTTCAAAAAGTTTAAAAACAAGACTTTTTAAAAACATTGTTATTGATTCAAACGATCGTCAGTATTAACAGACGTTCAAAAAACCAAGTTTATGATAAAAGATTAACTCAGAGCAATACAGACAACGATTACAATATCGAAGACTTCAAGTAAATATTGACATAGGTGAAGTGCGACGGTTCACTTGCTCATTCAATAAAAAACTGATCATTTTCTCAAAGACCACTCGGTGTGTCTACAATTGCGAGATAAAATAAACAGGAATAAAATATTGTTGTTTTATGTATACAGCTTCAAGAATTTGCCTTGTTTATGATGACGAAGAAAAACCGATTTAAAAGAAGTGCAACGTGGAACGAAAAATATCTGGCACCATTCTGGCTGATTCTCGTACCGCTTCTAACATACACCGCGTGGTGAAAACTACGTAAAACCGTTAGCGATTACAGCGAGTGAAAGTACTTCATTAAACTCACTTCTGGTTTCAAGTCCCGATGTACGACCCCTTTGCTGTGCATGTGATCGACTGCGGAGACAATCTGGTTCATGATCACGCTTGCTTCCGCTTCCGTAAACTTTGACCTCTTGCGTATCATCGAGAGAAGTTCTCCCCCGCGAAGATATTCCATGACCAAGTACGAATAATGCTGGATAAAGTTCAAATGTCGCTGAATAAGATCGATTCACGCAATGATGAAAATTGATGTAAGCTATATTCAACTTGAATATACGCTAAATACTAAATGTGTGGTTTGATTGCAACTGAATAGAAGTCAAATAACGACGTAGTTGTAACAATACGAAGTTGGCGGTACGGAGGAAGGTGGGGCTGGAGCTCATTAAATTAATTAATTAGACCAGGAATGAGCAAACTTTTTAGCTCGAAGGCCGCACCATAGGCGTACTAGCCAAAGAAAACTTGGGGGGCAATACAGTTTTGTCCAAATTTTGTGACGTTTGCCCGAATCATGATTTCGAATCATGACTACTTCACGGATGTGTGAAAAAACCTTGTCTAAAATTTAAGGTGAAAATAAAAAACGTCTTCACTTTGAATCTGTGTCGGATTTCTTGATTTTCCTCCCTGAATTGTAGTGATCTCTGAAAAAAAAAGGTCATTACTTTAAATTTGTCTCGGATTTTTTGAGTTTCGTCCCTGAATTGTAGTGACCTCTGAAAAAGTCATTGCTTTCAATCAATGTCAAAAATTTGGACAATGGTTGAAAGTGATGACCTTTTTTTTTACAGATCACCACGATTGAATGTGAAAAAAGAGTAAAGTTATTTGCTTTGAGCTTTTGCGGGCCGCACAGAACTTTATGGCGGGCCGTAGTTTGCCAACCTCTAAATTAGATGCTACTAGGTTGTATCAAAACTTCTTCCAGACTAAAACTTATGTTGATATTTTAAAAATAGATTTTATCCTTAGGCATCTTGTCAAACATCATTTTTTACTAAAAAAAAATTAATAATAAATCAAACAAATCTTATAAACATCTTCATTCATTATACCATGTCTCAAAATCAATCTCGTGTTTGTTAGGTTTAGTAATAAGTTTTGGAATGTCATGTCGGCAATTGCAAGGGTTTGTTCACAAACATACAGTAGCGTGGAGAACAGCAATGGACACTTTTGAAATTCTTAAAACAGTTATTATCCGCAATTCGGTTGAATTTTCGTCCTAACGATGGGATTTCCCGTTTGAATAACTGCTTGAGTAGTGATTAGAATACAACAAGATTAACCTATACAAAAAGAACAAGACCAAGTCATTGTCTTAGTGTTGAGCAAACAACTTTTTTATGCAGCTATTGCTTTTAAATCTTAACACAATTTGTTTTCTTTTGGTCGAAAAAACATAAAGAATTGAATTCAAAAGAGATTTTGATTCTGTTTAAAGGCGTTATGCAATAATAGCCTATTTGATTAACATGGCAAGAAAAGTTCTTTAGATTTATAGCACCAAGAAAATGATAAATTAAAAATCACATTTTTTAAAAGCAAAAAACGCAAAGCACTTTTCGAGCGGCGTGATAACTGACGAATAGTGTGATGAAAGGAGTAGAAGCGTGCAGAGGCCAATATTCAATCACACTCACTCAATTAACAGGCACTTTCAAATCGAAAACGTGATAAGTGCTTTGCTATTTACAACGAGCCAAAATTTTGATCCACAGACGCAATAGAAGTTCTTTAACCGAACGCAGCAACAAAAGCGCCGCCAGCTTGGTTTTTTTGCAATAAGCAAGAAAAAAGATTCCCTTTTTGAGTTGACGCAAGGCAAAAGCGAATATTTTTAGGCAGCTGTGACAATCACTCGCCTTATGAGAGAGTGAGAAAAGCACGATACCACAGTACCATCGGCAACAGGTATTGTTCAATGTGAGTTAAAAATAATCCCTTCATGCTTCAGATTCCATCCGCTGGAAGATCCACTTAACCAGTTTTGGAACAACTTAGCTACAATCTCGCGGCACATTAACTTATAATCGGCAAAAGCGTCGTCTGATTGTTTTCAATCGAGTGATCTCCAATTAAAGCGAATCAGCAGCGAGTTATTAAAGAACTATTAAAGGCGTGCGAACGCTGTGACGTCACAAAATCAGTCACTGACGCAAGAAATATTTTCAAAAAAGCAAAAAATAACCAAGAACTTTTGTGTTCTTCTCACTATGTTTGAAGTGCTTCTGAGTATGTTCGTCAAGAAAGAGTTGCTTGTTTCCATTGCGCTGATTTACCTCGACTCGTGAAAACCCGATATGGGTTTCAAAAAACACATTTTTGTGAATTAAATAAGTGGGCGGGAAACAGAGCTCAAACATGGATGTTCGAGATTGCTTGGAGAAAGGTCGGTAGTGCTTTCGTGCGAAAACCCAATTTCAGAAGAGTTTAAACATATTATTTGACAGAAATGTCCTACAAGTTTATAATAAAATAAATAAAAACAAAATGTTGATTTGACGGAAGTAGTAGCGCACGCACGGTGGGCTGTTGGCCAGCTTTTCCACCTCGTTTAACATCACACCAGTTCCGGAAAATATTTTTATGAGGATAGTTTTAAAAATAGGGTTAAGATTAAAAAATGGTCTTCACTTATAAAGATGAAAAAGTGTTTTTTTTTGGTCTTCGAGATCAAAATCTTTTTCAGTCTCGACTTTTCTTTTGTAGACTACCTTCCTCCCCGAGAAATCTCAGCGTACTTATAACGTACTTGATAAGACTTTAAAAATTGGGGCAAAAAGCTGCCACCAGGTAAAACATCGCAATATTCGACCATAACAACAAGCGACCGAACCTAAACGAAGGTCGAAGCAGCAGTCGCTCGACTTTAACCCCAACACAGCGCGGATGACCGGATGACCGAATGACCGGCACAAGCAACCCAACCTCACCTTGTCCTGGTACACGTTCACTAGTTTGACAATGTTTCGGTGGCCCTGGCACTTGGCCAACGACTGGACTTCGTTCATCAAGCGAACTTCCCACCTTGAAACAAGCAACACATTAATAACGAGGAGTTTACATTGAAATATGAAGCCGACCATGAGTGAACTTTGCGAAGCAGGTTGCGCGATATGTTTTTGAACTGGTGGAACACAAAATTGTCATAAAGTTGACCAAAAATTATCATTGAGACAACTATTTTGAAACAACCTAGTAGCCCCAATTAAAACGCTATCCTTATTTTTTAGTGTGTTTAAAGGTTCCAATAATAGTGATACACATTTGGTGGTACAGAATTTGAAGATTGCTTGAAGTAAAAGATTTTTCTTCCCAAAGCTTTTCATCTGACACTCTTCAGGGGAAATCGTCAGAATGAAGCAGAGTTGAAACCGAACTGATTTATAAAGGTTTCGCTCGAGGTCGCTCTTCCTTTCACCTTTCTGCTCTTGAAGCGACTTTCATTAAATCTCTCAATCCCCTTCTGTGTAAGCAAAAAGAATTCCTATACTCTTTGAAAATTTCTTAATCTTTTCTCTCATTGGTTGACTCTTTCAGCCAATGAGAACTCTACTTTCTTCCTTTATAAATCAATTCGGTTTCAACTCTGCTTCATTCTGACGATTTCCCCTGAAGAGTGTCAGATGAAAAGCTTTGGGAAGAAAAATCTTTTACTTCAAGCAATAGTGATACACATTTGAAGAAATAACAAATTTTGGGGACAGGCAAAAAAAATTTAAGAGACTGCTGTATACTTATTTGCTGCAAGTGACAGCAGCAGTAAGACTAAAAATCCGCTATCATCTTAAAAGAATAATTTTTTTCAAAAACGTAGCAATCTATAGTGTGTAAATGACATTACAAAGCAAATGCGACACAGCAAGACGAGCTTCACCTTCTGCTGGTTATTTTCACGGCAAATTCCTTTCCTGTTGATATCTCAACACAGCGCCGGCACACAGAGAAGCTGCCGTCGCCCAGTGGCAGACTGCTCGCGTCCAGTCGGTAGTATGAGAAAAACTCGCTTCCACCGCTCTCGGTCAACTTGGCGATGTGGCTGGGGGAGGGCCTCCCGCTATTGCGCTGGGGGCGGAGCAGATCCTCGGTGAGGGCGTGCTGCCGGCCAAACATCACTGACGGGGCGACGTAAGAGTATCCCTGAAAATTAATGATGCGTGAAGGTCGCGTCATATGCTTAAGTTCATTTACAACCGAGATGGGAAATCTGATTACACTCGCGGGCCAGGATTAAAAATTTAGGTAGGGGCCGCAATAGGTTTTTATTGATCGAAGAAAAAAGATAGTTACTTGACAGACCAGGTTTCTTCATCTGGTCGTCATGTCAAGACCTTCTTTTTTTATCTTCACTAGCATTAAAAGTTCTGACACGACGAACGAGATAGAGAAGCGTGGTTTGTCTATTCAATAGTTTCTTGGTGTTCACTCGATATCGATATTTTTTTCTACTGAGCTTACATTTATATTATCGCACCCTGGTTGTTAATAAAACGAAAAAGCACCATTTTGATCGAAGAAATTGATTCCAACAACACGCGGGCCGCATTGAAATCTCTAGCAGGCCGTATTTGGTCCACAAAGCGCTAGTTCCCAACCACTGATTTACAAGCTTACTTAATTATACAAAAAAAGCTGTATCAAAATAATATGTAAATATACAAAATGCATTCAATACAGCCACATATCTGAGTCCAAACAACGACAGCTGATCTAGCAAATTGAGATATTAATAGGCAGCGTGGTGAACTGGTTAAAAGCGCCGTGATTGTGACGTTGATTTGAAAATTTGATGTTTTCGGGATTGAAGAAGTTTAACTGAATGTGATGCGGCAAGTCATGATTGAATGATTTAAGAAGCTCTGTTTAATATTCATCTTAGTCATAGGATTGGACAACCCAGAATAACAGATCGATATGGTTGCGGTTCAAAACCTAATCGCACCGTTCTGTTCCTCCGGTCAGACACTTTACAGCACGTTACTCTGCTTGGCGGTCTTGGCAAGCAGTTCTAAATTTTAGTCATATCTTTATTAAAGACTAAAAAACCAAAATAAAAAATTTCAATCGGTAAGCAACATCTTGGCATCTTCGAAAGCAGGTCGGGGTAATTGCAAATTCTTTTCATATCAGAACTGGTTTAAGATATTTAAGTTTTAATTTTTTAACCATATGGATGCAGAGGAAAAACCGTTCAAAGTTATTTAATTCGTCAGTCAATATCCTGTCACCTTAACCACAGGAACGGAAGAAAACATTACAAAAAATAAACATTTTTAAATTTACGTAATTACTTTTTGGGTCATTCCGGTTTGTGTTAATATTTGTCTAACCGCCTTGGGCTTTACGACTTCACCATTTTCAATTTATTCATGTCGGCTAAAGTTTAACTCTTGTTCTTCTCAACTTTAGTTGCAGCAATGCATCCCATTCAGGGATCCGCAAAAAAAGTTACCGCATCGTGCTTATGCGGTGGCATAGAGCTAAATAATGAAAGATTGATATTTAAGTTTGCAAAAGTTTACGTAAATTTAAGTTTTAAATATTGAGTCGCTAAGTTTACAATTAGATAACACTGAAATGGTTGGGTGGACAAGAAAATGTTGAAAAGCTCTGCTTTAATGATTACCTTTGGGGCCAGCGAAACAACATAAAACCACGCCAAATTTATATTAATAAAAGTAAACCAAGGTACTTGAAAATTCAAAAGCGCTCGCTAAAAATAAACCTGTTGTAAATAACCGACATTTAAGCCAGTGCGCCGTATGAGCTTACTGAGAAAAAGTTCAAAACAATTCTTGAAATCGACAAGAGAACGTTTTGAGAACACCTTCAAACACAGGGCTTATTTGAACCGACTGTGATAAATAAGAAAATTAAAGCAATCTTTTAAATAAACAAATAAATGACCAAATTGAACGCAATTTCAACATTTTTATCGAATAAAATCCAAACCGTTTCTCCAGAGCAAAATTTTTCGCTTGGTCGTTTTTAAAATAGCACATGACTGCTGGTAAACAAGAACGATAGAACCGTGCTAAGGTGAATGAAAATGTAAACAATAAGCGCAAAACCATAAGGTTCACGTGCTGGGCTTCAAGCATGATTGTATCACTGGTTGAATGGCACGGTAGGGACAAGTGATTTAGCGAGTATTATCTCGAGTCATTTTCTCATTATCAGACTCATCATTGATTTAAAATAAACATGCCCTGCGTATTTGTCGACTGAATACCGACAGCAAGCAAAACCGATCCCCAAAAACGGGCGTTTGTTTGTAATTTTGCGGCGAATTTCGAAAGCACTTCGCAAATAACTTAAACCGAGATTTGATCGAGTTTAAGATAATCAAGAATATTACGACTTAATGAGAGGGTTCTATCGCGTTTGGACCAAAGGCAAAACGACAAATATCACAATCTTGTTACAACTGTGTGCTTGTAGCTAAAATACAACTTCCTGTAAGCACCAACACTGAAAATGCTCATATAAAATATAATCTGTGTTAGAAATTAGTGGTAATATTTTAAAAGTTTAATGCCAAATTCTCAAAAACTAAACCAAAAAACCAATCAAAAAATGTGATATTTAAGTCAATTCTAATTTGTTTACATGGCAATCTCATCTGTTTGCTGAATCGACGTAATAGAAAAAAGAAAATAATTTCAAATAAAAAAGAGCAGCTCCGTTCAATAAACATCATTTAAAAGTAGCTCATGAAGATTAATTTCAAAACAAATCTCTTTTTCAATTTCATATCATTCTTGATCTAGTACACAAGTTTCGAAACTGCATGTCAGGTCAACTGAGCTCACGTTGAAAGACACTGTACCAATATATGTAGTTCCAGATAAAAACAGCAAGTCGCAGCTTATTAAAATAACAATTAACATTTACTGAGAACTAATAACATTAATACCATTTCATCTTAAGAAACGTAAAGTAAAACTTCATTTAAATACCGGAAACACATCCGGTTCTATATCAGTAGTTTGCACTATGTTAAGCATTGAAGGAAATAATTAAAATAATGTGTAGTTAACCAGATGCAGACGGGTTGTTTCTTAGGATTCTGTGCGATTATTTAGTAATTCAAATAGTGGAGGGTGCAAAAAGAACGGTGAATTACTTGACCTTTGAGTCGGCTAACACGAAAAGCACTTTTGCTGCTTAAACAGATAGATGTTTGATTTATTTGCCAACGTGTGGAAGACAATCATGCCGAGTCAACGTTTGAAAATACTTGCCGCTAATTACAAAACTGCAAATAACAAAACCCTTTCATAATAACAGGGAAATCCTAATTGAAAGGCAAATAAAAAAATTGTAATTAAGCTTAAGTAGATTTGAACCGGAGCGCAAAAATCTTTCACAGCAATCAAAACGGACAATCAGTAAGGACTCATTTCCACCACGAGCGTGGCATGGCGTATTCTTTCTTTGTTTTATTGATTTTTTTGCTTCGCTTAACGCTTGCTTAGATTTTAAGCGCGGAAAGATCAATAGTAGATACAAAGAATGCACCATTTCACGCACGTAGTGGAAACGAGCTTCAATGTCGAACAAGTGTTCTCACAAAGTAGGTCATTTGATGAGGATCTTTCAGAAACAATTATAAGCCATTTATGACTTTTTAACTAAAACATAATAGTATATTTGCTGTGCTTTCTATTCTATCATTGAAGAATCAATCCTCTCATAAAAATATAACTAGAAAAGATAATATATTTTCTTCATCTATAAAAATTACATTCAGCACAACCAACACATTTATAACTTGAATTAAAAACAAAATAAAGGTTTTCGGCTTTTATCAACCTTCATCAAATAAATGAAATGAAAAGGAGAATTCACTAAATTTTTTGAACAAGAGGTCAATGACCTTGTTACGTTAACATAAAAACAATTAATTTTATAAAAAGTCAACAGAAACTCAATGAGAAATATTTCATTTTAATTATTTAATTTATAAACTTTTGCAAACCGCTGTCGCTAACCTTAAACGGACAAACTTGATTCCCAGCAGGAGTTGGAGCCGGAGAATAATCCGCGGGCATGAGAGTAAACTCGTCCGAGAAATTGCTTGTGTCCATGTCGTTGGCAATGGTGGGTTTGAAAGGTGCAGGGATAGCTTTCTGGGCAACTTTTTCCCAATCCAGTCCCTAAACATTAATTTTAAATTTTTTAAATTGTTTAATAATTATTTTAATCAATGATTGAAGAGTCACAATGCTTTAAACATCAAACGTATTCGAGACACGACGAGTAGTAACATCGAACGGGACGTTTTATTGTAACCGGCTAAAACGCGGTCACCGCCGCAAGCCTGCGCCTAGTTATTTATAACAGTTGCGCTGAAAAGATCTTCATGCAAGAAAAACATGACAGACTTGAATGGTTTAGCAGACGTGGGTAGTAACACACTGCTGGAACTTTCGAGGTTTATACTATACAAATGTCACTAAAGCAACTAAGCTCTGTTACTATAAGCTGAAATAACCAACTTCTCAGTGTTTAAAGTAGCTGAACAGATAATTAAAAAAATTAAGCGGTTTTAAATAAAACATAGCTACGGCCATTTATCCAAAACGTTATAATCAAACATTGATCGTTTATTTAAGTAAATTTTCGTTCGTTAGCATTACATATTTAAATCAAGTTTCTATTAATTACGGAATTGAAACATCAAATAAATGTAAATAAAATTTGAAGTTTAAAACATAAAAAATTTTCACATGAAAATACTTTGTCGAGTCGAGTTTTGTTCTAAAATTTTTGATATGTAAAAAAAAGCTGACGACTTATTTGAAATATGCGGGCAAATAAAGACAAAAAAATTGAATGTTTTTTTTTTATTAGACACGAAATTACCAAAAAATTTTTTCAGGGGCAATCCCTGGTATTAGCGCAAACCCTGATACTCTGATACTAACAAAAACTCGAGACAAATCAAAAAACACCGAACAATCTAACAAAATTCTTTTAACAAAGATATTTATATTTTTGGAAAATGCAAGTTTTCTTTAACTTGAGTTCAGTAATCAGCACATTTTTGTACTTTTCATAAAAGAAAAAAGCAAAAATGTTTGCAAGTTAGACAGGCGCAAGTTCCAAAGTAAACTTTGAATACACAGACGAAAAAATAAAATAAAAACAAGACAAAAAACGTATTAAACAAGCAAGTTTACTACTCGGAGGTCGAACTGGAATAAAATTTCGAGTGATGAACAGGTTACAATCTACAGTATGTTTCAAGTTGATTCGCCGCCGCGACTTTTGAAACGTGCGATTCCACTTTTCTGATTGGCTCTTTTAACGTGAAGCGGTTCAACTACAACGAAACGGGCGAGGCAAGCAGCATCTAATTGGTAAATAATATTTTGTGATGACATAGGCCATGATTTTCGGTTATCTTGTTCATGTGAAATCAGCGTGAATGACTTAAACCGAGTGACTGTGTTTTTTATTTTCAATTTTAGCATAACCGCAAAATAGCCATAAAAACTGACAAAAAATAAACTAAAATCTTTCGCGTTTTTGATATCAAGGAAACATTTCAATAAATTCAAGTTGGCAACAAGCAACTAATGTTTTCACTTTCACTTTCATTAAGCAAGCACAGGCACATTCGAGCATACAGTTTTCGAAGCAAAACATCGATTACAATACACCACTGGCACCAGCAGCTTAAGGGACTTAGTCGGCACACTTGACCTCTTGAACGTTTCGAAATGATCTTGAATTAACAGATTATTTACGCCAGAGTATTCTTTACTCTAGCACTTCAAATCCGGGTCCGTTGACCGAGTCAATTACTAGGCCGCCCACATCAGCACTTCGCGGCATATCACGTGAATGACAGCTTGTCTGAGCGCAATAAGAGAGACGGGAACCACGAAATAGTGACGCACTTGTGTAAGAAATGAGTATCAGAAAAATTAGGTTTCTCATTTATTTACTGCAAGAATGGCCAATGATATGATTTGTTGTACAAAAAAATAGGTTTGTTGGGGTTTATAGAAACCCAACTAATTCTATTCGAAAAAACTACAACGCAAAACGCACAGACATACGAAACGGGGCTAGCACGGGTAATTAGCTGCGACAGAAGCTAGCTATCTGGGGAAAGCACCGCGTGTTTCCCCACGCCAACAATTGATGACCCATCGCTTCGAGCTATGAAGTTGCGTAACAGCTAACAACCGATTTTGATTTTTATCGTTATACCAACAGTTAAAAGAATAGGCTTCTTGAACTAAAAAATGAGAGAAAAAAAGAGAAATAGCATTGCTTCTGCCAATCAAATTTCGGAGAAAATGCATTAGTCAAGAAAAACTTTAATGAAAATTAAGTTATATAAAGTATATGAGTGAACAACGATCGAATCCAACATTGTAAAATCATGTTAGCGAAGATGATCGACAGTTTTGCTTTAAAGATTTATCTAACGAAAAAGGGTGCTTATACATTGCAATCAACTTTGAGATTTCGACAAAACTTAAGTATAGTAAAAGTCGTTTAACAATTCGAACTACGAATCACTTAAAAGATGAAATATTGAAAATGCTTCAATTTCGTTATTTCGCACAGTTGTAATTCACTGTTTGAAAATAAAACGTTGTATAAATTTATTCACTAAGTATGTAACTTGTAGGCAAATATATTTTAAAAAAAGAAAAAAAGTTTCAGGTAAAATTGTTTCTGTAACCACTTGACAGTAAATGTGGCAACTTAAATATGCCACGGCATGAAAATGAAGAACATGAGAAAAACATGAAAAGAACTTATCTTAATAATACGTTTATCATAGTTTGTCTCGCATTATATTTAATATAAAATAATTTGGCATTACGCAGGTTTAGTGCAATCGCAAGCAAGAGAGCACGCCCAGTTAAGATAACAGCATCCATACCTCGTAGAATCTATGTCGCTTTATCTCCATTATACCATCAGGCCCAGAACCAATTCGCTTCTTGGGATTTTTGTCAAGCAACTTAAAAATCAAGTCCAGAGCAGCAGTGGGGACTTTATGAGGAATCGGCGGAGTTTTGTTGAGAATTCGTCTAAAAAAAAACGAGCATTGACGAGTTGAAAAAGAATGTTTTTAGCTTCACTTATCACTGTGTTTTTCATATTAAAACTAACGATTTCCGCGATTTTCCAAAACTATAGATTTCTCAGAAGTTATTTATGTGGATTTTGAAGCAAAATAGTAGTCAGTAGAAACATTCCTTTGCCTCTCTAAAGTTCGAACAAAATTTTTAAAGTTTTGAAATGGGCGCGAAATATTTTCACAAACCCTGTTTGCATTTATTTCTTCTTTACTTGTCGTTCTGACTCATAAGAAAACATTGGAAATGTTATACTTGGGACAACTGTTAAACGATAACCTCAACCTGCTTCCGGTGATGCCAAGATATTGCTGTCCGGTTGAAATTTTTCAGTTCGCTTAAATCTTAGTTCTTTTATTTACAAATACAGGGTGTCCAACAAAAAAGTTTATTTTTTAATTTTTAACTACTTTTGTTTTAGAGCATTTGACTCTTTTATTTTTTCAGGTTTTATTCTATGGTAATAGGAGTTTTATACCTGAAATTTTGAAGCCTTTATCTTAATCATGCCTTTCACAATTGAGCAGCGATCAAAAATAGTAAAGTTCTATTTGGAAACTAAATCACTGGTCCAAACCCAAAGGGAATATCGCAAGCATTTTGGTGTAAAAGAAGCTCCATCTGTGACGTCAATCAAGAAAATTGTTCAAAAGTTTGAAGTGCATGGCACCTGCCACAACAGAAATAAAGGAAATTCTGGAAGGAGAGTGTCTGCTCGCACCGAATTAAACATTGATACTGTACGTGAATCGACTGTGCGTAGCCCAAAAAAATCAATACGGAGGCGTTCATCTGAACTTGGCTTGACAAAGTCCACCGTTCAAAGAATATTGAAGCAAGACCTCAACTTATATCCTTACAAACTGGAAATAAAGCAAACTTTGACTGATAGGGACAAAGAACAACGTTTTCAAATGTGCACATGGTTTAATGAAATGATGGAAAATGATGAACATTGGGTTGGCAAGATATGGTTTTCAGATGAGGCACATTTTCATCTGGATGGATCAGTAAACCGTAGGAACTGCCGTATTTGGGGCACTGAACCTCCAAACGTTGTTACCACCAAATCACTCCACAGCAGGAAGTGCACAGCTTGGTGTGCGCTTAGCTCTGACGGAATCATCAGGCCTTACTGGTTTGAAGACAATGCTGAGAATGCGGTGACGGTTAATCAAGAAAACTATCGCCACGTCATCAAAAAGTTTACTGCTTGTCTTCGTGGTCGTCGCTTTGACTTGAAAAAATTATGGTTTCAGCAAGATGGGGCAACACCTCACACTGCAGTGGAAACACGAAAATTATTGTCTGAAAAATTTGAAGACAGGCTGATTTCCTTGAAAGCTTCCCACATCTGGGCTCCACACTCTCCTGACCTTAGCCCACTGGACTTTTTTCTGTGGGGCTACGCAAAAGATAATGTCTATAAAAATAAGCCTACCTCTATTTCCGAACTTAAACAAGAAATAACTACGTTCATGAGAGCCATTTCCGCTGACACATGCAAAGCAGTAATTCAGAATTTTGCTGTGAGAGTAAGGGAATGCCTTCTGCGCCATGGCGATCACATTGAGCATGTTATTTAAGCAGCATCATCAAAATATATGACTATTTTTATGCTCCAGTAACATCAGCTAAGTAAAATGGATAACGACGATTTTGATGGCAAACAAATCTCCAACACATTATTTATGCACGGTGAAACTTTCATTGCTTTATCTTTACAAGTTTTTGCGTTACAAAAATTTTAAAAATAAACTTTTTTGTGGGACACCCTGTATGACTATAATTGAAAGCTGTTTTTTAAGACCACCAGACAAAATTGCTGCAAAATATCTTTTTCAAGGATACAACAGAGTGACGCGAGTAGGTTTTGAACCGCAGCCACGTCGATCGCGTTCGCCATCAATCACGACGCTCCTACCTACACGGCCAGGCTGCAGACAAAACTTTTCTAGTTCACTCTCTAATATACTCGTACAAACACCCACAAGAATCAACTGAAATACAAAGTGAAAATTAAATAAACGACAAGTAGCAATAAATGCGCAAATAAATAAAATTGTCAAGAAAAAGAAACAAAAAAGATAAAGTTTTGCGATTCTAACCGAGCTCAAAGATTAAAAAAATTTATATTTTAGAATGGTAGAATAGTAAGAACATTAAATAAGCGGCAACGTCGAAAAGAACTTTTGTCCGATCGTGACAGCACTCAGTAAATTATCTTTAAGTCGTGCAAAACGTCTTACGCGTCTTTTCCAACACAGGTTTACAAAGTTGAATCAAAAGCTTTTGAATGTGAGTACAACTAGTAGCAAAAATGACGCTAACCAAAACCAACAAACTGTGCAATTGCACATCGTGCAAGATTTTTGTTATGCAGAAATTATGTTTAATTTAACGACAACTAAAGGGGAAAACACTTAGTACTGCGTAAAACTGGCTTCACGCCATTTTCTCAAACTTGCAATGCAGGGCAATGTTTTGATTCGGTATCAAAAACAGTAGATATTGCAACTTGTGTGAATAAACTAATCGACAATGCACAAATTAAAGTTATATTCATCAATTCAATTAGCCTTCTCAACCTGGAGGTTAGGTGAATATGTAATATTATCTTAAACTTTACGCAAAATACCATTTCTACTTATATAACTTTACCTACAATCCTAATCAATTTCAATTCTGACAATGACTAAAACGTACAACACGGATATTTTTAAGTTTTGTGTTAGGGCAAACCCAATTCAGTGCTACAAATCTCTTACTTCTTAAATTTTTTGGTTGTATTTTGCAAGTGTACGGGATCCGAAACAAATTGTTCAATTGTGTTTTGTAAAATTCAAAAAAATTGCAATTGAAAACACCACAGCGACCAACCTTAGAGCAGTGACATCTGTCGCCTAATAACAAAATGTGAGGTGGCTGCAAGCAATAAATAATAAGCTAATTTCTAAGCTGAAAAAGTTCATATTTTCGAGAGAATACATTTGCATTTTCCTTGCTGTTGTTGCAAAAGTAAAGGTGCTTGCTAACAAAAACTTTATGCGTACTTTTTTGTATTAGTCATTATAGGCCTACTGGAAGTCACTCGACTACTTCTATTGTTAATTGTTTCACAACAAATGGCGTCAAATAAACCAAGAAGATTCATCTTTTGTAGTGAATTAGAAAACACAATATCTAACTGCATTTCGTCATCCGTTGCATTTGAGTCTTGTCCCATTACAATAGTCAAATAACAAAAACGCTAGACCTTTTTAGTTTAGACTGAAAACTTGAAAAAGACAAGTACAAACATATAAATAAAATCATTTAAAAGCAACAAAACGTTCAAGTGTAACGATGGCAATAAAGCGGCATCTACATTTTACATCTAAATCAAAGTATCAGTGAAGCGAACTTTAACAGAAAAAGTTTGTGAGCAAAACCCACAAATCAAATACATCGAGAATAGAACTAATTATAAAGTGCTATTAAAATTTTTATGAGAATAGTAATAAGCAAATTAACATAAAATAGAACGGGTGGAAGTGGACGAGAAACCATTTCCCACTGGGTTGCACTGACAGAATATCATCAAAATCTCTTCAGGTGCTTAATATTAGCGCAACAGGAGAAGATGCATACACAAAAGATAATTTTATATCTGGTTTAGACTATCGAGATAAAAGGGAAATTGCTAATATAAAAAACAGAATAAAATGAGAACAGAAAAAATAAACGAAGAAATAAGAAAAAACGATAGTGAAATCGTTTTCACTAACTTAGAAACTTCAGTCTGAGAGTTCTTTTCTCCTTCGACAGTAAACGGGGAAGCCCCAGTCAGGAGCTCGTACATCAGAACACCCAGGCTCCAAAAATCCACGGCCCGATCGTGGCCTGTACCGTTGCTCTTTATCACTTCCGGAGCCATGTACTCGATCGTGCCGCAAAACGAATACGCTCGTTCACCCTTGCAACGGATGTGACGTCACAAACAGCCGCGCGAGACGAGAAGGTCAATGAAAATTTACCTCGGTGAAAATCTCCTTGCTCAAACCGAAATCAGTGAGGACGATGTGACCGTCGGAGTCGAGGAGGATGTTCTCGAGTTTGATATCTCGATAAATGATTCCCAGCTGTAAATATAATGTAAGTTCATACACGCGAACCTCCAAGAAATTTTGCTTGTTATTGAATGCGGATGGGCCCGCTGAGCGGAAGTAAAAACTGTACTTTCCAAACAATTAATGATAACATTTCCCCACGCAAATACTTAAGACAACCTCTGTTGATTTGCGTAAAAATTTAAGCAAAAAGCTCCGTAAAATTTCTAAGAGCATTGAAAAATTATCCGCATGTCTTGTTAAAACGGATTTTTATCTTATTTGCAAAAAATTACGACGTACAATAAAAATAAGGGTACGTTATAAAAGAAAAGCGGCAAAGTAATATTTTCGTGATTGAAAAATAATAACACTTCAACGATAGCACTTTCTTAAAAGTTACAAATAAACAAATTTTAAACGAAAATACGTCTAAACTTGCTAGGTTATATAGTAAACTTTCTAAACTTTCTCTCAATCATCTAAATTTTGAACCTCGTTTGTTTACTTTCAAAGCAATTCCAAAAATTGTCTTCAAAAATAAATGTAAACTACTCTTTAATGGCCAAGAAACAATAAAAAATAAGCAATAAAAAGCAATCTTTACGAAAATAAAACTGACAACTACAATAATATAGCTGGTTGAATTTCAGGATGTAATTAATAAATATTTAAACACAGCTGTTAAAATCCAATTTTATTAAGTTATGTTCTAATTGACGAAACCAGAGCAAGTTCAACCAATATATTTTTATACGCTATAGCTATACAAAATAACAATATTTTCGGAAAATATCTGAGACAAACTTGGTATGCATCTTTTGTATATTTGCAATCACAAAAAACTGCTTATACTCTAGTCGGTTGCCACTACAGTCAGGTCATCATCAAACACAACCTGGTTAGTCTCGTGCAAAGAGTCCTTAACCTGGGATGCGAGATGATGTAGAAGGGGGTGTAAAACTTTTTTGATTTAGACTTTGAAATGTTAATTTTTTATTTCGCCTATTTTTTCGTGGATTTTATTGAAGCAATAAAATACAAAGTTATATTGGATAAACATAAGGAATTGAGTCACCAAAACGTCTCCTATTACAAAATTAGGTTATCGGTACTGTCAAGAATGCAGAGCTTAAAAGCTAGAAAATCGCTGACTAGTAGTTAGCGTTTCTGCAAAAAAAGCGGCTACACCTGAGTTCGATTCCTGGCTCGTCCAAAAACATCGGCCCATTATTCACCAACTTCGCTCAAACTCGCCTCAAACTGAATCGCAGCTCAAACTCGGATCAAATCTTTTTGCGTATTCACCGCGTCAGATCAACCAAAACGTCAGCTCAAACTCGGCTCAAATGTCGCAATTTGAGCGGAGATTTTGAACGAGTTCAAAATGTGGTTTAAACCTCGCTTAACTTTTAAGTATAAAAAGCGCTTGCTTGACTAGCAAGTTTATTTTTTAGCAGGTTGTTTTGATAAAGTTTTTGCAAAACCAAATAATGACGTTTTTCATTTTTAAAAACATTGAAAAGTGTATAATTATGCATCAATAAAAATAACGCGCTGCATCTTATTGTGCTTTCGTTAACTATTTTGCTGGCCAGCTACCATCTAAAACAACAATTTAATAATAATGGCAATTTCAAAACAAAGCTTTTTTGGTAATATTCGCTTTTTTAAACAACTTATGTACATAATTTTAGGATAAAATCTTTAATATGAATATTATTGCGTTACTTGATCAGTTAAAAAACAAGATTAACAAGATTCTTATGTGATACAATTAATAATCCATTTGACGAATTCACTAAAGAAGAATTTAAATTTTGCCATCAATCAACAGTTGGTCTACTAGTCCTTTGGGAGTCTCGACCAAGCGCCAAAAATATAATCTATCATTAAATTTTGTAATAAAGAAAAAAGCACAGCAAGTGCAAACAGGCTTTCAGCGCATTAAATTTGTTGCGGTGTTGCAGTTTCTATTGACTGCGATCAGCTATCAAACGTTTTATCAAACGAGCGAGGTTTGCTGAGCGTGGACTCGATACAGGCTTTAGTGTGGTAAACGAGTTTAATAAAATGTTTCGGCCGAATTTACCTTGTGAAGATGTTCGAGAGCCAGGAGAATTTCCGCGCTAAACAATTGAACTTCAGAAACAGTGAACTTCTCCCGGATATTGAGATGGGTGAACAATTCGCCCCCATTCACATAATCTAAATGGAAACGAAGTGAAAATGATAAGTAGTAAGTGATGTTTTTGATTCACCTGAAGTTCTGCTATTACAAACAACCCATCATAGTACAGTTGATTTTATATAATTATTACTGTCACTTTGTTCAAGAAATACGAACACAAAATAAGTAAAAAAAACCTTGATTTCAAGGTTTTATTAAACAATATATCAGCAACGTTCCGTCAACTAAGAAACGCAAAAGAAAAGTCATATTTGCTGACGTCATGCAGCAGATTAAACGCCCAGATCAGTTTGATCTTGAACAATAATAAATCGAAATAATAAACGCAACGAGTTCATTGATTAACAACTTGTTAAAAATTGCTATTTGGACTGCAGTAATTTTCACCGGACACATTTATTCATATATTATTCATCCCATTTTATACTCGTATAGATCAATATATATATTATCAATCAATTATAAATGTATGAATTATGTTTGACAAGGTTTTACTCCAAAGTGCGCGTATTCTGTACAATAAAAAGTTTATATACTGTATACACTTTTTTTAGCACTTCACCTACTGCATGAAGCTTTTGATTAAAAACTTCAAACTTTTTCTTATATTTAAGATGTTTAAATCTTTTAATAACTATCGTGAAATCATAAAATAAATCATGAAATTATAAACTTAATAAGCAGCTAGAAAAAAATTTAATAACAAAATTTGCAAAACCGTATACTGTACTAACTTACTAAAAAAGCAAAGAGTGTTAATTTGACTTACCCATAATAAGATGAAGTCTTGAATTTGTTTGAAACGCATAATGAAGAGTAACTAAAAATGGCGACTGCCGAACTGCTTCCAGAACCTACAGAAAACAAACAATATATTATCAGTGAAAATAACCAAAAGAGAAACTCAGTAATTGTCATATCAAAACCATACTTGTCTTTCTGTCATTGTATGTTCTGCTGTTTTGGGCTTAGTGACGATTGTGGCTTTTTTCAAAACTTTCATAGCGTACAACTTTCCTTGATCATGGCCGCAAATTTTTCGCACCAGAAACACTTTTCCATAAGCTAAAAAAACATTAAATTGAACTGATTTTAATACCGTAAAACGGGGGAACTTTGTTCACCGAGATAACTTTGATCAGTTAAGGTAACGGTAATAATATTTGATTTGTAGTCAAAAAAACTGAGCTGGAAAAAACTTCAGATGTTCTATGACACCCTAGCTGAAATTAATGTTGGTACCGGTGAGTTTTGATAAGTTTCAGTGAGTTTTGGCAAGTTTCGGTGAGTTTTGGTGAGTTTCAGAAAAACGATTTATTGGAAAATTACATATTTTTTCAAACTAAAAATCATATTTTTGAACTCTTACAATATTTAAAAAGTAAAAACAGTGATCCAAATGTTGTTCACTCTATTTTTACATTGGTTTTTGACGTGTGATCAAAGTTACCCCAAAGTACGGGGTACTTTGTTCAGCAGTTTGGTTGAAAGCATTCAGCCGCGAAACTGTTATGACGTCATCAATATATTTTTTTCGATAGCTTATATTTTTTTCGATATTTTTTTCGATTGTTATGATTAGCAGGAAAAAAGTTTTCTTGTTGACAGCGTCAGGTTGTCAGAAGCTAGAAACCTCCAAAATTGATCAAAGTTACCCCATTTTATGGTGTGCAAGATAAAAGTATAAAAGCTTATCAACAAGCTGCTTTTTAGAAAACAACTGATACAATATAGGTAGTAATTGAAAACTTATCGATTAATTCAAAATATATAAGTGAAAAAAGTATTTGAATTTTTCATTAATGATGTAATAATACAGTCATTTTTTTCCAAAAATATGGTTTTTTAAACCTCTATACCAAGTTAGATATAAAATTCTTTTAGTCGCATTATTCCTTTTTAATACTTTGCTTTAAAAACTGTGCATTATCAATATTATTTAAAGTAGAAATTCAAGTATATATATATACATTCCAACCCACCACGTTTCTGCAGCTTCTTTATTTACTATGCTTTACTTGTATAATATAACGTATATTATTTTTATTATTTATAATCTTTATGCATTCAACTTTATTTTGGTTCACATACAAATTTTTTTAGTACATGAACCAAATTGAAGAACTGAAAAAATTTTAAGTTTTTAAAATACAGTAAAATATTTTACAAATATTAAAAAAAACTTTTTGTAAATTTGCTATTTATCCATTACTAGCTCTGTGTCAATGAGAAGATGCTAGAAGGTTCTAGAAGGACTTATCCATAACAAAGTTGAGCTTGTTATTGATCAGTTGCTCAAAAGCAGTTTGAATTTTAACACAGAAAATCTCCAGTTTGACAACCTTTACTAGAAACGTGAGTACATAACTTATTGTAAGGCACACAATTAAGATTTGAAGGCATAAGTTTAGCTACTCTGATAATAGTATTGGTGTCATTTCTTTCTTAACAACTGAGGAACTATATAATCATAACTATTTGTACTCCTAACTTGCAAAAAAACAACAGAGGTATTTAATTTACAGTAAAGATCTAATAATTATCATGACCTGCTTTTAGAAACGCTGAAAAAATTGCTGTCTAATTCATATTTTTTCTTGTTTTTTTTTTAATTATTTACTTGATTGTAATTTAAAACTACTACCAAGCAAAAGAATTTTTTAAATGTTTTTTACAGAAACAAAAAAACCTAATAAGGATAGGATGGACCATGTTGATCACAGTTCCTATTAAAATAGTGTTCCTACCACTCAATCCTTAAAAAATTTTATTAACACATAACCAGTGGCTATTGTTTGTCATCAGAACAAATTTCTTACAGGCTATTTTTATGTGGCCATAACAAATTTTTTGCCAACTTGTGTCATGTGATATCAATCAATGACATCAATGCCACCAGCATTAATACAATCCATAAACATCAAACTAGATTAGTCAAAAAAAAAATTACCAATTGCATTCAATAAGAACAAACTTAGGTAAAAGCATGATTACATTTGCAGGACCTAAAATATGGAGCGAAATTCCACAACACATAAAATTACTTCAAAAACATCAATTTAAAAAAGAATGTATAAAACTTTTACTCAATTCATACAACTAAATTTTTTTTGTTTGTTATGTTGTGTTTATGTGTTTTTTTCTGCATATTACTGTTTCTATTTTTTTGCTGTTATTGTTGTTGCTTTAGTTTTATTATGTCTATATTTCATATTTATATATTTGATATATAAACATTACTTGTGACAATGGTTACTCTCAAATTTAATTAATGCGGTGGCAGCTGACTTTAATGACCTTTTGGTCTTTTTGCTGTCTCCTCCATGAGCAAATATAGATTTGACACTTTTATATTTTGTTGCTATTGTAGTTGATCTTTTCATGCTTATGGAAATAAACTGAACTAAACTGAACTGTGATTACAGTCTTTCAATAAGAGCACTTTTGTGTCTAATCTAATAAAAAATGTGCTTATCAAAATGAAAAAAACTGATATCCTTAACAAAGTTAATCTAACTTTACCCTGAACTAATCTAATCTTAAACTAAAAACCTAATCTGAACTTAAGTATAAAAAATGTGCAAATAAAAAACTAAACTGAGCAACATTTGTTCATTTACTAGTATCTTAGCCATTAAATCACAGAAATTCTGTCAATTAGCAATAAAAGATGCAACTGCAAAACTTTAATCACATTAATATACAGATAAGAGATAAGGATTTGATTATGCCAATCATTTAACAAAACAGGCAGAAATTTGTTATGGTCACATCAAAAAACCAGTAGAAATTTATTATAGTTAGATGCATATACATATATATATATATATATCTGTTTGCTTTATATATAACCATCCAGCGATCCATCCAGCAGACTTGTAAGAAGTTGGAGGAGAGTAAGGATCCCCGTGGAGTTATCACAAGAGCTCCAAAGTCTCTGGACGACTGCCGGAAGTCGAGAGATGCAGATTTTGTCAAAAGGGTTGAGGCCATGATCAACATTAACCCCTCCAAGTCCATGAGATCCATGGCTGCAGAACTGGGGGTTGATAAAAGGACAATTCAACAATGTGTAGACAAGGATTTGCGCTGCAAAAGCTACAGAATGCAAACTGGCCAGCTTTTGACCCAGGTGACCAAGAACAGAAGGCTGCTTAACTCCACCAAGCTCCTCAACAAGCTGAAGCACCTGAAGAAGTCCAACATGCTGCAATTCTCTGATGAGAAGAATTTCTGCCAGGACCAGGCCCACAACAGGCAGAACCATCATTGGATTGCTATGTGCCCCAATGATGTGCCCAGAGTGATGAAGACCAAGTTCCCTAACACAGTCATGGTCTTTGGTATGATCAGCTCTGACAGGGACATGATGCCACCACACATCTTTGAGATGGGTCTTAGGGTCAATACTGAGATCTACCTGCACGTCATGGAGACTGTGATGTTACCCTGGATCAACCAGGTGGACCAGGACAGGCCCTGGGTATTGCAGCAAGACAGTGTGCCTTGTCATGTCTCCAAATGCTCCCTCACCTGGCTGGAGGAGCACTGCTATGACTTCATAACCAAGGACAAATGGCCTCCCAGTAGCCCAGATCTGAACCCAATGGATTATTTCTTTTGGGGCATTTTGAAGAATCAAACTAACCGATGCCCTCACACCACCAAGGCATCTCTCATTGCCTCCATCAAGGAGCAATACATCTACATAGACAGGGAGATGGTGAAGAAGGCCTGCAGGAGCTTCAGGACCAGGATGGAGCGCAGCATTGAGGCTGAGGGCAACTATGTTGAGTAGAATGTGTTTCTCGCATCATATCGTTATTCTGTTTTTTATTTGAAATAAATATCTTCAAAATTGACCATTTTATGTCCTTTTATTTAAAAGCGAGCTATGGCAACAATTTGAAGTCCCCAACCTGTATATATAAAGCAGTAACAATTATTATTAATAAACACAAATATGTATTTAAGTAAGAAGTTTTAAACAAATAAGTGCAAAGTTTTTACCTCCAGTTCCTAACACTTTTAAAAGTGCAAAACTTTCACGTCCAACTTTTTCAACATGTCCAGTTAAATTTGCTGAAAAAAAAAATCAATTTTGATAAAGAATTTAATTTTTCTAATTAATATTATAATGCTAAAAAGTGGTATTATTGTATTCCTAAAAAGAATTAACAAAAATTTATTTAAAATACAAAAAAAATTAAAAAATTATTAAAATTGTTTTTTTAAATGCTTTTTTTGAAAAGAAGTTTTATTGATAGACATCACATGACTGCCTTTTAAAGCCATTTTATCTCATGAGGGCCAAAACATTCATGCTTTTGTTTCTGTTTTTTTTCCCAGTAAATTCATAATATACGAATACATTATTGCTACCCATGAAGAGTGATGAAATAAAAATACTACTAAGTTAAAAAAATTAAAATTTTTTTATGACTCACTTTCAAAACACTCAAAACTTGAAAATTTTTTTGGATTAGTTAAATTTACTTTTCTTATCGCAAATACTAACTTTTTTGTTCTACATGCTTTATTTCTAATTTCATTTCTATATTTATCTGCCTATCTCACAGGAAAGCAATAGTGGCACTATATATAGGGTAAGCAATTACCCAGACCTGTTTCTGAAGATACTATCTGGTCAAAATTTTTTATTTGATTTTTTTTTTTAGCTTTAGAGATATTACTGAAATTTAGAACCTCCTGCCAAGACAGCCAAGTAGGGGAAAGTGCTGGAAAGTGTCTTTCCCAAGGACACAACAGAATGACATAATTAGAATTTGAACAGAGACCATGTCAATCACAATTATGGTGCTCTCTTATTCATTTGACCATACTATATACAGAAAGCACAAGAAAAGTTTTCTATGCATCTTTGTAATATTTTTTAGATGGATTTTTATACGATGGAAACTTGGTGCAAAATTTTGCAAAGATTTAAACTCAGTTCACCCATGCCATAATCACCATTGGTGACAACCAGACAAACCATACAATAATCTTTAAACATTTTTTATGTGAGAGTTGAAAAATATAAGTTTGATGCTCAGTCTACCAGAGTGATTTTTGTTGTACCTTTAAGAAAGACACTCAAAAACACTACTTCCTCAATGGAGTCATGCTGCTTATCTACAATGATGATTTGGCTTAAAAACAAAAGCAAAAACTAGGCCCATATTGCTATACCAGATTGAAATAATTTTTATCATGAACAACTCAAACTTGCCTCTTGACACAAACAATAATTGTTGGTAGCATGGCTGAGTAGGTAAGAGCGTCATATTGATGGGGAATGCAATCTACCCAATCACTGTTCAAATCCTACTCTCATCATTCTGTTTGTCCTTGGGAAAGACACTTTTACACCATTATCCTCTGCTTAGTGATCTTGGTAAGCAGTTTAAAACCTTTACAACCAAAAAACTGACTACAAAATTTTAATCAGACAGCAATATCTTGGCATCTTTGAAAACAAGTTTGGGTAATTGTTCACAGTTGCCCAAAGCAAAACACCTTTGACTTTTCTTACAAGTTGGAAAGATAAATAAAAATGATGGATGGATAAATATCGTTTTTGCAAATAGAAAACCATGTAAAGATATTCTATTAACCCTTTAAGTGCGCATGATGTATATATACGTCAAGGCCAAATGCTCTCTCAGTGCACATGACAAATATATACGTCTTGATTATTGCAGCTTTTCACAGCACGGATTATTTTGCTTCTCGCAGTTGCTATATTCTCACACAAGCAGCAATTATAATCGATCAAGATGAGAAAAACAGCAAGATGCGAAATTAATTGCACACTGTAACTTGGATAACGAAAATTTAATTCTGCACTTAACAGGTTAAAATGGTTGCTACTTTCCTGTTATTACCCCACCATCAGCAAATAGTGAATAAAAACTCAAGACTTTTGGGGTCTCTTCAAAAAATCACTGTAAGTAATTTTTTTTGGTGAAACTAACCCAAAATACCCCTTTCAGCACCAGGGTGAAATAAAGAACCAAGAAAAATGTATTGTGAAAATAACAGGAAGCAATAGATGGTGGGGCAATAACAGGAAAGTACCAAATGGTTTATTGCAAATTAACATTTCTGATTAATAACAATTCAATCTTAGTTCTTGAAACAAATAATGATTAGATCAATTGCTGATAAAATTTTTAATAGCATTATACCAAATTTGTTTTTACCCATATTTCTCTTTTACCAACGTGTGTATAATTTTAGTCAAGATATAGTTATGCCAAATATATTTAAAATAAATTATGATAAATTTTATCACAACAGACATTGCTTTATTATTTATAAAGACAATGCTAACTATAATGCATTAATTATTTGCTGTAACTTTAATCTTTGCAAACTTAAAACATTATGATTGGTTCTAACAACAATGTAAAAATTATTATTATTTTTTTAATGCACAACTAATTGGTCAAGTGTTATTCATTTATTAATTTATACGTTACATTTCTGAATAGTCATTGACACTGAAATTGCAAATAAGGAGACAGCAACTAATCAATATATGCTATTACAAGCATAACATCAATTGTGTACAGCCTTATTTAAAAAAAAAAACAATATGTTATGTAAATAGATATGAAAAATTTTTAGTTAACTGCATGCTAATAAAATGCTTTGAGTGATTTAATATTACAATTACAAGTACTTTCAAAATTATAATAAATTTATAATAAATTAAGTAAATTAATTTTTATGACTGCCTAAAATTGGTGATAGAAATTAGCCAGATAAGATTTGACCTAAAATCCTGATGGTCAGTAAAAAAATATTGAATTACAAACAGACAAATTTTTATTTAATATGATTTATATTAATAGCACTGCACAAACAAAAGCAATGTGCAAATTTTTGCATGACAATGCCAATATTTTAAATTCTTCATTACAATGGATAAATAATGTATTTTGTTTAAGCCGTTTTAAATTTTACTTCTGTACTTATTGCATTTATAAACAAATTTTGTTTTTTTTTAGCCATTTTGAATCAAATTCTGCAAATGAAATAATACCCCATGAAATTTATTAAAGATTTTAATTTATAAAATAAAAATGTCAATGCTGGTTGTTTAAACTAAGCATGATTTAAACTGATTTGTTTTACAATTTAACAAAATAAAAAGGAATCATACAAGAAACCTATAGCAAAGTTGCTGGAATTTATTGAATATTTACTGCTGAAGCTTTTAAACAACTTGAATTAATAGATCAAAGTTTTTCTTTAAAAAAAATCAAATTACTTAAAAGATATTTTATCTGTTCCAATTTTCAAAAAGAAATGCAAACATATAATTTGCAATTGTTTGGTCATTGGTCAAGTTTGCTAATCAAAAAGTTTATATTTGCTTATAGTCTGATTTTAATTTATATTTGCTTGATTAAGCTTATGCTTAAATGTTGAATTCTTTATGTTGCAAAATTTTGTGAGCAGACCCTTTTGTTATTCAACAAATGCAAAATTTTCCGATCTTTTCAAGAAGCGACTGTGAGCAGTTTTTATCAGTAAAACTAATCCAAAACCCCCTGAGGTTGCTATTACTTCTTGAAATATCCTTCTCTTGATTTCTTTTGATTCTCTCCTGGTGTTTATCAGGGGGATTCCAGGTTAGCTTTACTAACAAAAAACAGTAATGATCCTTTCTTGATGTAACCCAAATTATCATGACCTGGGTTAATGACACAAAAACTTTATGAAAAAATTTTTTTACTTACCATCACTTAAAGGAAGAACAACCTCATCAGCAGCCATATTGAACTTTTATAAAACAAAGTTTTCAAAAATGTTTAAAAAATGTGTTCAATAAAATATGTTTAGTATGCACTTAGTAGTAATTCATATATCAAATAACCATATTTAAACTATAAAAGTAAAGCAATTTTATAATAACAACCAAAAGTAATCTATCAACAAGAAAACAATGCTTTAGACAAACAAACAACAAGAAACTTTAAAGCAAGGGCACACAACTTATTTGTCATTGCTGGCCTCATTACACAGTTAGTTTTAACTTGTGGCTGCCATTGAGTTAAGGAAAATTCTATGAAATTAGCTATTAAATGTCGTTTACACCAACCAAAAAAAGTAATGAAAAGACACATTGCAATGTTTTGACAAATTTATTTAAAGTTAATTTACAAAAGATTCAATAATGACCTTTTTGGTTTTTGTATATTTGCAGAAAAATTTGCAAAACTAGTTATCTTAAACTGTTATTACAATAAGCTAGAAACAAAATCCTATAGTGATGTAAACATTTACAATTTGTAGACTAGAAAAAGTGAATTAAATAATCATGGCTACAAGATCATGTTATTTGCTGATAAAAAAGAAAATGTATTTAGGCAAAATTTGCCTAAATGTTTGTTCTATGTGCACAGCTGCATAACTTACGTTGCAGGTTGTGCACAGTTGCCTTAGAGCAATAAACATACAAAAATGATTTTAATAATTTTACAATCATACTTTCACATTAAATTTTTGTTTTATTAAAATCAACTTGTTAACAAAATAAACTCTTATATTTAAAACTTAAACACATAAATGTTCTGTTTAAATGATAAACTCCAAGCTAAATATATATACAGAAGACATTGATTGATTTCATAACTGTAAAAATATTGGCTATAAAAAGAACTTTTTAAGTTTAAAAAATATCATATAATTATAAAAAAATCTCATTTTTATATAAATGTTTATACTAGGTGTCTGGACACTCAGAATGAAGTGAATGACAAAAAAGAAAGACTATAAACAATTATACACCAAATTTTTGATCTGCAGCATTAAAGAAGTTGAGAAACACTAACATAAATTTTACATACATTGATATAGGCACAAATATAAATTATATTGTTTTATAAAAAATAAAATATGACATTAAAAAAATTTTTTTTAAATGTTTCTTGAAGAATGAATGCTACCCATAACTAACTTTAGCATAAACTAGAAATATTTTAAAAAGCCTTAATCAATATAAAACCAGCCCCAACTTTAACCAACAGTGTTTAAAAAATTATATTTCATGTTTTGATGATCACAAATATAATATTAAAAAATGCTTTATTTCCTTATCTACTTTGTTATCTAAATTTGAATAATCTTTTGGCCAACTAAAAAAAACCATATAAATACAGAAACAAACTCTTATTAATGCTGCAAAAAAACTATTCTGCATAATGAATTTCCTGGAAAATGTCATTTCTTTTCTTTAAAATCAATTTCTATTTAAATAACTGATTTTAGTTTAAAAGAGTCTTTTTAATTTATTTAAGTAACAAAATGAATAAACTTGTTTTTAATAAAAACACACCAGTGTACAGATCAACTTGTTTCATTTAAAGGTACGGCGACCATGCACAATTGACGTTGTGCATGTAATAACGTACTTCGTTTAGTCGCTGCTTCCTTATTCACAATCTTTATTTCTATATGCACTTTGATTAATTTCAAGTTGATTGTGAGTAAAAATGAAAATAAATAAAAAAAAATAAACATAACTGTTTAATATTAATAGATAATGTGACTGCATTAGAAATTTATTAATTACAGTTGAACGCTACATTAAACAAATCTTAAATATTAAATCTTTTTTTTATATCTTTTTCTAAAACTTAAATATTAATATATGGTTTAATGAATTTAAATAAATGAAATCTTTAATAACAATACTGATTAACTATTATAACAGTATATCGTAATACAGCAAAACAAATAACTGATGAAAATCCACGGTTTCTCATACAACCAACAATTAATGTAAGATTGATTATAAGCTTCAACTGATTAACGTTAAGATATCTTACTTTTTTCATTATTAAAACAAATCAAAAGGATTATAAACAGAACATTGCTAGTGTGAATCTACTCAATAAAGTTCGTGATTCTTTGACATCAATTCTTTTGATTCTTGTTTACAATGCTAAAGTTACTGAAGCATTGCTAATTGCTTTCCTGCAGCATCTGTTAGCGACAAAGCTGAGCGCAATGACTTGACCAAAAACTGGAACAACAGTCGGAGTCAAAAGTAAAATTCATATTACATAATAAATGCAGAACATGCAGTAAATAATTACGTAATACATAAATAAGTTTCAATAATTACGTACGTATGTAAATTTCAGTAATTACATGTGAGTAACTATTGAAACTTTTTTCGAAACTGAAATGAATATTTGGTGTACTGATATCCAGAGCAGTGCTTCTCAACTTTTTGTGTAGCGACCCAAATATTACACAAAAATAGAGAGCAAAGCTTCGGCAACCCAAGTTTTTTTCCGGACTTTATTGCAAGCATAAAAAGTAAACAAAATACAAGACAATTTAGCATAGGTCTAACTATGGTTATAGTATGGTCATAGTATGGTTATAGTATGGTTATAGTATGCTATTTTATGCTATTTCACAAGAAATGGTTATAGTGTGGTTATATAGTATGCTATTTATAGTATAACCATATAACTAACTACGGTTATATTATGCTATTTCACAAGAATGCATGAGACTAATAAAAATCCAATAATAAAATCAGTTAAACCACTGTCGAATCACAACAAAAATGATTTAATTTTACACAACTACAGTCTCCGGTGACCCAAAAAAATATGAATAAAATCAATCAAACCATTGTCAAATCACAACAAAAATGGTTTAATTTTATACAACTACAGTCTTCGGGAACCCAAGCAAATTAAACAGCGACCCGCTTTTGGGTCGCGACCCAGGGGTTAAAAAAAACTGAGTATGAGTCAAAAGAATTACGTTTTAAAACATCTAATAGAGTAGGCAGTGAGAAAAAAGGGCAAGAATTGAGTATCCATGTTCAAACTTAAGGATTCAAATTTCACGTTTGGCTGGACAAATTTGTAGCCAGATTATGTTGCAACAACCTGAAAGAATATTTAATTCGATGGTAAGCTAGTCTCTGTTGTGCTATCTTAAAGCAATGAAAATTTGTACGATAGACATTAGTGTAGAAGTTTTTTGCACCAACAACAAGCCACCTCGTCGTCGTCGTCGTTTGAAAGGGCATCCACTCCAGGTCAAACACAAACAGGACTGGGGCCAAGGGTTTATTCTTTTAGGCTGCTGTACTGCCCGGATCAGATGCTGGCAGTAATTATGTTGTTAAGCCACCATCGAGTTTCGTCATCCAAAACCGTCAGACCTCATGTTCCCTGTGGTGCCCAATGTATAGGGCACGCTATTAGAACGTGGTCTGCGGTTTGTTCAGGGGCGCCGCACTCGCAATTTGGTGAAGGAGCGAGACCCCATTTGTGCATTGACAAATGAAATCGCCCAACACCAGTATCCAAGCTGCTCGGGACAAGCCCATCCCAACAGGCCTGGCACCGGTCCTGGCCAAAAAACACGGAACCTGGAAGCATTTTCACAGTACTGATCCGCATTCCATTTATGAATTGTCCACTCAAAACCGCAGATGCCAAGTCGGGCAAGATTGTCCAAAAGATTTCGCGCAGCTGGCACAAATGGGCGTCTAGATTTAGTCTCTCTTGGCAAGCATCTGAGGACCCACTTAAAAAGCCATACAGGATATAGTCAGGGTCAAGAGATGCACGGTGGGCCAAGAAGAGTGTCGCTTCCATTCGGCGAAGCTCAGCTGGCTGGATGCCTGAAAGTATGGGTTAGGTGGTCCGTTGTAGTGGAAAGCAGGCATCCAGTGACTATGCGCAAGGCGTCGTTTAAGACGCTGTCTATGAGGCGAGTGTGGGCGTTGCGACACCAGACTGGTGCGCAGTACTCAGCTGTTGAGTAGACCAGGAATAATCCTTTAAAGGACAGTGGCACATATGTGTACCATGATTGTGATTGTAACGAAACAAAAGAACTTTTGTGAAGGCATTATAATTCTAATTTTTAGATATTTGTGACATCGTTATTAAACCACATCATTTTATTTTACAATCATTATATCCCTCAAAGGAATAAGGCAGCTTTGCGTGATATTTTGGCGCCAGCACCCCATCCCGAGTCTACAAGTTGCCTCAGCAGTGTGACACGTGAGGATAGTTTTTTTGTAATGCCACTACGATGATGACGAAACGTGAGCGATCTGTCCAGTTTTACCCCATGATAAGAAGGGGTTGGACAGAACGGTAAAAGTCTATCATTGTTGTAAACTTTTAGCTCACGTTTGGCCTCTCGGTTACTTAAGTGAAAGGCTGCCGTCACTGTCTAGTGTGACTGCTGAGCTTCAACGTCCAAGTCTGGAGATATGCTGAAAGTGTAAACATGCCTTGGCTTAAAGTCCCCTTCAAGTCCTTCCAGTTTCCAGAAGAGTGCAGCAATGCTAAATCATCAGCATAAGCAAACTTTTTGGAAATCAGTCGATCGATAACTTATTGGGTTCGCCACGGGCTTCATTGGCTTTGGAATTGCGACTACAAGCGCTCTTCTCCAGAAGTCGGTGCAAGCAGGAAGAAAGGAAATCACGTAACCAGGGCTTCAAAACAGCTCCAGCATGGATTATAAGCTCTGGAAAGATGGAATCAGGGTCCGGAGCTTTCCGTGGTTTTAAATGTTGGAGGGCAACAGTAAATTCTCTCTGTGAGAAAATGTCAGAGATATTTACTGCATGGGTCTAATGCTGTTGCCTTCCAAAGGTCAGACACTTCTTGAGAGACAAGTCGAGATGACTTGCGATCAACAGCCTTGTATCTCCCGTTTCTGACCAGCTGAAATGCAATAGCATCAGTTGAGACAGAACAGTGATGAGGAGAGTGTTGTGACCTACCAGTAGGTTGCTCAGAATACTCTATGCTTTTCAACTCGAGTGTGAAAAGTCAATGCTCCGAACTGCCTTGGACCATCGATCCCTCCGCTTTCTGTAAAGCATGGCAAACAGAGCTGTAGCAGTCAAACTTGAGTCGTCTCCCTGAGGAAACTGCAGGAAATTTCTATAGAGGGATTCACACTCTGCATCCCAACACGGAATATAGTTGTTTCGATACCCGTGTGGGACATTCTTTGTGGCTGCTTTCTTGATGATGTTACAGAAGTCCTGGTAAGCCGCATCCACATCAAATGAATCAGGCGGCAACAAAGTCTTTGCGAATTTATTTGTCAAAGCAATGTAATGACTCCATTTGACCTTGCGAAGTTTTATCGCTTAACAGGCAAGCTTGGCACTGCCATAGCAAACTTTGGTTGTGTAATAAACGAAGGTCGATGTTGTGACCTGGGGAACTTTTCAAGGACGTCAATCTGGTAAGTGACTGTTAGGACCTACACTAGGGAAAGCTAGATCTGGATTGGTGCCAGTGTTCCAGCGGCTGGAATAAAAGCTGGCAGCGTCCTTGGCGTTGTATAGGATTGGCCAAGACAATTAACCCGTTAAGTGCGGAATTAAATTTTCGCTATCTGAGTTACAGTGCGTATTTAATTTCGCATCTCGCTTTTTTTCTCGTCTCGATCGATTATAATCGCTGCTTCGAGCTTGCGGGAAGTCTCGGACGTCGAATCAACTTGCTGCGTTTTTTTTAATACAGCGCTTTGGAAAAAATTACTTATACTGAAATATACGAATCGCAAAATAAAAATGCGACGAAGTGATTTTAATTTAAAGCGATATACAAATCCAAACAAAATAGAAAAAAAAGAAAGCGCAAAAATAAACAAATTTGAACAATCAATATATCAAAACAGTGTGATAAATTTCTTCATCATTGTGTTAACCCTATTCTCCTCAACAGCCGGGTTTTTGAAGCCCAACCTTTGCAAAAACGTTTGTAATTCATTTTTTATATAATATTCTGGAATTTCTTGACTTTTCCTAATTTTAATTGTTAAATAAGACGCTACTATTTTTAGGTAGGTCCGAGCAGGAATTAACGGGTAAAATAGACGTTTTTCAATAAACGTTTATATTTTTGCTTCCTAGCGCAGCAAAGCGTGAAATTTCAATTTCACACTTTTATTAACGTCGACATTCCTGAGGCGATGAAGAACTTATTTTATGTAAAACCAAATTTTCTTTGGCGATTTCTTGGAAACAGCTTACACATTTACTTTCTGTTAGACAAAACAATTGTTGTTTGACTACAACAAAGGTAGCTTGAATATCAATCGAGCGGGCGAAACTCAATTCTTATAATGAGCATCTTTTATTGAACATTCTTGTAACTATTCATTTATGTGCGAAAAGTTTAAACAAACTATTGCACATGTTAAGCCTGATGTTTACGCCTTCAGACAATTAAACAGCACCTGACTTTTTATAATTGCTTTTCACTTTGCATTTAAAATAATAAACCGTTTTTATGTTAAAATTTTCGTCACTCCAAAAAATCCGGTGTATTCTTTATGTATAAGTTTACTTTTTTGGAAATATTGTGTCAAAAGTTTATAGTTTTCAAATGTCAGCTATGCAAACAGAAGACATAGAATGAAAACAATATGTTTTATACGATTGAATTGCAATAAAGCAGGGGTTCCAACTTTTATAGATTCATGCCGTACTAAAGCAATATTTCTCAACCTGTGTGCCGTAGCGATTTCCAAGTGTGCAGCGAAAGTTTTTGAAAAACATTAGTCCATTGCTCTGCGACCTTTTTTTCGAGAACAATACTTTCGAGGACGAAATACAAGAAATTGGAGACAAATTTAAAATAAAGACTTTTGTTTAGAGTACACTAGTTTTAGGAACGAAAATCAAGAACTTTGGTCCAAGTGTGCCGCGAATTTTGAAAAAGTCCCGAAATGTGCCGCAGGTGGAAAAACGTTTAGAAACACCCCACTAAAGTCTTGTGTTTAATCAAGTGATTTCTTTCCTCTAAAAAATTTTCTTACTTATTGCACACTGTTTAATAAATTTATTTTAAAAATCAAATAGAGACCAGAAAAAGGTCTACTCTTGAAGTTCGAAAAGAACTTTTTATTTCCTACCAACCAAACTGACAAAATGAGAATAACATTATTTTGTGCCATACAAAGATAACAGGTAACTTTCCCGAATTTTAGTAATAACACGATTTTTTTATTTTTAAAAACAACAATTATATTTGCTACAACGAAATTTCGCTTTCTCACGTACTTAGCAACAGCTAAATCTAGAGTTCTATTTAATAATACGTTTTTTTGTTACTTTTAAATTGTTTTTACAGCATCAAAATTCTGAATGCTTAGGTAAAGGTGAGTTTCCAGAGCTTTAGTAATAACACGATTTTTTTATTTTTAAAAACAACAATTATTTTTGCTACAACGAAATTTCGCTTTCTCACGTACTTAGCAACAGCTAAATCTAGAGTTCTATTTAATAATACGTTTTTTTGTTACTTTTAAATTGTTTTTACAGCATCAAAATTCTGAATGCTTAAGTAAAGGTGAGTTTCCAGAGCTTTAGTAATAACTAGGGCAATTTTTTTATGACCTAATTTTTCCTAAAATATGACTTTAAATATGACCTAATTTTTTCTGTCTGGTTCTTAAAACCTATGCAGCCGAGTCGGAGTATTGAACTCATTATCATTTATTTCGAACAGTTGAACCGCATAATCAAGTACGAATGGACATTGTCTTTGTCAAAATTGCGTCCAGGACATAGCATTTTTTTCAGTATAGAGAAAGAGCGTTCCACAGAAGCCGAAGTTGGCTGTGCTCTTTGAAGCAGCGCTACCTCAGCAGGAGAATGATCTGGTAGATGTGCACCACTACCGGCGGCAATTTTAAGGAAGTCGCTACCTCTAGCTAGACGACTTTGAACATAATTTTTTATCTCACATGGGTCGTCACCAAAGTGGAGATTTTGAATGGCTTCCGAAGCAGCAACAATTGTATTCGATGAATTGGTAATTCCCTTGATTAGGATGGCAATATCTCGGTAGTTACCATAGATTTGCCTTAATTCGACGAAAACTGCAGGTTCTGCTATGGCTTCCTTTGCCCGCTCAACCAGTTTTCCACCATCTTCAAAATTGTCAACAATGTTTTTGATAATTTGGAAGTTTTCTGCGTAGTAGAAAGATGCCTCCAGCCACGTGGCCCAACGAGTCAAAACAGGTTGTGGTGGTGCCGGCAAACCAGCTGCGGTGAACAAAGCATGTCGGTCTTTGTTTTTTATGGTTGCTACTTTTATAGACGATATCAAATTGTCTGCAGCTTTAAAATGTGCACGTATATGCTCAGCACAATTATGCAGCAAATGTGCGATGCAAGTAACATGGAGCAGGCGTGGATACAGGATTTTTAATGTTTCAGCTGCTTTTATCATGTACCTTGCGGCATCACTGAGTAGCAGCAAAAACTTCTCACGAGCAATATTCATGTTCTTGAGGGTGTCGTCAACAATTGTACAAATATTGGAGCTATTGGAGTTGCCATTTAATGGTTTGCAGTTGACTAAGTATGTTTTTTCAGGTTCCTCCATCAGCCCTGCTAAAATATTGACATACTTTTGACCAGATACCTCAGCCTCATCTACGACCAAAAACAATGCTTTTGCAGCAAACAATTCCTTAAGGCGTTCAGTTTCTTTAGCAGCCAATTCCTTAACATGGCTTCGACATGCTGATTCAGAAGGGCAATGCTTCCCCAACTCTGAGTTTAATAGCTTTTTAATACTGGCATGCTGAAGCTTATAAAGTGGGATGTCAGCCTCTAAGAATGCCGTTACAACCTTTTTTGTAAAATCCCGTTGGCAAATGGGGACAAAAGACTGTTTGTTTAAGGTCTTTTTTGCCGGTGCAATTTTCTTTTGGTGTTTTGCCGATTGTCGATGTTGTTCCACGTGAAAGCGCTTGTCACATCTGACGATGGTGGCACAAAGCTGACAATAAAGATCATTCTGGGGATTGCAAGAAAACTCTTGGGGATATTGCTTTACATACCTTTTTGTTTTTACTACTTTTGATTCTGCAGTTTTTCCCATACTGTTTGCTAAAACTTGCTGTTAAGGAACACTTGCTAATTCATACGCTTGCTAAATAAGCTAAAATGCGTTAAGGAACACGCACGTGTTAAAATAATTTTCTTTTGCTTGTAGTTATGACGACATAATTTATTTTCTAACTTGTGACTTCTAGCCTAGCGCTTTTACGAGTTTCAAAAGCATTACGACTCTTTCGACAGTTGATGGTGTTGTAGCAAAAGCAATATCTGTGCTTGAGACTAAAATTACAACTTGCAAACTAATGTAGCTGATTCGTTAGAACTTATACTGTACAAAGAAATAAATTAATTAATTCGATATTTTTGAGCAAGATAACTATGGCGTCACAGAGTCATAACAATAATGGAGATAGCAAAGCTTTGCAATCGTTGTTAATCTAACGTTCTGTCTTTGCACCATGAATATCCTACTGAATATGGGAGCAATGACTAAATTTATGACTTTTATGACCGAAAATATTTTTTATGACTTATGGTGTAAAATATGACTTTAATATGACTTTTTAACTCCGTTATCAAACATCGTACGAAAGTTTTGATTGAATTTTTGGGTATTTCATAAAAAACAGACCTTCTAAAAAAAATATAACTTTAATGACAAAAAATTGCCCTAGTAATAACACGATTTTTTTATTTTTAAAAACAACAATTATTTTTGCTACAACGAAATTTCGCATTCTGACGTATTAGCAACAGTTAAATCTAGAGTTCTATTTAATAATACGTTTTTTTGTTACTTTTAAATTGTTTTTACAGGATCAAAATTCTGAATGCTTAGGTAAAAGTGAGTTTCCAGAGTTTTAGTAATAACACGATTTTTTTATTTTTAAAAACAACAATTATTTTTGCCACAACGAAATTCCGCACTCTCACGTATTAGCAACAACGAAATCGAGAGTTTTATGCAATGGTTTTTTGTTACTTTTACAAGCAGCAATTGTTTTTAGAGCATCAAAATTCTGCGCAATTATTCAAGGAGAGTTTCCAGAGTATAAGTAATATACCCGTTTTTTTTTTAATTACAAACGACATTTATTTTAATTCCAACAAATAATTTTGGATCTTTTGTAGAAAGCCCCTGCCATCTATTTCGAGTAATTTTTATCGCCCCACCATCTATAGCAAATAATTTTTTTTGGTGAAACTAACCCGGAGTCCCCCTACAACACTAGGAAGAAATAAAAAAGAAACTTGAAGGGAGGATTCCCGGTTAGTGTCACCAAAAAAATTACTCGCAATAGATGGCGAGGGCTTTCTACCAAAGATCGATGATTTTTAGTGCATCGAAATTTTGTATTTTGAACTAAAGTAACTTTTCGGAAAAGATTTAACAGTAGTTGTTAAACTTCATGATATTTTAATTTAATTGTTTTACATAAAAACAATAAATTCCACGCAAAACCTGGTAAAACTCTGGATCCCTGATTTTATCTAATCATAGCTTATTATCCATGAAAGAGTTGTTTTGAAATCTTGATTACAATAACTTTCTTTCTTCCTGCTTGCGTCAACTACAAATTTCCAAAATCTACGGAAGATCGCTTGTGCTCGCGATCCAAGAGACGAAGAAAGAGTTATTGACAAATATATTTGCTTTGTGTTCCTGCAAGAAATTCAAGACACTTACTTATGTCTGCATCGAACCAATTGATCTATTGCTTTCTGGAGAACAGACTGGGTTTGACGCAGAAAAGTCAACTTTGAATTAAGTCGTTTTGTTGATACAAAACATCGAAGATTTTTTTGAAGCTAAGAAGAAGGCTGGTGCCATATTTGCCACTCTGCTATTCCAAAATTGGCTTTAACTGCAAGCTGCTGAGGTTTCTGCAGGAAAGTACATGGTTTGAATGATCATGAAACTTGTTCGGAAATTGTTCCCAAACAAAAACGTTTTACCCTTACTGACGGCGACAGTAGGCAAAACAGTCTTCTCATTAAAAATTTTTGACATTTATTGCGGGCTCAGGGCGGGTGCTGGTGCAAAACACCACTGGTCCGAACGATTAACTTTGTAAATTTCATTTTCCGTTGCCAAATAGATCGTAAAACATTGAGTCATTTGGCGCTTGTGACGTAACAGATGTTACAAGCTGGCCACGTTTAAATTTGTATTGTAGCAAGCTTTTCAATGCGTTTCCTTCGAATAAGCAACTTAGAAATTTACAGTTCAGTTTTAACTAAAGAGAAATATTGGAACTATTGGTTTATCTATTTGAATAAGTTGAATTGTAAAAGTAATAGAAATAATTAAAGAAATTGAAGTGAATTATATTGGAAATTAAATTAAATAGTTAAACTGGACTATTTGGCTGTTTCTTTTCACAGTACAGCTATTCCCAAACAGTTTAGTTTCTGTGGCTGTCGCAGACTCCACGTGCGTCAGGAACATAGAAAAAGATAAATTTCTAAGTGAGATAAAATTATATCAAGATAAAATTTCTGAAAACTCCAGTTAAAAACGCAAAGCAATAGCAAGTTCTGAAGAGTGAAGATTCAATCCGCTTTTCTCAAATTCACACTCGCTAGCTGGAAGAAAGAAGCCATCTTACCAGCAGCTGTCAATCAAGCAACTACAATCAAAAAGCAAGCATAACGATCAGTAGGATAATTGTTATTAATTATATTATTAACCTACTTGATTAACTATATAACAAATTTTGCGTTGTATTAACTGGCAAACTGCGTGATATATTTATATTTATTTCACCTTTTCAAGTTATAATTTATTTACCGTCGTGTAAAGTAATTTTCATTCCTTACTTACAAATTAATATGGCTGAAGGGTCTAGCCCAAAGCAGTCGCTTATGTCTCGGGACGTTACCGATGATAGTCAAAAGGAAATGCGAAATCACCGTGCTAAAGTACGGGAATTAATGTCCGCTGGCGAATCTTTTATTGCGACACTTAATGAAAGTACGGGTTACGAAAATGTTGCCCTTATTTTTTTAGTAGTAGTTTGTTTTTATTCGCACCCAAAAGAAACAATTGATAATAATTGAAGACAAAATAGAGCAAAGGTTGCAAATAGGGAAACGGCAACTAAACGATATACGTTATAACATGCACAAAAAATTGTGCATGGTCACCGTACCTGCCCTTATTAATGATAAGTACCATGCGCTCGATGCCGAGATACTTGCGTGTCAGGGGCAGGCGTCTGGGGAAGGTAAAAGCGAAAGTCAGGGGATATACAATCGTTTGGGAGCACTGAGACTGAATATCATAGATGTTTATCGGAAATGGCATGCTAGCGTTCAAAACAATAGTGGGCTCACTCCACTAGACATTGAAACACATTCATCACAAAATCAAATGCTCTCGAACACTAACACAAACATGCCAAACATCGAACCCTCCGACTCTGTTAGCAATTTTGGGAGTGGCAGCTCAAGAAGTTGCACATCATCGCAACTAGCCAGAAAACAAATCTCGCTGCGGCTTAAAAGACAAAAAGCTGAATTCCAGCAAAAACAACGGGAAATTGAATTCGAGCTCAGACAGGCTGAACTAGACGCCGAGGAGCAAATGTTGCACTTATCAAATTCAAACTCCGTTGTAAGTGCTCGTTCACGAAACCAACAAACGGTTTGCAAGCCACTTCCCCATACGCAACCTAGGAAAAGGCTTTGTGACGTTACACCTGAACACACAGAAGAATTTGCTAATGCTCAACCACATGCTCAATCATACAGACCACTAGTGGAAAGTATTGCTAACACAAAGTCTACTCCACTGCGAAACTACAGAGGGTACTCTACACAACACGACCCTTATCCGCAGAATAGGCTTTCAACACTAAAAAATCAAGAATTCCAAGGAAGCCCTCACAGTAGTAATTCTTCACATATTGCCCTGCAAGAATACCATATTCTATTAGAGGAGGCTCGCGAAATCAGATACTCTGGTCGCAACCTTCCCTTCATCTTTTTCCAAAATCAGATAAGAGAACTGATTAAGCGATGTCCCATTTCACACCGTAAAATGGATCTTCTCCGTGCTTCCTGTCAGGAAGGCGCGCGAGAAGCCATTTCGGCTCTGGTGCCACCTGTACCAGGTTGGGATATAGACACACAAATCACGCGAGCCCTGGAAGGACTCAGACTTCGCTATGGATGCTGCAGTTTTCTTGCGGAACCACTTGTAAGGCAAATTCGTTCAGGAGCAAAATTACCCCGTATGGATGCAGGAACCTTAGAGAAACTAATCTCTGACCTTAACGACTGCGAACTGTATGCCAGGGCCCACCAACAAATGCACAGTCTTGACAGTAACTTTATTGTCGATGTGGGTGAACGACTCCCTTACAACTTTAAGAAGCAGTACACATATTTCTTACATGATAACTTTGGCAGCACGGAGCAACCATCATTCGACTCTTTCAAACAATTCCTTAACAGAGGGCTACAGGTTGTTAAAACAACTTTTGCAGAGCGATTTTTGTGCTCTTCTGACAGAGGAGAGAAGAATCGATCTACGCAACGGGCTAAAGTACATCACACAAATGTCCAAACAAAAACGGGAAATTCGGCGACAACAACGTCTATAATAACAAGATCAGCTCCTGCAGCAAGTGCACCAAGTGAAGCATCTAAATGGCAACAATCTCCTAGGTGTTTCATGTGCTCCACTGAAACATCAGAGAAACGGCACTTCTTATACAATTGCGATAACTATCAACGTTTGACCCCAGAAGAAAAACGAAACGCTATTATTCAGGCTCATCGTTGCCTTAATTGCTTGCAGTCTCACTCTGTAGAAGATTGTAAGTTTCCTTGCAAATGTAAGCACTGCAAACAACGCATGGCAGTGCCTAAGCATACTACTTCACTACACGAAATATATAATACGTCCTTTCCCACATATCCCAGCGAAAATGTCAGCTCTACTGAAAGGGTGGCTGTTGGGGCCGCCTCACTCCCATCTTATAATCAAAAGGCTAGTACCTCAGTAGTGAGGAAGACAGAGGCACAACAAACAGGTATTTTGACACGTATATCTGCTGTACAAATAAGCAACCCATGCACAGGAAAAAATACCTTGGTTTATGCGCAGCATGATCCTGGGTCACAAGTGACACTAATATCTAAAACACTATTGGAAGAACTCGATCTTGTGCCTGTAGGAAAATCACAAATTACCCTACATACAATTTCATCCAGTGAAACAAGCGAGCTGGAGAATGTAGTGTTCAACCTCAAATCACTACACAATAACAAACACTTTCTTGGGCTGCAGGCATTGGTAGTCTCACCATGGTCTGATGAGGGCTACACTCTGCCTCACTGTCAGGATTTGTCGGAGTACCCACAATTTGATGATGTCGTTCCATACATGATTCCTGAGCGTTCGGGTGTTGATGTTCTGATAGGTCTTGACAACTCTGCCTTAATGAGGGTTTTACAAGAGCGAACTGGTAATGAAGGCGAACCTCATGCTATTGAAACCCCACTCGGGTGGATAGCATCTGGAGGAAAATTCCAGAAAGGAATGAATTGCCAAACTCACAAAATTTCTGTAAGTGACAATATCAGAATTATAGAATTAGAACAACTTGTTCGTGAATTCACAAAAGAGGACGAGGTCATACAGCCCTCGGTAAACGACAAAAAAGCTCAACAACTAGTCGAAGATAACATTAGAGTCATTGATAGTCGATATCAGATACCTGTTCCTCTAAAGGAAGACATCCATAAACTGCCAAGTAATTACGAATTAGCTAGAAGACGTGCTAATGGACTGCGCAAGCACATGTTACGACAACCTGACCTACAATTATCTCTTGTTAATGCCATTCAAGGACTTAAAGAGAACAAATTCATTATGCTCGCTGAAGAAAACACGGATCAGCAAACAAACTATCTCCCATACTTTATTACAAATCAAGCAAAACCCAGAGTTGTCTATGACGGCTCTGCTAAGTGGTCGGGATGGTCCATCAATGATTTTATTTATTCTGGTCCTGACATGCTTAACATTCTGGCCCATGTTTTAGCAAGATTTCGCATAGGAAAATATGCAATAATGGCAGATATTACCAAGTGTTTCTTTCAAATTTTTTTACCTGAACACCAACAGAATTTATTTAGAATCTTGTGGTACGACAATGATGACATTTTAAATGGAAAGCTTAAACCATATAAATTTACTAGACACGTCTGGGGTGTGGTCAGCTCTCCATACATCGCTTGCCGTAGTATAAGAGAGATAGCCAAGGAAAATCCTACCAATGCCAGTAACCCCACTCTACACGCGATTCAACATTGCATGTACATGGATGATCTTCTAGTTAGCACAGACACCCTAGAAGAAGCCGAAACCATAGCCACTGAGTCTATCAATCTTCTGGCCAGCCGCGGTTTTTAACTTGTGAAATGGACTGCAAACCAAGCGGCCAAGTCCGTCCTTGCTAATGTAGATAAAAATAAATTGGCATCATCCGTCAGAACGATCGACCTGAAAAAAGATGAGGACCCACTTCCACAATTCAAAGCAGTAGGTTGCATTTGGAATGGTGAACAAGATACTCTGAAAGTCGAGTTTGGCTTTCATCTGCTCGACAAATATACTCGACGAGTTATGTTAAGTCAAATCAGCCAACAATATGACCCACTGGGATATACTGCTCCTTTTCTCTTGAAAGGACGCCTCATTCTGCAACAACTCGCTGTGGATCAGTTGAGCTGGGATGAACCCGTCCCTGCAAAGCATGAGAGAGCGTGGAAAGATTGGAGTCAAACACTTCTTAAATTAAAAGAAATCTCTATTCCCAGATGGTACTTTGCAAATGCTCCACAGGTTAAAGTTACCGTTGAAACTCTTTATGAGCTGCATGCGTTTTCGGATGCATCCATGGAAGCGTACGGTAGCGTAATCTACCTTCGTAGAATCATTGATAATCATGCCCATGCGGCGTTTGTTTATGGAAAAAGCCGTGTAATTTTGATACATCAACAAAACTGGCCTATAGCAAGAAAAGAGCTGGTAGCTGCTGTGATGAGTGCAGAACTCATGGCAAGCGCTGCTAAAGCTTTAGGATTACCGCACTACTCTCGACATTTTTGGTGTGATTCTAAAGTAGTTCTTCAATGGGTCACTAACCCTAATCTGAGATTACCAAAGTTTATTTCACGTCGTCTGGAATTAATACGCCGAGTCTCTTCCTCAAATAATTGGCGTTATTGCGAAACCGAAAGTAATCCAGCAGATGTGGCCACGAGACCTCTAGCTAACAAACACTTTGAAACCCGCACAAAACTTTGGATCGAAGGTCCACAATTTCTTCATTTGCCACCTGATAAATTCAACGTAAACAGTATTCCTTTAACTGTTCGTGATGCTCGAATTGAATTGAGAACAACTTTTTGCAAAGAACCAAAGACAACACTCACTCGTGTCATACAGACTTCACCAAACCTGTACACTCTGAAAAAGAGGTTGGGATACCTTGCTGCCTTTGTAGAATTTGTGATTGCAAAAGCAAAGAAACTAGAGTTTCATAAGCCACGCTTAAACGCTATATATCTTGAAAAAGCATTACACTCTACAGTGCTATATGTGCAGCGAGAATGTTTCGGCACAGTTTTCGACAGCTTGCAAGCAGAATCTCCTGACTCTTTGGAAGATGCAATCAAACGGCTAAACGCTAAAACGTTATCAAATTCTGAACGCAGACACCTTAAAGATTTACGCTCAATCCGTTGTCTTCGCCCCGCTGCCTTTCCAGATGGAACACTTCGAATCGAAGGAAGATTGGGAGAAGCTGATCTTCCCACAGACGCAAAACATCCTGTCATTCTCCCATCACGACACCCACTTTCTAGGTTAGTGATACTGAATTGTCACCAAGAAATTGCACATGCAGGGATTCAATACACTCTGATGCTGACTCGCCAAAAATATTGGATTATAAAAGGATTGTCTAGCGTCAGGCATTATTTAAATCAGTGCAACGCTTGCAACTTGCAAAAGGCGAGGCCCGTTCGTCAACTTATGGCGGACCTCCCTGCTTCTAGGTTGGCTGCTCACAATAAGCCCTTTTTTAATACTGGCTGTGATTACTTCGGCCCATTGCCATACAAAGAAGGCCGAAGTGAAAGGAAAGCATGGGGGCTACTTTTCACCTGCTTATCAACCCGTGCGATTCACGTTGAACTAGTCACTTCTCTTGACTTGAGCAATTTCATAATGGCCTTTTCTAGATTTGTGGACCTGCGAGATTCTGTATCTAGTATGTACTCGGATAATGGAACTACTTTCAAAGCCGCCGCCCACGTGCTGCCCGAACTTCTTGAGGCAGACAAACTTCAGTCGTTTTTTAGGAAAAAGAAAATTTCGTGGGAATTCATTCCACCATATAGTCCCTCTCAAGGTGGCGCTTGGGAGTCCCTTATAAAGGTGTTCAAACGCACACTCATACAAGTCACTAAGTTTCCTAGAACACCTACCTTGGTTGAACTGCAAACATACATCTGCAATGCTACGCGCATAGTTAATGATCGTCCACTGACACCTCTTTCTGACGATCCGCGTGATTACACTGCAATATCACCGTCTTCACTCTTGACACCTTTAAATGATCCACACACACCGCTTGGACAACCACACAATAAGGATCATCTCCGACGCGATTATAGATACAACATATCACTTGCACAACAGTTCTGGGAGCGTTGGATAAGATTTTACCTTCCCCTTCTCCAAAAACGTAAGAAATGGTTAACGGTTGCTGACAATCTCCACGTTGGGCAGATGGTGGTAGTCGGGGGTCCGGGTGACTTCAACAAAAGGGGAAATTATAGGCTTGGACGTATCTCAGAGGTCCTCCCACAAATGCGAAGGGGCAAAGCCTTGGTACGTCGAGCTAAGATTGCAGTATCATCTTGTGATTGTAATGGTAAACCCGTTGTTACGTATATTGATCGTGACATTTCGAAAATTGCGCCTTTGGAATTGGAGTAATGCTATGTGACATTATTGTGTTCGTTTACGAAATCACTTATACAGTATTGTACATACACGCTTTGACAGTTTTGTTGCATCTTGTTTAATTGCCTTTTCATTTATCGTATACGTATATGCCTAGAACTTAACTGTTGTGAATTCTTTGTGTTACTTACCTTGTTTGTAAATTTGATACATCGTTCTCCCCCTTGTTTAGTTGTTTTACATTATGTATGCGCTGATGCCGACACACATAATGGGGGCCGCCTATGGTCCGAACGATTAACTTTGTAAATTTCATTTTCCGTTGCCAAATATTTGTCGGCAGCGTGGTCGAGTGGTTAAAGCACCGGACTGATGATCAACATGGTCTCGGTTCAAAACCCACTTGCGCCATTCTGTTGTGTCCTTGGGAAAGACACTTTACGGCACTTTCCCCTGCTTGGTGGTCTTGACAAGCAGTTCTAAATTAAAGTCATATCTCTACTAAATTACTAGCGGACAGCAATATGATGGCATCTCCGGAAGCAGGTTGGGGTAATTGCTTACCCTATGTATAGCGCCTCCGTCGCTTTCCTGCGAGTCAGGAGGATAAATATAGAGATAAAAATAAAAAAAAATAAATAAATAAAAAATAGATCGTAAAACATTGAGTCATTTGGCGCTTGTGACGTAACAGATGTTACAAGCTGGCCACGTTTAAATTTGTATTGTAGCAAGCTTTTCAATGCGTTTCCTTCGAATAAGCAACTTAGAAATTTACAGTTCAGTTTTAACTAAAGAGAAATATTGGAACTATTGGTTTATCTATTTGAATAAGTTGAATTGTAAAAGTAATAGAAATAATTAAAGAAATTGAAGTGAATTATATTGGAAATTAAATTAAATAGTTAAACTGGACTATTTGGCTGTTTCTTTTCACAGTACAGCTATTCCCAAACAGTTTAGTTTCTGTGGCTGTCGCAGACTCCACGTGCGTCAGGAACAACCACATACAGTTGTCTATTTGTGGTCTATTCGACTGCTGTCTTGAGAACAGGGATCCGGTTTGTTGTTGCAGCGCTCTTACTTGCTTTATAAATAATGTTTTGAATGACCCTTCACGCGTAGTCACTGGATGCCTCCGTCCATCTTCAACGGATCATTTATCAGTTTTTTTAAACATCCAGCCATCTGAGATCCTTTTTAAACAACCAACCTTGCTAAAGTCCAATTTTACATACTTTTTCAGATAAAGTTTCAAAAACTTTTTAGCCCTAACAAAAACTAAATAAATGACTTTTACTTTGTTTAAATTTCGAAACAACACCTTAACTTGTTTTCAAGTTATGAATCGTCAAACTTTGGTGGGCTTCTGAAGCCCACGTTCAAAAATTAATTGCTCGAAAAAGCTTGAGAAGAATAGGTTAAATAGCCTTCGTCGGCGCTTTTATTTTCCGAGCTCTCGAGTACGGACGAATCATTATCGACATCAAGAATCAGAGCTCGTTTCCACTACGAGCGTTGGCTGGAGTATTTTCTATTTTCTTGATTTTTTTGCTTGGCTTAGCGCTTAAGCGCGGAAGGAAGTAAAAAAAGTCAATAAAATAAAGAATACTCTTGTCAACGCTCGTCATGGAAACGGGCCCTAAGCGACAAAAATTTGTCCTCTGAGACTTGAAGAAATTCGTTTGGTGGTTCCACTTATATACAGGCTAAATCAGGGGTGCAAAAACCCGGTCACGCACTCGCACAACGATTTGCCCGTGCGACCGTAACTTGCAATAACATAAATATGTCGGAGGCATAAAAATTTTTGACATAACTTTCCCTAAACAAAAAATTTTTGCACTTCTGCCTTAACATTGTAAAAATGACTTGACGAGATGGCAAATAATATGTGACTTAAGTGTGGCTACTTTAATTATTTTTAAAAAACTGAATAGTTTATCAGAAGAAAGGCAGGCAAAGTGCATCTAATTTGGATTAGATTAGATGGATAGATTATTAGCTTACAAGTGTAGCAGTGGATAGGTTAGAAACTTTTCATTACTGCACATTTCATTGCATATTGGAACAAGCCATACAGTGATTTTGAGAAGCAAATTGTACTTATCAGGAAATTTGGGATTTCAGTGAAAGAAAAATATGTAAGCTGAACAATGTGCACGGAATTTATCCATTACATTGCTTCTTCAACTTGGAAGAAACTTATGGAAGACATTTTAAAATTTCATTGTGTTAGCCTTCTAATTGATGATTCCACTGACATATCAGTTACAGCATCTGTTATTGTGTATATGCGCTATATCGCTAAAGGGACTGTTTTGGAGTCTTATGTGGGTGTGGAGGAGCTACCCAACGAAACTGCTGATGACTATATTGGAGCTTTGAATCCTCTCTCAGAACGACTGGGAATAAACCTATTTGACAAGGGAAAATTGGTAGGTCTTGCAACCGATGGAGCAAGAACTATGTAACAATGTTGCGTTGTCATGGTGGTGTTGTTGCTAAATTAACAAAAGATATTCCCCATTTGGTTGTTATTCATTGTGTGGCCTATAGACTCCAACTGGCAGTTTTGGATTCATTGAAAGCTGTATCATTTATGCAAGAAGTCAAGAAGACTCTCAGAGGGTTATACAGTACATACATTATCATTCTTCACCAAAGCGCTTGTCACAGCTAAAAGTAGTTGCAGCAGTTTTACAAATGCAGTTGCTAAAACTAAAAGACATTAATGCTGTGAGATGGGTTGCTAACAAAAAACAAGCACTCCAAGCATTTTTGAAAAGTTGGCAAGCTGTCGTCTTCCAGTTGCAGAAAAACTCTAATGTGGAAACTTCTGATACTCAAAAAGCAAAAGTATTGCTAAAAGTCATTTGCAATTTTAGATTTTTAAAGTACTGTCATTTTCTTTATAACTTTCTGGCAGTCCTACGCCCACTTTCTGCTACATTTCAAAGAGAAAACCGAACGTTTACATAAATTAAACCATCAGTAAACCATGCTATTTCTCTTCTAAGCAATCTGGAAAAAAACCGGGAAAGATGGAGAGTCTTTTTTTGTCTAAAGTGTCTCCCACTGGTGTCTTCGGAGAAGTTTAGTTAGAAAAAATAGAAGCAAGGAAAAAAACTATTAAAATGATAGAAAATTTATCTTCTCATACAGTAGATACAGTAGCACGGAACATATCTATTTTTGATACAATGAGATGGCCAGAGGGAAAAAAACTGTTAGATTTTGGGAATGCTGAGCTTGAGTTACTGGTGCAGCATTTCAAGGACCCCTATCTAACATGGAAGTTCCAATTCATCATCGTTTGAAGGGTATCCACTCCAGGTCAGACACAAACAGGACTGGGGCCGAGGGTTTATCCTTTTACTACCCCATACTGCTGAACTGCCTGAATCAGATGCTGGCAGTGGTGTTATTAAGCCAGCATCGGGTTTCGTCATGCAAAACCGTCAGACCTCGTGCTCCATGTGGTGCCCGATGTATAGGGCATGCTGTTAGTACATGGTCTGCGGTTTGCTCAGAGGCGCCACACTCGCAATTCGGTGAAGGAGCGAGACCCCATTTGTGCATGGACAAATTGAATCGCCCAACACCAGTCCACAGGCGGTTGAGCTTAAGCCAAGCTGCTCGGGGTAAGCCCATCCCAACAGGCCTGGCACCGGTCTCGGGCACAAAAGCATGGAGCCTGGAAGCATTTTCACAGTACTTCGTTTTCCATTTGTGATTTGTCCATTTAGAAGCGCGGATACCAAGTCTGGCAAGGTTGTTCAAAAGATTCCGCGAACCTGGCACAAACGGGCGTCTGGATTTTAGTCTCACTTGGCGAGTATCTGAGGACCCATTTAAAAGACCATACAAGATATGATCGGGGTCCAGAGATCCACGGTAAGCCAAGGAGAGTGTTGCTCCCATTCGGCGAAGCTCAGCTGGCTGGATGCCTGAGAATATAGGTAGGTGGTCCGTTGGAGTGGAACGCAGGCATCCAGTAACTATGCGCAAGGCGTCATTCAAGACACTGTCGATGACGCGAGTGTGAGCACTGCGACACCAGACTGGCGCATATTGAGCTGTTGAGTAGACTCAGCTGTTGAGTAGACTAGAGAAAAGGTGACTTGCGTAGTGTTTTAGCACCAGCACCCCATCCTGAGCCCACGAGACGCCTCAGCAGTGTGACGCGCGAAGATAGTTTTTTTTGTGCAATGCCACTAAATGGTGACGAAACGTGAGCGATCTGTCCAGTTTTACCCCAAGATAAGTAGGGGTTGGACAGAACGGTAAAAGTCTAACATTGTTGTAGACCTTTAGCTCACGTTTGGCCTCTCGGTTAGTTAAGTGAAAGGCTCTCGTCACCGTCTTAGTGTGACTGAGCTTCAACCTCCAAGTCTGGAGATACGCTGAAAGTGTGGACATGTCTTGGCTTAAAGTCCCCTCCAAGTCCTTCCAGTTTCCAGAAGAATGCAACAACGCTAAATCATCAGCATAAGCAAACTTTCTGGAAATCATGGAAGGAAGTATAGATGTTAAATAGGAAAGGAGCCAAGACCGATTCCTGAGGAACGCCGTTTTTAAGACGGCGTAGCCTGCTTTGCTTGCTGTCACCGGTGGTAAGGGTAAAACTTCGATTTCGGACAAGCTCCATAATCATTTTGACCATGTGTTTATCCGGAAGTAGTCTCAACAGCTTGCAGGTAAGGCCGCGGTGCCAGACAGTGTCATAAGCAGCTGTCAGATCGATAAATACGGCACCGGCCTTCTTTTTAGCCTCAAAAGAATCCTCGATGTTCTGGGTTAGCAGAACAACTTGATCTACGGTCGACTTCCCGCTTCGGAACCCAGCCTGCTCTTTAGGGAGCAGTGGATCGATTAATGGTTCAACGCGGGCGTAGATAAGCCTCTCGAGGATCTTGTAGGGGACACAGAGCAGAGATATCGGTCGATAACTCTTTGGGTCCCCCACGGGCTTTGCCAGTTTGGGGATCGCGACTACAAGCGCTCTTCTCCAGATCTTGGGAATTTTGAGTCGGCGCAAATAGGAAGAAAGGAAGTCACGTAACCAGGACTTCAAAGCAGCTCCAGCATGGAGTATAAGCTCTGAGCAGATGAAATCAGGATCCGGAGCTTTACTGGTTTTAAATGTTGAAGGGCAGTAGCAAATTCTCTCTGTGAAAAATTGTCAGAGATATTTACTGCGTCTGGTGTTGTGGCCCTCCAAAGTCCAGACACTTCTTGAAAGGCAAGTCGAGATGACTTGCGATCAACTGCCTCGTATTTTCCATTTCTAACCAGCTGAGATGCAATAGCATCGGCTGAAACGGGACAGTGACGAGGAGAGTGTCGTGACCTACCAGTAAGGTTGTTCAAAATACTCTACGCTTTTCGACTAGAGTGTGAAAAGTTGATGTGTGAAAAGTCGAAGTTCTAACTGCTTCATTTGCAAAGGAAATGCTGCTTAATGAGTAGTTTAGATTGAAAATACTGGGAAAAGATCAGTCTTTCTCCCCCTTTGCAAAGAAGCTATGCTACGCCCTGAAAGATTTCCAGTGTTATCCAAACTAATGCCAATTGTCTTGGTTTTACCAAGTTTATCCGCTAGTTGTGAAAGAGGGTTTAACAGAATAAACTGCATCAAAACAGATCTTTGATCAAGACTGACAACGGGCAACCTTGATTCACTCATGCTTATTGGTCTCAGTGGTGTTTCTGTTAAGGATTTTGATCCAAATGAAAGTATTAGACTATGGCATTCATCAGGTCGACAGAAAAAAATACATACGTGAATGCGAATAACCTTTACTATTTCTCTATGTAAATATGTAAAGGTAAGAAATAAATTGCATTTTATTACATTTGGCGTATGAATGATGTATGTGTTAGTAAAAATTTCTACGCGCTACCAAAGTTAAGAAAAAATTTTGCACACCTGGGCTAAATACTTTTACAAATATGTAAGGAAAACTGAAAGTAAATGCAGGATAAGTTGACTTTGGAATTATACAACCGACAAATAACTGAGTTTTATTTTAGAAGTGGTTTATATACTTTTATTGTTGAGTATACGAAAAAACACATCTGACCTGAATAAAGGTATTACTGCAAACGCAAGAAAATAAACGCCAAATTTAGTTATAATAACTAAAATTTTGAGAGCGCTTTCCAAAATCGAACATTTTAGCTAAATTCTCTCAGATCGCACGCTAAGGCTAAGTTATAAGCACAACCACGAGACACAAAGCAGTTAATTCAAACTTTACAAAAAAGGTTTTTTGATTTAGATAAAAACAAAAAATGAAACAATGACATTTGTGACCGGAGCTCGGTTTTTATTACAAACAATGTTTTTCCGTTTTTCACTGAAACAATAGCTAATGCGAGAGTTGAAATAATCCGCGCTGTGAAAAGCTGCGACGATCAACACGTATATATACGTCACACGCACTGAAAGAGCGTCTGGCTGTGACGGATATATACGTCATGCGCACTTAACGGGTTAACACTTGCCCAGCCAGCCAAGCACTCACCGTCCGGACTGTTGTCGTAACCCCAATCAACATGACGACAGTTAAAATCGCCAGCGTAAAGACAGGGATGAGGAAACACTGAGAGATCCAGTGACTGCAATCATGTTGGTGAAGGTTTATAGACGTTGACTATTTTATAACCATTAACGTCCACGCACAACCACTCGACCTCCGATGTAGGTGGAGATTGGTCCAAAAGCGTGTACCTTAGTCGCTCGTGGACAAACGTGGCAAGGCCATGGTTCCTGCTTAAAGAAGACCCAGCTAGTTGGTAGTTCGGAAGTACCAACTTCTCTGCATCAGTGCAATGGGTCTCCTGCAGTAAGATGACGAGTGCCTCAAACTGCATAGCGAGGTGACGAAGAACGTTCATCTTGCTTGCAGTGAAGCCTTCGATGTTCAGCTGAAGAATAGTGGGTCTTCGGAACTTGTTAGCAATGTGCCCTGAAAAGGGCAGTTTTATCCAGGCATTGCCCCGTCCTGAAAAGGACGTTTGCCGATTAGCAGATACATGCTAAACTTCGGAATGAGTGGATACTCTTCCGTTTCGATCATCATAGTGTATTTCAGTTTCGATCAACAAGCCAACTCATCATAATGGTTCGGTCCCCTCTCCTGCACTGGGAATGGGTCGAAATGGCTCGTCAAATCCCTGAGGATCTCATCCTCGAGCGATCCCCCATGGACATCCTTGTTTTTTGTACGTGCTGTCCACTGAGCAGTCACAAATAGACAGCGATCTTAATCCTAATTGACCGTGCTCCTTCGTCTACCAACCCACCGCTCTTGACAACGCCTCTATCTTCGCTAAACACTTTTTTATTTCAAAGTCTCTCCTACCTTTCTGCATATATTAGTCGGTTCTGCTCATTTTCTATGGATTCCCGCTCTGTCTGTTTTGTCAAGTCACCTGGGAAACAGGTCAGTACACTTTGCCAACTGTTTTCTCTGGGTCCACCGCTCTTGTTCTGGTTTTTCTCTTTCCGAATTTAGAAAATTTTTCTCAGGAGACCCTTGGACTAGTTCGAAGTGCCCATCTCCTTCTCAAACTTCCTCTCTATCTCTATCTTTAAAAAAAGCACTTCTAAAAAACACTTTTCTACTATTACCAACTTTTCCAATCTTCCTAACCATCCTTAACAAACTGGTATTCAGCTTCATCTCTTTTCCAACCCCAACCTTTACTTGTCCTCTTACTCAATCTATTTTTCATCATTCTCATCCCTCTCAAAACTGCCTACGAATCCTCTAATCACCTAGTGAAATACCAATAGAATTCGAAGAGGTTGTACTAAACTCATCCAATTTTTTTGCTAAACTACTACTACGATCTCATCTTTGTGAAGGAGTCACACTTCTTTCCGGACTCTAGTTTCTACGTCCCAGGATATATGATGCGATGATGAACTGAGGGTGGTGAGTAATCGAACGTGAGGGAGTGGATGGTTTGCCAGCTAGTGCGATCATGCAAGTCTGCTGAAGCAGTAGTAATGTCTGATGAAGTAGGTTGCTGTGTTTGATTGGGTGGTAGATGTGATGGTTGTGTTTGGTGTGATGTGATTGGAATTAAGCAGGGTGTCTTTGATCAATTCTCATTTATGTTCTTCAGTTGGTGAATACCATAACGGTGAGTGAGTGTTAATATTTCTTATGATGAATGTGTTCGGAAGATTTGTTATGATTGTAAATGTGCTGGATATAATTGAGTCTTCTGTTTGTGATAGCTGGGTGGAATCTTTGGGTGGAATGTACATGTTTGTGATATGTAATTGCTGTGATGTAGAAAAATGAATTTTGATGATTTTTAGTTTAATGGCAAAGATGTTTGATGTATTAAATTGCCAAAACTGATGTTGTTTTTAATGTAAATTAGGAGGCCTCCTCCTTTTTTGTGAGTGCAATCTGTAAAGTAAAGAATGTTTGGTGTTTTGTTGGATTGATTTAGTTTTGACTCTTGTATTGTAATTACGTTTGCTTATGTATTTTTAATGAGTAGTTGCATTTTGTCTGTTTTGTTGCAGATGCCATTTGCATTAAGTTGCAAGACTTTGAGAAAGTTCTACGGTGTTGTGTTTGTTTATGTTCTGTAGTTAAAAGTCTTGTGAAGTGTGCAATGCCATGAGTCGTTGTTCTTTATTGTAATTTGGGAGCATTTTAAAAGCACCCAGTGCTTTGTGTAGGTACATGAAATAGATGTTTGATGTTTAGTGATAAAGACAAATGTCACAAACCCATTTGTGTGTTTGTGGTCCAGGGTTTGAATGTATGTTGCCCCCAAGAAGCAGCAATCTGATTATCCTGTTTGTAAGTAAACTAAAAGATATACTTTTCTGAGAAGCCAGAGACAAGTTTTTTCTCACTGGATAAAGCAATTGCTTCACTAAATAGAGAAGCAGAAATGCAGAATGTGCCAATTGATTTTCAACCACCAGTGTCCTAACCTTGATGAGGCTGACTCATTTAGGTAAGTACTTTTTGAACAGATACCTTTTCCAAGTACCTGAACATAAAACTTTTTAATCTGCATGACACCCAAAGCAGCATGAAAATATATTCTAGATATCATATGATGAATTTGCAGGGTAACTTTTTCTGCAAGGGGGTTTTTATGTAAGAGATTTTCTAGACTGCTTGCTTGCCACAGGTTTTGAGCACACTCTGTTCAGGTTTGAAATTGCCATCTTGTGAGCTCCCTGTTGTCTGATCTCTATCTGCAAACCTCTTTGACATGGATATTCCTAACAGGAGAGATAAAATCTTTGGGCAACACAGCTTTACAGGTCACTGAGACTGCAAGCTTTCCCACCAGCAATAAGATAGTAGTTCATAGAAAAGAAACATTTAATTTAGCAATGAAAGCATACAGGGTCTTTTATAGAATGACTATTGTTACAAATAGTAAAAAAAATAGTAAAAAGCTAGTATGCACTATGCAGTCTATAATACTACTCCAGACTTATTGTCACAAAACTATAATTAGAAAGTGTTATAAATGTCTTCAGTAATTCATGCACTTTCTTTTTATAAAATCTTTTATTTTAATTTATTTTTATGCACACATTTTTTGATATTGTCAGCAGTGTGGTGGAGTGATTAGAGCATTGTGATTGTGATTGATTTGGTTTTGATACAAAACCTACTCAAGCCCTTCTTTTGAGTCCTTGAGAAAGACATTTAATGGTTTCCCTCCTTGGTTGTCTTGGCAAGCAGTTCTAAATTTCTATTAAAAAAAACAAAATAAATAATTTCAAGCAGACAGTAATATGTTATCTCTGAAAGCAGATGTTGGAGTAATTGCTTGCCTGATATATTACTGCCTCCGTTGTTTTCCTGCTAGTCAAAAGGATAAATGTAAAGAAAAAATATAATAATAAATAAAGAAATATTAAAAGATTTTTTCAGGTATAGCTTAGAAAATATGGAAGTTTTTTAAAAATCTTTAAGTAATGGCAATTTTTAGTTGAGTGACTTAAGTCAACATTAAAAAAAGTTAATTGAAAATAATCACAGTACTTGCATTTATTTTAGATTTATATTTTCATATTTTTTCATTATTATTGTGAGTATGATCTTTTGATTATTATTTCTATGGTATTGCTCTATTATTTCAACAAATAGTTCGTAATCAAACGTTTTGTCTAATTAATTGGCTTCTTTAATGACTTGTAGCAAGAAGCTTTTTTTAATGATGGTGATCAACTGCATTGTCATATGTAAAGATGTACTGGAATTCCAGCCAGATTTAATTCTGGTTTTGGTACTGGCTGGAACTGAAGTGATTGTAGCCAATAGGACTGATTTATTTAAAAACATATATCCATGCTTAGTTTACATGGTAAAATTGATGTAGGCAGTCATTTACCCAAAGATTGAACCTGCTAAATTGCACTTACACACCTCTCAGTGATGGAAAACCAGTCAATTGAAATTTTTAAATTGAACCTGCTTTGCTGCTTCAATGTATTTATGTTGCTATTTATATATTACCTCATCTAACACATGTATTTAAGCAGTTTCATGTATTATCAAGGTTAATACTGCATTTCTAAATCGGAATTGATTATTTGAGTTCTGGCACATCTCTAGTCATATGATAACGTACTAGCTTTTTACTTTTGTATAAATAGGCAGAAAGTGAGCATTAGTTCAATTCAATTTCAATTCAATTCACTTTTATTTACAATCAAGGTATTAATTACATTTTGAAGTTGTTATTGACAAAGTGATTGCAAAATAGGAAACAGCAGCTAAACAATATATGTTATTACACACACATTATTACACACTTAGCTACTTCGTTTTAAAGGTACAGTGACCATGCATCAATTGTGCATGGTTGCTATACCTTTAAAACAAAGTAGCTAAGTTAATTTTATAAAAGAAAACAATTAAAATAAATTTAAGAAATAAAAAGTGCTTACATAAGTGCAAAAGGTAGTAATAATATTGTATAACAATAAAATAGACACATCTGAGCCATATAAAGAGAATATTGCATACTCATAAGTGGGAAAAACAACAAACTCAGACCAAAAGGGTCAAGATCCAAAAGGTGTCAGGCAGGCAAAGAAACCCACCAAAAGAAATCTGGGTCTCTTCAAGAAGTCACTGTAAGTGATTTTTGTTCATGAAACTAATCCACTTACTATTGCTTTTCAAGTGATACTTTTTCTCTTGGTTTCTTCTTTATTTTCCCCTGGTGCAAAAAGAGGGATTTCAGGTTAGTTTCACTGAAAAAAATCACTTACAGTGACTTCTTGAAGAGACCCAGAAATCCTGCCATGGGTCAAAAGGACCATTTCAAATGTATATGGCTGGCAAAAATAAACAATAATTAAATATAAATAACAAAAACAATTAAAGAATTGTTATAATTATTTTTTTGGATAAATTTTTTGTTATGGGATACAAGTACTGTTTGTATAGAAACAAATACTTATATATTGATAAAATTGTATTATGTTTAGTATGTAAGCTTATAATCCAGTGCTTCTCAACCCCTGGGTCATGACCCAAAAGTGAGTTGTCGTTTAATTTGATTGGGTCGCAAACAAGTTTAGTTGTGTAAAAATCAAATCATTTAGGTTGCAACCCAAAGATTGAACCAAAAGTTTTACTTAATAAAGAACACCACAGTTTTGGGACAAAAATGAGAATCTGGGACTGATTTCAAATAAAGAGCTTTTTTTAATAAAGAACACCATGATTTTGGGAAGAAACTAGGAAAATCTGCGATTGATTCAAAGTAAAGGCCTTTTTTTCTTTTTTTTTTAGAGACCACCATGATTTTGGGAAGAAAATAAGGAAATCTGAGATTGTTCAAAGTGAAGACCTTTTTTTTGGTCTTCATTCTCAATTGGGAAACAAATTTATCTGCCCCTTCAAAAATTTTTTTGTTGGTGTGCCTATGTCTGTCTGGAATTCCGCCTATTCAGATATGGCAACCCTAGGTTAGACCTATGTTAGATAATCTTGTGTTTAGTTCACTTTTTATGCTTGCAATAACGTCTATAAAAAAGATTGGGTTGCCAAAACTTTACTCTCTATCTCTGAACTTACTCCAACAAACAACAATTATGGTCTTTCTGGAAGAGACTCATTTTATTAACATAAAGTCAAATCAAAGTCTGATCAAGATCTGAAAAAAAATTTTCAGTCAATGTGGTGTTAAAACCAATGAAGTTGACTGGACTCAGACCTCAAGAAAAGTGGCTCTGGTCATCTCTGGTGCTTGTTCATTGTTCAATCTTGACTGACCATTCTTGACAATGCAAAGAGTTGCTGACTTTTGCTTTAAGCAATGCAGTTGCAGTAACAAGCCTCGAAGCAATTTGATTTAAATTAAAAAAAAAAAAAGAAATGTTATTTGAACAGAATGAATGAGCTGCAAAATTTAAACCGAAAATACTTTTAATACTTACCATAATTTGTGTTTTTCAGATCAAAGACATGTTTTTTTATTGGATATAATTAATATATTGATAACTCAAATGGTTACACGTGTTTGTTGTTATTCGAAACAATTTTTAAAACCATTTTTTCAACATAATCAATGTGTCAGCAATTTGTCAAATTCTAAATTTTTACAAAGTATTGATTCTTATGAAGTTATTGTTGTTGGTGGTGGTCATGCTGGATGCGAGGCTGCCACAGCTGCTGCAAGGGTTGGAGCTCAAACATTGTTATTGACCCATAAAGTATCAACTATTGGTAATGAATAGATTTTTCATATTTCTTATGACAAGCATTAAGATCATTTCTTAATATCATAAATGATATCCAATCTAAATTAATTTTTACATTGACTTAGTTTTGTTAAATACCTAACATTGGTGTATGCTCTTTGGCTCAATTGTCTGTTACCTTTAAAATCTTAAGGAATTTTAGAAACCTGCAAGATTAGTACCTGTAATAGCAAACTGTGAGCAAGACCTGACTCTTAATTAAAGTTTAAGATTTTTATTTGGATTTTTCCCATAACAATCTTTTTCAAGTTTTTAAAAAACCATGTCAATTTTCAATTTGTAAAAATGCTTATTGGGTACTTTAATAAAATATTCAATTTATAAAATTTATTAGCAACTCAATTAAAATTTACAATTTTATTTTTCAACAACTTTTTCAATTCTTAAAGGACAAACAAACTTTATACTTAATCAAACAAACTTTAATGATTATTTTTTAATCATTCTTGAAAAATTGTTTTCTAACTAATGAAATGGTAATGCAACTTTTTTGTATTATTTTCCATATCTTTCCATTTTTTCAGTGTATCAGTTTGTAGTTGATGGAGTATTGGCCAGGTGGTCAAGTTGTTAAGTGGACTGTGATTGCAATTTTCATGATCACAGGTGCAATCAGGGGGCTGATTTAGGGTCATGTCAACCCCCGTTTAAACATTTTTCTCAGTCCCCTTTTCACTTGATGTCAGTCCCCTTTGCACACTGATACGTAACAAAATAAAATTTTTTGCTGATAAGTGACATTTTGTGCCAATTTAACTATAGTAACTGGTTCCGTTTTTCTTTCTTCGAACAATATAGACGAGCGCATTTTTGCTATGCTTCTTCAATGTTTTTTTGAACATTGTTTGAATTTTTTGCAAAGTAGCCAAAAATTTTAAGCAGTTTTAGCATGATGTCCAAAAAAATGTAAATGGTTTGTTCAATAGTTTGATCTATAACTGCGTTTGCCATTTTTGGCAACTATGTACTGCATAGAAGAAATATTTTTAGTGATGCTTTAACTGTACACTGAACATCGTTTACTCTGTGTCCGACTTCCCAATTGATACCCAGCAAATCAATTTTATCTGCGAAAATAGTGGTGAAAATCGTTATTTAGATTTTACGGAATTTAAAAAGAAACTCAAAACCAGGGCTAGGGAGTAGTGGTGATTTTGGGGTTACTCCTATTCTTACTCCAGAGTAAAATGTTTTTTTAATGCTACTCCTACTCATGAGTAAGATTTTTTTTATTAATGTTACTCCTCTAAAAGAAGGTTTCCACTTAAAATTAGTGTCAGATTTTTCAATTTTTGTGACAAAATCATGGCGTTTCCCCCCAAAGAAAAGGTCTTCACTTAAAATCAGTCTCAGTTTTTTAATTAAAATGTTCTAAAAATTCCAGACAGTATGGCAACCCAATAATGCAGTAGAGGAGTAAGGAGTAATAAATATTTCTTGTTACTCCTACTCCTTGGAAAAACTCTGACTCCTCTTACTTCCTACTCCTACTCTCCAGCCCTGCTTAAAACCCTGAAACTTTTGTCAAATTTGCTGTTTGCATGCCGGATGTGGCACCTGATGCCCTTGTTGAGGCATGGACAACAGTCATTTCATTCTGATTTTTTTTATTTATGAAATATCTAATTATCCTAGCTTTTATTATGATGTCATACTCATTTTTTGTGACATAGTGCTTTCAAAAGATTATCCAGGATAATGTAGTTTTGTCATAGCTTAAATTCATTATTTGATAAAGTAAGAAAACGCTTACACAGTTGAATTTTACCATCTCAAATTATTAGTTGTGACGTAACAAGTTTGCCTTACTACCTTAAAGCAGTGTTTCTCAACCTTTTTCCGTTTGCGGCACTTTTTGAAACATCAAAAATCGCGGCACCTTTAGACCATTTTTATTAATTTTTGTTGCCAAAATCAGGTGATGTCTAAAAAAAGTCTTCACCCAGAATCGGGCTCAGATTTTTAGTTTTCGTCCTTAAATTCAGTTCTTTTCTAAAAATACCGTTGTTCTGGCCGCGGCACATAATTGGTATCTTCTGTAGTTTGCGGTGCACTTGAGCTAGGATTCTTGATTTCCGCCCCAAAAATTATGTGATCTCTATAAAAAAAAAAAGAAAAAGGTCTAAACTTATTTTTACGTCCCCATTTCCTGCTTTTCATCTCAAAATTTAGGTTTTTCCTAAAAAAATAAAGGAAAAACGCTTTCGCCACAATTTTCCACTCTGATTTCCTCATTTTCGCCGCAACAATAAGCTGTTCTCTAAAAAAAAAAAAAAAAAGTTTTTCACCTGAATTCCCGCTCATTCTTATCAATTTCCTATAAAAAATCAGTTCTTTCTAGATAAAAATGGACTTCGCTCCGAATCTCACTTATTTCACGTGCAAAAACCGCAAAATTCGACGTCCCTAAATAATTTTTTTCCGAAATCTTTTGTGGCACACCTGTAAACCTCTCACGGCACCACAGGTTGAGAAACAGTGAAATAATGTGCAATAGTTTGCAGCACCCTAGCAAAACGCAAATGGCATTCCGGTTGAGATCCACTGCCTTAAAGGCTCGTTTCCACTACGAGCGTGGAACAGAGTATTCTTTGTTTGTTTTATTGATTTTTTCTGCTTTGCTTTGCACTCGCTTATATTTCAGGTGCGGAAAAATCAATAAAAAAAGAAATGCACCATTCCATGTTCGTAGTGGAAACAAGCCTTAAAATAGTCTTCAACTTGGATACTTGTAGTACTGTAGTTTACCGTAGTTGTAACGATTTTTATGTTGTATAATTTGGCTAGTACATTCTGGCAAATTCTGATGGGCTTATATATAAAACCGAGATTTTAAGATTTAGTCAATTACAGTAGAAAAAAAAAGTATTCCAGTGTTTTTGTGATATTTAGTTTAATGTTACTACCAAACCATTAAATCCAAAAAAAATCTGCGAAAATGTTATCCAAACTTGAAATTATATCTACACAAACAAACTTTTTCGAAACTTGAAATTGCTTTTCTGTAAAATTTTAAGCAGCCTAAAGCAGTGGTTCTCAACCTTTCTTCTCTTGGGCCCATTATCAGTGTCAAAAGAAATATTAGGCCCACAAAATCTTTAATAAAAATTTCGAGTATCATAAATTTTTTTTATTAATATAAACAATGCAGTGAAATTGTCAATGACCAAACTAATCCTTGTGTCTATTTATTAGCTTGTCCAGTTGCACTGCTAAACCTTGGTTCAACCTCAAGCATAAATCTCCTCTCTTTTTAATTTGCAATTGATGACGTTTTTTTGTCAGTAAATCATTTACTGCAGAAAATCGTGCTTCAACTAACGAAGTAGTAGGAAAGCCAAGTAAGAATGGAACTACTTTTTCAAATAACAATGGATATAATGATCCTATGCTCAGCCATCCGATTAATCCATTCCTTTCAATGTTCGCCACTAATGCTTTGTTCTTCTTTAGTTCAAGAAGTTTACCAGCAATAACGGGATCAATATCTTCCTCACTTAAGATGTGAAAGTGTGCCATATCTACAATCCAACCTGGTGGAGTCATTTCGATTATATTTTTAAATCTTATGGTCATATCTTCTCTTAATTTTTACAGTTGGTTAGTACAGCTTACAATTACTTTTAGGTTTGGAGCAGTTTCGGCAAGGTTACAAAAAAAGGCAAATTCATTCTTTTGTAGATGCATCTTCCAGAGATTTAATTTGTTCAAAAAAGAGCACACTTTCTCAGCACAGTCTACTAGATTAGTGTTTCGCCTTTTAGTGCTTTGTTTAGTTGGTTAACATGCTCAAACAAGTCAGCCAGGTAAAAAATTCTTAATGCTGAAAACAGAGTCTTAGCTTTATATTTTTGTTTCTTGCTATGAGCGTTAGTTTCCATGTGAAGAACAAAGATAAGAACCATGTCCCACAGTTTTGCAAGACAAACAAGGGAATTTCTTTTAGAGTATCTTTTAGAAAGCTACCCTAACTTAAGTGTGTAAGAGAAGTGTCTGGTGGTCCTCACTCTCACATAGTTTCTGAAACAAGCGGTCATGCAAAGCATTGGCTTTGACAAAATTTATTACTGAAATTGCAACTTTCAATGCCTCTTCCATGTCATTATTGAGAGATTTAGCAGCAAAATGTTGCCAATGAATCATGCAATGAATTGTCATTATTTCAATCATGCAATGAATGGCAACTTCTTTTAATTTTGCAACAAAACTATTGTGCTTTCTAGTCATAGCACTGGCACCGTTTGTGGCAATCTGGAATAGATTTGACAGAGGAATCCCATTATTGTGCAGGAAGTCATAAACAGCTGCATAGATAGTTTCACTTCGTGTGTCAATCAGCTTGTTTATGAATAACGTTTCTTCATGGATTACTATTGCCTCAATATATCGAACATAGGCAAGTAATAAAACAGAGTTATTTATTGTGGTTTCATCAATTTGCAGTGAAAACTTTGAAACTTAATTTTTCCACTAGCTGTTCCTCAAGGTTTTTTGCCATTTCATTTTACCTTCTTTTTACTGTGTCATTGGACAAGGGGATTTTCTGTAAAATATTAGCAGCTTGTTCTCCTAGCAATTCTTCAGCACAAATCAACATTGCTGGCTTCACTAGACGTTCTGCAATCGTGTGAGGCTTTCCCACTTTAGCAATCATTTCACTTACAATATAGCTAACTTAAGTGTCTTTCTATTATTATCTCTTGCCTTTTTGCAAAGAAAATCTAAAGGTCTTGGAGCGTGCTTCTGCCGTAACTCTACTTTTTTTTCGAAATATCTGAGCTCTTTCCCTACAGAACCAGGATGCTTCATTTGTTGATGAGCTAATAATTTTGACTTTTTCATGGAATCATTTGTCATTATTAAACCACAGTCCACACATTCAGGCTTCTCAGAATCAACAGTTGATGTATAAAAGCCTAGTAATAAAAAATCTTGCTGGTAATTGTAAACAGTCTTCTTTTTTTTTGAACTTGAAGATGCCATTATGGAAAGTCGGGGGGTTAAAAGAAACGTTAGATATTATCCTAATAAACCTAAAATAAATGTTTTCACAAATTAAAAAAATTAAACCATTTGTTTTATAATGTTATAATCAATAATCAAACAATCTTTTAATAATAAAACTATACCACAACCTTAAATCGCTGAGCTATTAAGAATTAAGACACTTAGGCCTATAATAGGGTGGAGTGAAAAAAATTATTTTTTGAAATTTAAAAAAATACCTAACTGAATACCTGCCTTTGGTCCCAAAACTTTGCCCAAAAGTGATTTTGGCATGTTGCCACTTGTAACCAGGTGGCAACCTCACTCTAAAGGTCATCGAAAGGTCAAATTCCTTAAAAATGCTGTAACTCAAAACCCACTGGTGCTAGAAGCTTTATTTTGGTCTTAAAAGTTGCAGAATATGCACTTTCCTATCTGTTGTAAGACAATATTTTTTTCTATTTCAACCAGAAATGAAGTTTTTTAGTAAAAACTAATATAATCATCAATTTTTGTGAAAACGATAATATTTTAGATTAGAAATTACTTTTTTGCCGTCTTGCATTAAGTTAAGCAGAAAATCAGTTTAAAATACTATTTTTTATAAAATAACATTTTGTTTTATCGATTATATTATCCACTAAATTTAATGTTTCTGTCATACTAGACAATGCGGACATACTAAATCAAAACATTGAAAAGTATAAAAGCAACACCAAAAATCAGTTAACTTAAGTATGAAAAGAAAGCATAACCATGTTATGATAGAATTATTCAATAAAACACAAAACAGTTTAACATATTAGTTTATGCAATTGCAGCATGTAGACTAAAGCAGAAGTTATACTTAAGTAGATTTTAACTGGACATTCATTACAAGAAACAATTACGATCGAAACTGTCGTTTTGTATTAAACTGCTTCATAATATTTCTTGATTTAATTTTTTTGTCTAATTGACCCATCACACCTTTCAAATCCAGATCTTTAGATGTCTCAAATTCAGTTTCAATTGAGAAATTGGGACTTAACACGCATACTTAGAATTTTACTAACTGCTAAATGACGAACCATTTTGTCATCATCTGCTAGCATACTTAAAAGAATGTTTTCTTGGTATGCAAAAAACGCATTTTGTTTCAGAACTTTCAATGCAATCTGTGTGACTTTTTTATTGGGGAATAGCAAAACTCTTTGAACCATGATGTAAAAATCTTTTGCCACATTTGTGATTCTATGCTTACTTTTAATTTCAAATCAGTTTGGAAAGTATACTTTATTGCAAAATTTAGCCAGTGTAGTTAATGATACTGATGGATGCTCTACAGAAATATAGTATCGAAGAATACGGCAAGCTAAAGTCAACCATCTTGCGTGAGAAAGCCCTCCAACTTCCAAAAGTTCCAGATCTTTGTTTATAGCAGAAGGACTTATTGTAACAGCCATACAAATCCTATATCCATAATATTGGTCTGCACTCAATTCATCAATGACACTACTAGGCACAAGAGGGAAGTTCTAATTGCAAATAGGTTTAAAGTTAGCAACTTCCCAATCTGAAACAATTCCATTTAAATGGCTTTCAATAACTCCAGCAAAAGAATCTGGGCTTTTAGTAGTCCCGTCCAAAGCCTTGAAGACATGCCGCAAAGGTAATTCATTACAATGTGATAAACATATCACCCCTGAAGTAAGGTTTCAATGGCCTATACCAAAGGCCTTTGGAGTAAAGGTTACAATGATGCAATGCAACTTCGAGTGGGACCTGTCATTGTTGCAGTTCCATCTGAACTAATGATATTCAAATTTAATTCACATTTTGTATCTTTTACAGCCTTGTAAATTGATTGTGCAATGTACAGACCAGTTCCTGTTTCAGGTGTCACATGAGATAAATAAAATTCTCCTGGTTCTCCTACAATTACATAATGTTTTTCAAGGTCTGTTTGCATACATTTTTCCATCACTCTCTGTCACCACCAATGTGGCATCTTTTCGTCCATCGATATGTATTCCATCAACAATTTCAAATAGGCCTTCTTCTGCTTTTCTAATTTCATCCCTGTATTTTTGACGCTCCCTCCTTAGTTTACTTCTATCAATTACCAATGAGGCATCATATTCAGTTACAACTCCAAAATCTTTCAATGTAGCGCTTCCAATAGCTGCAGCTGCTCTGTCTGAAATCTGATATCTTTCACACATCATAGCCAAATTTTTTAAAGATTATCTGTTTTGTTGACTGTCTTCAATAAGTTTCATTCTTTTTTTCTGTGGTGAAAAGATGATGATGAACCTGGATCACTTACATTACTTTCCAAATCTAGTTGTTCAATTACAGAAGACTGAACTTCAGTGTCACATCTTATTTGCTTCTGAGAAACTCTTTTTTGAAAATTGATATCGCTGCTGGAAGGATTCTCTACAACTGACAGACATTTGCATATTCTTGAACTATTTTGGTCATGGTAGAATGCTAAATCAGAATCGTTCATTCTCAATTTGTGCTCTTTTTCTTGAATCCGCCTTTGTTCTCTATCATGGCAAAAAATATTAAACAGCGTATCAATATCTGACAAAAAGTCATCAAGATGAGTTTCAAAAATTTTGCCTCTTTTTTTCGTCGAGTAACTATTCACAAACTTAAAATTTCTTTGTTAATTCAACTTTTTTTGACACGATTGTTATGCTGACAGTGTAAACATTGCACCATAACCAATGTTCTTTTAATTCTTTTGCTACGAGATCAGCTGCTTGTTTAGTTCTTTAATTGTCTTCATGAAGTATTCGCTACAAAGCTTCTTTCTTTGTAGGTAGCATACCTTTGTCAGGAAACGGATTTGCTAACAAATTGGTACCTCCCTTGAAGCTCTGAAATTCTTTTTATAGAGGTCTGTCTAGTCGCCATTTCACAACTCAAAAATTAATTAAACAAAACCAATCACTTGAAATATACCAAATAAATGCTCTAACATATTAAAAATGGTTTAAATGTTTATAAATATAACAAGTAACATAATCTGATTGATCTATCTAAAACTTTCTTATGACTACACTAGAAAACAATAACACAAACCTGTTCTTGTGTGGTTATCCTATATAAAACAGTCGTACTTGATTATTAGTACCCTGTATGAACAAAATAACAGCACAACACAAGGACATGGAAACCTATTACTTTACTAGTTGACTACAAATAAATTAACAGTATCTGTAGCATAACAACAAACTACCTGTAGCTGTCACCAAGCTTAACTAACTGTAACTAGCTATTAACAACTTCACAAAACTGAAAAGTGGGAGTAGTGTAGATCTTTAGTACATGCTTATCAATAACCACTGTGATCACATTGTAGGGAGTGTTTGACAACAAAATTCAATGAAATACTGAATGAGATACTGTAAATATTCTTCTCTGCTACTTGTACTCTCAATTTTGTGGGCGATTTTGATAAAATTAATCCAGCAAATGAGTTTTTTTTTAATAACTTGATTTTTGATTGAAATAGAAAAAAATATTGTCTTACAACAGATAGGAAAGTGCATATTCTGCAACTTTTAAGACCAAAATGAAGCTTCTAGCACCAGTGGTTTTTGAGTTACAGCATTTTTAAGGAATTTGACCTTTTGATGACCTTTAGAGTGAGGTTGCCACCTGGTAACAAGTCGCAACATGCCAAAATCACTTTTAGGCAAAGTTTTGGGACCAAAGGCAGGTATTTAGTTAGGTATTTTTTTAAATTTCAAAAAAAAATTTTTTTCACTCCACCCTAGCCTATCCCCTTCGTACATACTGTGTACAATTGTACACATGCAACCTAGTTGGGTTTTATCTAACTCAGCAAAGCAATTATTGGCTTAGTAGAACATGTAAACATTTTTTCATGTTGTTAAGGTTACCAGCACTCTTACTAAATTAAAAATTTGTTAATTTGTTCTTTAAAAGTTTGATTTTCAATGCTCTATTTGGGGTTATATTTTGTTCTAAAATAGGGGTGCATTTTATATCTCTAATACACCCTATAAAATGTTGAAAAAGTCAGATAGCTTGTCGAAAATATGTCCAAAAGGAGCAATATTTTCATTTGGAAACTCCCTGGTGGATGAAAAAGTGTTTTACAAATGGCAATCATTTGTTACGTTTAAGCGTCATCATTTGTACACATGGTGCATCAACCAATGAAAATGTTATTAAAAAAACAAAAAATTGCATCAAATGTATGGGTTTGTCCAAATTTGTGTACAATTGTACACATCAATTAATTTGCATATGAATGACGTCACATCCAAAAAAGTAATTGTTTCATGTATCGGTGACCACACCCTTTTCATAAAAACAAAAAAATAGTTTTTTTTTCAATTCCTTCAAGGGGCGTGTACGAAGGGGCTATAATAACATAAAAAATTTTAAAATCTATATTTATAAAAACACATTTGCAAAAAAAACTAATTGTATTGTATAATTGGTTTGTACTCACTTGAACATTAAGGTCATGATTTCATAAATTTACATTAGCAGATAAACTATAAATTTCAGCTATATATTTTTCTTGGGACCTAATGTAGGCCCAATGAAAACTTCAGACCCATTTCAAAAATTTTCAGGCCCATATTGAGAAACACTGGCCTAAAGTTCTTTGATCTTGTTCCTGTCCAAACTAATTTTTTGAAATGAAATAACCAAGGGAGCTAATGAAAAAACAAAACTGTGCTTGAATGATTGACAACAGTACTTGGCTTTTAGATGTTGAGCTTAAGGCTCGTTTCCACTACCAGCGTGAAACGGAGCATTATTCATTTGTTTTATTGATTTTTTTCTTTCCGCGCTTAAAACTTAAGCGAGCGCAAAGCGAAGCAAAAAGAATCGACAAAACAAACAAAAAATGCCCTATTTCACGCTCGTAGTGAAAACGAATCTTTAAAGCTTTCGAAATAATCCCACCGACGAGACACATGACGCCATCGTGCAACGTCGAAAAACGCAACGGCGTAAAGCATAGCTCGCGGAGTTTACTAAACTAAGCGGTTGTTAAGAAAAAGTCGAGGGAAAATTTAAAAAAAAGAAAAATTTAATAGTTTTGCATATACACAAGTTAAGAACCTTATCTATTAGGAATAACGCTTTTGCAATGTAAAAATTACTAAAAAATGGTTTAACAGGTGAGATGTCTTGCAATCCTTCCTTTGGTGGAATTGGAAAAGGACATCTTATTAAGGAAATTGATGCACTTGATGGCGTTTGTGGAAAAATATGTGATATTTCGGGAATACAGTATCGAATGCTAAATCGAGGAAAAGGTCCTGCAGTTTGGGGTCCACGGGCCCAAATTGATAGAGATTTATACAGGTTAGATTTATTTATTTCACTGTTGTCATATATTTTTTCAGATTAGACATTTTATTTTAGTATGTATCTAAATAGAGGTCACTGAAGCATTTGACGTTTTATTTAAAGTGCATTTGCAATTATAGTAGGAGGCAAAGACTGTTGAAAAAAGTTCAATTCTTTTTTAAACATTTTTTTATTTGAATGACATTTATTACAGTTATTACCTCATAAATTTAAATGATAAGTTTTTACAATTTTGTGCTTTAAGTTTTGTAGCTTAATAATTAAATTGTATATATAAGCTTCTTATGTAAAAAAAAATGTTAAATTTAGGAGTAAACAACAAAGATTTTTGAAATAATTTTTATATACATAAGAGAGCTAAAATATTTGCAAAAAAAACGTAAAACCATTAACTATTAAGTTACATGTATATCATCTCTAGTCCTTATTTAAATGGAATGTGTGAAGCAATGTTTATTTCACTATACAAACACCTTTAAGTTTAAGTAGAAAGTGTGAAGTTTGTATAGCATTCTATTTGAATAATAACTGAAGATATTGTAAGGTAATAGAATAACCTTTTAATGGCTTTTTTACTAATATTTTAGCTCCTGTATGAAATTGTTAAACTTTGTATAATTTTTTTGGGTTCAATGTTATTCTCATGGTGCAGATAATTTTAAGCTTTTTAATTTCTCACATTAGTAAACATTCAATACTTGGTTTCTTGTTCAAATGATATGTTAGTTTTTTTAAAATTACAAAGTGGTTGAACTAGAAGCTGTTGTATACCTGATAATAAGTATGATATTACTTTTTTTTGAAATTGTTTTGATCTCTGCTAAGACAAATTTTATCATTTTGTTTTGACACATTATTTTGTTATTTTTCTTTGGATTCATTCAACAGAAGTAATATGCAAAGTGAAATATTTAATACACCAAACTTACATGTCATGGAAGCGTCTGTGGAAGATTTATTGACTACAGATATCGATTTTTCAACAGATGGTGATGCAGCTACACCTGACACCAAATGTAGGTTGGTATATAATTTTTTTTTTTTATAAATATGAATGTGTTTATGTTTCCCTAAAGTTTTGTTGTTTTCAATAAATTTTTGTTTTGCATATCTGCAGCATTTGTTGCAAAACTTCTGATGTTTTTTTTTTAATTTGCATTTTCGAATTGTCCTGGTTATCAATTATAGGACCATACTTTTCAAAATTGACTTTTTTTAGATGTGTTGGTGTGGTACTGGGTGATGGAACCAAAATTTCTGCCTCAAGTGTTGTTTTAACTGCTGGTACTTTTCTTCGTGGTCGCATCAACATTGGAATGAATGTTAGAGAAGCAGGAAGATTGGGGGATGCCCCTGCTGTTGGACTAGCTAAGACAATTGAATATTTGGGTTTTCACATGGGGCGATTAAAAACAGGCACTCCTCCAAGAATTGACAAAAAAACTGTAAAGTAAATATAATTTTTTATTGTGTGATTAATTTATTGTGCCTTTATTTTAAAAGAGCATACTTGGCTAAATTATTGAGCCTTCCAATAAAAAGTTGTGTAAAAACTATTAGTATTCTTTTGCCAGTTTTCTGGCCATCCCCATATTGAAATTGCAAAAAAGCTTTTACTTTGCTCTTGTAAACAGCAATATATTAATATATAACTTCTTGTACTTCTCCATGTTTACTTACTTTAACTGTAGTTCACCGATTTATTTTTGAAATTTATGTACATTTTCTTGGTTAAAAGTAATCTCCTTGAAAGTTGGTTGAAAATATCATAGTTTACAATCTTTTCACCAAAACTTTTTTAATTGTGCTACAATTACAAAATTTGAAAATATAGCACTTATTATAACATGCGTTTAGACTAACTACTTTTTATAGAATTTGCATACAAAAAGGAAAAAAAAACGATTAAATGTTGCTGTTGAATATTGTACATTAATTAGTAACAATATTTTTAGTTTTTCAAATATGAAGCCCTTTTACGGTGATGATCCGTCAACACCTTTTTCTTTTGAAAATGAAAACGTTTTGATAAAACCCGAAGACCAAAAGATTTGCTATACTACCTGGACTAAACCCGAATTAAAAAAAGCTGTTCTTGGTTAGTAACATTTCATATGTACAGTATAACTGACTGATGCTAGCGATATTCGCAATAAGTGTTAGCTTGTTGTAGTTTTTGTCATCTTAAGTTCTAAAGCTTATTAAAGATAATATGTATAGTGATTTTACCAGTGTAATTTAAAAATAATGTAGAGCTATTAGTAATCAAATAAATTTAAATATATAAGATTTAGGCTTTTTTATACCGAGCAATTTTTTAGTGAGCTTTAATAAAAACTTATCGGTTTTGTCTGCAGATACAATGCACTTGAACCTGCACGTGATTGAGGAAGTAAACGGCCCGCGCTATTGCCCCTCCATTGAATCAAAGGTTCTCAAATTTCAAGACCAAAATTACATGTGTTGGGTTGAGCCTGAAGGGCTCGACAGTGGCGAGTTGTACTTGCAGGTGAATTATTGAAACAAACATGCTTCTTGGTTGCAGACAACTACCAAGCATTATCTTGTCGAATCGAAACGTAGTTGACGTAGGACTGCATTCTGTGTTTCTATTGGGTTTAGATGCAAACTGCAAAGTTGCATTTGGCGTTCTTAAATAATGTTTTATTCAGTTTAATACAACGGGATTTGACATTCATAAAAGATAGTCTTATATTTCTCTACTTCAATGGTTTTTGAATAGTACGTCGCTTTAATTTTTTTAGGGAATTGAATAATATTGTTTGCTTAATACTTGAAAAGGTTTTGAGATGCCTAATTCAGTGTACTGTAGTAGCTTGGTTCATGACATTACGCAAAACTAAAACTGATTTAAAATATTGTCGGTCAAGTTTTGCTGTCTCTAGTTCATTGCGATTTCAATCATTCTTCACGTACGTCGCAACTTAAGAAGTTTTAGAAAACTTTATTGTTTAGGGATTTAGTTGCACGATGCCGGAAGAACACCAGAGGGCAGCAGTGCGTTTGGTGGACGGTCTAGAACAGGCCGAGCTCACTCGTTTCGGCTACGGCGTCGAGTACGACTACATGGACCCTCGACAAGTTGCTCCAACGCTCCAAACCTACCGCGTCCTGGGACTGTTCTTCGCCGGCCAAATCAACGGGACGACCGGATACGAAGAAGCGGCAGCGCAGGGGTTAATCGCGGGAATCAACGCCGCCCGTCGCGTCAAAGGCCTCCCCGATTTCACCGTGAGCCGTGGTGAGGGCTACATCGGCGTTCTAATCGACGACCTCACCACTCTCGGCACCAACGAGCCATACCGCATGTTTACCAGCCGCTCCGAATTTCGAATGACGTTGCGACCGGACAATGCCGACGAGCGATTGACGTCGCGCGGCTATCACGACGGCGGATGCGTGTCGAACGAGAGACAGCTTAGCACTCAGAGTCGATTGAAGGCTTTGCACGCGGCCGTCGACGACTTGAAATCGATTAAACTTTCAAAGCTGAAATGGCGGGAAAAGCTCGGGCTTCCGGAGACGCAATTGCAAACGCAGAGGACCGCCTTGGAGATGTTGGGCGATTGCTGCGAGATCGGCTGTTCGTTCGACCCAATTATGACGCTGACGAGCAACACGGAGATAGTGCGCGACAATCTGTGGTTGTTTGAGCGCTTGAAGACTGAAGCGCTTTACTGCAACATAGTTCACCGACAACAGAAAGACATCGATGCGTTGAAGCGTGACGAGCACTTGCTCATTCCGAACTTCATCGACTATAGCAAGGTTCCGATGAAGCTGGAAATACGCGAGAAGCTCGCCAAAGCTCGACCCCAGAACATTGCTGCTGCCACGCGCGTGCAAGGCGTGACGCCCGCTGCGTTGCTGCAGTTGCTGTTCTACATAAAGAAGACAAACCTCGATATTGATACAACCACCACGGCCGCGCTTTAGCTTTGGTCACACTGGTATTTGAACTCTTTCATACACTCAGTGATGGCTTTAATAGGGTGCAAATGGAGCGGCCGCACCGAGCCCCCCTAAAATACATCAAAAACTACCCCCTACACAAGAAATTGCTCTATTTTTTCATAGTAGCATCAGAACGTCGGTGGCATGTCTAAAATAAAGAATTTTTTTAGATATAACTTTGTTTTGAGACACTAAAAAGTGACCCCTCCTAAAACGATGCTTTTTTTTTCAGAGATTACACTGTTTTGGAATACTAAACAGTGGCCTCCTTAAGATGAAGACTTTTTTTAGAGAACACTTTATTTTGATATACTAAAAAATGGCTCCCCCTATTACAATCACTTTTTTTTTTTTAGGAGATTGCTTTGCCTTGGACCACTAAATAGTTGCCCCTCTTACTTTTTTTGCACCGGCTCCCCTTTTTGTAAGGTCATCACTGCATGCAACTTGAGTGTCAATCGAATGACCGGGCGAGTTTAAGTAGTTTTATCGATAGGTTTTGGTTATTTTATTGAATAAACAAAAAAATTTTTTTCCACGAATTTATTTTCTCGTTTCTATCGTGAATGGAAACGATTATTTTTTGTAATTAAAGTTTTGAGATTTTTGTAATTAATTCTTCGCTAAACATTTAGCTAGATTTAATATTTTTATGAAAGCTGAGAGCTTGTTAATAAATGACGCCATCCTCATTTTATCCTTTTGCTGGACATTGTTAAGGTCGTTTAATTCAGAGCAACTACTGGACTATATACATATAAAAAGTGAAAACATTAATTACTCGCATTGGTAACAATTTTTTTCGAGTTTATGATCGCAGTTTTATGGGCAACTAAACATAGCCTATAAATTTTAGCAAAATAATATTGAAAAGTGAAGAACCAAATTTCAAAATTTTTTTGACTGTGGTAGTTGACAAATAGTTTTCAAATGCTTTTTTAAAGGTACGGAATTTATAATTTAGATAGCTACTATATATAATTTCCGTGCTCTCAAAAAAATGCATTTTAAAAAATTTCTTTTAAGTCATTGGATTATGTATGAATTAAACTAAAATGAAAATGTGATATGTTCAGTCCATTGATTTCATTATACGCTAGAGGTGGCGAAATTAAAAAACAGTGGTGAAAAAAGCATATTTTTATACACAATAAAAATATTTTTGTTGGCAGTAATTTTTAATATGAAATTTTTTGGGCTATATTATGCTTGTGACAAGATCTTGAAAACTTTTTTATACTAGTGTGTGTATGTATTCATGAAACCTCTTTTGACTGGCAAGTTACACGCAAATGTATGACAAATAAAATCTAGCGCTAGCAACCGTACAATTTTATTAATTATTTTCTTTCTACTTTGTCTTCATGCTATAATGTTTTAACTTTAACCCGCTAAAAGTTATGAAGTTAAAATTTTTCAGGGATTTATGACATCTGAAACTTACACAACCTTTATTGTTTCGATTGTTCAGAAGTTTTATTGCTGAGTTTTACAGATTAAAATAAAGTCAAAAATTTTATTTTATCGAAGTTTACTTTAAAAAACTCATTTTCTTATTTTTACAATTTTTCGAGCAGCTTGAACAGTTTTAATCTATTGTTCTTGCATTTTATAGCAGGTATTCAAAAATTTTTGGGACTGCGACCCTTCAATGCTCAATCTTTTCACCTTTTTATAATTTCTGAATCAGCAATATAAGTTTTACATTAAGTAAGAATGGTCAAGTCAATCAACAAACAATGTTTTTATTGAATAAGTTTTACATGTACAACATTTCACCAATTTTAAACCTCTCTTCTAAAAACTTTTAGCTCCCCCACCCTGGGGTGTGCAATTTGTAGACTTTAGTAAAAATTAGACAGCCTAATATTTTTATGTAAGTGAAAAGAATATGCGTCTCTAAATGCATGTCTGTTGTAAAAAGTCTGCATCATGATTGAGTAGTTTGAAGAACGCCGTATTTTTATAGCCAAAAAAATTACAAATGGAAAACGGAGTATTGTGAAAATGCTTCCAGACTCCGTGCTTTTTGTGCCCGAGACCGGTGCCAGGACTGATAGGACTGTTGGGACTATCCCAAGCAGCTTGGGTTAAGGTCAACCGCCTGCGGACTGGTGTTGGGCGATTTCATTCGTCCATACACAAATGGGGTCTCGCTTCCTCATCGAATTGCGAGTGTGGCGCCTCTGAGCAAACCGCAGACCATGTTCTAACAGCGTGCCCTATACATCGGGCACCACATAGAGCACGAGGTCTGACGGTTTTGGATGATGAAACTCGATGCTGGTTTAATAACGCCACTGCCAGCATCTGATTCAGGCAGTGCAGCAGCCTGGGGTAGTAAAAGGATTAAACCTCGGCCCCAGTCCTGTTTGTGTCTGACCTGAAGTGGATACTTTTCAAACGACGACGGCAAACGCCGTATTGATGGCGAATTGACACGGTCGCGGTTCAAGAGTCAAGTTGAATTTTTCCTTTTTTCGAAGTACCGTAATTATAACCCAGCTGCTTTAATTCATCCTTAGTGCAAATTGTTGACTATAAAATTTAGAATGCGGCTTAGGTTGATTGATTTTCTAAGTTTAATTGCGAGTACGTAAATATTAAAGAAGCCATTTATAGCCTACAATGTTTTACCAATTGTGTTCAAATAAATTCGATCGTTAAAAATGGTTACATTTCATTTTATTAGAATCAGTAAAAGTAAAAAGCTTATCATTAACAGTCATGGCTTTAATAGGGTGCAAACAAAGCGGGCCGCCCTAAAATACATCAAAAAGTGGCCCCCCGACACAAGAAATTGCTCTATTTCTTCATAGTAGCATCAAGACGTCGATGGCATGTCAAAATGGAAAAAAATTTTTGAAGAAAAACAAAAAAACGGCTTCTTAGGTTGTTGTCAATTGTGCTTGTAGAAATGTGGAAATACAGACTTTTTCTTCTTTTTTTGAGATCACAGTAGAAAGTGCCTCTCCAAGCTTTGGATCACCCAATAGTGGCCTCCCCTAAATTGAAGACCTTTTATTTAGTGATCGCTTTGTCTCTCCATGCTTTGAATCACTCAATGGTGGCCCTCCTACATTGAAAACCTTTTTTTTAGAGACCACTTTGGTTTTACATACTAAAAATCTTTATCTTGATTAGTAAACTTTTCTCAAAAACCATATAAATTAAAGATTTTTAAACTGAAAGTTGCGCAACTCAAAGTAGCAAAAATGAAAAATCTCCTTAAAAAGCCCATCGTTAGTGAAATATTGTAAAAACTTATATTGTTGATTTAAAACCTATATAGGTAAGAAGGACGAAAATTTTAAAAACAAAACTAAGAGATCGCAACTGTAAAGATTTTAGAATACAATGTAGGATAATTGTAATTGTAAAAAAAAATATTTAAATTATTTATAAATCCTCCAAAAATTGCTAAAATATGCAACAAATAAATATTTCTAACCAAGAGTTTGATACATTTTGTCCTAAAAACTGATTGAAAAGGCTTTTGAAACTGGGCAACCAAAATTAATGTCATTAGCGTACAAGTTTTATCATGTAACTTAATCCCTCAAAAATAATTGACTTTATTTCGTTTAGCTTGTCCTAATCATAACTGTTTTTGTTCTCCATGTCTATTATTGTAAAGAGCAAAATTATTTCAGTTGTTTAAATCGAATTATTTATTGAGTGGAATTACGGAAAGGCATGTTGTTGTTTTTTTTATGCTTGATTGGTTAAGTCACTGCTAGCAACGTAAACGCTTTATTAAACAGTGTTTGTTTAGAAAGATGAAAAGTACAACTTTTACCGCGAAGAAAACTAATTGTAAGGAAATTGACATACCATAACGCTATAAAAAAAAGTTTATAATATTAAGTACGAACATAACTAAGAAACTAATGTTTTTCTAAGTACCGGCCCCTTTTTTTAGGAATAGGCTTAAGCAGCTGAGTGAGCTCAACACAATTTTTAAAAAAATATTGGTATTTATTACAATAAAAGTCTTCGATCTTGACTGTTTATTAAATGTTGATAAAATGTTGGATTTCAACATTCAAGAATTTTAAATTTTAAATTATAATTATAATGTAAAAACTTTTGAAAATTCGTAATCATATTTTTATTTTTTTAGCATAATTATCTTAACAAATAAACAACATAAACCTGATATATCAATTTTTTTATAGAGATTGACAAAAATAAGTATTTTATTTTAAAAAAAGTTAACAAATTGGTTTAAATGAGACAAGCATATGTTGCCATTCTGTTTTTGACACTATACTGCTATATCAGTATGTTAACTAGGCCTACATGCTACCATCCACCCTGTAGGCAACAATATATAAAACTGTAGAGGGCACAGTGGTTTAAACAATACCAGTATAAATTGTTAATTTTATTTTTTGAAATAAATTTTATAATTGCTGAATTACTTGTATTATTTTTTTTGTAATTGTTATCCAATTTTTTTTCAATTAAGCTTTTTTGGTTTTTATTTTCAAAGTACACTTTTGAAGAGATTACATTGTGTTACATACTCACTAGCAGCATTGCTACATGCTTAATTGAAAATTTATTTAAAAAAATATTATGAATGTATTCTGCTTACATATGTTCTTTTTATATCAAATATAAAAACAAAAATTAGTTATTATGACTGTCAAATAAAGTTTAAACTTAAAGTCAATAAACTTTTTAAACAAAAAATTTTTAGTCTTATTTATTAAAATTGTTTTTAACTAGTTTTTTAATCAAAAAGAATTTTTTAAATTCAATGCTAAAAATACAAAAAAAAAGAAAAAAGTGATTCTCTAGTTTGAAGGTGCAAAATTGTCAATCAAAGTAAGAAACAAAACAAAAAAGAATTTGATTAAACAAGGTTGATCACATTAAAATATATTCAACAGAAACGCTAACCAATTTGCAAAAAGTTGATATTTAAGCATGTTGTAAGTATTATGATTGAATTTTCTTAATTGCCATAATTTATTTACAGGCTGCCAATGATTTAAAATATAAAAAAGTACTTAAAAAAATTCCTTCCAGAGGTTTTATTGAGATCCCTATAGCAGCAAATAAAATTATAAAAAATTTGGCATGAAATCAAACTAAAATTATCAAAAAAAAACATCAATACATTTTAAATATAAACAATTTTATAAAATAAATCTTGTTAAGTTTAGCATAAGATTGTTGCTTTGTATAATTTAATTGCCTTTTATTTTTTGTCAAATTTTTTTGACTAATTTTGCTACAACAAGCAGTAAAGAAAGCTGTTAATAAGTTTATATTTTTAAGATATTGCTTTTGGCAGTCTAAAGTATTGTTATAATGTTTGGTATGAATCGCTTATTTATAAGAAAAAAATTTTTGTTAAGTCATTGTAATATACAATATTTAATTTTGTTAAGCATAAAAATATGTGTGTGTTTTTTGATACTTTTTTCAGTTAAGTTTTTGTTAAGTCTTGGCAGCATCATGTCTTTTTATATTTTGTATAAAAAGATATGCTTTTGTCATTTTAAACCAGTCAATTATGGTTAAATTAAAATTTTTTAGTAGTGACTACTTGCAGCATTTGCAGTACAATTTTTTTATAATTTAATTTTGTGTAATTCAATTTAAAATAAAATTGGTTTTTAAATATTTTAGTGTGTTTTGATGATTTTACAGTCTAAAGCAAAATTTTCGTGGATAGTGATTACAGTGAACCGATGCTTTGTTTTAGAATTAAATGTGAAATAATAATTGGGAAATGAAGTTGACAGCATTGTCAAATAGTAGCACAGAATTGTCAGAAACTTAAAGAATGAATAAAAAGTAATGTCATATTGATGAGAAATGCTATTCATACAGTTGTGATTTAAAATCTACTCTCATCATTTTGTTGTGACCTTGTAAAAGACACTTTACATCATTTTTTCTCTGTTGGGTGATGTTAGCCAACAGGTTTAAATTTCAGTAATATCTTTAAATAAAAAACCAAAAACACAAAAAATTTAACTGCACAGCAATACCTTGGCAAAAGCAAGTTGAAGTAATTGTTTTATAGTTTTCCTAAGATTAATTTATTTTGATGTTGTCCTGCAAATCAATAAGATAAATAGTGATAAATATTAAATAATAATAATAATAATAATAATAATTCAGGGCTTGAATTCCAAATTGGTGTTAAAGCTAAACCAACTTAAAATTAACATAAATCTGTCATTTTTTTATCCATTTATGTCATATTTAAAAAATATTTTGTTCAATATACGAGGGTAAATCAAAAATTATCCGGAATTGCTCTATAGCGCACTCTTGCTTAGCTTTTTCAAAATTTTTTTTGCACGTGTTGTCTACTGTGTCACGTGATCACGATCTGCTAATCTAATTGTTCGTTCAGTTTTAACACGTGTTATTTTCTGTTGATAAAAATGGACGCTCCACTGGCACAATGCACCAGAGAAGAACAACGTGCTGTGGTCCGATTTTTGTGGTCAGAAGGTTCATCAGGGACAAAAATTCATCAAAGACTCTTAGCACAATATGGAGACAATGCACTATCGAAAACAACGGTATATGAGTGGATTGAGAAGTTTAAAACAGGCCGGACCAGTGTAAAACATGCAGAAGGAGCAGGACATCCATCAACCTCCACCAGTGAAGAGAAGATTGAGCAAGCTCAACAAATGATTTTGGCTAACCGGCGCATTACCATTGATGAGGTAGCACAATCTTGTTCCCGTCTATTTTGTTCCCGATGAACCTTCTGACATAACAATTTTGTCCCCGATGAACCTTCTGACCACAAAAATCGGACCACAGCACGTTGTTCTTCTCTGGTGCATTGTGCCAGTGGAGCGTCCATTTTTATCAACAGAAAATAACACGTGTTAAAACTGAACGAACAATTAGATTAGCAGATCGTGATCACGTGACACAGTAGACAACACGTGCAAAAAAAATTTTGAAAAAGCTAAAGCAAGAGTGCGCTATAGAGCAATTCTGGATAATTTTTGATTTACCCTCGTATATATAGGGGAGTACAAAAGTCAGTATACAGTAGCATCACATTAGTGAAATTAGTGACATATTACATTGAAGTGAAAATGTCATATCTACTTTTAATCATTTTGTTTTATTAAAAGGCCAGTACTTTTAATCATTTCATTTTATTCTTTCTATTAAATTGGAAATTTAACCATGGCCAGTAATTTATCACTTTATACCTACTTTTGCACCCCCCTGTGTATATATATTCTTGCTACCCCTGTGTATATATACTCGTAAATTTATGTTATTTTAAATGTAATCTCTGTCAGCATCAATCACAACCTGAACCCAGGACCTAAAAGCCCTGCAGGCCTTGACAAGCATCTCATTGTCCATGCCAGTCATATTTTCCTTGATGAACTTAATGAGAAAGGCTTTGGTGGGATGAGTATGTCTGTTGGTAAGTGACCCAGCATAACCCCACACAAAATAATCTATTAAATTTAAATTGTGGCTGCTAAGAGGCCATGAATTCTTGTGAACAAAGTTATAGCAGTGGATTTCCATCCATTCCAAAGCAAAGGAGGATGCATGGCAGGGAACAGAGTCTTGCTGTGACACTCAGGACCTGTCCCCAGCAATCTCCTTAATACATGGCAGCACAGTAGTCTCCATCACCTCCAGATACAGAAGATATGTGTTTCCACTCTGAAGCCTGTTTCAAAGATGTGAGGAGGCATCATATTTTTCTTACTGGACAGGAGACCAAACACCATGACTGTGGTTGGAAATTTGTTTTTTGTGACCCTGGGCACATCCTAGGCCTTGCAAAAAATCCAATAATTATTTTTTTATTGAGGTCTGATCCTCACAGAAGTATTTCTCAACTTAGAAAAACCAGAGCATCTCGGCTCCTTAGGATGCTGCTACTTGCTAATCAATTTGTGGTTCTTGAGAAGCCTCCCGCCCTTCATTTTGGAGGTCAGTAAATTGCATCCTGTAGGACTTATATCTGTGCTATGATTCACAAATATCGTAACAATGGTTCAGTGTCTTTCCTCCTTGGTAAACTCAATTTGCTTTAATTCAAACTTTCCTGTTTCCATGGATACAAAATGTATTTTATAACAGTATTTTTGGTTTTCAGACTTTCACCATGGTTGCACAAACCGGAGCTGAAAATTTTGTAATAAAGTTGATGCTGATTTGAAATTTGAGTCCTGTAATAGCAAACACAATCAAAATGGTTTTAGTATATAAAACACTTTATTGCTTTTTCTAGGGCATGGATACCTGAGCAAGCACCTTTAAATTTTAGACATATCAGAAAAAAATGATAAAGCCAAAAAAAACTTTTAAATATAATTTTTAGCATCACTGTTTGACATTAAAGGATGGGTGTCTAATGGGCTGCATAAACATTTTAAGTAGCTGCCAGGGTATTTTTTGAAGTAACACAAACTGAATAAAGAAATTGTGCAACTGAAGACTTTAATTACATAACAAAACTATCTTGGTCAGTAAAGATCTTTTTTTTTCTTCCCTATAATTTAAAAATAAAAATACTTTCTTTATTTGTAAAATATAACCTGCAATATTATTATTTTCACTTTTTTTAAAGACTGCATATTTTATAAAGGTCACAATTTTGCCTGCAAATATTTTTGATAAGCAAAAAATAGCCCTTGCTATAAAAAGGTTTGATGCCCATGCATTAAAGTCTTTGCATTGCACTTGAAATGACTGCCATGAAAACTTTTTTGCCAATATACCAAATATTTGGAATAAGTTAACAGAGGAAATTGTTGCTACATTGAACTCTTTCAAGGGTCACTTGAAAAAATTTGATTTACATTTGACTACATACATTGCCTACTAACCTTTTGTGTGTTGATCTCCTTATGTATATTAATGACTATATTCTTTGTTTTTCAACTAATCACTTGAGGATTCTTTATTTTAGAATAGACTATTGTAGTTTTTTAAAAAGTAATTAAATAAAATTTGCTTATATATATACTACACAGGGTGATCAATATTTAGCGTTACAACTTCAAATAACTGTATTTGGGAAATGATATGTACAGTTGGAGTAACACAGGTGAAATATTGTTACAGAATGAACATAAATTCAGTACAAATACAATTTATTATATGCTTTTTGAGGAAGCAGTTGTTATTGGCCAAAACTGTGGAGAAATGCCTTGCCAGAGCCAGAATTCTCCTCTCCTGCCTTGAGGCCGGCATGCTTCCTAACCTCGTTTTCAATGATGAAAATATATTCGACGTTCAACATCATGTGAATCCCTAGAATGATTGTGTTTGGTCATGTGATGGGGAGGTAGGACCTTGAAGAGTCACTTAGGCCCAAGGGACAGCATCAGTGATAGTCTGGGCAGCTGTTACCGAATCTGGAAGAAGTCCTTTGGTTTTTGTAAAATAAGGCGTCAAACTGAACCAAGAGAATTATTGAAATGACATCCTTGTTGGTTTATTGCTGCCCTGGGCAAAAGAACACTTCAAAAAACATTCTTGGACATTTCAACAAGATTCGGCACTGTTACAAGGAGCTAAAACTATCAGCCAATGTTTCCAACTTCATTTCCAAAGAGGAATGGCTTCCTTTATCACTTGATTTGAATCCTCTCGATTTTGGTATTTGGGGGTACCTTGAGAGCAAGGTCTCAGCAACACATTATAAAAGTTTGGAGGCACTAAAGACCAAACTATGGAAGGAATGGTCAAAAATGCCCCAGGATGTTATTTGTAACTCTTGCAGGTCATTTTTGAGGCGTCTTCAGCTTGTAATTGATTTGAATGGAAAGCATATTGAATAAATTGTATTTGTACTAAATTTATATTCATTCTGTAACAATATTTCACATGTGTTACTCCAATTGTACGTATCATTTTCCAAATAAAGTAATTTGAAGTTGTAACGCTAAATATTGATCACCCTGTATACATATATACCGTATATATATATATATACTGTATATATATATATATGTACTTTATGTACTTTGTATGTACTATATATTCATAAACTATTTTATATTTTATCTAAGTGCATTTTAGTTTAATTGTCATTTAATGTATTCATACATATGAGAAATAAATAGTAAGCTATATATTGGGATCTCCAAAAGCAGGTCAGGGTTATTATTGATGGTACCCTGAGTTTAATACATTTGACATTATCCTTTAATACTTGAATGAATAGAGATAATGATGGTGATGAAAGATAAGTTAAAGCAAGTAATTAACCTTTAAGGTTATTTTAAAGTAAAAATGCATACCTACATTTTAAAAATAGTTTCTATACTATTACCTTAAACAATTTTTCATTTATCAATAGGTGTAAAAACACAACATGTTTATAAATAATATATTTGGTGAAATACCAGAAAAAAATGTTATTTTTGTTATTGATACTTCTGGTTCAATGTATGATGTTCTTGCATCTGTCAAGGACCACATTGCTGAAGTCCTTATTGATCGAGCTTACAATCGACCAGGAACATATTTTAATGTGATTGAATTCAGTTCAGAAGTAAGGCTAGTATTTACTATTTTATACAAAGCAATAATTAAACCTGTTTTAGGTTGTTTGGTTATTTATATGATTTAAAAAATATTGATATTATTAATATGGTATACCTTGCAGTTGTTATGGAAACATTTTTTAAAAGTTTATCACCATTTCTAAAATCCTTGTTTTACATTTGCTGTGTTTTCATCTTATATTGCATCTGTAAAGGTGTGGATATTTATTGGTACTACCTTACAATTATAGCACAATAGCTTGTAAAATGTTTAAATTACTAATAGCAACTTTAACATCATATTCTATAAGTATGACTTTCAATAATCAATGCAAATCTACCTTCAACAAGTAATGTAAAAAAAGTATTTCACATCACATTTTTTGCCTTTCATTTAACAAAAAGCTAGAGTGCTATGACAGTTGATCAAACAACAGTTGATCAAAACAACAGTTTATCTTGCTATAGTTGATTTAGCTATGCAAGTCTTTGCAATCAAACCATCTTTTTTTATTTTAATTCATATTTATTAACATCAAAGTACAACTTTAAGAAGCTGCATTGCCATATTTTCCCATTTTGCAGTTTTGATAAACTGTTGTTTGATTAACTGTTCAGTCAAGATAAATTATACTTAAAATATATCAATATTTATAAAGTTTTTAAAAATTTAAGCAGACAACAGGTTGAGATAATTGCTTGAAAAATTGCCCTAGTTTAATGCCTCCCGCAAATTTAGAGAATCAATAGCTGATATGCTGCAGTGAATTTGAAAAAAGCAATTAATTGAAAGACACAATTATTTTAAAACTGTCAAATGTGTGAAATTGAAAATTGTAATTGACTTTTACATCGTCATACAAGTCGAAAAATTTTGGAGGGCAAAACAGTTTTGCCCAAATTTTATTGACATTTTGTAGCTTATCTATCTTGATAGTATCTACCAAATCATGATCTTGTAGCTTTGCAAAAGTTGAAACAAAATGTCACACATTCTTGTTCCAAAATTTTGGTAAAGACAAAAAAAAAAAAAGGTGTTCACCTCAAATCTTAATCATATTTCTAGATTCTTCCTTATCTATACCCAAAAAAATTTGTTTTTCCCAAATAATTCATTGTCATGGCCTAAAAAATTCTGATTTTTTCCAAATTTTTGAGACCCGTGGTGGCAATTCACCTCACCCCAGTTCGTACGACTATGGAGATTTAAATTAAGGTTGTTATTATAAAAAATTTCTTGCCTTAAGTAAAATTAAAAACTGTTACAGTTCTAAATGATTTGTAACACGTTTTCTACTTTAAATCATAAACCAAACCCAAGTTCATTTAAAAATACTTCACATATGATAGTAAAATTAATATAACAAAAAAATCACTTTGGGTGGCCTAATTTTAGTTTTGAGTCAGCTATAAATCCTTCATTTGTTCACAATAAAACGAGTGTTGCAGATCACACAATGGGCGGATCGTATGGTTGAATGCACACCAATTACTGTTAATGCTGCCACTAGGTGGCTTCGTGGAATTGAAAGTCAAACTGGAAGCGATATGCTTTTGGCATTGGAAATGGCTTTCGATGAACCTCGCTGTGAAGCTGTGTATTTGGTAAGCAATTATAGATATATTATTGGCAACTTATATTGCCTTTTCTGTTTTTTCTCTATGACGTGCATTTGAAAAAATTATGAGTAATCGCAGATTTTATGACCGAACTTTGCTTTTGCAGGTAAAAACTTACTGTCTTGTACAATTTCGTACTGCATGTATTTTGATTCTCTTTGACTTTTTGTGTTGTTAGGAGTATTCCAATTTAATATAAATCTTCAGATTTTATTGCACGTTCAATGAAAAAATTTTTATTCTGTTAATTGTGACAAAAATAAACCCTTAGTGTGGTTTTAAGCTACCCTCAAATCGTTTTCTTGTATATTATGTGGAAGCTGAAAACACTCTGAGGCGTCGAAAATAGAAGGGGGGCTATATGTCCGTTACTGTAACTGACTGCTTGGTATTTGCAAGCTTAACTCCATCCAGCAAATTGCTGTTTCAAACGTATAAATAATTTTTTTTGTGTTGATTTATAACCAAGAAAATTTAATCTTTTTTTAAAAATTATAATCTATGCCAGGCTTCTTTTTTTTTTATAAAAGTTATTTTTATTATTTTTATAAAAGCCATTGTATAAATAACAAAAACATTGAAGAACTGCAAGCTTCGATTTCTTAAAAAGTTTCGGCCAAAAATGCTGGTTGTTATGAAGTAATGACTTTTCTATTTGGTTTTCACTTAAATTTCGACGTTACATTTTTGGATTCAATTTCTGGCAACTAAGCTTATAATCGGAGTCTCAAATTTATATGAAGACCAAAAAAAGTCATCACTTCAAAACATCAGCATTTTTGTGAGCATGATGGCTTTTTTGGTTAGTTGAAGTAAACCATTTGAAATTTGAAAAATTCAACACTTGCTTCACGTTGCAATCTACTGTTTTGTCAGAAAAGCCCCCTCAAAAAATTCTGGCCATCCCCTGTTTTACGCATTTGTTTTTTTTACGTTATGTGATTTCGACTGCATATTGGACGCCCTCACGCACTAGCCAACCGTCTGGTTTGACGTCAAAATACGCAACTTACTTGCATGTGACAACGAATGCGCTCAATATTTTTCAAAACTTTTTCAATAAAAACAAAAGCCAATGTCACTATTTAAAAAAGCGGTAAAAAACAAAAGCTCTAGTATATAAAGCTTTGATTAAATAAGGCTAATCACCGGATTTTTGTCTTTTTAATAGGCTAAATAAAAGAGCTTGCCCCAACTACAAATTTGGTTTAAAAATGGTTTTATCGAAACATTATATTTAAACTTGTAAACGTTTTATTTAAGTCTTTTTTAAGCAAGGTACTTCTCTCGATTTGCGCAATTTTTATGATTCAACAGTTACATAATCATTGCTTTTGCTGCAGATCGAACGCTTGTTCATTTAACAAAACTAAATTTGGGAATTTTTTTAGATCTCCGACGGAATGCCGGATCAGGAGCCGAACGAGATCGTACATAAAATAACAAGAGCAAGCAGGGGCCGCCCCTTGCACTGTATAACAGTGAGTGATGGGCCGGCGGAACACCCCCTTGTTGCAAAAACATTTCTCGAAGATCTTGCTCTTAACACTAGAGGGAGTTTTCACGTTGTGCAAGTGTCGCGATTGGGTGACGTGAAAAAGGTGAAGTTTACTTATTCTTTATCGAAGGAAAAGTTTTAAGAATGTTTCACATTTTTTAATGAAGAGAAATAATGGATGATTGTATTTCAACTAATTTTCAGTTAAACCCTGGTGTCTACTGTTTAAATTAAAAATAGATTGAATTTAGTAAACACTTCTCTATAAAAAGCATACAAAAAATAATCTGAAACAATCTTAAAGCTTTTTGTTCGACTCAAAAGCCATAAAAGAACCCTTTCTTAATCTCATTTTCAAATAAGTTTACTTCTATAATGTGAAGGCTTTTTCAATCGTTTAAAAAAGTTTATTGTTAAAAATTTGCTTGAATTGTACCGGATTTTACTGCGTTGGCTATAAAGTAGGTAGCATTGATTTTATAGCGAGTATGATTGATTTGATTTCAATTCATTTCTTTTAAACTTTTTGTGGCTTTTGAGAAGCCACTTTATGTCGCATTATCCTTTTCAATCTTCAAGCATCTCTGAATTTCATTCATAGCACTTCAATATAAAAAAACTAACAGAGTAATAAAGAATTTTACCCGGACAACATTATCTTGTCATTTTTAAAAGGAAACCCAGCTTATTGCTGAGCAGTTGTCTAAGTTTAACTCTTAAGGCGCGTTTACAGCCGTTTACAGTATTTTTTTTTCAGTGTGACCTTTGTTTGTTTTATTAACGCTGAAATCCACCCATTTTTTTATGAAAAAGAACTGTAAACGGCTGTAAACGCGCCTTTATGCAGTGGTACCCCAATTCAGGAGAATAAATCGAAGATAGTGATATAATGAATGATATTTTTTAGTCTTAGATTAACCGAGTTTAAATATTATTTGGATATACAGTATATATCTATATCTATTATTTTTTATATCTGTTTGATATTTGTTGATTTGCACCAAATGTTCTACCATTTTGTATTGGATTTATTTTTATTATTCTTACAAGATAATAATTTAAGTTTGAAATGATTTAGGTGAATGAAATGTACAACGCAACCTATACACCTATTGAAGGAAAGAAGTCCTGTAGTGTCGAAGCTTCCCTGACAAACAACCCATATCTCAATACACTGTCAACCATTCCTTCATCTATGTTTCCACATGTACCGTATTTTAGGTATGGGGAGTTAATGCCAGTCGAAAAATGAAGATTTTTGCATGTAATAAAATAGGTATTACGGAGTTATTCGAAGTAGCAATTTCTTTAAATTGCTAAAGTAAAATTGTCCTGCGGTATTATTATTTTTCTTAGTTAATATTACAATATCCAATTTTTTTTATTCTTTCGAGTAGGTACGCACCTTTTTCTTACACTGAAGTGGTGAAGGATGCTCTCGAGCGCAACCCAGTGGCGAGTGTGGTGGCGCGTGGAACAAAAATTCTTGCCAGAAGAGATGAGGATGGATATTATTATGTCGGCCACATTGCACAGGACGTTTCTGTAAATAAATTACATAGAGTTTTTTGTTTAAGTGAGACCAAATATTTTTTGTTCCGAAAGAGTTTCACTTAAACTTTTTTTTCTTCCCTTGTTTAATTTCTTACAATCGAGCGAGTAGCTGCTCCCGTTTAAACCTTCATCGCGATCTTTTACAACCTTCTTCATTATCTTTTAAATTGAGATGAAGCAAACGCTTATTTTTTCACAATATAACTTGAATTAAAATTGATATGACGCTTAGATAAACTCAAATCAAAATCCAGTGATGTGGCTACAAGATCTCGACAATTTTTTTAAAACATTTCCACCGGAAAACTCTAAATAATCTGTATGTTGTTGTTGATGAAAAAATAATCTGTATGATGATGATAGTCAGGGAATAATCTGTATGATGTTAATGATCAGGAAATATCTTGTATGGTGTTGATAATCAGGAGAAATTTTGTATGATGTTAATGATCAAAGAATAAGCTGTATGATGTTGATGATGAGAGAATAATTTCTATGATGTTAATTATTTTTATTTATTTTTTTATTTTACTTTATCTCTATATTTATTCTCCTGACTCGCAGGAAAGCGACGGAGGCGCTAATACATAGGGTAAGCAATTACCCCGACCTGCTTCCGGAGATACCAAGATATTGCTGTCCGCTTGTAATTTAATAGAGATATGACTTTAATTTAGAACTGCTTGCCAGGACCACCAAGCAGGGGAATGTGCCGTAAAGTGTCTTTCCCAAGGACACAACAGAATAGTGCGAGTGAGTTTGGAACCGAGACCGTGTTGATCACGAGCTCGGCGCTTTAACCACTCGACCACGCTGCCGACGATCAGAGAATAACCTGATGTTGAGAGAATAATTTGTATGATGTTGATGATGATGTTGATATTTAGGGAAGCAAGAGCCGGTTCTTAATCGAATTCGATCGGACAAAGAAGGGAAGAGATTTAAGAATGCAGGAGACTGCCTTGCATGACATCATCGCTCTCAACCATGCATTGCGTCACAATGTGGTGGCCGACGACAAGGTGACGTCAGAAATAGATTCCAGTAAAAATAAGCTTTCAATTAATATGTACGAGGTAATAATGGGAAACGTTTTACGAATGTTTTATTTAAATAAATCTGCAGAACAAACACATTTTTATTTGCAATTACAACGTTTGCATCCTTTGATGTTTGTAGTAATTAAATTTTTAAAAGATAGAGCGTGTCTTGCCACAGTGTATGCACATTCTTTTTTTCGCATAGGTTCTGGCTCCATGGGAGGAGAACGGGAAACGATACGGACCTGGTAAAGTGATCAGAGGAGTCGAGAAGAGATACAACGTCGGTAAGTGTTCATTATGAAGTTATTGAAATTTCTTGCATTTTATTTGATTGTTTTTTGTGTTTTTTAATATATGCTCCTTTTGTCTGATCTGCTTATAGAATTACCGAGAAATTCTTGCTTTAATACATTTTGTTTTCTTTTAAAAATTTTTTTAGTTGATGAAGACGCTTTTTAAAAAGCATTTTTATACCACAACAAAGTATAATTTATGAAATTTTACATTTTTTGAAATCATCAACATTAAACTATAGGATAAAAGCAATTATTCTTCCACGTTTATTTTTATATTTTTTACACTTTTTCAAATAACTGCTTTAATCAACTATAGGTGATCCGAAAGACAGTGATCTTCTTGTTACTTTCTGGAACGGGAAAACAGTATCCGTGTCAAAAGGAGTCAGTGTGTGGATTCCCAGTCTTCTGTACGATAGAGTGGTCCTTGAATTGCAAATGCCCGTAAGTAAATGTGAATAACGTACTAATTTACAGTTTGCTAATTGTGTAATCAATGAGCTCATTGCATAGTTAATAAAGTTAAACTAAACTACGACAAGCAGGAACCTGGAATGATTTGTCGATTTAAGTGACTGTTAATTTGTTAGCAAGGGATTTTAGTCCAAAATCTGTGGTCCTCTTTCAGATTACCGCTAGGAAGTCATTTATGGAATCTTACGATCCCCACGACATGCCTAGCGGATACCCCTCCCTCCCCAAACACGTCGACGAGGTTGTTAACTCCGCCCCCTGGGACCCCCTGGTTTCAATCAGGTCTGTTTATATTTATCTTAATGTTTAGCTGGGATAACCGAAACTTTTTTCTGGACTCGCTTGTTTTGTTTCAGTTTCCAATAGGAGACTTAAGAAACAGTCGAAAGTTTCTCACTAAAAGCTGTGACGTCATTATTTTAGTATTAATTTCTTTGCAAAAGTTTGCGTTCTCTGGAACTGTTTTTAAATAGAACTCATATAATCGGACTTTGAATAGCAAGAGAACTAAAAAATTATGAAAACGATAAAAACAAATCTACTTAAATCAAGTTAAAATAATGTCACCTTCATAAAAGTCTTTCGCATATCACCTGATCTTTGTCGTTGTTCTAAATCAATAAATTTATGAAACAAATTTGTTGATTTTTTTCCAGGCGTCATCTCATCTATTATCCATGGCTCTACCGTGGGTTACATTACTTACCCACCTTTCCTTTGCTTACTCCCGTCCCCCATTTGTTAAAATCATGGCCCGAATATATACTTTTCCGTCCAGATTTACTTTACGGAACTTGGCCATGGCCATTTTACCCTGAAAATGTCCTCCCATATCGTCGAAGATACCCAGTCACCCAACCAGATCTTGGTGGTGGGTCGTATTCTTGTTTATATTTTACAAAAAAAACTCTCCGACAACTTCAACAATCGAAAAACTTTGCTTTTAACGTAAACAGGATGTGACGTAAGCAAGGACAAGCTGAACGAGATTGTTGACAAGCAACTGGAGGATTATGATTTTGTTGATAAGTCCGATCGAAGAAAAGTGTCATCATCATCATCATCCTTGAGCAGCATTGAATCCGAAAGGTAAGTTCTAGATATTTGATGCTGTCATTGGCTTAAATAGTGTTTCAATTTCAAGTAGAATTTAAAGGAAAAATTAAAATGAGATTGTGAACTAGTGACCCCTATACTAAAACCACGGTAAAACACAACAGCAATTAGATGATGACTGTCACTGTCGATTTGTTTGGTTTTATGCCAATTTCCAGTTTTTAATATGACTGGGTGAAAATGTTAAAATTGACCCCATTTTTCCGAAATTTTACTAAAAAAACAATGAATTATTTGTTTTAAAATTTCCTCTCTTCTTTTTAAAAAAACCTGTATTTGGTTAATTATGAATAAAGTAAAATTCGCTGAAACCTATCTGAGACCATACTGATATCGGATCAAATCGCTTTATCTTTTTTATTGCGAGCTTATTTTGCCCTAATTTTTTCAACTGTTTAATGACGTAACTTTTTGCTCCGCCAAGTAAGCGGCGGTTAGATTTTAAATAATTTTGGAAAACTTCAAACTTGGCGATCGGTTGTTCCGTGGCGGTTTTCTGAAATTATCTTTTCTCTATTTTCTAATCGAGTTTTCTACTCTGTATCTTGATTTTATTGACCAACAAATATTTCCTTTCAGTGACGATGGAGTTGACGACCTGGCGCTTTCTTCGTATCCTCTGTTCGCAGATAAAGGCGTCAACACAAAACAATCTTTTCTAAGGAGAAGAAAAATAGAAAAAGAACGACCAGAGTGGAAAAAATATTGGCCGCAGACGCCTCAGCCACGTAATCACCATCAGCCAGACTTTCAAAGACGCAGGCCCGGCATGGTGAGGTGTTATTACAATCTTGGCTAATCTTCACGAAAATAATGTTTCCGAGTTTTAAATAAATTTTTATTTGAAATATAGTTTTTTGACTGTCGATCATAAGAAATCTGGACCTTTCATGAAATTTCTTCGACCCCTTTTGTAGTATTAACTCAATTCTTTTACTACAACTAAAACCACTTACAATCGCTGGTGAAATAGTTCAATGAGCCAATAATAATAAAATAAGATTTATAGTACGTGAAAAAGGTACCTAATCTAGAGAAATAAAGGTCAGAATTAGAATCAGGATACTTTTCTAACACCAAAACAGGTCTTATGTGGCTTGCACTTTTTTTTAACCTGAAATTTGTCGCACAGTGTAATCTAACTTGCGAGCTAAAGGGTCCGAGTTCGATACTCAGTATAATTGAGCAATTTCCGTTGCCTTTGTAAATCTCCAAATAAGGCAATGTTGCGCACTATAATAGAAGATAACTACCAGATTAATACGTTTACGCATAGGCAATGACTTATAATTGAAAATACAGGCTGAAAAAAAATACAAATATGTTTATAATTGCAGTTTAGTACGTGGAAAGACCCTGATTTCGGATCTTACGAAGGTCCACTAAATACCAGTTCTATCTACCAAAATGTCGGCGATGGAATTAATGTAAAAAGTGACCGGGAAAAACTGATAAAGCATTTACGGACGCCCTATGTTGAGAGGCCAGAGGTAAGAATTTTGCGTATATGAAATTTATTGTAATAAAAAAACAAACCATTTCTGTTAATCAGAGAAAATTCTTATGCGTTACTAGAATTTATTAAAGAGTAACCTGCAAGAAATTTTACTCATATTATTAGGGAAAAGTTAAGAGTATTAAAACAAAGACTTTTAATTTTTCCAGCATTCTTATGTTGTCCAAGTCCTTAATTGCAATTTCCGATTTTTAGTATTGCACATACCGACCTCAACTGGGGAGCAACGACATTCCTGTCTACAATTATCAGGGGATGATGCAGGATCTTCATCGCAGGAACGCCTCTACCCGGATACAAGCTTGGGGCGAGAAAGAAAACAACGCTTTCCTGAAAGCGCGCCATACCGAAGATACGAAAAGGCAAGTGGAAACATTGCTGAGTTTATTCCTGATTGTTACCAGTTAAGATTTGGTCACGTGCGGCAGGTAGTTTGTCAAATTAACTTGAAATGCAAGTGTAGAAGATTATGAAAACTTAGGATGTTATGTTACACCTATTAAGTTTATCTTCAAACGACCTACTTATAAACTTAGTATTTGCAAACTAAGCAAATAATGAAGTAGAACTAATTCGATAAATTATAATTTTTAAAATTTTTTTAAAGGATTGCTTGGATGGGTATTGTATATAAATAAAAATTTGCTATTCGCAAGGTATTATATATGTTATTATGTAGAAATTGTTCTGTGTAACTAAATCAGTTTGTCTTAAATATGGAAAATACAGAGCTTGAATAAACTATATGCTTATTTCAAATAAGGCGTTTCTACAACCTGTTTTATTCTGCTTTGAATGGAATCTGAGGAGTCTTATTCAAATTTACCAGGCCGCGGTAGTGAACTTTGTTAAAACGAATTTAATAATCATGTGACATGGATACGTCACTAATTACAAACCAAATCGCATGTGCCTCTGATAAAACCGAATGTGTTATAATGTTACACATTCTGCTGCAACTTCACTCATTCCATTTAGTCTTCGCTGAGCGACTTAGTTTTCACTTTCGACCACGGTTAGCTGCATTGGCATCCCGCCGACGCCTCGTCACGTGATATCGCTGATGTTCATCATGACAACGATGAATAATTTGCTGGTTTCCTTGTCATATGTTCCTTTAACTTTAATTATTCCCTTACAATTAACAAAAGTTTTAGGTAAATTAATAAAACTTAACTCTTACAATTAACTTTTTTTCTGTCGTAACTACATTTAGCTGATGAATTGCTAAATCATATTTAAGTGCTTACTGGGTTCAAGTTTTGCTTCGGTGTAAAGTGCAGTGCGTGTGATTCATGTTGATGGTTTGCAGAAAGCAAGCACTGATGAGGGTCGGATCTGACGTCGAGAAGCAGCTTCAATACGAAAAGAAACTTTATGACACGATTGACGCGAAGCGAAAGATAAACCAGGTGCCGACGTCTGATAGAATAACCGAGTCTTGGAGTCTTTTCTCAGTTTTTCGGACTTGCTCGAGAGATTTTTTGAATTTAAATGGATTTGTCATTAGTTTTTCATGTTGGAAGCTGACGAACTTCCACGAGTAAACTTTGTTTAAACCAGTCGGCACACTTTCGTCTTCACACGTCATGACGGCCTTACATTTATAATATTTTTGGTTACTGCACGGAGAAATTTTTCTCTTTACACTTTTCAAGAAAGAGTATCTCCGGCAATCTTCCAGGTGCTTATCTTAGGCTAAAGTTCGTTGAATACGATTATAAGGAAGCAACGCGATAAAACAGGCGCGAAATGCAACGTCGTAAAATCCGAAGCATCGGGCTTTGCCGGTTTGAAGGAAAGCCAGTTGTCGCGCTGGTAATCTAGGGAAAGTCCATCTTCGACTTTATTATTCTTTGCGTCTTGTGCGACATCGGCAGAATCAAGATTGCTTTATTTATATTTGTAACAACAATAATATCTTCGAAAGCGATTAAAAAGGCAAATGAGTACTCGTACTTCAAAATATCAAACAAAAAACATAAGTTTATTAACATGAAAAAGTTGCATGATTAGATGTATTGCATATAGCCCATAGTGTGAATGTTTTATTGTAACAATAACAACAGCTTTTTTGAGCAATAAAATTCCATAGATGTCTCGGCTTCTTTTAGTCAAATTTCTTAAAAATTCTTCGTGGTATTTAGACGAACTAAACTTTTACGTATACTTTTCTATCTTGCAACATCTGATCACCATTCAAACCATCGCTCTTCGAGGGTTTTATAATGATATTCCCGAGGTTGAGGAGTTTGCTCCCAGTATTTCACCCAGCACGGTCGCACTTGAAACGAGAGCCCCGGGTGTTTCTTGTTCAAAGCTGTTCTTTTCATTTTGTTTATGGGTTTGCTCGGCAGGGTTTCGAATTCGTTTACGTCGGATGATAAATACTTCATCTTCATCGTTACTTCGTCACTGTTAAAAATTTATAGAAAACATTTTATCATTCTATGTTATTCGTGTTTCTTATATTCTAAATGATGAAATGATTGTTTTAAATCAGTGTTTTTCGAGCTGGTCTGCCGACACTCGAGTTTCCAATTAAGTTATTTCATTTCATTTTTTTCATTTCACCTATATATTTATCCTCTTGACTCGCAGGAAAGCGTCGGAAGCGCTATACATAGGACAAGCAATTACCCCGACCTGCTTCCGGAGATGTTGAGTGGTTTCGGGTTGCAATTATTTGTTTTGTTTTTTAGTTTTTATAGAGATATGACTAAAATTTATAATTGTTTGACAAGACCACCAAGCAATGGAAAGTGCCGTAAAGTGTCTTTCCCGAGGACACAACAGAATGGCGCGAGTAGGTTTTGAACCGAAACCGTGAGGATCACAATCATTCGATCACTCTGCGGAGGATTAACTAAGGGACAGGAGTAGATAACTTTGTCAACACCAAGGTTACTTTGGAAAATGTAATGTTTACTAGGGGCCGTAAAAGACGGTTAAACCTATTGCTTGACTACGATGACTAAAAAATAAAAAAAATACACCGAGCTTGAAAATTTAGATCTTTGCTTCATGTAAAAAGCTGAACTTTCTTTTTGATTACAAAATCTCACCTAATTTATCAGGAGAAAATAGCTGGTAGAAGGGGAAAGGCCACAAAAAAGTGCGCCAGGGCTACACATTGCGCAACCTTTCATAAGAAGTCGTATGATGATTTTTATAATCATAAATTAAAGATATTTGTCTTTTTTTGATAAAAAAGAATTGTGTAATAAAATCAATAAAACTTTCGTTTAGAACTTTGTTTAGCACGAGCCTTACTTGCCATCGCTGGTGCATTGCGATTTTAAGAAATCTAATTAAATACGCATCGATCCTTAGAGGATTTTAATACCACTGATTTCCTTTCTTTATTCTTAAACACTATTTTGTCTAGCTTTTTTATTATCTTCATGATATTCGCGAATAACCTAGAACAGCTAGGTAAAATAAATGTTTTTTTATTGTTTTGTTGTCTGAGCAACTTGGGTCGAATTTAATACTTTGTTTTCATAATTAATTTGCAAGTTAATTGTTTAATCTTCTGTAAATAAGTAATTGACAATGTTTGTCTATAAATAACATTTCGATTGTAAATTTGTCATTCAACAAGTTCAAGAATCGTTCTACTTGTTGTGTTGCTATTTTAACATTTTAGTTATTTTAATTTCTTAGAATTTCCGAAATAGCTTCTTTCAAAAAGAAATGGATCACATGAACAAACAGCAGGCGCACGCGGACTGGTTACAGAGGAGACGAGAGAAATACACAAAGCAATATCTCGACGACGTCACGCAGAGACAGAAGCTGGAAGAGAGCAGACAAGTGAGCCAAAAGCAATTTTCTTCTGAACAACTTTATGACACCACCTTGTTTGGTCACGGAATTTTGTGTTTAGACCAAAGCGGTCTAAGCTCATTGCAGGCCAATTTTTATGATGACGTAGAAGTTGCGGGTCGTAGTCGGTTTGAAAAAGTCTCAAAATGCGAAACGCAGTTGTCAAGAATTTTTTTGGTCTTCACCAATCTCGTCTTACTAGTCCCGGGCAACCTGTGGGAGGAAATGATTAATATTGCTTCACTTTAAAATGAGACCAAAAAAAGGTTTTTTGATCTTGAATTTTTTTTATCTCTATATTTATCCTCCTGACTCGCAGGAAAGCGACGGAGACTCTAATACTTAGAGCAAGCAATTACCCCAACCTGCTTCCGAAGATGCCAAGATATTGCTGTCAGTTTGAATTTTTTTAATTTTAGTTCTTTAGTTTTTATATATTTATAATTATATAACTAAAATTAAGAATTGCTTTCCAATACCGCCAACAAGCGAAAAGTGAAGTAAAGTGTTTTTCCTGAAGATACAGCAGAATGGCGCGAGTAGGTTTTGAACAGTGACCGTCTTGATCACAATCACAACTACCAAACGAACAAGAACATGCTTTTCTAACAAACGAGGACCTGCTCTTTTTTGGCCTCCACTTTGAAGTGATACGTTTTCGATCATTTTCGCGGACAGATTGCCCGAGGACGGCAACACAAGGCTGATGAAGACAAAGTAGGCTTAATATATCTCTATTTAATTTTTTGGAAAAAGAAAAATTGAGTGGTCATAAGCAATTTCTGAACCACAGAAGGGTCATTGGATTTGAAAAGGTTTAATTCTCCATCCCTACTTAAATTCTTTCGTGGGTTACAGATAATGCTGTTGCTGGCCTCATGTAGCCCTTGGTCCTGGGTTTGGACCACCTTGGCTTTCGTTTTTAGATTTTCCTTTGTTTTTACTCAAATACAACAGCATAAAAGTTGAGATTATTTTTTGATATTGCATGTGGTTGTTTTTCAACTTTGCTAAAAAGGACTCAGAAGTGCATAGAAAATAGTGGTGTGTTTTAGTTAAATTCAGTATATGCGTAACAAAAAAGATGTTTGTTATAAATTTTGAAATTAAGTTTAACACCGTTCCAGCAATTATTACGAGCTGTTTTTGACTTAGAGAAAGAGTGAAAATTTGATATTTCCTGGCTTTATCAATGCCTATTTTAGTTTCATGACGTATATTAAACGCAGAATTCGTGACACATTCTATAAATCAAGTGCGTTTGAAATCAGCATTTTGAAAATATTTATAAGAAATTTAGTATAAAAAATGGATTTAAAGCAAATTCTATAAATAATAAACTTAAATTTAATTGAAATGACGTAGCAAGAAATAAAACTTTCGAGAAGAAAAGAAATCTTGATATGGTGACAAGAATTGAGCAAATCATTTGTGGGCCGAGACACATCGCTTGGTGTGAATCAATGTAGTAATAATAACTGAATTAAATTAACTCTGTTTAATAGCGAAAGAACAGATTTAATTCATTAGTAAAGTTCTCGGATACCAAATTACCCATGGAATTTTTTTGACTTTTATTTTTCTTAATAATCAATAAACTGCGTTTTTTAGATGTACATTATGAACACATATACTTAGTTTGAATAGCGAACTTAAGTTTTTCTAATCAGGAGTGAATTTTTTACACGCTGAACTACATTGATTTATGGCGTGATTGTTTTAACAGCTTGGTCGTCAATACCGACAAGCGCGACATCATGCGGAAACATTTCGACGATTGAAAGACGAGGAGGCAAGGCCAAAAAAAGCTTGCTTCTGAACTTGTTTTAATTTGAGTTACGGTGTGTATGCGCTTGAACGTTAGTACAGTATCCTTGCAGTTTATTCATCTGCTAAATCTTCTCAAAAGCTCTCTGTCCTTAAGTAGAACTTTACGTAGCAAAGTTATAAGTTGTTTCCAAGAAAATTATGTTTTTCTTAACGTTTTTATTATAATTACTTATTTTAATAAACTACTAATTGCGCGTTATTAGTTTTTTTGCTTCACGTGATTAGAATGTAGTTAGGATCAACCATGCTGATTGGTTTAATTGCTGATTACTTGCGATTTCGATCTTGCTCGATGGCCGCTCTGCCAATGAAATGTTTCTAAATATCTATGTCAATTGTTTTGTATTTTCAAAAACTGCTTCTCGATTACGTAATGAAAGTTTGAATTTTGCTAACGCTTTTGCACTTTAACTGTTCTGCCTTAAATTATCACAATAAAATTGTTTAATGTGATCAATGCCTTGATGTATTTTCAATTAGGATACGGAAATGAAAAGTTGGAATTTGCTTATTTTCATAATCCCGACAGAGACATTGAAAGGTTGCCGACCAACATGGTTAAATTAAATTTTTGAACTGATACCGAGAAGATTTTTTAGTTTATTAATTTTTGATTAAGTTGAGAGAATCACTTGTCACGTCATTCCGGAATATTGTTGTCGTTTGGAACGTTACCACAAAATACCTGATCAGACATAGAAAAAGGCCGAGGTTTTTCTTTTTATTACTGTAAGCTGCCGTAGTTAAACTGCCTGATAAGATGCTGGCGTCAAGTATCGGGTTTTGTCAAGTTTCAGACCTTGTTTTAGCAATACCATAGTACTGAACAGTTATATCGTGGTATCTTTGAAAGCAGATTGGGGAAAATCGCTTAATTTATCTCTATTGACGCTGTTTTGCGAATCGAAGATTATCGTTCAACTATGGATAACTACTTTGATGCACTTGAAAAGAACTCCTCAAAACTTCCCTTACATTGGCTTCAATTCTTCACATGTTTTCTCTTCGTCAAATTTTTTCCGAATTGCGCTGCTTTGGTATTTCCGCGAAACGTCATTTGAAATCAAATCGGTTGCTGACATGGGGCGGATTTTCTTTACAACAAAGTCTGGGCTTAAACCGCATTTGTTTAGTGTCGTTTCGTACCGTCGAAGAGCTTTCTTTTCTGCAACTATCTATATCATAAAAACGGGTGATAAAGAAGTAACTTTATAAGTAGGCTATTGGCTAGGCTATATATGTGCGCAACTAAAGTGTGCAACTATGTTTATGGATGAGTATCAGCTAAACTCTTCTTAAAATAACTTTGTATTTGGGCGTTATAGTAAGCTAGGAAAGTTGGAACACTTATAAGTTTTTTTAAAAAATTCAACAACTTAATCGAAGTAAGCTTGTTATTGTTTATAGCTTGATCATTTTAATTTACGGTAAGAAACATTCTCTTTCCAACTGAACTTTGAGTGAAAGTAATGATCAACTAAACACTTTTCGAATTGTAGAAATTGTTTCCCTAAGAGATCTTCTATTTTTTTAAAAAGATTTGATTTTAACTACCAAAAGATGAATCACTGTGGTCTGATATACATCCGCGAAAAAGCAATTTTTCAGGAAAGTATTAACCAAACCTTGGTGAGGCTACTAAGCTTGCAATCTCTGTTTGTGAAGTCAGAAAGAAACTTATTATTCTTTAATTATAATTCTTTAATCAAACTTCTAAAAAGATATTTCAATCGCAGCAAAATAAGGTCGGAATCAAAATTAGTTAAATACAGATAAATCCCATGTAACTTTTCATTTTATTTTATTTTTCATTTCATCTCTATAATTATCCTCCTGACTCACAGGAAAGCGACGGAGGCGCAAATACATAGGGTAAGCAATTACCCTGACTTGCTTCCGAATATGCTAAGATATTGTTGTCCAGTTGAAATTTTTTATTTTAGATTTTTAGTTTTACAGAGATATGACTGAAATCTGAAACTGCTTGCCAAGACCAATAAGTAAAAGAAAGTGCCTTGAATTGTCTTTCCCAAGGACACAACAGAATGGAGCAAGTGTAGGTTTTGAACCGAGACCAAGTCGATTACAATAACGGTGCTCAATTACTCGACCACACTGCCGACCACCAGACTTAGTAATGTGATTGCAAGAGAATTTCAAGTTAAAGCGAGTATTCCCACTTTTGGTGCCCTTCCGGAAAAAAACTTATCTATCAATTTATTAAACGATTCTGCCTTTCTAACAAAGTGCTCACACTTACGTTGTTGTAGTGTTGTTACAATTAATCGATAAGTATATTGTTTCATTGCTTTAAATATGATATTGTACAAATCAAAATACGAAAGACATTGAGACCGTGCAAGTACAGCCAAAATAAACTGATTAAATCACACCATGCATCACTTAAATGGCGTACTAAAATTTTGACCATGGCGAGCAGAAATTGACAAGTGGTCAAGCAATTTACAACCAATACACATCATTTTTAGTGCCTTTCCAGTATTTCTTCATTTTTTGTTTTTCGTATAAAGCAGGGTTGGGCAAACTGCGGCCCCTGACGACGTTTTGTGCGGCCCGCGGAGCTCTTTTCAAAAAATACATACCCTCACTTTGAGCCACAGTTGCATAGAATTATGTCGGGAATACCCCAGTTTCAGTTTTTTATGTTTTAATGCTTTTAGAGAACACACCAAGATTTTGGGAGAGAAATAGTGAATCACAGATCGAATGTAAGTAAAGACCTTTTTTTTTTTAGAGATCACTACGATTTTGGGAAAAAAATAGCGTAATTTGCGACCCGCGAACAAATTCAACATCCAAATGCGGCCCTCAGTTAGCTTCCACGGCAATGCGGCCCGCAAGCGAAAACAATTGCCCACCCCTGGTATAAAGTATTTTGTGTAGCCTTTCAAATACAGTACAAAGCAACATAGTCTAAATTGCTGAAGTTTACTTTGCCAACCTCGTCATGCAGCTCAAACAGCAGAGGGCGCTCGTCAGCTTTCTCCTTGATATCCTTCAAAAATTGGCGATAATCCTCCTCCCGCTCGATTTGTCTTTCTCTGCAAATTCTTATCTGAGTATTCGCTCTTATCTGAATACTAGAAACTAATAGGAGCAAAATATTTCCTATCAAAACCGATTTACAACTATCTACTCATTTGTTGGGAGGTACATCACGTATGCAGGTTTCTGTGCTGATTGCACTTGCTTGCTAGAAAATATCAAAGAGAATTCTTTCCGTCATTTGTTCACTTTGACTTTCAAAACATAAAACAAAATTGAAAAAACCAACCAAATTAGTGTGCTTAATTATAGTTTTATATAGCTGACGTTATATTAATACGGTTGACTTACAATGATTCTTTTCGATTAATTCATGAACTCAAACGTTATGTGATTTAAATTAAGAGCAACAAGCAGAAACAAATATTCCCATTTTCGATGCACCACGGAGAAAATTTATCTATCGATTTATTGAACGACGCTGCCTTTCTAAAAAAATATATGTCCACTATTTTGTCCAACATAAATTTTTAGATGTCAACTATATAAGCCAACTCTTCTATAGAAGAGCGACTATTATAAATACTTTCTTTAATTATTGATGTAAATCAAATGTTTATTTGTTCATTTTGATTTTTGTACATTTTTATGTCTTTTCTACGAGATTTGTGTCTGATTCAAATAAATGAATAAAATAAATAAAAAATTAATTGGTGAACAGTATTTTATTTAAGCTAACCTAATAAACATTTTCAGAGCCGACCATGGCCAAACATGGAAGGCCGGATCTTTTTTGTGTATATATTTATCCTCTTGACTCGCACGGAAGCGATGGAGGCGCTAATACATAAGGCAAGCAATTACCCTGACCTGCTTTCGGAAATGCCAATATTATTGTTCTTTCGGAGATATTGCTGTCCAGTTAAAATTTTTATTTTTGTTTTTTAGTTTTACGAGATATGACTGAAATTTAGAACCAGCAGAAAAGTGCCGTTAAATGTCTTTCCCAAAGATACAACAAAATGGTGCGAACAATTAATCCATAGAAGTTGTGTAGTTATGAAGTTTCCCAAAATTAGTTTTTTTTCTTAAAATAGCTTCTCAAAAAATAAGTGTTTTTAACTGAAACTAGAAAACGACTCCAGAAAATTATATAAGGAATCAAATCCCCGATTTGGGTGTCTTGTTTTAAAGATTGTTTCGTGAATGATTCAATTGAAATCAATTATATAACTAGCCTATAGGCAGGGTTGCCATCCGAAATGGCCAAAAAACAAGCACAGGTAAATCTCTATTTTCGTCCCAAAAACGTAGTGATCTCTTAAAGAAAAGGTCATCACTTTCAATCAGTGTCGATGTTGGTGCTTCAATTTTAGCGCTTCAATTTTAAATTCAGTGTTCTATGACTTTATTCATTTCGTGGTCAAGATTGAAAGTTTTTTTCCATGTTTAGTTAGCAAGATTTCCGAGTTGGAAATCCAGTTAATAACAAAGAAATAAACCTAAATTTTGAAAAAAATTTTATTACTGTAAATATCTTCGCCTTTCGGCTGTTGCAGAAGATAGAGCAACGTCGTTAAACGTGCATTTATATCGGACTTGCTCTATCAATTTTTTCCTTTCTTTGAATCTCCTAATTCCGGTTTCTTTAAAACGTCTTAAGATATTTATAAAAACATTTTATCAAAAAATACTTTACAAGTTTTCAAAACAAAACCTACATGTAACTGAGGAATAAAAAAGAATTATAGGTCGTGTCAGAAATTGAAATTAATCAAACATAAAAAAGATCACTAGAGTTGTTTTTTAAAAACTCTAGCTTTACCGAACTACTGCTCACTTTGATTACATCTGAAGACGTGAAGAGTAGTTTACAAAAGTTAGTGCTCTAAAACAAATTCGGTCAACCTTAGTTCATTCTAACGTTCATTTGTAACTGACAAGATGAAGATGGAGATTTAGTTTTTCGTTTGTGATTTAAGAACATTTTTTACTCGTTAACGTAATTGCTAACTTCCTCCCTGAAAGGCACAGCTAGCTTTGGTTATATTCACACTAACTTATTCTTTTAAGGGTCTAATCAAAATCTGACTTTCCGTTCGTTAAGTACCGGTAGAGTAATTTAATGCAATACCTTTTTGATTTCAGTTCGGGATTCCCGAATTGGGATGGGTGCGGGTACCAATATTTTACCCAAACTGGTCGAAATTGAATATTTAAGGCTTTCTTTGAAGCTCTTGAATTTTTCCAGTCCGACTCAGAATTGAAAGTCAAAGATGAAACAACGAACTTTTGTGATGAATTATCTTGTTTCTTTTCATCATTGCTATAAAAAGTTGGTCTTATGTAAGCAAACCAGCTGAAACAGGACTGCTAAATTTTATTTTTATCTCTATATTTATCCTCCTGACTCGCAGGAAAGCGACGGAGGCGCTATACATACTTACATAGGGTAAGCAATTACCCCGACCTGCTTCCGGAGATGCCAAAGATATTACTGTAATTTAGAACTGCTTGCCAAGACCAACAAGCAAGGGAATGTGCCGTAAAGTGTCTTTCCCAAGGACACAACAGAATGGCGCAAGTGGGTTTTGAACCCAGACCATGTTGAACATCAGTCCGGTGCTTTAACCACACGACCACGCTGCTAAAGTTTCTAGAAGTTTTTACACACACGCAAACATTACAAAAGTGAAATTTTTATCATTTTTTTGAAGATTTTTTTTATTGGAAACTAAGCCTGTTGTAATATTTCTCACTGAAAAACAAGATCATCACGTGATCATGCGGGCCACGACCACCATTATAAAGTACGATTTCCCCTTTGTAATGGTAATCGACGTGTTCTTGGATAACTCTTACTCTCGCCTTGTGGTTTGCTTGGGAAAGCAATTTTACTGCACTTTTCCCTGCTTAGCGATCTTATCAAGTATCTTTAAATTACAGTCACATCGCTATAAACTTTGAACTTTCAACCGGAGCAAGATCTTGGCATCTCCGAAAATAGGTCAAAGTAATCGAGTCACAGTTGTCTAAGCTTAACGTTGCCGAGCGATCTTGAAGCATAAATAGTTGTGGTGATAAAACTAATTTAGTGAACTTAAAACATGTGGAATAAGCATGGAATTATACGGGATGAGACACAATCTTTTACTGCACTTAAATCCACGCAAACTTAAAATTAAATTTTAATAAGAATTTTCGTTTCTTTTTCAACACTTAAGAATTTCCACAAGATTGAAAAAAACTCTTCAAGATTTCAGCTTCAACTTTACCAGTATTTTTTAAAACGAAATTAGGTTTCTACAATTAACTAACGTCATCAATACTGGCGATGAAGATGCACCACTTATAGCACTTTTTTCGGAAGTAAATCGAAACAAAATGCTTTAAGACTCGTTTTTACTATAAGCGTGGAATGAAGCATTCTTTGTTTCTTTTATTGATCTTTCCGCACTTAAAAGCTAAGTGAGCGCTGAGCGAAGCAAAAACAACCAATAAAACAAACAAAGAATACTCCATTCTAAGCTCGTAGTGGAAGCGAGCACTTAATTGCCAGAGAATCCAGTAGCAGTAACATCATAATACGCATTCAGAAAACAAGAGCCACAAGTGAGTATTGTTGTCAGAACCTTAAGGACTATCTTCCCCCCATGACAAACTTGGGGTGCAACCCAGGAAAAAACATAAAAAACCCTCCACTTTCACCTGATCAAAAAAATAAAAACATCAAGTTGTAAAAAGATATGTGAATCACTTTAATAAATTAATAAAAACTATCCCAGACTATAGTGACAACAACGTACTAATATAACCTATTCATACAAAGAGTGAAAATTGACTACACCATCACAGGCAAGTAAAAAAATTGTCATTTAGGCCTAACAATAAAAACATGGCACTTGCAAAAACCACATGAGCAACAAATTAATATCATTATATTGATAATTATATTAATTTTAAATAAAATTTATCAACACAGCAGCAACAGTTTCGGTTTCAAATAAACCCTTACTTTCTAATAAAATTCAACTGTGAACTTTTTTTCTAAAAATTTAAATGTTACATAAAACTCAGAAAGATTTCATTCAATAAAGTTATGCTTTTAATTAATAAACAATTTGATGAGCGCAATTATAAGGAGAGAACTACATTGCAGCAAATATTCACTTCTATGCAAACTCTACAGATTTTTTCACTTTGGTCTTGGGTTTTTCCGTAATATTTCCATCCATCGTATATTCCACGCTATTTCGATCGACTAGAGGAGAAGACTGAAGCGTTCTAACAAGCGCAATCACAAAAGATCAATTGACATTATTAAAATCAATAACTCGAGCACTAAACCAACCTCTTACAGCTGTTAAAGAAGCAATCGTGAGCAGAAACTAACAAAGGTAAAACTCCACAGACACACACAACAGGATTATAACAAGTGCAAAACCTTACAAAGAACTATATTTTCGGTGGAATGATAGGAATATACCGGTGATGCTAAAACAAGGAAACGATAGTTAAAATTGTCAACTTTCATTCACTTACATTGGCTTTGAAGTGGACAGAAAATTTTCATTGATTTGATCGAGGTCACGTGACATATTGCGGGCAGGTTCGTCGGAACTTGACACAAATTGGCCACTCCTGTTCGCGAAGTCGTTGCTTAGTCCGGAATTTTCCAGGATTTGTTGATATCTCCGTTCTGCTTGCTCTTTCGCTACCCTCTAAAACAAGGGTAACTTTCTACTTTGCTGGCCAATGTTTTTCAAACTTTTGACAGACAGGTAGGTGAACTTCCAGAACGCATTTGATTTCATCATTTTTGATAATCCAATTGGAACAATGCTATCAAATTACGTCATAATTAAGATGAATTGTTTGGCGGGCCGGGTTTCGCCCGCGAGCCGTAGTTTGCCCATGTCAGCTCTGAAACGCTCCATATACACAAAGAGGTAACTCGATGTCAAATATATATACTGTATATATACGGATATATATATTAAATGGATATATATAAATATTTATACGGACATATAATACAGTATATATACTGTATGTCACACGAATTAAATAATTGTAGAATGGCATGTCACGAATGAACACCTACCTCGTCGTGCTGTTCGATAAGCAGCGGTCGCTTATCTACTCGACGCTTTATGTCGTGTAGAAACTGATTGTAATTCGTTTGTCGGGCTAGCAGCTCTTTCCTACCGAAAAATTTGTGTTACAAAATATAAAGATTTGTTGCTCTCATAGAAGATTTAGCAACTGTGCATCAACGTAACTACAGGGTGGGGAAAAAGTCCCTGGAATTATTTTTAAGCTTTAATTTAAACAAATTTTAATTGCTCTAAAGCATAAATTGATGATCAATTGAAAGCTGTATTATCATTTTTCATTTACTGTTTGATTTTTTAATTTTTATTGTCATAAAATTTGTCAAAAATGAGTAAACGTCATGCCATTATTGAGCTTCATTGTGTGGGAGTGTCCAATTCGATGATCATCAAGCAGCTTAAATTGTGTATGACACTGTAGCAAGATTTAAGGAGCTAGGTGATGACAAAGATCATCCTAGAAGTGGATGCCCTTGCACAGCTCATACACCCAAGATCATCAAGGTGGCTTGTGAGAGGGTCAGAAGGAATCCAAAACAATCAATCAGAAAAATGGCTCAAGAGATGAATATTAGTCCAAAAACTATTAGGACCAACGTAAAAACAAACCGCAAGCTTTTGCACTTCAAACTGAAGAAGCTCCATCAGCTCACTGATCTTTAAAAGAAAAAGAGAGCGGACAGAGCTCAAGTTTTCTTGAACTTCATGAAGGATAGCATGCAAAAAGGAGACATCGTCTTTTCAGGTGAAAAATTATTCACAGTGGAGGTCAAATTCAATCCTTAAAATGGCAGAGTAGTGGCAAAGAAACGTGATAATATCCCTAAACATCTGAAAACAGTTTATTGCCGACAAAAACCGGTCTCAGCCATGGTTTGGGCGGTAGTCTCCAAAATGTAGAAATCACCCCTCATTTTCATCAAACAAAGCATGAAACTGAATATAAATGCATGTATTGAGGATATTTTGATCCCTGCATCCCAAGCAATGAAAAAACACTTCGGAAACAAAAACTTCACCTTCCAACAAGACGGTGGTCCTTCCCACATATCCAGAAAAACTCAAGCGTGGTGCAGAGCCAATTTTCTGAATTTTTGGAGCAAGGAAACGTGGCTTCCTGCTTCACCTGATTTGAATCCTCTGGACTTTAATATTAGGTCAATATTAGAGGCTGAAGCGTGTATTAAAACACATGACACCATTGAAGGTTTGAAGGTGTCTCCGAAGAAAGCCTGGGCCAAAATACCACAAGAAAAGCTCCATGTTTCAGTTAAGAGTTTCAGAGGAAGACTCAAGAGAGTAGTAAAAGCTAAAAGAAGCATATTGAAATATAGTCACATATTTTATTTTGTGATAGTCCTAGTAATAATATTATAATATATTTATTTAATATTTCTTTACCATAATTAAAATATTGTCAATTTAATTTGTCTGAGAACTTTTTCCCCACCCTGCAAGTTGATCGGGATGAAGACTTGCTCAAATTGTGTGTCGGGGCCACTACACAAATCGTGGTATTTCTTCTTTTATAAATTTCGTTTTTGATACAAACAGATAAAAGCCGCAAAGTAATATGGCCCTAGAGAAAGTGGAAAACTATTTCGGTCCCATTTCCTGAATACCACGTGACATCAGCCACGATTGTAATTGATTACGATTTTTTATGTAATTGTAATTGATTACATTGAGCTAGCATTTAAGCGCGGAAACCCCATATGTGACGTCACATGTTGTTGCCTTTCAGATGAATAATTTTAAAACTTATTTTTATAAAATATAAAAAATGTTTTTAATGCTAATCATGATGCTGATTAAAGAAAAGATTAATCTACCAATGCGTTTCAGAATTTCTCTTGCATCATTCGAAAAACACAATGATTTTGAGTAACACTAATTGTAGAATAGATAAGAAATCTTGAGTAATAAGTAATCTTGAGTACTTTCAAATTTTGAGTAATCGTAATCGTAATTGCAGAATGGGCAAGTAATCATAAACGTAATCGGTTACATTTGTCTTGTAATCAAGCCATCCCCACACAAGTTGGGGAAGATGTCTTTTGTTTACCCAACTCAAAGATCTTTATCTTTAATGAAACAATCCCATTATGACCACAACAAAACATGATGACGTGATAGAAATGCGCACCTGTAGCGTCGCATTCTTTCATCACTCGAGGTCGCAGCAGAGGCGGCCCGTTCGTTGACCACTGCTTTTTGGTGGACTTTGCGAGCCAACAGCTTCCTCCTTTCTTCCTGCTCCTCATCACCGATCTTGCCCCGCTTCATTACCAGCTCCGCATCTTCCAGTGACCTCCACGTCTTATTCATGCGATGGCGCGACGCGTCAGTCATCCGTGTCGGTATCGTGTCTGGATACGTCAATGACATCAGTTGATCAAGTGGTTCAATTACTTAAGAGACGAGAAATGTTTGTTTCATTGATTGATCAAGTGGTTCAATTACTTAAGAACTTATTTTGCGAAGCAAGACAAGATTACGAAGCTTTCTTAATCAAAATATGCTCGTAAATATCATGAGCTGGTTACAATTAACCCAGCAAGAACCAGCAAAAAAAGAGAAAAAATTACTATCTCACAACTTCTTAAATCTAACAAGATGCAACACATATGCAGAAATAAAATACCGGAAAAAGACGGAACTCTTCCTGGTTCGTGTATTGGTTCCGGTTTTTCGGTATTGTTAGCTTCCCCAATCGATGTTCGCGACTTCGACCTTTGTGACGTATGAAGTGTGAATGGTTTCACGACGATGTCCGAGCCAGATTTCCGGTTTGCGATCTCGATGTCTTCTCGCTTGTGAAGGACGCTAAAGTCCGGGAGATCGGAGATGCGAGGATGGAAGGAGCACGAGGTCTCGTCCTCGATCGCCTTCAACCAGACTTCTTTCTTCTTCTTGGCCTGCGATTCGTGCGCTTGCATGCGGGGAGGGTAGGCCGAGGAGCGACGCAGATCTTCCGCTCTGTGACGTAAGAACCACTTTGAGAGAATGCACAAAAAAAAGGCGATCAAATAAATAAATTTGAGAGAAACGTCAAACAACATAAGAGTTGTTCAGTGAAGCGAAATGAATGAATAAAGTGGTGACCCAAATAATTAATAAAAATTCGAATCAAAACATAGTGAGGAAATAGATAAACTTTCGAATTTATTATTTGTGTTATCGGTAGGTCATTTCTAATTTGACCAAAAATTTTTCGACCAATTTCGTTAACTTTTGACGTTGACCTATTAACATTTTTGGTCAACAATAAAAGTTCTACGGACAGATTTCGGTTAAAATGTTACAGAAGCAGGAAGTTAAATTTGTTTACAAAAACTCATTAATAGTAAATAACTAAAATTAATGCGAATAAAGTTCGATAATGTAACCAAGTATGAAAAAAACTATTGACTTTATTAACTTTAGCGGGCTCCAGTTACCACTGACTTTTATTTTAAATACAAAAGCTCATGGAACAATGGTACAACATACTGTACTTACTTGTTACAATAATTTTATGTATCAGTTATATTATTACAATTGTGTTCATTATAAGTATGTTATTTGTGCTATATTGAAAATATTATAACTGTAATTATTTAAATTTAATTGTTAATGTAATAATTGTGTTAGTAAATATAATTGTTGTACATGTAGTCTCAAAATAAATGTTATCATTTACTGTACAGTACACCTACTTTTGGAACACCCTGTATAAAACTTGAAAGAAATGCTTCGGGAAACTCAATGTAGGAACTTTGAAATTAAACAAAAGTATTCAGCAGAAATACGATATCAAACCTTTTCAACAAAAATGTGGGGCTGAAACTTCAAAGAATTTTGAAAAGACAAAACACAACGCGACAACAAAACTGAATTTTGAAACATTTAGAAAAACATTATATTCTAATATATATGGCTATTATGATGTCACATGATATAAAACAATATCAAGATAACCTAGATTGCTTTCAACCTAAAAGTCCGATTTTACTTAATTCTCTCTTTTCGCATTACCTTATGTTTGGGAAACCGTAATCACGCAAAGATAATCGTTGTAAAAAAAACTACCTCATCTTGGCTTTGATTTTCCTGTACAAGGCATCTTCAATATGTCTGTCGCCGGCAGATGAATCCAGCACACCGTAGGGAACAGGCTGCGCTTCGAAATTGCAAATACTTTTGATTTCCGCTAATTTCTCTGCTTCTGCCTCTTTTTTCTTCATTTTCTAGTTGAACGCAATAACAAGTATACAGGTTATTGTTCTGAAGTAATTAATATTTTAAAAATGTCGAGAAAACTAGTTTTTGTGGAAAAATGAAGATCGTACAATAGAAAAAATATAAATACATACTTATTTTCGAAGAAAAATGGTTTCATTGCATGTGTAAAATATTTAAGATGAAAGCAAACAAACAAAACATTATACTGTAACTTGAACCAAACAAATCCCTGTCTAAGCCGCTAAAAGCATAACGATTATAAAGAAATAAACTGAATTCCTACGGAGGAGCAACAGTAGCAACAGAAGCAACAGTTCCATAAAGAGAAAGCAGCTGAAACAACAAAAGTAGAAGTTGGTTTAAGATAATGTGGAAAATTGCTATGAGAAAAAAAGTTCTTGCTCAAGATGAAAGAGTTAATATAATAAATGGTTAGATCTGCAATAAATATAGTGTCGTTGTTGTATATCATGACTTTGAAGCAAAGGTTTTACGGCAGAATGCCCTTCTGGCACCAACCAAATATTTAAAATAAAAATATTTAAGATATGCAATCTCAATATTTAAGATCTGTTAATATGCAACATACACTTCTGTTTAAAGACAGTTTGGAGCCTGCGTGTTTTAAACGAGGTTTGCCCCTATATACTATTTAACCCCTAATTGGGACTCCATTAGATACTACCCCTCCAGTCAAAGTGGACCCGAAAGTGATGGAAATTAAAGGATAAACCGGTAGCGTGGTCGAGTGGTTAAAGCGCAGGGCTTGTGACCAATACGGTCTCGGTTCAAAACGCACTTGCGCCATTCTGTTGTGTCCTTGGGAAAGACACTTTACGGCACATTCCCCTGCTTAGTGGTCCTGGCAAGCAGTTCTAAATTACAGTCATATCTCTATTAAATTACAAGCGGACAGCAATATCTTGGTATCTCCGGAAGCAGGTCGGGGTAATTGCCTGCCCTATGTATTAGCGCCTTCATCGCTTTCCTGCGAGTCAGGAGGATAAATATAGAGATGAAAATGAAAAATAAAATTCCACTTTTCCCAGAACTCCAGCTCTCCCGGATTGGAGCTTTCCCTCCGGATTTAGTTTCACCCAGGACCAAAGATTCAAATGATGATGATATGGCGAAACTCTCCTGGTCCAGATCTCGAACAGTGTGTCAAGAGGGTGGGCATATGTTGAGAATATTGAAGAACATTTAAGAGGACATCGTCTAAAATGGTCGCGATATCTCGAGAGAATCAACGTGGAGAATTTGACAAGAAGAGTTCACGAAGGGAATAGCGGGTGATGCAAGAAGAGAAAGATTGAAGAGAACTTGGTCAAACAGTTGGAAAGAAAAGCACGATAGGGTAGATGGACCTGTTAGGATTAAAATAATTAATAGTTGGTTTGGCATAAGCTGATGAAGTGTGAGGATTTTGCGTTTCATAAAGATGGATAATAAGGATGCTTTGAAAAAAGCCTTGGAATCTCAAGTGGATGAGAGGAACAGGGTCGCCCAAAGAAAACGTGGAAGATGCAAGGAAAGGAAGATCACAGCAGAATTAAATTGCAAGTGGAGGATGTTAAAAATAGGTTAAAATGACGAAATGGTGTGAGGAGGGCCGTTGAGGAAATGAATCAGGTTATCACTGGTAACAGAAAAAAAAACGGATCAAAAAGTGGATAAACAACAGCTGCTAAAAAACTTCCTATTAAATCACAAATACAACTGCTTATACCTTGATTTTTAATGCTCTCTCGTCTCTTTCTGCAAATGAAAACGGTTTTTGCATGGCCAAAGTAGCAGCAACTGAAGTTTCTTTATTAAATCGGGATCTCTGCTCTCTTCTCTCACACATCTCTTCATAGAGGGGAAGATAAATGTGAGCAGGAGGATCACGAGCGCGAATTTTCTTCCTTCTTTCACGTTCTTCTTCTTCTTCTTTTAATTTTTGACGAATTGAGACATCAATGGAAGATCTAAGAAACTTGAATTCGTTTAATTAAAGTCCATCACCAAATTTTCGAGCCCTATTTAAAACAAGTTAAGACGAATATATAAACAAAAGCAAAACTACAAAACCTAAAAATTGAACATAATATTATCTTATTTGATTATAAACCTGGTATGAAACTTTTCTTTCTTTTGTTCATCTCTGAGCGTCATATTAAATGGCTTTGGAATAGTAACTATAGGCTTCCATTCTTTTTTTCTTGTCGGAGTGCTTTGAGATCTTTGTTGGTTCGTTACAGTTCGAAATTTAACTTTATTTTTAGGTGGTTGTTTATTGCCACCATCTGAATATTTATCAACGGAAAATTGGTCCCACATTCGGTTGATGACGTTAATTGAATCAGCAGTCGAGAGATCCTCCGACATATCATCGGATGAATCCTTCATATCATCACACTTTTCTTCGTAATCACTGGTGTCACTAACAGCTTTAGAGTATCCACGAACTTTATCAGGCCCTCTATTAGGAGTGTTGCCATAAAAAAGGGTATTATTTTCAGTATAGTCTAAATATTCAGGAACTAAATGATTGATTTGCCTTCGTTTTATTGCAGCTTTGGTGCCTGTGTTAAATTTATTTCTGAAAAAAGAAAAAATTGTTTATCAAAAAATGTTAACCATGATAAAATTATTATTTGAATAAAAACTGATAAAAAAATAAAATTTCGTTTGTCCAACGCTACAATCTGTAGTTACATAAAATGTAGTTTTTGTGCTAAATACACGGTAAATTTGAAAATTAACGCAGTATGTACGTCACTTTGAATTTGAAACTAATCACAATGAATTTGTTTTAAAATACTGCTTAAAGTGCACATTTATTCATTAAGTTATAATATAAAGATAAAATAAAATGAAATGTTTATTCTTATCACTGCTTTAAAAAATCATTTTAAAACAACGTCCGACGTTAAAACAAGTAAAAATACGTAATATAAAATTACTAGAAAACAATCAAGCACAAAGGAAAAAGTAATGTGCATTAAGCAGAAAATATAAGCTATTGTAATGCGTGACTATATTGCTCATGAAAGCCACAGGTCCACTCTCTGCAGCTGATCAAAGATGAAATTTATCTCAACAAAGCTTGCTCATTCAACAAGTTATTTACTTGAAGGTTTTTTGCTATTACAAATTATTTTTTTAATTTCTTGTTTTATGTTTAATGGCTTTGTTTTTTAATCTTTTTGCCGAGACTTTGATACCTGTAAGACTACTGAAGAGAATAAGAAAACTGCTTAATTAACAAATTTCTTACAGATCAACATACTCACTTTTCTTCCTCATAGAACTGGTTTAGCAAGGTTAAAGTTTTCTGGTGTTCAGCTTTTAATTGTTGAAGTTTTTCATAAAACTTGGCGGTCAAAACGTTGCGATCAATGGTAAAAGAATCGAGCTTAGTTCTTTCCACATTTGTTATAGGCCGGAAATTTGGGGGTTCTTCTTGGTCGACTTCCAATGAATCATGGTTTCTGAAACTCTAAATAACAATTTATTGCTACTGAAAGTTTATTTCTAAGTATTACTAAAAGTTAATGATGGCCTTCCAAAAACTGGGGCCGGTGCAAGAAAAGTAGGTGGGGGTCTACTTTTTAGTGTTTCAAAGCAAAGCGACAAAGCAATCTTTAAAAAAAGCTTAATGTTTTAGGGGGGCCACTTTTCAGTGTATCAAAACAAAGTAATTGCTTAAAAAAAGTCTTCATTTTAGGAATGCCACCATCCTGGTGCTACTATGAGGAAATAGAGCAATATCTTGCATTGGGGCCACTTTTTGATGTTTTTTAGGTGGGGGCTGGTGCGGCCGCTTTGTTTGCACCCTACTAAATTTATCTCTGATGGCAAATTCATAAAACATGCTTATTTATAGGAACAAAAAATTTTAACACCACGAATTTCAGCAGCAAGAGTTTGGTGAACAAGATTTCAGGGTTCGATCTTTTCTTTTATCTAATTTATTTAAACGTGGGTTATATTTTCTAACATCAAACAGTGTTAATTCAATAATGACCCTTTATTTATCGAGATCTCATGCTTGTCAGATTATTATCAATCACTCTCATCAAACAACACAGCAATAATTTCAAAAATTTCAAACATTACATATCAGAATATTATTTTTTAAACCTAGAACTACTCGGTAGTTTTAAAAGTTTTTCTGTGTTTTCAGAGAGTCAAGACTCCTTTTTTAACTAATATTTTTTATTATATTTATTCTATAAGGGTTGTTGGTCATGTATTGAGTACTTCATACCAGCACACTTGTACTAATGTTGCAATGGAGCAGGCTAGCATTACTTGAATGAGATGTAGTCCATAATTGACAAGTAAACTCATATAAGGCCATTCCAGTAAAAACATCTGTAAACGTTGGTGTAAAAACAAGTTATTGTGTCACTAGTCAAAATCAGAGTGCTAGTTGACCGAAATTGCAAGTTTCAAGTCCAAGTTCGACTTTTCAAAAAATCTGACTCAAACTTAAATCGCTTCAACTCTGACAGCCAGTTCAGTTGTTGTTATCTGCTTTGGTTCATTTTTCCACTGAACATTTTTCCACAACAGTAAACAAACTTGAAATAAAATGCACCCCTTTTGCATTACTTAATTAAAATCTCTTAACAAACTATACAAAGTTTATGTGATTACAAAAATATTCAGTGCTAATAACTGCGATACAGACACTCAGGTAACATGCAATCACATAGGATTTTATTTGATACATAACTGCAATACACACACAATTTTAGGAGCCTGCATTTTCATATCCTGACAAACACAAAAGCAATTATCAGATTAACTATATTTGTTCAATTTTATAAAAATTGAACACCAAACTCTTGCATGCCAAAACCTGGAAGATGAAATTTTGGCACAGAAATTTTGGGATCCTGAATTCTATTAGGCCAGAGAAAATTATAAAGGTAAAATGAAAAAAAAGCTCCAAAAATAGTCAAATAAATCAATAAACTTTTAACTGTAAGTAAAAAGTTTGTGAATGTAAAGTTTCTACAGTATTTCTTATTTTTTACAAGATATTGGGCAACATCTAAATTGTTACCATCAAATTTAAGTTAATTTGATCACTGTTTTTTTCTACTTTAAGTTGCTTATTTTTAATTCCACTTTGATAGTTAAAGAAATCCCAAATTGTCACAAAGGTAATTTTGTCTCAATAAAGCAATAAGAATGTTCAGAAATTGGACCAAATAACAAATTGAAATCAAATAAAGCAGGCATATGCAAACCTTTTCCATTAACAAATTAAATACAAATTTGAAATACATGGTTAAAAGGTTAAAAGATTATGAAAAATGCAACAATCTATAAGAAAATGAACATCGGTGGACGTTCTATTTATTATGTACATAGCGAAGAAATCCATGCTATTTTATCTAGAACTGCTACACAAAGAGAGAGCAAGTAGAACTTTCTTTAAATTTTTACACATGCTGCACAAAATTTTTAGGCATGGGATTAACTAGGAAATTAAATTAACTTGAGCTAGCAAATTGAGAAATTCAAGTGAGTACATTATGATAAAATTGTAAATGCTTTCTTCTCTGAAAAAATAAAAAAAATTTTCATGCTTTATGAACAAATAAAATGACAATATTCTGCAAGTTGGAGTTTTTTCATTTGCTTTTCATTCAATATTGATGCGAAATTAGGCTAAAATTTAGATAGATAATTATAGACTTATTTTTACCTGGGAAACATTTTCTTTCTCAGAGCTTCTAGTGATAATGGGAGCTACTCGAGCAGAGTTGGTAATTTGAGAAAGCTGATGAGCATTCATCTTTTGACATATTAAAAAAACATTTCTATTCTTTTACTTAGATAATTTTCATTTAAAAAAAAGAATAATAAATAATAAATCAAGTTGTAACATATTCAACATTATCATAATCATCAAATACAAACACAAAAAAATGAAGGCAGTTGAAAAGTATTGCAAAACAGAAAATATAGTTGATCATTAGATGAATATAAAATTTTATGTATATTCTAATTCAGCAGTTTCTAATGAGTGGTTGAAAAGCGTTAAAAATAATGCCAAGATGATACTGATCTATCAAACCAATCCACTACTGTATATATCACCATATAAGCAGTTGCACTTCATTGATGACATGATAAAAAAAACCTTCAATTTTACTATCACATTAAAAATGACTTGATTGAAATAAAATATGTATCTTTAGCATAATTATAATCAGCAACACTAATCCATTCATACCAAAGTAAAAAGTAAATTTAAAAATAATTAATTACTATAAACATTTTTGGCTTACATTAGCCCTCTTCAGAGAAATAAAACGAAAAAAAATTCAATCAAATTTAAAGACAGAGGTCAACGACCTTATTATGTAGGTTGTTTATCGTGTCTATCATGACCTCTACATTTAAATTTAATTGAAATTTTTCTTTTCCATTTTATTCATCTGAAAAGGGCTAATGTAAGCTGAAAATGTTCATCGTAGTTTATTGTTTTTTATTTTATCTTTTTCTGGTATGAATGAACTAGTGTTGCTGAATATAATTGCATCATGGTTGAAGAAAATCTACTTTCTCCCTAAATTATATTAAATACATTAGCTTTTAGCAAACTACATTACAACTGTCTGTCTGTAACATAAAAGTAAAAAATAGATGGGTGACATTGAAAAGTTTTTTTTGTGTAAAAATGCACTGTTTTGAGGTTTGAAATGCAAGATGTTTACCAAAATCAGATTCGGGTTGCACTTTAGAAACCACTGATTCAACTAATAAAGCTAAAATCAAAATAAACTTTACTTAACTAAAATCAGATTTCAAGATCATTTGCAGCAGGTATTTAGCAGGGTTGCAGAGTTGGAAGATTTAAGATCCAACTCTGCCTCCTAGAATTTCTAAGATGCTGACTTCAACTACAGTTTCTAGAATTTAAGGATTCCAACTACCTACACCCGTTTCCCAGTAAGGGAAATATGCGTAGACATGCCATATTTTTGAAGGAACAAACCAGGACATTTGTTAATAGAAAAAAAATTGTCCCTAAAAAAGGTCATCACTTTGAATCAGTCTCGGATTACAAGATTTTTGACCCAAAAAACAAGTGTTCTCTTAAAAAAAAGAATGTCCTCTTGGAATCTGTCTCCAACTTCTTGCATTTTGTCCTTAAAAAGTAGTACTCTCTAAAAAAAAAAATTGGACACCAGGAGTCAGATTTGGATAAAATATTCAGACTCTGACTTTTTGTACTCCTAAGAATCTGATTCCAACTCCTTAAAACCTCTGACTCTGCAACCCTGGTATTTAGGCAATATGAGTTATGTCAGATTAAAAATACAGTATTATGATTTTTAAATCAACATTTTGAGGAAGTTAGAGAAAGGACAAAGAATCAACCAATTTTATTGAGAAAAGAAACTTGCAAAAAGCTGTGCAACAAAGTTTTTTTATGACAATTTTAAGTTTCAAAAACATAAAGGCCACAAGTTTTGAAACTTCATGTGTTGGCAGCATGGTTTAGTGGTTACAAGTGCTGTGATTGTGATTGCATGGTCTTGATTCAAAACCTACTTGTACCATTCTGCTTTGTCCTTGGAAAAGAAACTTTATGGTGCTTTCTTCTGCTTGGTGGTCTTGGCAAGCAGTTCTAAATTTTAGTCATATCTCCACAAAACTAAAAAACTAAAATAAAAAATTTCACCTGGACAGCAACATCTTGGCATCTCCAGAAGCAGGTCAAGGTAATTGCTTGCCTTATGTATTAGTGCTTCTGTTGCTTTCCTGTGAGTCAGGAGGATAAATATAGAAACAAAATTAAAATGGACCTTATGCTTTTAAAGCTTAAACTTATGTCAGAAAAAAATTACACATTATTTATAAAACCTACAAACATTTTGTAAATATTAACTTAGTATTCACAAGTTGCAATATCATATTGCCCTAGTTTGTTAAGAGATTCTGCTTTTACACAATATGAGCAAGTTTATATTTCCTAATAAAAACATCTCTGCATGCGGTATAAACAAATCCATCTGATGATTCAATAATCTGATAAACAGGATCACAATCTGGACCAGTAAGTTCACAAACAAGATGAAGTCTTCCTTCAAATGGACATTCTGATGATGTAATTTTGCCTTTTTTTGGAGTTATAATAACTTGATAAAGAGAAGAACGTCCATTACCACAACTTGCCCAAAAACAAGGATGAGAAAGAGCTCGAGAAGCATAAACAGAATGAACAGGAGATCCACATGGTTTAAAGCAAACTAAAAAGTTGTGAGGCCATCGAATATCAACAACCAATAATGTACCATCATGTGATCCAGCAATCAAAGTTGTTGCATTAATAAAACAACAAGTATTAAGGGCTTCATGATGTTTTAAAACTAGACAAAGCTGCCTGTTGTGTAAACCATAGCATTCTAAATTTCCATTTTCACAAGCAATTGCCAACATCTTGTCCTCTGTATCTTTTTCAAGTTCATTTTTTTTACAGGCAGAGTTTACTGAAAATAATTCCTTATTAACTTTAGTGATATGGCAAGAATTTACTTCTGAACGTTCATCAACAATTGTATCAATGCAAGAGCCACTGCCACATTCCCACAAACAAACAGATCCATCTCTTGAACAAGAAACAATGTTTCGGCCACGCTCAACAAAATCAATGTCAAGAATTCTACTTTTGTGAGACTTATTTAAAGTTCTAGCACATTTTCCATCTTCAGCAGACCAAATTTTTAATTGTGTATCCATTCCACCAGTTAAAACAACAACACCAGATGGAAAAAATTTGCAACAATTAACCTCTCCAGCATGACCATTTAAAGTGCGTAAAATATCCCCAGAGCCAGTGTCCCATATACAAAGGCTTTCATCTGATGATGATGACACTCCTAATCCTCCACCGCTTGAAATATCCATTGCATTTATGCATTTTTTATGAATGTGAGCAAATTCTTTTATTGGAGCTATGAATTGCATTGAAACTCCAAAAGTTGAATTTGACACATCAATTGAATACTTACAAAACTTTTCTACAACAAAATTTTCAGTTTGATTGAATTGCGGATAATTATTATGAAATCCAGTTATACAAATTTTACCATGAGAAGTGGAATGACTATTACCATCATGGTGCTTTAATGTAACCCAAACTTTATCTCCAACTTTATTTAAAGCTTTATTCCAATCACTTTGCAATAACAAAAAACTACCAACTGAAATAATAGAATCATTCATGCTTATAAATTAATATTAAACCTTTAAAAATATGTAAAGGTATTAAAATAATGAATAATGATAATAATAATAGTAATAGAAAAATATAAATTTATCAAATTTGTGTTTTAGTATGACCTGACAGCTTGTTGCTGGTTAAACTGCTGCAGTACAACCTCTCTTAGTTATTTATAAAGTTTCTAAAACCAGTAAGCAATAAAATCACACATTAAAATTTTTACCAAACATTTATAAAGAGTTAAAGTTGTTAGATAACTTCGAAAACTTAACATTTGTTTTGTAATAACATGTCAGTAGGCTATTCATGGCTTAAACCAGTGTTTCTTAAGCCTTTTTTTCTGTGACCCAAAATTGCTAAAAACAACAATTTGCATGACCCATAGTGATCTCTTAAAAAAAAGAAAGGTCTTCACCTTGAATATACTTTTTTATTTTCAGCTCAAAAATCTAGTGTTCTCTAAAAGAAAAAGGGGCTTTACCTTTGAATGTACTTCTGAGATTTTCAGCTTAAAAATCTAGTGTTCTCTAAAAAAAAAAAAAAGAAAGAGAATATACTTCTGATTTCTTGATTTTCAGCTCAAAAATCTACTATTCTCTAAAAAAGAAAAAAAAAAAAAGGTCCTCATCTTGAATCTGATTTCTTTATTTTCCTTTTAAATTTGAAATGATGTCTCAAAAAGGTTCTTCACTTCTCAAATCTTGCATGCACAGATCTTTTTCTTTTACGTGCAGTAATTTACAAGCCTTTTCGACCCATGGTTTGAGAAACACTGGCTTAAACTGATGTACAGAAGTATAAAACATGTACACAACATGTTTAAGATTTAATTTTTTACACACACCACAGACATGAGGCAAACAAATGCATTATCAAGGTAATAACTGGCTGCTGATAGACTCTTGACATCTAAAAAATAATAACAACACATATCTCAATCAATAACCCAAGTATTTTATCATTTCACTCTTTTATCCTATTAACTTGCACAAAATAGTTGGAGGCTTTATATTAGATTAACATCAACTGAATGAAAAAATTTTTTTATTTAAACCTGACTTTATTAAAAAATTTAGTAACAAGTAAAGATGTTTTTGGGGAGGCGTAATGGCCTTATTATTGTTTAAGTTTTTACGATTTTAGAAATACCAAAAACAGAATGTAGATGGCCAATTATTATTTCAAAGAAAAATCTTGCAAATTCCCAGGATAGGTCACTTTGAACCCCCAGTATAGAAACCCTGCTCTAGCTTCTCTTTTCTAACTTTAAACTAAATGTACACTCTAATTTAGAGAGCTACGCGTGGAATAGATATAAAAAATTAAGAAAATTTGTTAGCAACAAGAAGTTTATAATAGTTTTTTTTTATCAACAATGGTTCAAGCTTTAATTCAGGGTTTTGAGAGGGGAGGCCACATATTTTTCATTTTTGACCATATATTTACTACTTAAGAATAAGTAGTGACTCTACTCAAAATGATATCACTATCTTTAATACTATTACTCAAGTCTTCCTAAAACAGATTAAGTTACACTGCAGCCAGACTTGGACAACTAGATAATTCTAGTTGTCTAATTAGACTAATTAGAGCGAAATGCCGGTAATCTAATTCTAATCTAATTTGTGAAATTGTAAAGGTACGGCGACCACGCACATTTGACGTTGTGCGTGTAATAACGTATATCGTTTAGCCGCTGTTTCCTATTTCGCAATCACTTTTTTAATAAAAACTTTACAACGTAATACCTTGATTGCACATAAAATTGAATTGAATTGAAATGTTTCTATGCTCTGATTTTAATTCTAATCTAATTTGGAAAAGCTAAAAATTTTCTAGTTGTCCAACTCTGCTCGAGAACTCTTAGGCATGACTGCAACATCAGCCCCGTCGGAAAGAGTTTTCAGCCATGCAGGCGAACTGTATGTATAGCGCTAAACGAGCCAATCTTGTTGTACAGACATTTGCCATTCTCGTGCTTATGAGAATGAACTCTGATTTGATATTCACTGAACTTGATTTTTATTAAATTTCTTTATAATTCGGCATTTAATACAATTTCCACGTTTTTTCGAATTCAGTAATTCTAATTCTAATCCAATTAGGAAAAAACTGTGTAGCTATAATTTTAATTCTAATCTAATTTGGAAAAGCTAAAAATTTCCTAGTTGTCCAACTCTGATTGCAGCCAGTGTAGCAACGATCAGGGAAGCGAAAAACAACTTGTGTTTTGTTGACAGGACACAAATCCAAAATCCTTTGATTCAAGCGGTAGTAAATTTTGAACTTTTTATAGAAAACAAATAAAAAACCATTATTCATTCATCATCTCCATAGCCGTTGATGACTTTAATACCGAGCAAATGGAGCGGCCACACCGGGCCCCTCTAAAAAACATTAAAAAATGGCTACCTCTAAGCAAAATATTGCTCTATTTCTTCTTACTAATACCTTGACGGTGGCTCTCCTAAAGCGATGACCTTTTTTTTAGAGATCACTTTATTTTGGAACATTAAAAAGTGGTCCCCTATTTTTTTGCACTGAACCCCCCTTTTGTAAGGCTATCACTGTCCATAGTTAAACGAAGCGGGGGGAACAGGAGGGCAATTACCCATGTGGCCTTCGTAGCAGAATATTTACAGTTCAGAGACGATATTAAATATCAACTTTAATTCCATACTAGATGAAAGGATTGTTAAATTATTGTGTCAACGTAAACACCTAGAATAAAAAATAGTTATATCTCAAATTAAAAAACGTCTCTATATGAAATAAAACATTTTTATGGTTTTCTTTAAAGATTATCTGTCGTCGGCAGTGTGGTCGAATAGCTAGAGCGCCGTGATTGTGATCAAAATGGTCTCGATCTAAAACCTGCACTTGAGCCATTCTGTTGTGTTCTTAGAAAAGACGATTTACGGCACTTCTTCTGCTTGGCTACCTTGGCAAGCAGTTTTAAATTTAATTGAATAAAATACCAATACTTCACAAAAAGCAAAATACTATTATTTAACCAAATACAATGCAAATTCATTTAAAGATAATTAAAAAATGTAGGCCTAAATGTAATTTTAAAACTAAAATTTTTACGAAGCTTTAAAATCAAAAAACATAACTCTGAACTTAGTCGACCATTATTTTTGAATGGATCAATGTTTTGTTAAATATAGAGATTGTCATTTCTTTTATTTGGATTCTTCATGTTGTATCGGCCTTGCGGTAGTTATTTGGTGTTTGTATTTTTAATCAATTACAGTATTCACTAATTGTTCTTTATGAAAAATTTGTGTGACCAATTTCATAAACAACTACGTAATCAGGTCATTGACCTCAATCTTTAAATTTGATGGCAAAATTTCTGGACATTTCATTCCACTAAGAGAGCTAATGTAAGCCGAAAATCTTAAATGGTTTATTTTTATTTTATTTCAATCTAGTAGGTTATGAATGGATTAGTGTAGCTTGGTGTCGGTGAATATAAATGGTACCGGTATGCCAATAGTTCTAATTTTTAGTCATTCAACCTGAAGCAACCTTGGCTTCTACGAAGCAGGTTGGAGTAATTGCTTGCCCTATGTATTAGCGCCTTTCGACGCTTTCCTGCAAGTCAGAAGGATAATTTTAAAGATAAAATGGAAAAATAAGCTTTAACATCAAAAAGCAAGATAAATTCTTCTCTTCAAACTCTTTTTCTTTGTTATTTTTCAAATTGCATAACGTAGCCAGTAAGCCTATTATCTTTTTTTTGTTTCCGCTCGTCTAAACCTTCGCTTCAAATGTAAAGTTTTTTAAAAACTTTCCTATAAAGCAACAACAACGATTATTGAACAGTAAAAATTACGGTGTGGGTTTTTTATTTATTTACTTATTTTAGTTTTTTTATGTCTATATCTATCCTTAGAACTCGCAGGAAAGCGACAGAAGTGCAATACATAAAATAAGCAATTACTCTGACCTGTTTCCGGAGATGCCAAGATATTGCTGTCCGGTTGTTTTACAGAGATATGACTGAAATTTGGAACTGCTTGCCAAGATCATCAAGCAGGGGAAAGTGCCGCAAAATTTCTTTCCCAAGGACACAACAGAATGACGCAAACAGATTTTGAATCGAGAACATGTCGATTACAATTTCAGAGCTCTAACCACTCGACCACGCTGTTTAAACCATCACACCCTCCATGGAATGATGCAATATCATGATTAATGCAATTGTCAAAAAACTTGTTCAAAATTGTTTTACCCCCAAAATTTTTTGGTCTCGTACGATTATGATTATTTCTATTTATCCTCCTAGCCCGCAGGAAAACATTGGAGGCGTTAAACTTTGAACAACCTTTAAGCGATTTCGGAGATGCCAAATAGGTATTGCTATCCGGTTGGAATTTTTTAGGCTATTTGTTTTTTAGTTATTTATTTACGGAAATGACCAAAGTTTAGAGCTGCTTCCTACGACCACTAAGCAGAGGAAAATGGCATAAAATGTTTTTCTGAAGGGCATAACAGAATGATGAAAGAAGGTTTTGAAGTCAAAAGCCTACGGTGTCGATTGTGTTTGCCATCGATATGGCGCCCTTACTTACTCTGTCACATTTTCGAGTTAAACCAAGCTGTCACTTGTCAGGGTCAGAAATATAGGTGTACACACGGAGGGAGTTGAGGGTCAAAATCCTATATCATATCGATTACAAGTCCGGCGCTCTAACCATTCGACCATGCTGCCGACTAAAATAAGTCAAATTCTTCCTTTTTAGGACTTAGCTACAGCCATTTTCCACAAGTATATTACAAAATTTTTATGAGAAAACCCTTTTTGTTATCAAGTAAAAAACCGTTGTTATGTTTTGATATAAAGTAAAGCACCGTGGCTTCACCTGCAAGCTGCTGAAACTTCTGTCGGATAAGCACATGATTAGAATGATCATAGAGCTTATCCGGATCAGAAGGTTTACTCCTACTACTTGACACCAAGCAAAGCAAGCTCGGCCGTCAAAGAAATGGCCTAATTTCTCGGGGATTGGGATTGGCTCCTCTTCTTTTTAATGTCTATACGTGTGATCTGCCTTCCAAATCTTCAAAAAGTTTGCTTTTGCAGCCAATCTAACATTGTTGCTTTCTTTTGATGCTGAAAGGACTACAATTTTTAGGTATCTCCAGACTTAAAAGTTAGACTCCGTCTTTCAAAGACCATGAGAGTAGCGTTTCATTTCATTTAAATAATCGAGAGGTCAATTGTGAGTTAAAGAGTTATAATAGAAATAAACGTTTACCATTCTGTCTGGTCCCAAGTTATTTTGGGGTAAAACCAAACAGATCGCTCACATTTCGTTACAACTTAGTGGCCGTAAAAAATATCTCCTCGCATTACACTTTTGAGGCGACTTAGGAAAATGGGATGCTGGGCCAAAGCATTAGGTGGAGTTGCCTTATCTCTGGCCAACTCGACAGCTGAATCCTGAGCGCCAGTCTGATGTTTCCCAGAATTATAGATGAAAGACGGAATACTATGAAAATACATCCAGGCTTCGTATTTTCATACTCATAAATAACGCCAGCCTGTTGCAATGGGCTTGCCCGAACTGCTTGGAATAAGGTCAATTGCTTGCAGACTGGTTTTGGACAATTCCCTTCTTCCATGCGCAATGGGCTATTGTTCCTTCACTAGATTACAAGTGCGGCGCCATGGAACAAAACGCAGACCCCGTCTTCACAGCGGGCCCCACAGCCTGCATTGGGCATAACATGAATCACGTGGTCTGATGGTTCTTAATGATGAAACCCAATGCTGGCTTAACACCATCGATGCCAGCATCTGATCTAGGCAGTGCAACAGCCTGGGATAGTAAAAAGATAAACCCTTGGCCTAAGTTTTGTTTGTGTTTGACCCAGAGTCAATGGCCTTCTCTACTACGACAACAACAACCTTTTTCTCGGACTTCACTTTTAGTAGCCTAATTTTTGCTTTTCTATACTACGACAACAACGACCTTTTTTCGGGCTTTTTTAATAAAACAATTTTTATAAACTGTCAAGGTGCTACTATAAAGGACGTGTCAGTTTATGTTATCAGCTAATAATTTTATATCAACTAACATTTTATTCAAATTCTTCCCTTAACGATTATTTTACTTTTAGCGGCTTGTTTCTAAGTAATTATCTAAATTTCATTTTAACTATAAGATTATTTTTTTCTCCATATAACGAATTCCTTCCTAAGGAGCCAAGTAGGTCACTTTGAGAAACATTGAGCTAGATATAGTTGATTTCATTGCAACACAGAGTGCTCAATAAGACAATTATAAAAAGCTGAATATTTCTGAATCAAACTATCATGCAATTAAAACATATTTTATTAGAAAACCCTATAGACTATTTCACCCAAGAGCAATTGTCATTTTATTCAAATAAAATTCAATGTGTAGGGGAGAGTGGGGTACAGTGAATCACAAAAGTTAATTTTTGCATTTATTCAAATATGGGGTAACATAGAAACACCAAACTTTGGTGATCCAAACTAACTGGTCTAAGCTACATTTCACACTAATAAAAAGTTTTTGGGATTTTTGATCATTGGGTTATTTTATATTAAAGGTGAGCAGAAAATTGATTCACTGTGTACAGCTATCGGTACACAGTGAATATAGTACAAGTACACAGTGAATCAAGACAACAATTGTCCTATTAACATAATTACTTTTTTCTAAAATAAGACTTGTCTTTTATTTTACAAACAAGAGTTATTAATTCAGCTGTGAAGATTAACTTTAAAGTTTAATCATTAAGGTGTTAAATAAAATAGACTACTAAAAAAATGGCTAAATATCAGTGAATTAATGCACAAAGCCTGCACAATTCGCATCAAAAAACTTTAGAAAATAGGAACGCAACAAAATTAATGAAATTCATTTACATGAAAAAAATTGTTTAGTTCGAAACATGCGATGAGACATTTGCTTAACACAAGAAATTTTTATATGCAGTTAAGTTTACTGAAAATGATAGTTGTCTCCTTGCCCTTAAAGTTTCTTCAGAAGTTTGTGGACTTGGCAGTTTAATAACCACATCGCTTTTTGCCACATCACATATATCTGCCACATTAAGAAACGTAAAGCAACCCCAATACGACTTTCGTAAAAATTTTACTTTGTACTTCCACACCAACGCTAATGATTATACCAACATACATTGCGATTTGCCATTTTTCCGTAAAAAATTTGCATAGCACAAAATTGCTAGTTTGCAGCTCTTTTGTATTGTAATCATTGGCATCGAAATTCTCAGAAAAACTTGTATCCGATTCATTAAAGCATATTGCAACATCAGTGTCGTCCTCACTGCTGCTTCGTGAACATTGAATGATTTTTTTTTGCACTTTTTAGATTCAACATCCTTTTCCTTTTTTTTCGGTAAGCATTTTTTTACCACAATAGCTTCTTTCACTGGTGTGTCGGTTAAAATTTGAGTTTTTCTTCTTTTCTTTGCACAGGACGATTTCTTGTTTTGTTGTGTGCACTGAGGTAGTGGTGAAACCGTCTCTGGAGTAATAGTAGCAGCAGATATTGACAAAAACTCAGATGCATTTTCGATTCCGATGCTGGTAGACAATGCAGATGAATGGATTAATAATCTTCTGTCTCACTGGTTGTATCGCAATGATTGGTGTTACATGATCGCAATGAGTGGGGCCTGTCCGAAACATATGAGGACAAAAATTCATCTTCTCCAAATACATCTCTATTAAACGGCCATATGCCACAGGCAGCAAATCCTGATCTAATAGTCCTGGGTGTTAATATTTGCTCGTCTGCTTTGCCAACTAGCTCTGCCACATCATAAATGGTAATGGTCTTACCAGGATAACTAACCATAAAAGCATTTGCAGCTTGATTATAAAACGTTTTGAAAGGACTATATACCGATCGATCAAGGGGTTGAAGCTTGTGGCTACAACGTGGTGGAAGCGTAAGAAGAGTAACACCATTCTCTTTGGAAAGAACTACTGTTTCTATGCTGATATGGCTATCATGGTTATCCAAAATTAGTATGGCTGGGCGATCTTTTGAGCATTTTATGTGTTTAATAAAATGCTTTATAAATTCTGTAAAGCATGCAGCAGACATCCATCCAGACGGATTTTCTACACCAATCGAATCTGGAGGAGCACCCTTCATCATGTAATCTCTCAAGTTTACTCGAGGAAAGCAAGCATTGGTGGAACAGAATTACCAGCTTCATTAACTGCATATAATGCAACGTCACCGAAGCCCCTCTTTCACCAGATGTCAGCTTTCCAACTTGCTTTTCATTACGATAAGCAATCACTTTGGCCTTTCTTACCGACTGCACAGTCGTACAGCCATTTTTATCAGCATTATATATGTCCGACGGACTGTAGATAGCCCTTTTCAGACACTCCTCTAATTTGTCAAAAACAGAGGACACGTTAGTCTTGTTTAACGAAGTTGCCCTTGCGAGACTGGTTGCCTCTGGTTTCCGTAAAGAAAGTTCAGAAAATCTCTTAAAAACCAGAAAGCCAATCTTTCCCTGCAGATTTGTTTTTTTCCCAATTCGATGGGAAGAATTTATTTACTTTTATTGCAAATCGATATGCTAATTCCCGAGCAGATTTTGCAGATAAACCGTGATGAATTTTTGATGCTTTTATAAAGTAGTCCTTTAACATAGTCTTTTCAGCATCCGAAAATACTTTCCGGCAATTGTATCTTGGTTCAAAAACAACATCGGTAGAATGCTCGAAAAATTTATACTTGTATACATAGCGCCACAATATTGTAAATGGTATGACATATTCTTCAGATACATTGCGGATTGATGCTTTATTTTCAATAATTTGTTCTACAGCTTCTTTTGTCAATCCCGAAAGAGTAGCACTAATTTTTCTTGACTTATTTTTATCTCTAGGCATTTTTAATATTTGTTTATAAACGTACAGTATCAAAAAAATAAAGTACTAGAACCCAATTTATTTAATCATAAAATCCGGTACACAGTGAATCACTTGCGTCACTAATCCACTGAGGCATGATCCACTGTGTACTACGGCCGGTCTATAAGCAAAAGTAATAAAAACATGCCGTTCTACAGGAAACTTTGCTTCACATTTTATTAATATTTATCCCATATAAAGCTCTTATTTTTTATAAATACAGCTTTGCCTAAGTTTAACCTTGCGCTAAAATATAATCAAAAGTGATAACTAACATTTTTTTACTTTTTACAACCAATATTAGTTATTTCTTTCCTGAAAAGTAGTTTTAACTCTGTGCTGCCTGGAATTTTGTTTGTGAAAAGAAAGCTTTACTATCGTCATGCAACGCGTGATTATTGTAAAAATATATAAAATATTTTTCAATTTAGATTGGGTGATTCACTGTGTACCGTGATTCACTGTACCCCACTCTCCCCTACCTATACAAGGTAAATTATCCTCATACTTTGTACAAATACTTTGTGATCGTTGCCATTATTAAAATTAGGTTTGTTTTGAGCTAAATCAATTAAATTATATCAGCGAACTAAACTCGTGAACAAATTTTACTAGTATTTAATAGTTCAGTTTTCGGTTAAGCAAAAACACTCATGCAGCTGCAAGGGGCTCTAAAAAGCGTAATAGGTTTACACTAATTTGAAATGTAAGTTTGGAAAAGTTTTTGGCCCGTGACCGGGACCACTTCTAGCAATCGTGTTTTTGACTTGCAAAACTCCTCCCTTGACAAATTTTTGTGTATGCCACTGGTCAAAAATAAATAAATCGTAAGTGAATTTTTGTTTTTAAATAATATAGTTGTACCGGTAGGTTATGATTAAAACCTTGGGATTTACTATATTTCTCACCACAAGCTACAATCATGCAATTGTACCAAAATTAGAAAACTATATCAAATTACTTTTTCTGATATAGACCTTTTGAAGGGTATCTTGGTAGGCCTATCTCTAAAAGAGATCGGATCAAGTCATAGGTTGATTATTGTTTTTAATTTAATGTCTTCAAAGTTTTCTTGTTCTTTAGAAAGATAAAATTAATCGGCCTATGATGATATGATAATAAAATAACTTAGATTTAGACAAAATTACCGAATAGGCACTTATCTTTGGTGTTTTTATGTGCAGCAGGCGAACTTGAAATGAAAAATAATTTTGTCGACTGTTAATTTAGTGCTTTAGAAAATACAAAAAAATCCGTTGGTACGAAACTTAGGTTTTGAGCAGCACATAATTTTGTGCTGCTATACTTTCGACTTAAATAAAAAAATTAAAATGTAGCCTAAATGTTAGTTTTTTTGAAGAAGTCTTTGTTACAACTTTTCTTGTGATGCTGTAACCTATCTGCCTAAAAAGATTGCCAACAAAGAATACCAACCAGTTTATATTGTGTATTTTTTAATAAAAAAGTTAAAAAAGAAAAATTTATGTCGATTTCGAATAGATTTAAAAATTTCTCTTTGTGGTAGGCATTTTATTTGTCCTACATTTACATGAAACAATAGCCTTAGTTGCTCTACCATGTTCTCGATTATTTTCATATCTTGAAAAAACCAGAACCCCACTGAGTGACAATCAATTTGAATTCAGATTCTTCCACTGCACTTGCAATGGGTTCATTAAGTGATAAATTAATGAAAAAATTTGACATTAAATTGTACCGCTGCTTTATATTCTTGGACTTGTCCAAGGCGTTCGGTACTGTTGAACCTAAAGTTTTGCTCGGAAAACTATGTAACTATTTTCGTATTAGAGGCACAGGTTTAAACCCGCTTGAAAGTTATTTATGTAATTAATACCGATACACTAATGTTCTTGGACACCATTCTAGCAAGAAAAAATAAAAATTGGAGCCCCACAAGGATCCTGTCTTCGTCCATCACTACTTTTTTTGTATGTTAATAATTTTCTCCTTTTTTCTGAATGTAATTCAACATTATACGCGGATGAAACTGCGATGATTTTGTCTAATTCTAATATAAATTCATTGCAAAATCGAATAAACAATGAATTACATATAGTTGATTTATGGCTTATGGCTTCAAAAAACAAAAAATAACAAATCATGTCTAAATTGTTTAAAACTATCTAGATTATTTTCAATAAACAATCATACAAAATCTGAAAGTGTGAATTTAAGTTGAATTCGAACTTATTTCAATTCAAAAACGATTAAGTATTAAGCCCCCCTGTCTGCACCTTATCTTCAGGACGAAAGTAGTAGAGTTGTCGCGGGAACACTTTTCCTGCACTGTGCCCGCACTGCACTGCAAGGTTTCTGCCCACAACCGCACTGCACTGCAAAATTTTTTTAAGTACCGCACTGTGCCCGCACTGCACTGGAAACTTTAAACATAAGAGCAAGTATCCACATGCAAACTTTAAACATACGATTGCACGGTGTCCGCACGGCGCGGTAAATTTGATCAAAAAGTTACGCGGTGCCCGCGCGGCGCCGTGTACGCTGCGCGGTTGACATCTCTAGAAAGTAGGTATGTATTCGATTGGGGTCTGGTGCAGAATCGGCCGTAAGCGTCTTTTTATGTCCACTTTGACTTCTCTCGTTTTCTTGTCTCTCGTTTTCCGCTTCTCTTTTTGTTTCTTTATTATAAATCGTTCTTTTTTTTTTTTTTAGCAAAACAACGACAAACAAAGGCATTTATTAAGTTATACAATTTCTTTTTCGATATTTTCCGTATTTGTTTCTCTAACACATCTCAATTATTATTTTCACATAAATAAAACACTTTTGAAATATAACTTAAAGTTCTAACAATTGAATTTGTTTAAATATTCAACAAAACGTAATGTTCTTGGGGGCTGATTCTGCACAAGCTATCATTCGCATGTTTCAATAATGATTTATTTCCAAATACACTTCTCAATGATTATACATGCCTTATACATTCTTAAAATATACTGTCAAGTTGTAGGAATTGATTTTGCTTTAAATCATTTAATAAAACTTAAATATTTCGTCACGGCCGATTCTGCACAAGCTAACATTCGCAGGTTTGTATTATAAATTTAACTTTAAAAATCAATCATTCCTTTCTCAAACACATATTAATTATTATTTTCATATAAATAAAACACTTTTAAAATATAGTTTAAAGTTCTAACAATTGAGTTTGTTTAAATATTCAACAAAACGTAATGTTCTTGGGGGTCGATTCTGCACAAGCTATCATTCGCATGTTTCAATAATGGTTTATTTCCAAATACACTTCTCAATGATTATACATGCCTTATACATTCTTAAAATATACTGTCAAGTTGTAGGAATTGATTTTGCTTTAAATCATTTAATAAAACTTAAATATTTCGTCACGGCCGATTCTGCACAAGCTATTATTATTCGTAAAATCATTAATGACTTTCACTTTAAAAAATAGCTATTTTCTTTCAAAACATTTTTTAATTCTTCCTTTCACATGTCTAAACACTCTTAAAACATAGCTTAATATCGTAAACATTGATTTTGTTGAAATGTGTTCGCAAAAACATAATGGTTTTATAAAGGGCGATTGTTCACAAGCTATTATTCGTAAAAGTCATTTATGAATTTTACTTTATACAAAAGCCATTTGCTTTTAAAACACTTTATAATTATTATTTTTACATGCCTAATCACTCTTAAAACATACTTTGCAGTTGCAAGAAGTTTTTTGTTTGAAATATATTCGATAAAACATAATGATTTTATGGGGGCCGATTCTGCACAAGCTGTTATTTGTAAGTTTGTATAGCTAGTTTAAGTTTACAAAACAACCATTTGTTTCCAAAACATTTTTTACGTATTATTTTGACATGTCCAAACATTTTAAAAACATAGTTGAAAGTTGTAAGAATTAATTTGGTTTCAAAATAGGCACGAAAACGAAATACTTTTGTTACCGCCGATTGTGCACAAGCTATCATTCGCAGGGTTTCTTAATCAATTTTTAGAATTTTTCCTAATTTTTTTTCTACGTACTATTGTACACTTTTAAGGGCGCCAGCCTTATCTACATGTAACTTGGAGTGGATACCTATACATACTACAACATTTTTGGCATACAATCACCTTGTTTGACCTTATGTTAAAAGAAGGTTTTTATAGTTTACCATTTTGTTCAACCAAAAGTTTATACTGTAGAGGAATATTATTTTCGTCCAAGTCACTATTTTATACTGCTATAATATTAAAACTAACAATTTAGCTGCAAAGTATAACTAGAGGAAACACTGTCAGTCGTGCTCTTAAGATAAAGTGGATTCACGCCAAAAATGAAAAAAAAGTCTTCCCCTTTGCTCGCTTGTCCGTTTGGGGTTGAGGGGAAGTAGTTCGAGTTGGCATCTCCAATCTGTCCAAACGTTTGTAAGTAGTCCCAATTCACCCGGTTGATTTTTAAAAAAAGAACAGACCAGGTCTTCAGCGAGTTCGGGGTCGTCTTCTAGACCTTTTTCCACAAGGAAGAGTATCCATTTCACAACGAAATTGCTACAACCCATCCCACAAGAAAATTGCTACCTTAGCGTTACGGAACATTTGCGTCTTTTATGAATCTAAGAGCAATGCTTTCTGGAGTTTTCAACTCTTCTCAGGAGTACCCATGGCGGTAAGGTCCAAGGTGAAAAAGGATGTGTACAAAGCTTTTTTGTTTGGGTTCAAGGAGAAAGTAGATATTTTAAGTCTGTTATAGCTTTTTCGAAGATTGACAAATGTATCGCCTATCCAAAATGCATTCATATTTTTTGCAATACATGTATTCCGGTTTTGTGTATTTAGAAAAATTTACAACACCAATTGTACACCAAATAATTAAAACTGATCTAAAATATTTTCAATAATTTGATCATTCAGGCAATAAAACAAGGTTTCCTTGACTTCTTCATTGTTTTTATTTGTCGTGTACATTGACGTCACTCCTTATTTCCAAATTTAAAACAGTTTACGGCTCTTAGAACAGCGAAACCGTTACAATCGCATTACACTTTTGTTAAAATAAAGTGTAAACGTAAAAATTGAACTGACCTTGCAAAAGCCTAATTTTACATACTTCTAGCAATAAAACTATAAAAATGTTTTGGCTCTAACACAACCTAAATTCCTGATTTTTATTTTGTTTAAATTTCGAAAGAAAATTTGAAGTATTTTTTGAATTATTAATGGTCAAACTTTGGTGGCCTCTAAAGATTGCGTTGAGGTGTCCAGAACTCAAAAAAGATTGGTAATAATCAGTTTAATTAACTGAATTGTCACATTTGTACTGATTAACTTTAAAGACGCCGCAATATCGTTATTTTATAATATTTTTTCAAGGCCACTTTCTTCAAGTTATCAATTTATTGACCACCGTAAATATCACAAAATATTAACTTCCAATTCCACTCAAAACAACTTTCAAAGTACCTTAATACATCAACGCGTTTTTTCTCTAGTTTGACATCAGTTTCGGCAAGATCAATTTTAATGCGAAGACGTCACAACCCCTGCAGAGAACCTCAGTCTGATTAACTACGAAACTACGGCGGCTATCACTTTTAACAAAATGTACAACCCAAGAATCCAAAGCAGCGCTTGCTAGTAGCAAAAATTGATAGCGATTATTTAAAGCAAAAATCAACAACACAAAGTGAGGAAAAAAGATTTTCCAATTTTTGTACAATTTAGAGTTAGACTCCGCAAAAGTGACAAATTTATGTTGTGCCCCTGGCAAAAGCAATTCACGACAAATGCTTAGATGGGGTCACGCTGCTTGCTACGCTACTGACTCGGCTTAACAACGTAAAAAGCAGCGACTAGGTCCAACGGCCATATCAAGAAGTAAGTGTAAAAGATGCTGATGCTGAAATACTATTCGTGCCATAAAATACTTAAAAAAAAAAATGAGTTTATTGTTGAACAATATTTTTTCATATAATAAAAACTGGCAAAAACAATGAAACATTTGGAGTCTAATCACAATTTTCTGCATTCAGGAATCATAATACAAGTGTTTTGAAGTTAAACATAAAAACAACGTTTTCTTTTATCTTACAATGTAGGCTGTACAGTAATTTAAAAAGCATAAATCTTACCTCTCGGATAAACTGACACCAATCAACGGCAGTATGCCGCGCAATCTTTGCTTCAGATTGGATGATGGATTGCGACACGTCTATCGCCCAGAAATAAAGCACAAGCATTATTTGACGCAAGGAAAGGTTACTCTTTTCAAAAAAAGACCCTTTCCAAACGCTCTGTGTTGTTCGACAAGTCTGCAAATCAATAATAAATTCTATTAATTCATTGCGTGAACCGTAGCATAGTAAATTATTACAATATATTTCGTATAAAGAGATATTACTTGATTGATCTCTTTAAGAATACGAATGAAAACTTGTGTTTAGGTTTATATTTCGAAACGGAATTGCGATTAAAATATAGACAACAAAATTAACCGCAGAGAACATTTTTCATCCAATAAATTAAGCATGTACCTTTATTACCCAAACCACTAACACGATATTTGTATTGCTTATCAAATAGTTAAAAAAATTAAAAAAAACCATGTTAAGGTAAAATTTCAGGCGAGAGCCGGGATACTTCTTAGTCTTCACATGCTTAAAGATTCACTACAAACATCTACTTGTATAAACTTACATCGTTTGTGCACCTCCAAATCTTCTTGTCCAGTACTGATGATTTTTTTTGAAAGGACATGTTGGACCAACATTTTTGACATTGCCTGCTTCTGGCTATTAACTTCTTTTCTTTTAACCATGAAAAAAAGCTTTCATCGGAGTCATAGTTAATTATCTTTAAATAGTCAACTATATTAATATTAAATATTTCTGAAAAATTCATTTTTTGAAAAGTTTTGCTTACTATCCGACTACCGAAAACTGCTGATGTCGAATAGTCAATTGGTGAAATTACACTATCATAAAATATGAAAAAACAGAAAAACATTTTTTCTCACGATATTGCGGCGTCTTTAAAGTTAATCAGTACAAATGTGACAATTCAGTTAATTAAACTGATTATTACCAATCTTTTTTGAGTTCTGGACACCTCAACGCAATCTTTAGAGGCCACCAAAGTTTGACCATTAATAATTCAAAAAATACTTCAAATTTTCTTTCGAAATTTAAACAAAATAAAAATCAGGAATTTAGGTTGTGTTAGAGCCAAAACATTTTTATAGTTTTATTGCTAGAAGTATGTAAAATTAGGCTTTTGCAAGGTCAGTTCAATTTTTACGTTTACACTTTATTTTAACAAAAGTGTAATGCGATTGTAACGGTTTCGCTGTTCTAAGAGCCGTAAACTGTTTTAAATTTGGAAATAAGGAGTGACGTCAATGCACACGACAAATAAAAACAATGAAGAAGTCAAGGAAACCTTGTTTTATTGCCTGAATGATCAAATTATTGAAAATATTTTAGATCAGTTTTAATTATTTGGTGTACAATTGGTGTTGTAATTTTTTCTAAATACACAAAACCGGAATACATGTATTGCAAAAAATATGAATGCATTTTGGATAGGCGATACATTTGTCAATCTTCGAAAAAGCTATAACAGACTTAAAATATCTACTTTCTCCTTGAACCCAAACAAAAAAGCTTTGTACACATCCTTTTTCACCTTGGACCTTACCGCCATGGGTACTCCTGAGAAGAGTTGAAAACTCCAGAAAGCATTGCTCTTAGATTCATAAAAGACGCAAATGTTCCGTAACGCTAAGGTAGCAATTTTCTTATGGGATGGGTTGTAGCAATTTCGTTGTGAAATGGATACTCTTCCTTGTGGAAAAAGGTCTAGAAGACGACCCCGAACTCGCTGAAGACCTGGTCTGTTCTTTTTTTAAAAATCAACCGGGTGAATTGGGACTACTTACAAACGTTTGGACAGATTGGAGATGCCAACTCGAACTACTTCCCCTCAACCCCAAACGGACAAGCGAGCAAAGGGGAAGACTTTTTTTTCATTTTTGGCGTGAATCCACTTTATCTTAAGAGCACGACTGACAGTGTTTCCTCTAGTTATACTTTGCAGCTAAATTGTTAGTTTTAATATTATAGCAGTATAAAATAGTGACTTGGACGAAAATAATATTCCTCTACAGTATAAACTTTTGGTTGAACAAAATGGTAAACTATAAAAACCTTCTTTTAACATAAGGTCAAACAAGGTGATTGTATGCCAAAAATGTTGTAGTATGTATAGGTATCCACTCCAAGTTACATGTAGATAAGGCTGGCGCCCTTAAAAGTGTACAATAGTACGTAGAAAAAAAATTAGGAAAAATTCTAAAAATTGATTAAGAAACCCTGCGAATGATAGCTTGTGCACAATCGGCGGTAACAAAAGTATTTCGTTTTCGTGCCTATTTTGAAACCAAATTAATTCTTACAACTTTCAACTATGTTTTTAAAATGTTTGGACATGTCAAAATAATACGTAAAAAATGTTTTGGAAACAAATGGTTGTTTTGTAAACTTAAACTAGCTATACAAACTTACAAATAACAGCTTGTGCAGAATCGGCCCCCATAAAATCATTATGTTTTATCGAATATATTTCAAACAAAAAACTTCTTGCAACTGCAAAGTATGTTTTAAGAGTGATTAGACATGTAAAAATAATAATTATAAAGTGTTTTAAAAGCAAATGGCTTTTGTATAAAGTAAAATTCATAAATGACTTTTACGAATAATAGCTTGTGAACAATCGCCCTTTATAAAACCATTATGTTTTTGCGAACACATTTCAACAAAATCAATGTTTACGATATTAAGCTATGTTTTAAGAGTGTTTAGACATGTGAAAGGAAGAATTAAAAAATGTTTTGAAAGAAAATAGCTATTTTTTAAAGTGAAAGTCATTAATGATTTTACGAATAATAATAGCTTGTGCAGAATCGGCCGTGACGAAATATTTAAGTTTTATTAAATGATTTAAAGCAAAATCAATTCCTACAACTTGACAGTATATTTTAAGAATGTATAAGGCATGTATAATCATTGAGAAGTGTATTTGGAAATAAATCATTATTGAAACATGCGAATGATAGCTTGTGCAGAATCAGCCCCCAAGAACATTACGTTTTGTTGAATATTTAAACAAATTCAATTGTTAGATCTTTAAGTTATATTTCAAAAGTGTTTTATTTATATGAAAATAATAATTAATATGTGTTTGAGAAAGGAATGATTGATTTTTAAAGTTAAACTTATAGTACAAACCTGCGAATGTTAGCTTGTGCAGAATCGGCCGTGACGAAATATTTAAGTTTTATTAAATGATTTAAAGCAAAATCAATTCCTACAACTTGACAGTATATTTTAAGAATGTATAAGGCATGTATAATCATTGAGAAGTGTATTTGGAAATAAACCATTATTGAAACATGCGAATGATAGCTTGTGCAGAATCGGTCCCCAAGAACATTACGTTTTGTTGAATATTTAAACAAACTCAATTGTTAGAACTTTAAACTATATTTTACGAGTGTTTTATTTATGTGAAAATAATAATTAATATGTGTTTGAGAAAGGAATGATTGATTTTTAAAGTTAAATTTATAATACAAACCTGCGAATGTTAGCTTGTGCAGAATCGGCCGTGACGAAATATTTAAGTTTTATTAAATGATTTAAAGCAAAATCAATTCCTACAACTTGACAGTATATTTTAAGAATGTATAAGGCATGTATAATCATTGAGAAGTGTATTTGGAAATAAATCATTATTGAAACATGCGAATGATAGCTTGTGCAGAATCAGCCCCCAAGAACATTACGTTTTGTTGAATATTTAAACAAATTCAATTGTTAGAACTTTAAGTTATATTTCAAAAGTGTTTTATTTATATGAAAATAATAATTGAGAAGTGTTAGAGAAACAAATACGGGAAAATATCGAAAAAGAAATTGTATAACTTAATAAATGTCTTTGTCGTTGTTTTGCTAAAAAGAACGATTTATAATAAAGAAACAAAAAGAGAAGCGGAAAACGAGAGACAAGAAAACGAGAGAAGTCAAAGTGGACATAAAAAGACGCTTACGGCCGATTCTGCACCAGACCCTTCGATTGATAGTTCAAACTTTTTTTTGAGATCATTACAATTTTGAGACAAAAATGAAGGTGTAGCGGCTTACTTGTTGGTATATATACGTATATATACTTGTTTGTTTCTTAACTTGCTGTGAGCCTACTACATAAAAAATACACGTCCAGACTTTATTCTATCTCAACTCTCCTTTTTTATTAGTTTCCTTTTTGCGGGTTTTAACGTACGCGATTAAAGGCAATCGTCTACGCGCAGCGCGTTGAAGACAATCACCCACCAAAGTAGCGTGGTCGCTACAAAGGTTTTGGAGAGCAATAGAAAGTGAAGACCTTTTTTATCTTAGGAATCACTCGAATTTTGGCACGAAAATAGAAAAGTTGAATATCAATTGATAGTGAAGACCTTGAAATCACTTTATTTTGGGACAAAAAAACTTGGCGCACTAAAAAGTGCCTCCCCTTTTTCTTGTACCGGAAATCTCTTTTGCAAGGCCTTCACTGATGATAATTATAATAAGTTTACAATAGGCTAGTTATAGGCTAAACTAAATATGTTTAGTAGATGCTCAGTCTTTCAAATGGGTTTTCAGGTTACAATCTCCAATGGCTGAACTTGTCCCATTGTTTGAATTTAACAAAAATTGGATCTTCGCCATATCGTTATCATTAAAGTTTTTATTATTTCAACTCGCAGGGTAATGACGCAATATAGCAAGCTTAGTGACGCAATATAGCTATCAAGTGAAACAAGCTTTCAGAAACCAGAGATATATGATAATTTTTATCCCTATTTTTTCGTAATGACTCGCAGGAAGAAGTCGAAGGCACTGTACTTAAAGAAACCGTCCACCAATCACCTCCCTACGTCCTACCGGAAATGTCAGGATATTGCTGTCGAATTGAAATCTTTTATTTGTTTTTGTCCTTATTTTATTTATTTACAGATATAGTATGACCGAAATTTAGAGCTGGTTGCAAAGACCGCTTAGCGGAGAAAAAACGCCGCAAAATTTCTTTTCCAAGGGCACAACAGAATGACACGAGTAGATTTTGAACCGCCACCGTGTCGATCGCGTTTGCCATCCTCAATACAACGCTTTTAACTATCCGGTCAGGTCCCGACAAGGACAGTAATGTTTTGGAATCTTTCTTTGGGTCTCATTCAGTTTTTTCATTGACAACTGCTTCTAATTATGATATTCTAGTTTTTAAGAAGTTGGCCTAAATCCTTTTAACGTATTGATACATTACTGCAGCGTGGTCCAATTACGGGCCCGCGGATGGAATTTGTGATGAATTTGTGCGGCCCGCGGAACAATTTTGCAAAGTCTTGTCGATTACAAGCAGCGGCAACCTTTTTTTTTTGGAGAACGCCATGATTTTGGGACGAAAACAGGAATTTCGGAGATCGATTCAAATTGAAGACTTTTTTTTTTTTAAGAGAACACCCTGATTTTGTGACGAAAATAGGAATTTCGGAGATCGATTCCAAATGAAGATCTTCTTTTTTTTTTTTTAGAGAACACCTGATTTTGGGACGAAAATAGGAATTTCGGAGATCGATTCCAATTGAAGACCTTTTTTTTTTTTTTAGAGAACACCCTGAGTTTGGGAGAAAAATAAGTGTTTTTAGCCGGTTGAGGCACGCAAACTCGAATAATTTTGAAAAGTGGCCCACAAGAGTGCAGAAGTTGGAGTACCATGCATTACTGTATAAATTAATAACTAAATGAAAAAAAAAAACTCGAATGTCTAATAGAACTTGTCACATCCGTTTTTCAGGCCCGACTAAATTACTTATTTTATTTGCTCTGTTTTTGTTATTGAATCAGAATATTTTTAGGTTTATAATTTACGCTAGACGTTTCTGTGTTGGTATGACGTGTCGATGATAACTAATATGAACCATTTTAACAATAAAGAAGTCTAAAAATTTTTAGCAATAAAGAAGTCTGTCATGATACATTTTTAAATCTACCGGTAATCATATTTCATTTGTTGATTCATACTAATTAAAAAATTCGACAATAAGTAATGTTTATTTCTTTATTGATGTGGTCTCGGAATGACTTTGGCAAATTAAAAATTTCATTTTTAAAGTAAACAAATGTTTCTATTATTATTGATTTCAAGAGCATTTCAAATACATAAAATATGAACTACCAAAATCTATACATAAAGATGGTAGCAAAAGCGAAAGCAAACGTCCCTCAAAAAATATGACTTAGGTTAACGTTTTTGACTGTAGAGCATTTTGTAGAGTTAGAAAGTTTTAGGTGTAGACAATTTCATAAAAACATCTAGCAAATCAATAAAACGAATTAAAAACCGCTAGCAAACCAAGTGACAATGAAAAAAAAGAAAAAAAAAGAACGGAAGACATTTGAATGAATATAAACAAGTGAATTGACTTTCCTTAATCTTCGCATTACTCAACCTTGATACCTTTTATCACGGAAGATCTTGAAAACATAAAATATTGTTAAGAGCATTAGTTTTATCTCCAGTGTGCACAGATCGGATTGGGCAGGAAATACTGATTCAATATCATTTGATGAAGTCTACTTTACATATGAAGCGATTTATTTTTTACCTAACAAGTGCCGCATGTCACAAGAAGCACGGGCGGTCCTAGTAATAAGCAATAAATCTCAACAAGAATTGTCCTACATTTATGTAAATTTCCAAAAAAATCAAATATACCTATTGTTTAAAAAGCTTTGCTTTTAACGACTGCTGTTCGGTTTTGGGAAAAGAACTTATGACCGAATTCCCACAAGGTTATATACATAGTGATTGGCTTATTGACCAAAGTTGACTTGCAGGTCAAAGAAATTATTGAATTTGAAAAAGCGTTTGACTACTGCTTAAAGATGAGAATAAGGCTTCAAAAATAGGGTAAAAATACTTTCATGAATTAAAGTTTAAAGTTAATAATTGTTTTATTTCCACTTAAGAATTATATACGAAAACCTTACGTTTTTGATCAAAAAATATATTTGATTTGCAATGGCTTTACTGTCAATACAAATGAATACAAACTCTCATGACTTAAAAAGATAAAAATTATGTGATCTGTACGCCATCTACAACATGCAAACAATGGTCGTAAAGAAGATCGAGAACTGCCGAACTGCCGTTTTTAATTGGGTCAGCTGCTATTATTGGATATTACCATTGGCCTGTTTGCATACCTTCACAGTTGGTCAGCTTTACTCTAAATGTCAGACCGCGTTCTCTTTTTGCGGGAGGTCTCACTTTGTTTTATCAATAAAAGCGAAAAACATATTTACTCAGCAGTGAGGAGAATGGCTTCCCATAGAGTGGTGTTATTAAAACGAAGCGGAAAGGGCAAGCAAAACCTCGTTTTTAATCTTTTTTTTTTGAGAAATTTATTGCATTTGCTTTGTCAGCGACGAAAATCTTTTGAAACACTTGATTAAAAAGTTTAACACTTTTTTATTATTATTTCAATAAAATACTTCATTAACTGTTGCAGTTATAAAAATTTAAATGGTGTGTTGTTTTTTTAATACAATATTTTTATTATTGCGAAAGAATGCGATCACGCCAAAAAAAATTCTATTCATATACCGTATAAATTAAATGAATATAATTTATTTTTTGTTTGAACCTTCTGTGGACAAAGAACAAGTATAAAAAAGCGGTAAACGGAAGTATTCCAGTCTTGGCTTGGAGTCACGTGTCTTCAAACCGATAGTGGCTTGAAAGTATTTTAAGAAAGAAAATGACTCATTTAGATTTATTCAAATGAGCCGATTCAAAAAGGATATAATGTTTTCGATTTTATCGCTAACTCGATGACAATTAAAGCAAAACTTTACAAAGACTATGATTATTACAAAAAGCGCCAGTTTACGTTGCCAGGATACCAGAGACTTTACCTTTCCTTCAATTACTTTGTCATAAACCGAGGATAAAAATAGTGGGTTTAGTCTGCAGCTGGATTCTTTTTGTAGCGGGTACACTCCGGAGACATGCAGACGTTACCATGGCAACAGTTAATGAACCGACCATATTTTTGCCGTGATCGTTTGACCGTGAATCTTGCGGTGGAAGTGGAATAAATTTCTTGCAAAACTTGCAGTTACCACATCACGTGACGAAGCGCTACGCCAACTAAGATAAGATTCAAAAATATCCTGTAAAATGGTGAAAATGAGATTAAGGTCGTTTGTAGTGGACACGTTTAGAGCAAAAAGATTAAAGTCACTCGTAATTACGTGTTTGTAGGGATTAAACAGTTTTAGTTTGTGAGAGAGCTGCAATGAAAAACAAACGGGCGCAACAGTCGGTTATAAGTTGGAAAAACTCCTATTAGTTTACAACCGGTGTAATTATCGTAGATACGATGAATTTCACGCCAATCTAAAAGTTATAAGAAAGCAATTTTTTTCTTTACGCGCTTGCTTGTTCATACTCCAAAACAAACATATTTCCTAATTGAAAGCACTTTTTTCGGTTCAATATGTAAACGTTTCCTGCGCAAATGAAAACCAAACATCTCTAAGGAATTTTATTTCATTATAATTTCGCTTTAATAAAGATAAGAGGAAACAAAACAGGAAAGCTGTTACAGAAAATGCCTGTTCTCCGTTCCCTAAAAAGCAGTCAAAAGCCCAATCGAACGAACTTAAACAAAACAATTATAGCATTATTGTGCTCAACTTTCAGTTATTGATTGGCAGCTCAAAGCTTCTTGAAGGAAGACAGACTTCAGGACGTTTCGGGACAAAAAGATTTATTGTTCGATAAAAAGCTTTTTTAATCCGTCCGGATAACCAATCCTAATTAATTTTCAAAGCTCGCTTTAAACTTCAATCGAAGTTTGAACGCAAAGTTGCTCTCATTAACAAACTCTAAGCTTTTCTTTTCCAGTAAAATCAAGGTAGAAAACCTTAGTTAATTTCAACGAACATGCCGACGATAAGTTGGGGAAAAAACACAAGGTTTGGGTAAACTAATTTTGATGCGTTTCTATGTAGTCGGCAGTCGTCGTAATGTAAATGAATTTTAAATCTTCGTGCTTAACCCAGTAAAGTTTGCAATTCAGTTTAATTTTGGGTTTACATTTATAAAACAAATTAAAAAAATTGATTATTCAAATGCAGCTATAAAAATGTATTGCTTATCGAAAATCATTTGTCTTACAAGAATAAAAATTTGCAAAAAAATTCATTTTTATAATTACCTTAATGTACATAAAATAATTAGGTGGCCTTTTTTAGACAAAATATCTTCAAGCGATGAGAACGAACCTTAAGCAAATGCAGCGTGAAATATGCTAAATTTAGCTCTGCTGTCAATAAATGTATTGGACGAGATTTTTTAAATTACTTTTGAAGCGAATTTTGTTATCCTTATTATTGGAATATAGCAGTTGCAAATTAAAAAAAATCTATAACCATCTGAGTTTAAAGGGTCTATTTTTTTCTTGCTAGTTTTGTAGATACACAGGAAGGAGCTTTAATTACACTGAGTCATCTAGTCCGGGCATTTAGACTTTCTGGCGCTGAGTCCGTTTTAATTTAGTCACAATGAAGTGGCCATATTCTGCAGTGTCCCTGTGGAATCAGATTGAAAAACATCGAATACGACAGCCGTGAATATCACATCCAATTTTTAATTACCGACAAACTGTAAAGGACCTGAATTTTCATAATCTCTTCTTGTGTCTTTTTTGAATCAGGTCATTTAGGCGAATAATAAGCTGATATTAAAAATTATGAGACTTGTGTCGGTGATGGTGATACGCTCGCTTGGCTAAGCACTTTGCAGGTTCTAACAAACTGGGCACTCAACAGCCAGCTGAATTTACAAATGCAAAAGGTTTTATCAATAAAGCGTAAAGAAGTTTTGCTTCTCTACTACGAACGTGGAATGGAGTATTCTTTGTTCGTTGTATTGATATTTTTTTGCTTCGCTTAGCGCTCGCTTAGATTTTATGCGAAGAAAGATCAATAGAAGAAACAAAGAATACTCCATTTCACGTTCATAATGGAAACGAGCCTTGAAGAAGTTTCTGTTTTCATCATCCGCTGCTCTACTTTACAATACAAACCGCGCTTTTGTGACACAGGCCCACCCAATCTTTTACACATTGTGGGCCAAACTTTTTTCTGTATGTTTTTCGAGGACCACAATTTTAAAGCAAACTCTTTCATCGCAGGACATATAAGAGAAATTGCAGCGTTTAATTTTTTAATCACAGATGCTGTTGCACGATAAATTATGTACAGTGGTTTTCGTAATATTCAACGGTACGTAATTTTTTGTCTATATATAAAATTACGTTCTTGGTCAAAATAAAAATGTTTTTTATCGGCAAACAGGGCAATTCAACCAGGTCCATGTGGACGGTAATTCAAATGCCTGGGTTATGCAAAATTTTAATGTTTAACAAACTAAAATATATTTATTTTAATCTATCAATTTCGAAACAGACGTTAAATAAACGAATTGAGCTCTATATAGCGATACAATTACAAACTCTAAAATAAATAAATAATGTTCGCGTTTCTTTTTTCTGCCATCTACCAGGCATTTTTTCTAGTTTACCTAAAAAAATCACGCAATTTTTTGGTGCTTTTGATGCAAAAAGAAAAAAACAAAACCACACTTGTATCTAATCTAGTTTTTTTTAAAGCTATTCATTTAGGTACGGAAACCAATAAAGTTAATTTAAACAACTAATTTGAATGTTTTTTTCTAAGCTGTCTCAGAAGGGTGTGAGGGTTGCATACAGTCCGAGATTTAGGCAGCCTTGCTGTACAGTATGTAGAACTTTTTGCTAAAAAATATTAAATCAAAAAACGAAGGCTATCTATAATTGATAGCCTTTCTATCAAATAAAAAATCATTTTATAAAAACACAATCATAATTTTTATCTCATAAAAAATGAAAATTCAAACGAATTCAAGGTCATATTAAATTGACAGACGCTAGAAAGCAAGATTTCATGGTTTCAACTGGCTTCAACAAAACCAACTAGTAAGGTTTTGTTGATTGAATCTTTCGTCCTGCTGATATCGGTATAAATTGCAATTTTTTTCATCGCAGTAGATTTTATCAACATACGGTTATGATCAGTATAAAAACTGAAGCCTTGGCGCGGTTTTGCGAGTGAATTTTATTGCTGGCCTTGTGCATCCTAAGGCAAATTTGAAAATTCCTGAATCACAGACCAACTGTTAATTTGAGTTTGTTTTTTTGTAAAGACAGAAGCAGGCAGGCGGGTAGATTGCTTTCATTTAGATAATTGGATTTTATCAACATTTGTTAATCGGACAAGCCAACGAAGAAACAGAATTTTGTTGAAATCTCCAGTGTCTCGTATATTTTGACACACTCGCAGTGGTACATGAGCAGAAAGCACTTTAATTAATCATTTTTTATGTCAATTAAATCAAACTGTTTCAATAAACAAACACGATTTTACATGCAATTGCAATGCAACTCAATATTGGCGATTAGAAAAATTAACCCCGAAAAAAATGTGAAAAGGTCTATGCTCGCAAATGCAAATAATAATTTGCAATGATAATTCTCAATCTTTTTATGCATCAGTAAAATAAATTAAATGAATAATCAGAGTAAAGATATACGGTTATCTTTTTCTTCTTGAGCGAATTAATTACGAAATGTAGCTTTTACACGATTAGGTGAAATTATTCTTACTCCGTTGAAGATTGCTGTGTGCAGACTGCAGACACCTTTCAAAGCGTTCCGTGATATTCAGTAAAAAGCAGGAAAGAAAAAAGGCGAAGAACTGACGCAGTCCGCGCTCCTGAAATTCATTGCAGTGCCCGCTAATTCTCTGCCTTGATAAAGCTGATTTTAGTGTGGCGCATGAAAGAAGCCAGAAGCATGTCATAGTGCGTTAATCAAACTTTGATAAGTTCATGGAAATTCACGAGGTCGGAAACGAATCCGCGAAAATTGGAGTTTATAGTGAGCAGCAGTGAGATAGTGTAGCGTTTCTTTGTAAAAAAAATGAACAGACAGAAGTATAATAATCTGGGAAAGATTTACCTCTTATTGTAAATCAATTTCAATGCGGATGTGTAATCATCTTTAAGAAGCTTAGTTTTTTAAATAACATGAAGTCCCTGATGAGAAAAGAATATTGCTTAAAATTTTTAAAGCTTTGTAAAACGTGCCGATGTAACTAATTTAAAATGAAAAACTACATAAGCCATTAATTATTCGATATTAAAAAAATTTTATTATGAATTAATCCGAAAAAATATTTAAAACAATTTTGATTGAATCAAAAGTTTAGTAATAGAACTTTCTCTATATATGAAAAAAATAAAGAACGTGGATAATTTAATGGATTGCTGCATGGAGTTATTAGATAGCGTGTTACATTTTATTTCTATATTTCTCACGAGTGTTCGTCATAATTGCTCGACGATCGCTCTTCGCAAATAACAGTTTCAACTTAAAAACTGCAACTTTGTTGCTGTCAAATTGCTCTTCTTTGGTCACGTGAGAAACGGCTGCCTTGTTCACACGTCAAAACTTCGCATACGAAGTTCGAAAATGTGTCGAGATAATGTTTGCTTTGTGATTAAGAAATTTAAAAATTTTAGGGGAGTTCTTCTAATGAAGATTTTTTCAGCTAAACTTAAAATAATTTTTTTATTTAGAATCAAATTATTTGCTCTATTTCCATATTGTGTTTATTGGGTGCACACAGTGACAACAGCAAACGTTCTAGGTCGAGCTCAACAATTAAATAAGAAAAAAAATATCCGACAGAAACAGAAAAAGACAGAAAAACAGAATATCCGACTCCGATAGGAAACCATAAGAAAAATGGTTGTACCGGTTGTTTTCATCATTCTACTGGGAATAGGTATGACTTGTCAATTTTTTAAAAATTTAATAAGGATGTTGTTTTAATTGCTTGAGAAAAACTTTTAAACAATTTTTTTATGTAATGCAATTATTAATAAAATGATCTTAGGCGTGAAAGCTTGATTGCGTCATCATTCAAATGCCAAGCCGTGAGCGGGATTAAATTTTGGGGGGCAATACAGTTTTTCCGAATTTTTTTGACGATTGCCGAAACCTTTATCTTGTAGCATTGCGAAAAATTTGAGTTTAAGTGTTACACATTTTTGTCTCTAAAATCTGGTGGAGACTAAAAAAAAAGCAATCGCCCCCAGTTTGTACGAGTATGCTCAAGTAAACATAATTATCAACATTTTAATAGCTTTATTTTATATTTTATTAATTGAAAAACACTAAATAAATAAACCTTGGTGGGATGAGCAGTGGTCGAACAAATTAATCTTTAATTAATTCGTGCAACTAAATCTTTTCCGGCGGCATATAATCATCAGGTTTTGAGCATTTTCCAGACATATCAATCGAGAATGGGCTTCTATTATCATGAGCTGGTGTTGACCTGTTTGTTCAATGCAAAACACCCACACCACCAATTGCCTTGGGGCGGGCATGGCCCGTTGTAATACACGTCTAAAGTAATCAAAATAATCCAAACTTTTCTAGGCCTCTTTTGCAGTATTTCAAGCTTTGGAAGTTAAATAAAGCGGTATTTTTCAATTACTAAGACGTTTATATTTAGAGGAGCATTTTTTTCTTAACATGCCTAAATCTCAACTTGCAAATAAATATTTATTTGCAAAAAAGGAAATTTATTGTAGAATATGACACACAGTCATTCGAAACTACTTTTTTCGGTAAAACAATCATATGATTGATTATTTTACGGTTTGTTCTTTTGTAATAAATTTGGTACGACTTGGAGAAATAACTGAACGTTAATAATTAAGAATATAAATACAATCACCTAAATATAGTTGTGAAATACATCCTTTGATATTATTATTATATATTTTTTGATACATTTTACAATTATATTAAGGTGATTGTAATCATATTTTTAATTATTAGAAATAAAACACTCAATTGTTTCTTCAAATCGTTCCAAATTCATTGCAAAGAACCAACCGTAAAATAAGCAATCATATGTTTGTTTTACCGAAAAAAGTAGTATTCAAATGATTGCGTCTGATAGAACTTAAATAGTTGCTACGAGAGAATTCGAATAGCTTATGGAGCAATTGTATAGAATCATGACGGAGATTATTTTTTTGACAGCTCAATCTGCTGCGGTCACTTTCTTCCGACAGCCAGATAGCCAGACCGCCGTGGTTGGGACCGAGATGGTCATCATGCAGTGCTTTGTCGAAAACTACGGAGACGAGGTAAAATTGGGGTCTGTTAAGCTTTTTTCCTCTATTTATTCTGTTTGATATCTGGTTCCCCTTAGTACAACAAACGGGTAAGAACCTTAGCGCATTGGTACCTATATCACAAATCAAAACTTTTTGCTAATTTTCATTCAGGCTTAATATATTAATAAAAAATCAGTAAAAGTAATGGTTTAAACCGAAATGTAAGCTACAGGTATTATTGATTGTTAATCTATCCCACAACTTTTGTATTTTAGCTGTTTTAACTTCTAAGCAAACTTTACAACACCAAGCGATGATTCTAATCCTGCGGCTCACCTTCAAACAAAGAAAAGCCGGATACAGTCACTTTCCTGCTTAGTTGCAAATATTAGCGAACTTGATGTTGCTTTGTTTTACTTTACTAAATATTAAGTGTTAGTTTTTTTATTGATCTTTTTTACATTTTATTTATTTTTAATTAAATTTGAATGACAATAACATTTGATTTTTAGAATTCATTTTCTATTCAATGGGAAAAAGATGGTTTTGTTTACTCTTCTTTCGAGACAAAACCGAGGTATAGCATTGATAACTCCAGTCTTGATAAAGGTGAAGCCTCTGTGTATTGCAATGTTTAGTAGTTTTATATACGATACTGATATTTTAGGAAAGAAAAATCTTGTGATCAGAAACGTCCAGATTAGTGATGACGGAATGTATTCGTGTCAATTTTCTGGGCAGAACGAGAAGTTGAACTCTATTGCTGCGCGTTTAAACGTCATTGGTAAGATCTTTAATCTTTTTGTTTAGAAAGTTTGTTTAAACGTCTGTGGCAACCGGAGACTATGCAAGCTTGCCAAATACAAATATAGTTTCACATGAAGTCTGAATGGAATTAAAAGTTTTAATCGTAGGCCACTGTACCCTCTACTGCAAGACTTGCTTAATTTGATTCGTACTCTTGGTCAATTTACAAGCTATTAAAAGGCAATATTATTAAAACCAGTCATATAAGCTATTTTTAAGTTATATAGATTGGTAGAGATTACAACAATGACCTGGAAACGTTTAACATGGACTAAAAAATGGACGAAAAAACGTGGTTTTTAAAATTTCTCTAGTTTCCATTAACGAAAGCCGAAAATTTTTTTGAAATCTTAAAGCCGGTCATAATGCAAAAAAAAGTTGAAACACATCGTATAACGCAAATTTTCAAGTCAATTTATACTAGTGAGTTACATCCACTGAGTCCTTGGTTTGTCACAATACAGTAGATAAAAAGAAATATTGGATTTCGATAGAAAAATAGACCTTGCAACAGAATAAAATTAAGTCCGTCATTTCTGGACTTTACCGTCACGAAATTAAGTGTTTACTTATTTTGTCGGCTTTTATTTATTTTCGACTATTTAAAGCTCCTCCTAATACCACTTTGATGACTCCTGTGGGAAAAGACGGAACAATTTTGATTGAAAAAGGAGACAGAGTCCGGGTCACTTGCCGAGCATTGTTTTCAAAGCCAGCATCGGTTATAAACTGGAGGGTGTCAGGTCTCCCTCGAAGAGTCCCCAGCATATCGACGAAAGTCGGTGGGTCACTGTGTCATTCCTATTTACAAAGAATAAAGTCCCTTAACTGCTTTTGTGTACAGGTTCGAAGATGGTGTCCACCACCAGCAGCATAGAAATCGACTCTGAACAAACACTTCCCGGTAGTTTGATTGAATGCGTCGTAACTCATCCAGCCAATGAACGGCCAGAGATTATCAGCGGAACTTTAAACGTTGTTTGTAAGTGTTAAAAAGCTAGCTGCTTTTGCATTAGGCTGTGTTGTCCATAGCCGTACACGCCGGGGGGCAATTGCCAGCCAAGTTTCAAAAATTTGGGCGAAACCAGAATTTTTTGGGCGGCGATAGAAAAAACCTGGGCAAAATCAAGAATTTTAAGGCAGCGACAAGGAATTATTCGGCAAAAAATTTTATTTGTGCATCAAAAATGAACAGTAATTGCAGAAAAAAAGTTTACAATTGTAGGTAAAGACCTCTTAAAAAGAGACAAATTCCAAGTAAAGCCTTTTTTTGGTTTGGTCTTGTACCTTTGGTCTTTGGATTTTGGTCTTTTTAGATTGATTTTAGATATATTTTCTAATATCCGTATTGTTGTAGAAAATCAAAATTTGGGCAAACGTCACAAAATTTGGGCAAAACTCTATTGGCCCAAAATTTTTTCGGCTGGTACGCTTGTGTTGTTGTCGATTTGTAAAAGTCATCGTTTGAAGGCTTAGTGTATAAAATCACTCTAAGCATAAAATTTTTTTCAAAACATAAACTCTTAATTTTTAATTTAACCAAATATTTTGTTATGAAACTTTAAATTCTTTTTTTGTTTGAAGCAGTTCTATCGTTCATACTGTATAACCAAAATTAGTAACTGATAACTTTAAATAACGCTATTCAAACAATTATTTGCACATTCTAAGTTCGTTCTAAAAAGATCCAAAACTATTTTTGCTTATTTCTTCTTATAGCTTATCAGACTGCTTTTGAATGAATGAGTTCTTTCAATATCGTGACAGTTGCATGCCGATGAGTTGCTTTCTCAGTTTAAGTTGGTAAAAGCACGAGCAAATGCTACTTTGTAAAGCAAAAAACTTTTTACTGAAACATTAACATTTTTGTCTAATAAAAAAACAAGAAAAAGCCATGTCAACTAATGAAATCAATCGAAAATGAAAGAAAAAGTTACTATGATTTCATCACATTTGTAAGCAGCAGCTCGGGAAAGCAAATTAAATAAAACTATAAAACGCATTTTGTAACAAACTATTATTAGGTCGAGCTATTTAAGCTATTTAAGGTTAATCAATCAATTATACTTTAGATCGACCAGAACCACCGACTATTAGGGGTGACGTCAAACATACGTACGTGGCGGGGCAATCCCTCCATCTCATATGCACCAGCGTTGGTGGAAATCCATTGGCCAATCTCACCTGGACCATTGTGAGCATATTATTTTTAAAAAATTTTTGTATTTATGCAAATCCGTTTAAAAGAGTTAAGGAAGAGTTTAAGTGTTAAAGAAGAGTTTAAAAGAGTTTAAGCAAAGCGGGATAAATTTAAATGATTTTTTGCAATAAACATAACTCAACTTATGCTATCAACGTTTTATTAATTGTTGTTTATCTTAGAACATCACTTCTCAAAGGGCAAATTTTTTCACGATAGTAAATTTTCGACTTTCAAGGCTAAATTATTGCAGGTTCAATGTAGCCTATTTTCTATTTAAATCAGGGGTGTCCAGTGGGCGAAATTCATGTATCGAGGACCAAAACCGGTGCCGCAACCAAGCGATTGCCGGTTTTTTTTTATTTTATTTTTTTATCTTCAACTAAGTTTGTGGTTTCCATGGAGGTTAATCAAAAAATGTCACATAATCAAAGTGAAAGGTAGCACTTCTATATCTGCAACGGTTATGGGCTGCTACAAACCGGCTGGCACGAACGGAGGTAAATCTGGTAATGTTGTAAGCAAAAAAGGTGAATCATACAAAAAAGGTAAGAACCACTATCACAGCAAAAAACAGTTAAAAAACATAATAAATTAAAAGCTTATTATCTTATTTCCGTTGCCACTTTCTACGTAAAATCAACCTTAAAAGTTAATTTCATTAGGTTTGGGCCAATCTTAACCTGAAAATGAACCAAAGGATGTATTACAAAGCAATCATAAAGTGCTTTTTGTGTATAATCAAAAGTGATTGATTTACATTATCATGGTTTTCACCGTAAAAAAGAGCAATCTACATACTTACAACGATCGTCGTTGAAATATTTGTTTCGCAAAACTAAATCGATTTGTTACGTCTTTATTGTCCTCAATTCTAATCGACCACTTTGTGTGATTGGTTTCGAATGTTACTCTTATAACCGAAAGCTGTTATTGAATTAGAAAATTACAAGGCACATGTTTGTTATGCAAAGCTTATAAGCGGCACCTCGCAGTCTGTTGTGTTTATGGTTTTAAATGTTAGCAGTATAAGATTTATTAAAATTTTTCCTTTACAAAAATTTGCTTTTGTTTGATACCCGGCGGTATGCAAATAAGATTTTCAGTGGCTCTTCAAGTTATCAACCCAATGCAACCGTAAACGTAAAATATACCTCGGGTAAAAACTTCATGCAATCGGAATCAAAAAGGTTACATGCAGTTTTGTGTTTCAATTAATTTCGTTCATCAAGATAATCAAATTGAAAAATTGTTTATAAAAGAAACACAGTTTTAGAAAAACCCGAAGAACCTTTATTGAGTGCCTCAGAAAATTTTACTCGTTAGTCAACGAATATTCACAAACAAGTTTTTGTGAGAAAGGTTTACTGCTTCCTGAACGTTTAACTGAAGTCGGTTTTTATGAGCTAACGCTATTATTAATTTGAACTACTAAAAGAATAAATTCCAATTTTTCCAGTTCAAATGCATTTATCACCCCACCTCCCGTTGAATATTTTCTCGGGATTCGAAACCCCCAGATGTGATTGGACCCAATATTGAGACAACTACTATAAAATCTTGAAACCTCAGTTCACGCTTTTTGTGTTCAAATTTGGTCTCAATTAAAAACTCGCGTATCTTATCAGTTCTAACACGTGCGCCTCTCTTTCCACCGCCCGCAAAATTGAAAAAAAAAAACGAGTTTGATTCGAAAGTATTTTGCTAATAAGGGAGTAAAATCTGGTTCCAGACGAATTCGCTTTTGAGGATGCATCGAATTATCAAATCATAATCTGCACTATTAATCCGGCAATAGTTTCTTCCAGGAAATTCCTGATAAATAAAATAACCGGCTTCCCTGTGGTGTCTTTCAAGTCTGTTTTCATATGTTGGTCGTTAAACGAAATCAAAATACTCATCGAATTTTTCTGCGAACTTTCATGATAAAAAAAAACAATTTTTTCGAATTTTGACCTCAGCTAAACCACTTTGTAGTGCCGATTTGATTCAGGGTTCAACTTTAAGCTTTTTGGATAAACACACTGTTTGGTCTGGGTGTTTTCAAAATCAATGTACTACGTGAAAAATAACAAGTGTTTAAGATGGTACACTCACAATAATCACAAACTATAGGCAATTGGACAATGCTTTAACACCCTTACTTCTATTGTAAGGATGCATTCTGTTTCATCTTCAAAATAATCGAATAATTATAAACAATATTAATTTATAGTTTTGCAAATAAATTAAACAGGAAAAGGTGAAAAAAACAAACCGGATAAGGACGTGGTTTTCACTTCCGGCAATATTTTTTCTGTTTATCGTATGAAAAATTGTGATGAAAGTAACATTTAATCAAATGTTACATTACGACGATTAAAAAATACCGACCACGTTTAGTGATTAAAAAAAGAAAACTTAAACCCATGCAAATAACCAATCGGATATACAGTGATTCACATTTATGCTGTGACGAGTGCTGCTGTTAGAAATTTGATATATGTTTGCAAATTGAAACTTTGCACATTTCACACCCCTATTCGTGCAGCATTCAGACAAACTTTCGTTTAATTTTTTAAAAATCGATAAAGTGTAGTCAACGCCTCTATTTCAAACTTTGTAATGAGATGGTTTGATTGCAATTCTCCCTTGTAATATATGTTTGTGGCAAATTTAAAACTTTGATAGACCCCACCTATTTAAAAAATGTCAATCGAGCTTCGTTGAAACAAGATGGTAGATGACTAAGGTTTAAAATGTTGGTAACTTTCAAGTGTGTTTTATTCTTAAGAAATGTAACTTATTTTAATTACTTTCACCACGACATGTCTTGCTATTTGGACTCGCTTGTAAAGTAAATTACGGTGCTGGCCCGTCAGGTTGTTAAGTCTTAAACACACGCAATGTGCAAACTGCTGTTGTCCAACATTACGTTTATCGAAGACTACCATTGTATTTCGCTACTTTAAAATGTTTGTAACAGAGTTTTTTTATTTTGTGTTCTCAGGGTGACCGCATTGTTCACAGTGAGTATGGACATCACGGTAACGTGGCCACGAGCGAGTTAAATTATGAAATAAAAGCGATAGATCACAAGAAGAAACTGGTTTGTTCAGCTGTAAATTTTGCTTTAAAATCCCCTCTTTCTGTCTCGATCAACCTCAATGTCCTGTGTGAGTTGTTGTTTTATTATTATAATTTGTGGCTAGAAATAAATTTAAAATTAATCAGAAGACGTGAAGCAAAGTTATTTGTAGTTGAATCTGATAGCTTCATTGCATTAAAAAAAAACCTTTGCGTCTTTTTGTTGGTCGGTTGGTTATGATTTTGTACTGCAAATTGTTAGTTACTTAAACACTATATTGTTAATTGTGTTTTTAAAACTAAATAAAAGGTAGCCCAAACAACATACGGTAGAAAGAATTTGCTTTAGACAGAGATCATTTTGTCTGAGTAACATTAGTTCAAAACTCGGTAGCAAGGCAAGAACAATTAATCCCAGCTAAGCGTTTAAACAGCTCTTGTACGATCAAAGTTAAGAATTAGAATTAAACAAATTACACGTGTCTACTTGACAATGTAAATCTTGTTGACAGTTTCTCCACGCAACGTCAGTTTAAGGCAGTTTCCAAGTGATTTGTATGAAAAGCAGACTGCGTCAATTACGTGCGCAACGTCACAAAGCAATCCCTTTGCCGATCTGGTTTGGTAAGTGTTTGTTGGTTTTTAACAGAAAAAACAATTTTGAAAGTAGCTATTGATTTTCTCCCAAAGCGACCTACTCGAGCAATTACGCAAAGAATCAATTTTTCAGGCTTTTAAATGGGAGTTCGATTCCCGTTGATGACCATCGTTTCAACGTTTCCACACAAACGTCTGACAATTCTATACCTCAAACAGTTTTAACCATTCGTTCAGTGAAGCGAGAAGACCGGTTTAATAAATTTACATGTTATGTCTCCATCCCTGCAATCAACTACAAGAAAAAGGTAATTGTAGATTTAACGTGCTTTTTTAACATTGTTTCATCAAATTCGTTTGAACAGGTTTCAACGTTTCTCTACTTGCAATTTCCTCCATCATCACTAGACATAGATATTCAAATTCCTAGCACAAATCACTTTATGGGTTCGAATCCTAAGGCAGTTGAAGGCGAAAAAGTTTTTTTAAAATGCAGTGTCAAGGTAGAAAATGAATTTTTTATGAAGTTTAGTGTTGTATCGATAGATTGTACTAAAAAATACAATGAAATAATTTCAAAATTTGAATTAAGCTATAAAATGCCTATGGATAATGAATATCAATCCATAATTTTACAAAAACCATAATTTAAGAAACGTTATTTTTTGCAACCGTTTAAATAATTCAAAATCTTTTTGTTGATTAAGTTGTTGAACTAGATTTGTTTGTTGCTTTAAGGATTTTCATCATTGTTATATCCTGTTTAACAAAATAGCAAGATTATTAAAAATTTTAAGGGTGGAAACCCTGCACCAATTTTGGAATGGTATCGTAATAACCAGAAGATATCCGAATCGAACCGCTTCGACATCCTCTTCCCATCTTCGCGTTGTAACATCGGTGAAACTTGCAGTGTGCTGGATATATCAGCGGCGCCAGAAGATAATGGGGCCAAGTTGGAATGTCGAGCAAGTCATTCAACTTTAGATACACCCTTGAAAAAGTCAATTGAGTTGCAGGTACAATGTTGTTCAGCTATTAAAAATTTTACAAAACACATTAAATAGTTTGTAAGTTTTTTCTTCGTTCATAATCATAGCCGTACCTTCCGGGGGGCAATTTTCCCCCAAATTTCTAAGATTTGGGTAAAATTGAAATTCTTCGGGCAGTGACAAGAAAATATTTGGGCAAAACCAGAATTTTTTGGGCAGCGATATGAAAAATGTGGGCAAAGTCAGAAAATTTAGGGCAGTTACGATGATCAACAGCAAAAAATAATCACCAAATTTAGGTGAATACTTTTTTTTTTAGAGGTCATCATAATTTTAGGACAAAAATGGTTTTTCGTCCGAGAATCTCAGACAATTTTTTTGTCATATCCGTAATGTACTAAAAAATCATGATTTGGGCAAACGTCACAAAATTTGGGCAAAATTTCATTAACCCCCAAATTTTTTTTGGCTGGTACGCCTATGTTCATAGTCACCACCAAATCAATGTTCTTCCATATTAGAACACCCATTTTTTTTCGCTCCGCAATAAAACTTTAAGGAGCCGTGTTCTTCAGGTGCTTTTCGCTCCTACCAGTTTGACGGTGACACAGCGCCCTCACCCGGTTGTTAGTGGTCAACCTGTGACACTGCATTGCCTGACGTCGCCAAGTCACCCGAAGTCAAAGATTACTTGGTAAGTAGCCGAGTTTAATTGGTCAAACGAGGTTCATTGACCATTTCTTATAATTTGTTTTGTTTTTCCTTGTTCAAATAATTTTTTGGCACTCGATTTTTAAAAAAGCTACGACTATGGCGAAAATAACCAGGCTAAATAGGCTCAAAAATAAAGTAATAATTACATTGCAGAAGCATTTTTTTGCAAATAGACCAAATCACTATTTGGCCTTCAGTTAGAAATGGATTAGCAATCTTAGGGTTTCTAGAGCTGATATAATTGGCTAGCGGCATTAGAAAAAAACGGTGTACCATGTAAAATTCAACCGAACCTTCATTCGACTTTAATTGCAACTAAAAAATTTTGACAAAGCGTCATAATTACAGCTTTTTAAAAAGTTATAAATTTCTTCTTCAACCAAGGTTTCGAGGCCAAAAAGAATTAGTAGCCGAACATTTCGACGACTTCGATTCAGACCACCCGGATGGAATTATTTCCCGCAGTAGTGTTCAGTTCACAACATCAGCGAAAGACAACAAAGCAAACATTACTTGCAGGTTGGCTAACGAACATATGAACACCAAATATTTACTGTTGTGACTGACGCAAGCTGTGCTATTTGGATCACATTCAAAATCTCAATTTAGTAATTTACGTTCCAATTTTTTTCAGAGCAAGCAACTCTTTGCACAAAATCATTGATAAGTCTGTAACACTTGACGTCAGACACCCTCCATACTTCGAAACAAAAACTTTTGAAAGCTTTAACGCGACCGAAGGAGAGCGCGAATTTGCTATTTATTTACCAGTACATGCTAATCCTCGTAACGTTAGTTATCGTTGGTGGAAGTTACTCCCGGTTGGTGGACAGCAGAAACCTCATTTTAGCCAATCACTCTCACTGGCAAAAAAAGATTTTCAAAAGAATTTGATTCATCCAAACGGAAGAATGTCTTGGTCTTACATTGAAGGAACTTTAATCATAAAAAAAGTTAATAGATCAGACGAAGGGTTTTACATTCTTGAAGCAGAAAATTCTTTGGGAAAAAGAGAAAAGAAGTTACTTTTAAATGTATTTTGTAAGTATCTCTAGGCCGACTTTATTATTTACTATTAACTGAAACAAAATTTTTTTTAAAGATCCACCAATCATCGAAAAAATTGAAGGTCCCAAATTTGTTAATAGACACGAGAACTCGACGTTGATTTGTCAAGTTCGTTCACATCCTCAGACCACCCTTCGAATTGATTGGATCAAAAAGGCAACTTTAATTTTTTATCAGCTTCTATCAATAGTACAACGTTAGGGTTGCATTACCAATTATTTGTCGCTTTATTAATTGCTGTGGTCGCAGGTCCACAACACACTAGCAATAATACTACATACCACACAAAATGCAATGTTAGCAAGACCTCAATCTATGATGCAATCGATTTTGCTTATTCGAAATTTCGTTGCTGCCATGTTAAGTGTAAAGAAAAATAATATTTTTGCATGTCCGAAAACAAAATCTAACACTTAAGATAAGCGTTTAACAATTTTGTATTGCTTCAGGTAGCCAATCCTAGCAGACGAATCTTATATACTTCAACATCTGGAGGAGAGAGTGTTCTGAGGTTAAACAATATAGCTTCGTCCGATAGAGGCTTGTATGAGTGCGTTGCTTCTAACGGAATAGGACAAGAAGTCCGGAAAGACATTCAACTCCGGGTTAAATGTAAGAGTTTCTTTGCATAACCTGATTGAAATAAAATAGTTCGGCGGTATCGACGTCGGTTGATAACTCCTTGATTGTAGTTTCGGCCCAAATCAATCGCGAAAAAACCCTGAAAAAAGTCGCAAAACCTCACCAGCAAGTTCGAACAAGGACGTTGAGCTGTTACGCATCGGGGTTTCCCCGCCCAACGTTTAAATGGCGATCGGAAAATGGAAGTGATGTAACGAACCGATTTGATACAAACAGGTGAGTAAGTTTCCGTTTTAAAACAGATTTTGATAAGAACAGCATTCAACTGCGCTTTTTTTTTGGTCAAACTGCCTTGCTCATGTGATCATCGACTACATATCGTTGTGATTTAACTCTGCAAATGAATAAAAAACATGAAATAGAATTTTAACTTTCGCATTTATATATTTTCAGGGATGCTGTAGATGATGTTTACTACAGTCGGCTGACCGTAGAAGCCGATGGATATTCGTCCGACGTAATCGTTTACACTTGCGAGGTGTCAAATTTTCTTGGATCAGATTCAACTGAAGTTTTGCTTGTGCCTAGTGGTGAGTGCAAATAAGTAGAAAGTTTTTAAAAAAATGGTTTATTCTGCTTTGAATCAAGGCCCTCCAGATCCTCCCCGACACCTCATTGTCGATAACGTCACATCGAGCTCAATTTTGCTGTCATGGAAACCAGGATTCGATGGAGGGGAAAAACAGGAGTTTGTTTTGCAATTCAAGTTGTAAGTTAAAAGAGCAGCGTAATTGTAATCCTAGTAGCTGATGCATCTTTTAATTTTTTATTTCTAACATGCTTTCCCAATTCTATTCATCTAGAATTGAACTCGTAGGAGGCAACTTAATACGCGTAAGCTATATCAGCGTGATCCAACTTACTGATTAAACAAGTAGCAACACTTCATTTTGATGGCTAATCATTTTCAATAAATAGGCTGAAAAAAGTTCTAAAAAGTGGCTTTCAAGCCTAAATTAGTTTCACCACCATTTTTTAGATAATAGACTAGTTGTGGCGCAAATTTAAGCTGTCGAAAATTTGTGCTTTTTTCGACTCCTGACTTTTGCATTCAATTAATCGATAAAGTCGTGAAACTGATTGTCTGTTTGAAAACTGTTTGAATTAATCGATAAAGTCGTGAAACTGATTGTCTGTTTGAAATCAGATTCACCGATGATCACTCAACTGCAGCTTATTCGCTTTGGCGCAACATCACTGTGCCAAGGAGCGAACGCTCGTACGAGTTATCGAATTTAAAGTCAACAACCTCCTACAAGCTCCGCATGGTGGCGCGCAACGTGTATGGGACAAGTGACGTCACCACTGAATTAGTGGCTGCAACCAAAAGTAAATAACGTTTCCTTAATTTCATGACAGCATTAAGGTATTAACTCCAGTAAAACAATTTAAAATAAATAGAATTATATATTTTAGGTCGGAATCGTCTGGTAACGTCTACAAGTAAGTTGCCATATTTAGTGGTATTTTAACGAATCCTCACAATTCTTTCTTTTAGGTGCTAATTATTCGATGCCGAATTATTTGTTGGCAACACTCTGCGTGTGTGCCTTCATGATCATTGTCATAATCGGTGGCACCCTTTTATTTTGCAAAAGAAAATTAAGAGATCGTCATTCTAAAAACAAAGGTAATGTTAAATCGACCTTCTTAAACTACTGTCTGACATACAAACTACCAATATTTTTTAATAACAGAAACGAACAGCGTGCCAACAACCTCTTCTAATCTCACTCGGGAATCGCTGGAGAAAAGTAAGGTTTATCGGGAAAAACATTGTTCTTTGTATAATCAAATCAGCTATATATTTCGGTGTTTCCAAACAAAGATTGGTTAATAGTTTGACGCGTGCGTCTCGAACGTTTTTCCGAAACCAAAAAGATAAACAGTCGGTATGGCGGTGACGGGGCAACATAACGAAAATATTTTAAGAATTTTTGATTACCAAATTCTGAACTTTCCTGCAGAGAAACCTTTGAATATTTCTAAAAATTGGATAAAAATGAATGTCACTTGTTTACTTGAGCCAAAGATGTGACAAGTACTTCACTAATACTCCGTATAATGTTGTTGACATCAACGAAACTTTTCAAATTCAATTAATATATGGGTAGCTGCTTCAGTCACTAAATGAAACGATCGATTTGCAGACGTTGACAAATTGAACGAGAGCGATCAAGGGTCGAGTGTCTCCTTCGCGCCCGCGGAAACGTTGAGCAGAGCCTCGGTAAGATATTCCAACAAAATCATACTGAACTAAATCTACTTGATAAATAAAAGGAGTTTAATGGCATGCTTTGCTTTTACGTAGGATTTTTCCGCTTGTGGATTGAGTGCGTCCAAACGGATGGAGATGTCCCCCTCCCCGGATTCGACGTACAGTTCTCTAGTGCCTGATAGCAGATCGCGCACCGATAGTGAGTAATTTGAAGTGTTTCTTTGTAAATGTTTGATAAAGGTTTGACTTTGTCTAAGCGCGCGAACCAATCACAGATTCTTACGTTGATCGCGACGATCTGATTGGTCGGAGGTCGAGTGCGGCGGATGCTGCCGATCGAAAAGATTCTCTTTCGTTTCTTCGCCGAGTCAATTCGATTTCCGGAATGAGGAACCCGAGTACACAGCCGAGCATATCGTACATGGACTTCTTGCGTCGAGCGACACGATCGGAGGATAACGACAACAAGGAGTGTGGGGGGAGGATGGAAAACAGACAAAGTCAAAATAGAAGTGAAGTTCAAGGTAGAATGGAATCAAACGTCACTAAAAATTAAAAATTTTAACCAATTATATTTTCCTCGCTTTTGCTTTTAAAGCTTTTTTACCAAATTGATTAAACTGCAAATCAACGTTTGAAGGAAAATCGACTTTAACATAGATATCTTGTCTTTCAGATAATTATAAATCACATCGACTATATCACACTCTATCAGCAACTAAAAGTTATCAACCAAAATTACCATCAACTCACTCAGACTTTATTAAAAACTCGTCTTTGCAAAGTTGTGGAGCAATCTCCAGCAGAACAGCGATTCATTCTCCGTTACAAAATAATGATGTCGATTATCTGCATAACACCGTCAATGTTACAAATGCCATGCTTGAACGCTCTCAGCCAAGCACTCGTGAAGACTCAAATGTTGATGCTTGTAATCAAGTCGAGAAGAATATATTCATCTCCAGAGATAACGGATGCTACTCTGTTGATTATCATAATAAGCCCACTGAAAATCCATATCTTGCTATTATGAGTCAACATAGACCGTCTTCACTGTCGATTCGACCAATTGATGAGCGGCTAACGGACGGTTCGATTCCCAACAGCTGGACACCTCCCTCCAACTCTTCTTACCAGTCTGGGAGTCAGGTGATTTTGTTAGGAGCATTGAAAACATTTTTTAAAAACTATGAGAAATAATTAATTTTTTTCTTTGAATGAGAAAGCATAATATACACAACTTTTAATTTTTCAAAACATATTCCTACCTCTGTTTTTCTTTTACAAATTATTTGATTATGTACAGCAGAACGTGCACAAAAAATAATATTACTGATATTAAGCGAGTTCCGTGCTATAATAAACATGCACACAGATACTAACGCTTTCTTGAATGCTTGATTTGAAATTAAAATTTGAATAAGTTTTCAGTTCAATTTGTAATAATCCCATGCATAATTATAATTTTAAACTTAGAAACATAATTGTTTTCATCTCATTATACATTAAATGGATAGCCCTACTTGCGGGGAGGGGGGGCAGAGAACAATCGCTCCTTATCCCCGAGTTTTCAAATTTTGGGCAAAATCATAAACGTTCGGGCAGTGACAAGGATCAAAAAGTTTTTTTGTGCCAAATGCAGAAAAAAATTGACAATTTTACTATGTTTTTATAACAAAAATTGAGAAATTAGAGACAGATTCAAAATGACCTTTTAGGGAACGTATTTTGGGAAGAAAATTGAGAAATTAGAGACAGATTCAAAATGACCTTTTAGGGAACGTATTTTGGGACGAAAATTGAGAAATTTGACAAAACTTTTTTTTAGTCTTTACTGTCATATCCATAAAGTACTAGAAAATCATGATTTAGGCAAGTGTCAATATATGTCGCAAATACGCAAACACTCCATCGCCCCCAAACTTTTTTGGCTGCTACGCCTGTGCATATATGCAGTACGTTATCAAAAGCCACATCTTTGTTTTCAATACGTTATTTCACTATACGTCAATTTTATTAACTTGTCATGCATTATCTTTTTTTGCGCGCCAGAACGGCTGATAATTTGTTAAATGAAACATGCTGAAGAGTGTGTTGCCATAAAATAAATGTGAAATTAACAAGCTCTGGTTTTCCGATTAAGCGCTTTTTGTGAACGCACAACAACAGCACAATAAATAACCTAAGACGTTTGTTTACTCAACCCATATTTTTGGTCGCTCGTCACTAATAACCTGAAGCGTAAGTTCGTAGTTTACTAAAAGAATTGTTATTTTAGCAAGTGGACATGGATGTAAACTTGTCCCAAAAAGGGAGTTACTTGGGTCCTCACTTTACATACTCGTCTGCTACCCAGCCTCTATTATCATCCGGGAGGCGCTGCATGACTCCTCTATGCGAAGTCAAACAGAATCAAGTTTCAAATCGGGAACGCTCTGATTGTGGAAATAACGTCGGGGACGAAAGGGTCGCTTTCTTCGAGGTAAACCAAACCGGGACCCTCTTTATTTGAATTTCTTCCTGCATTATTAACCACAAAGTTCGAGGTTTGAAATTCAAACGAACTGATCGAAATGGAACAAGAGACAGCTACTTAGCAATTGCTTCAAGTAAAGAAACTAGGAAAGATGATAATGGAATCAGATCCGAATTATTCCACGGCCGAAAGATCCAGATAACAAAAAAAATTATGATACCCTTTATGCTGATTTAGTTGAACTTAGTGCAAAAGCAAATTTATCGATTTTGAGTGCTATTTATTATTGCAAATAACAATTTTGGTGCTGTATAATTACTTTTTTTCATCTTGCATTTGTTGCATTTGGCAATCTACCCTCTTTGACCAAGTATCGTCTTTGTGTTCATCTTTTTAAAAAAAACCAAGATAATGTTTACGCTAAAATTGCATATGAAATTCCACCAAGCCGAAAAGTTTCACTTGCGCAGTGACACATTTTTTCACCTTTGCTTTGTTTGTGCATTTGGCAATCTTACCTACTTTCACCCACTTAAATTGTATGAAATTCCACGTAGCCAAAAAGTTTGTACTTTAGTCTCTTCATCTAATTGCATCTTTAAATAGATGTTATTCATTATTTGTTTTGCTAAGGTTCAATAATTGATTTCGCGCGTCAGTTCGTGATATTGTTAGTGCAAGATATTAGAAGCTAAAGCTTAACAGCTTGCAGGTCAAACCATTATACATATAGCCGGAATATCCAATTAAAAATCGTATTTTAACCGCACCATAATGTTGTTTGTTTGTGATGGAAGTTGCTGCGGAATTCGTATAAGCGTGCAGCACTGTACATGTAGGAGACGAAAACTGCCAACAAAGAACAACAATACGCAGGCACTCGCGATCTTTTAGGTAAATCTTCACCACTAAATAGGGGTGCTGAAATTTTGCGTTTTGCTCTGCGTATTGTATAATTGGAATTGTGGTAAATTTTACTGGGAAAATTATTAATTGTCTTATAGTTAATCGTTTAAGTCTTAACGTGCCAGCAAGCGTGCTACTATGTGAAGCGGTAAATGCTGTCTAGAACAGTTTGATAGCTTTGCTTTTCTATTTATTTGTAGTGCAATTTTGTGTGGTTAAAAGGTGCTGTATTTTGGGTTGGCTCGAGGGGGGTGACGTTATTCTGCTTCAAGTGTTTTATGAAATTTTATTAGGGACTGGTTAGAGCTTCGTAAAAGTTGAGTTTGAGTTTTTAGAAGATTAAAAAAACGTAGTTTTTAAATCTGGGGTCACAAAGATGCCCTCCAATAACCGATACTTTTAAGGACCACGTGTGTCACCCCTAGGCCGTCTAAAAGTGAGTATATTTTAAGAGTAACAAAGTAGCCTAGTACCGGTAAATCCTGCATAAATTGATTTGAATTTAGCTTCGTGGAAAGTTTGCGGATTAGTCAAGAATTGATTTTCATTAGTTTTATAAACTGAAGGAAAAGACGACAATGTTGATTAAAAAGATTTAGTACGGAAATCGTAAATTTTGGTAATACGAAAAGTGTTAGCCTGCAGGACACGCTTAGTTTTTCAGAGCAAACATTTTTTTAAAGGTAAAAAGTTTTAAGGTTCTGAGCCATAGCTGCACCAGCAGAAAAACTTTGTTTGGATGACAATACAGTTTTGCCTAAATTTTATTGACGTTTGCCCGAAACCTGATTGTATAGCTTTGCAAAAGTTTAGAGAAAATGTTTCGCATTTTTGATCCGATAAACCAGTGAAGATTAAAAAAAAAGGGGGCTAGTACGGCACTTCGGAACCGATCAAACCGATCCACAAGTAGGAATGAAAATCTCGGTTCCATTTCCGTGTGTGTTTTCGCAGCCAGCCTCGATGGTAAATCGTAACAAAAAGATGAACATTAACAAAGATTGCGAGCAAAGTAAAAAAAATTTAAATTTTTCAAGATTCGATACAATCAAGCAATCCGAAAAATAAATACCGGTACTGCATCGATTAAGGTTAATTGACAATTTGAATGAATCATTTTTCGGCACCAATTGCAAATAAAAGTTTGATTGAAATTAATCGTGGGTATTTCTATTACTAGAAGGCAAATTGTCATCGTCAAATAAGCGCGGATTACGCTTCAGAAAAATGACTGTCCTAGAAAAAACTTTCAAAAAACTTATTCACTTTATTGGTAAACTGAAGTTTTTCCGCCTATCGTTTTTTAAATATTAATGGTAGCCCAGTAACTAATAAAACATTCAGAGTTGAGCGCGGTCGAGTGGTTAGAGAGCCGTGTTTGTGATCGACATGGTCCCAGTTCAAAATCAACTTACGCCAATCTGTTGTGTCCTTGGAAAAGAGGGCACTTTCCCCTGCTTGGTGGTCTTGGATAACAGTTCTAAAGTTCTAAATTTCAAGCTCTACGAATGTTCGGGAATTTCACTTTCATTATATGATGTGACATCTTCAAAGATGCCAATATTACGTCTCTGTTATGGGTCGATTGATGTCCTATTCGCTCATTAAACAAATTGTTCTATTTCTTCTGACTAGAGTCTGGCTAGTCTGACTGGTGGCTCGTGGTCGTTTGGAAGGAAATCTACTCCAGGTCCGAGACAAACAGGACTGGGGCCTAGGTTTATCCTTTTACTATTACCACCTCAGGCTGCTCTACTGCCCGGATTAGATGCTGGCAGTGATGTCGTTAAGCCAGCATCGAATTTTGTCATCCAAAACCATCAGATTTCATACTCCATGTGGTGCCCGATGTAGGGGGCACGACGTGGTCTGCAGTTTGTTCAGAGGTGCCGCACTTGCAATTTACTTAAGGGGCAAGACCCCATTAATGCATGGACGAATAAAATCGCCCAACACCAGTTCGCAGACGGTTGAGCTTAACCGAAGCTGTTTGGGGCAAGCTCACTTTAACAGGCCTGGCAATGGATATTCTCTGACAATACTCCGTGTTCCATCTATAATTGGTCCACCCAGAAGCGCGGATCCCAAGTCCGGCAAGGTTGCTTAAAGGATTCCGCGCAGCTGGCACAAACGGGCGTCTAGATTTTAGTCTCTCTTGGTAAGCATCTGAAGACCCACTTAAAAGATCATACAGGATATGATCAGAGTCCAGAAATTAATGATAAGCCAAGTCGAGAGTGTCATTCCTCGTCGGAAAATATGGGTAGTCAGCTGACTGGATATCTGAAAGTATGGGTAGTGGTCCGTTGGAGTGGGACGTAGGCATCCAGTGACTATGCGCAAGGCGCCATTCAAGACAATGTCTTTGAGGCGAGTGTGAGCACTGCGACACCAGACTGGTGCGCAGTACTTATCTGTTGTGTAAACCAGAGATAGAACAGCTGTGTGCAGTGTCTTGGCACCAGCACTCCATCCTGAGCCTACAATAAGTCACCTCAGCAGTGTGACGCGCGAAGATAGTTTTTTGTGCAATGCTACTAGATGGTGACCAAACGTGAGCGATCTGTCCAGCTTTATCCCAAAATAAGTAGGGGTTGGACTGAACGGTAAAAGTTTATTGTTGTTCTAGACTTTTAACTCACGTTTGGCCTGAATGAAAAACCTTAGATTTATTTTGGTGTTCTGGATGCTGCTTTGTGACTTGATAAGCTTTGATGGAACAAATTAACATTACCATAAAAGGTCAAGCAAAAAAGACACTGGGCAGATCAACAAGAATTTTTTTCTTCACCGATGGAAGACAAAATCTATAATTTAGGTAACTATTGTTTTATTTTTGATATACACGTATGTACATTCTATTTGAATAAGATTCTATTTAAATAAGGATTAGTTAATAACCAGTTGATAATTCTATTTGAATAAGTTTATAGTTAATAAATTTTAATTATGGTGCCCATAGTGGTTAATCCATACTGTGGTATGTTCATGAACAAATGAAATGTGTTCTTTCAGAAACACTAGTAAGTGTTCTTTCAAAGTACTATTCTAGTGAAGCTATAGAAGAAGCAAAAATGCTCTATTTGATCACTTTTCTCAAGAATTTAGACCAAAAAAACTTCGAAAAATTACACAAGGTCCACATAAATCTGAAAATAATATAAAAGATATAATTGAAGTTTTTCATGAAATGGCTGTGACTGAAGGCTTTAAACAACCAGTATTTGTTACAGCAAACACTGATTTTCCTCCACTAAATGTGGCTAAAGTGGATATTACTGCACTTCAACATGATATTGACATAATAAAAAATGAAGTTTATAAATATAAAGAAATTAGAGAAAATGAGTCTATTCAGCTGAAAGAACTCAAAGAAGCTGTACAACAATTTATTCCTAAAAGAGATATAAACATAGCAAAAACTGCCTCTGTAACTAAAACTTATGTTGCTGTCAACTGTCAAGGTGCCAACAGCAACATAAGCAATAATAAGCAGAGTTACTCCAAGGCAGTAACTAATAATTTACAAAACAGTTGCCAGTACAAAAAATCTAACAAATTTTAAGAATTGAATGTAGATTTGGAAAAAAATAAACAAGAAAATGATTGGAAGACTGTTAAGAAAAGACTTAAGAAGTCACATATTGGAAAAATAAAAATGACTGATATTAAATCCGTGAAACCAGTTTTAAAACCAGCTATTGTTTTTATCTCCAGGCTAGATCCTAGCACAAAAGAAAAAGACATTGAAAAGTTTGCTAAAGACCAATTTAATGGATTGTCAAAAGTAATATGTGAAAAACTGATTACAAAATATGACACATATAACTCAAAGTCTACCTTTATGGAGTTACTTTTAAAGATTCATTGAATATTGACAATGGCCTGAAGAAATTTTAGTCAAGCGATTTTATTCTGTTGAGAATCGTAAGTCCACTGAATAAAATGGAAGAAAATAATCAGTTAAAAATTGTCTCTTTTAACTGCACAGGATTTTCTAATTCTTTCCCAGAAATTCATGATCTAACCTGTTAATATGATGTTATCTGCTTACAAGAAACTTGGTTGGCTAAACAATTAATGTATCAATTGTTAAATGTTAATGATAGTTTTTATGCTGTTGGTACCTTTTCCTTTGACTATCAAGATGGATTATTAAAAGGCCGTCCACATGGTGGTACTCCTATACTTTATAAAAAGTGGTTAAAAACTACTTCTCTAAAAAGTAAGGATGATACTATTTGTGGGTTATCTATAAATCAGTGTTCTTCAAACTTTTTTCATCGAGACCTACTTTTCACAGGCAAATTTTTTCGCGACCCCCAAAAAAGGATCTTCACGTAGAATCGATCTCTGATTCCGCTATTTTTCCCCAAAAATCAAGGTGTTCTCTAAAAAAAAAAAAAAAAGGTCTTCACTTCGATTTCATCTCTGATTTTCCTGTTTTTCTCCCAAAATCAAGGTGTTCTCTAAAAAAAAAAAAAGGTCTTCACTTCAATTTGCTGTTGCATTTCGCTATTTTTCTCCCAATCCCGCGACCCCCAGTTTGAAGAGCCCTGCTATAGATTGTGGTAATAAGACTTTGTGTCTCATTAATGCTTATTTACCATATTATTGCTCTGCTAATGTAGATGGCTATTTACAATACTTGAGTGACTTAAGATTATTTTGCAATGAAGTGAGCTGCCCAAATATATGTGTAATGGGTGATTTTAATGCCAGTGACTCAAATGGCTTTTGTACTTATTTAAACAGATTTTGTAAAGAAAATGGATTTATTTTATCAGATAAACAATGGCTACCAAGTTCAACATTTACCTATATAAGTGAAGCTCATGGAAGTGTTAGTTTGCTAGATCACTGTCTTATCTGAACAAATGTAAATAAATCAATATGTAAGATATCTATACTGTATGATTTTGTTTCCTCAGATCACAAACCAATGGCTGTATATTTAAAAATTAATTCTTTACCCACATATAATAAAGTAAGCTCCAATAAAGTACCTTATTATTTAAAATGGAACAAGTTGAAAATTGGTCAAAAAAAAGCCTATGAACAGTGGTGTAAACATTTTTTAAACAAAATTGAAGTGCCTTTTGATGTTATACATTGCAACAATCCACTGTGTGACAAGTTAAACCACCATAAGTTTATTGACAAATTCTATGCTGACATAGTTTCTGCTATTCTATCAGCATCTGATATTTGTTTTAAAAAATCTAAATGTAGTAGACCTCATAAAAGTCAAATTTCTGGGTGGAATGAAGATGTGAAACACTTACATGATTGTGCAAGAACTGCATTTCAAGAATGGATAGCTAATGGTAGATGCATAGATAGTCAAAGTTATAGTAATATGAAAGAAAAGCGTAGGATTTTCAAAAAAGCTCTGAAAGAATGCAAAAAGAGAAATGAGCAATGTAAAGCTGATTACCTAGCCACAGCTTTACAGAATGACAGATCAAAAAAGCAATTTTGGTCAAAAGTTAAATCAGTTGGTAAAAAGAAACTTCTTCCTACTGAAATAGAGGGTAATTCCACTCCCATATCCATAACTGAAATGTGGAGAAGTCAATATAGCCAGCTACTAAATTCTTCACAATCACAATGCCATAAAACAGCTGTTCTTGATCATCTTTGTGATGGTGCACAATACAAAAACATAAACAAAATTTACTGTAGCATAAAGCTAGTGCGCTCACTTCTTGTAAAATTACTGCTAAACAAAGCTGTTGGTGTTGATAAATTGTCAGCTAAACATCTTCGTTTTTGTGACCCAATCATAAATGTTTATTTGAGTTTATATTATAATATGTGTTTAAAGCATGGATACATTCCCTCTAATTGTCTTGATACTGTTATAATTCCAACCCTTAAGAATATTAATGGAAATATTAATGATGCTAACAACTTTCGTCCTATTGCTATAGCTACCATTTTATCTAAATTGTTTGAACATATTATATTTGATATCTGCTCTAAGGTTTTTAAAACATGTGATAATCAATTTGGTTTTAAAGCTAAAGTTTCAAGTGATATGTGTGTATTCACTTTAAAGCAATTAATATCATCGTATCATAAACAAGGTAGCCCAGTGTATTGTGCTTTTTTAGATGCTTCAAAGGCTTTTGATCGGGTTAACCATTATATCTTATTTAAAAAACTAATAGAGAGAAATATGCCTACTTGTTTTGTTAGAATTTTACACTATTGGTATAGTAAACAAAATATGAAAGTAAAATGGGGTAACTGTTTATCTAGTCCTTTTTCTGTATCAAATGGTGTTAGACAGGGTGATGTGCTTAGTCCATACCTGTTTGCTTTATATATTGATGACTTATCAGTTAAATTAAATTGTGTAAAAGCTGGTTGCTTTCTTGGCAACTCGCGACTTAATCATATTATTTATGCTGATGATTTATGTTGCTTTTCTCCTAGTTTAGATGGTCTACAAGATTTACTTAATGTGTGTAGTAACTACGCCGTTGAACATGATATTACATTTAATTGTAGCAAATCAGTTGGTGTATTATTCTTGCCTAAATATCTTTCGCTTTCAAATGTTCCAAAAGTCTTTCTTTGCAACAATGTAATAAAATTTAAAAATAACGTAAAGTATCTGGGTGTTTTTCTTAATAATAATCTTAAAGATGATGATGATATTTGTCGGCAAGTTCGTTATTTATATGGAAAAGCATATCAACTAAAAGCAACTTTTTCAAAATGTTCCCGTACTATAAAAAATATACTATTTAATTATCACTGTACTTCGTTTTATGCTAGTCATTTATGGTCTAAATATCTATGCTCTTCATTAAATCACTTACGAGTTGCATACAATGATTCCTTTGGGTTAATTCATGGGCTCAAGCGTAATGTTAGTGCAAGAGAACTACAAGTAAAAGCAAATATTCCCACTTTCGATGCACTACAGAGAAAACTTATTTATTGATTTATAGAACGGTGCTGCCATTCTAGTAATGTGTATGTTAACTATACAGTGTATAGCAATTTCTTCTACCAGAGTGACTATTATAAACATTGTCTTCAATTGTTGATGTAATTCAAATGTTCTATTTTTCTTTCCGGCTTGTTTTCTTTTTTTGTTGTTGTTGTTGTGAGTGTTTTTTCTCTTTTCTATGGTCCTTGTGTCTGACTCAAAAAAAAAATAAAAAAAAAATATATTTTTGTCTCTTTAGTGTTGCTTTCTGGTGCTTAGCAGGATGAAGTTCTTTTACAGAGGATGAAGCTGGGGTTACATCCGGTTCTTAGCTAGTCCCATTGCTAATTAAGTATTTAAACAAAGACATTGCAATCTATAAGAACAAAATAGTCAAATGTTTATGCAAGTGGTTGGGGCTATAAGAACAAAATAGTCAAATGTTTATGCAAGTGGTTGGGTACAGATTTTAAACATTGCCAGCAAAAAACTTAACTTTAAGTTTTTCTTCCATCACTCACCAGAAGATAAGCGTAAGAATGAAGGAAAAAAATTCAAATGTAATAACTCGAATGCATGAAATTATCCCCAGACCAAAAGTCTTGTCTACATCTGAACTAAATCTGGTCAAGCCAAGTTACGCTACGCTCCAGAAACCCTTATACATTAGAGTTTCGCAAATTTCCAACTTTCCTGGAAGCTATCTGTTTTCCTAGACCAGCTTATAAGGACAAACAAATTTATGACAAACAATGTTAAGCAAAGCATAATTTATCGTAAATATAGCTTTTGATTATCCTCCTGACTCGCAGGAAAGCCACGGAGGCGCTAATGCATAGAGCAAGCAATTACCCCGACCTGCTTCCAGAGATGCCAAGATAAGAGATATGATTGCAATTTGAAACTGCTTGCCAAGACCACCAAGCAGGGGAAAGTGCCGTAAAGTGTCTTTCCCAAGGATACAACAGAATGGCGCGAGTGGGTTTTGAACCGAGATCATGTTGATCACAAACACGGCGCTTTAACCACTCGACCACGCTGTCGACAAATTGAAAAAAATTAATAAATTACAATAGCGTTATTCTAATACGCAATTGTTAGCAAACTTGTGGGTAGAGTTTGTATGTTCATTTGGCATGTTTCTGTGTACTATAAAAGAATTGGTTGCGCTGTTTCGTTAATCAAATAATATCTTGTAATATCGATTTTTTGGCGATCACAATGAATTGAGCTTCGAAGCTGTACCTATCCCGTCTTGGTGTACGTGATACGTGATGATCAAGATAAAATAGAACTGTGGCTGAAAATTTGCAGTTTTTTTTTCAGGTCAAGCATTTTGTATTATAACTGCTAACCGCCATCGAGCGTAAAACCTAAAAAATAATTGACAAGCGATCGAGGTGAATAATTCTTACCCCCTTTATTTAATGTATCATCTAGAGCAGAGGCGTAAAATTTTTATCCCAATAAGCCAGAACGTACAATAGTAACAATGCTGCGGGTCGGACAATTTAGTACCAAGCAAAAACAGCTGTTGTTATTATTCTTTGTAATGTAAAAAAAATTCTCAATTAATTTACACCTTACGTTAAAATATTAATGAGATAACTGATAAGCCAGCTGAGCAGTATTGCTAACGTCCGTACTCCAGCTCAAAGCAATATTAAAAAAGGAAAATTTGCTTGTTTTCTACTTTAAAAAAGTTCGATATTTTTGGAAAGGTCATCGATTCGAGACAAACTTAGTCCCTGCCACTGTAAACCCAGACAAACTTAGTTAATTGCTCCACCACAAATTTCTTTTCTGGAAACACCCGTCTAGTGAACAATTTCAAACAACTCTTAATGAATTCACTATCACCGTAAGCTTTTTCTTTTTCAGCAATTACTTCAGATATCTTAATGCTTAGTTTTGCAACAAGCTCAGTGTCTTTTGCAAATGCATGAAACACTTCTTGCATGCTCAAAGACTTTTTAAAGTGCTCTATCTTGTCAAACCGTAATTGACCTTCAATGCTATCAAATTTGGCAGCATGTTTTGTGCATAGTGGGGGTTAATATTGTACTCTTCACAGTGATGGCTTTAGAACGGTTCGGACGAAGCGGCCGCATAACCCCAAACCCCTGAAGAACGTCAAAAAGTGGCCTCATGTCTGCACTTTTACTTTTGAACGAACGCAGGGATAATGTACTCGATTGAAAGTGATGACCTTTTTTTAGAATCACTATATTTTTGAGAGGTAAATGGAGATTTTGGACATAAATTGAAAGTGATGGCTTTTTTTAGAGATCGCTAATTTTTGGGACGTAAGTGAAGATTTTGGACATAAATTGATGACTTTTTTTTAGAGATCGCTATATTCCGGGAGCAAAAAACTTAGAAAGTGCCCCCTATTTTTCTTGCACCGGGACCCCCTTTTGTAAGACCAACACTGCGTTTCACTACTGCTATAATATTTTGGCAAATCAGGTAAATTACGTTTTTATTATGTTAAATAACAAAGTTAATATGTATGTTAGTTAATACGTTGAATAACAAAGTAATAACAAACTTGCTTTTCTTACTTGAAAGCATTTTAAGCTTTTAGGCTCATTTCCAAAATAAATCTTCGTATTTAACAAGCAGTTCAACAAGCACTATGATGTAACAAGAACAAATTGCCACGGTTCGTAGTCTGAACTCAATCAGTGTAAAATAGAAAAAAAAAACAATTAGAATAGAAAACTGTTAAGCGGGTTTAAAAACAATTTTTGAATATGGTTTATTTATTCAACTTTAAAATTGTTTTTTATTTTACAACAAAAAATTTTCTTTTATAACATTTTTGCTCAGCTCATGTTTAGTTTACTAAAAGCGGGCCATAAAAAGAAGTATTGTGGGCCGTATCTTGCACGCCTCCGATCTAAAGGTTTAGTTCCATTAATAACATTAAAAATTTGATTTAATTGTTTGTCGGATTTTCAAACGAGACAACAGCCGTCAATATTTCAACTATTTGTGATGAAAGGCCTTCATCAAGAACATTTTACTAAAGTTTTATTCAATTTAAATTTAAAAACAAAATGTATCTTAGCAAATACATAAAATGTATTGCTTCGAAGGCGCCGAAAATTTTTTGGCCAGGGGAGTCAAAATTTTAGAAAAAATGCATCTTTTTGTTGAAAATTCTCAACAAACGCAAACTTCAGTAAATTTTCCTGTTGTAGACAGTGCGTCTGAGTTATATAAATAAAAATTAGATAAAGGTCAAAATTTTTTTACCGGCGAAATATGCATTAGAAATCTAGAAAAGTGAAGATCAATCATTTTTGGGATCTTCATCTAATATATTATTAACAATTGCCTTTTTCCTGCTTGGCAATTACAATCCGGAGCCGTCACTATTATTTTTGATGAGATTATTAGATTACTATCACTATTATTAGAGCACCATTTTGAAAAGTTTAGTTACCAACATTGTTAGATTAAATAATGGTCGAAATCATGTAATTAAGCTGTAAGGCTTTTAAACTTCTTGCGACACGTGGACTCCTAGTCTAAACCTGTGAAGCCTCGCGGATCCTAAACAAACTTTTTAAAATTAGAATTTGAAAGTTTCTGTGCTTTAAAATTGTATGATTGTTATCATCGTTTACTATTCGCTTGTATGTGTATTTTTGGATAATTCAACACTCCAATTTATTTTAAATTTTATTTGAATGCGGTACTATTATTTGCAAAAACTTATATTAGGGACAAAAGACATTTTTTTCATTGACATAAAATTGTACTAAGAAGCAGCACATTCATACCTAGATACTTAATTTAAAGCAAAATAAACAAACTACGTTAAGTTTTTTGGCATTAATAAGTCCTCTTTAGATAAAATACAAAATAAACGCATCTAGCAAATTTTTAACGAAAGGTTGTTGATCTATAAATTGTCAACCCAAATATTGTTATTATTGTTAAGAAATTAACTTAGTTTTAACCCTCTTTTAATCAGATCAACAACTAGTAATACTAGCTGATTGCAGTTATACGAAAGTAGTAAAACCTGAAGTTGTCCCAAATCTTATTCGACAAGTCATTGTTTACATTGTTTCAAATTTTAAGGCAAATCAAACCAACTAATAATAGAACGATTAATATTGTGATAAATATTATGCAATTACCAGTATTTTTTTACTTCAACTCCGCCGTAAAAATTGATGGAAAAACAGTTTACATGACTTTTTATTTTTATCTCTATATTTATCCTCCTGACTCGCAGGAAAGCGACCGAAACGCTATACGTAGGGTAAGCAATTACCCCGACCTGCTTTCGGAGATGCCAAGATATTGCTGTCCGCTTGTAATTTAATAGAGATATAACTGTAATTTAGAACTGCTTGCCAAGAGCACCAAGCAGGGGAATGTGCCGTAAAGTATCTTTCCCAAGTACACAACAGAATGGCACAAGTGGGTTTTGAACGAAGACCATGTTGATCATCAGCCCGGTACTTTAACCACTCGACCACGCTGCCGACAATTTTAAGTATTTTTAAGTAACAGAATGCAAAATAAAAGAAGCAACATAAGGATAAACGTTATAGCATGCGATTTATATGAGAAATATTGAGAAGTAGCCAATGCATGTTTGCAATATGATAATGATAAAGTACAAATCAAACAGGGATGGAGTAAGCTTAATGGAACCCCCAAAAAGTCTTCATACGTAGAGAAACTATTTAACCCGGAAAACAGGTTAGCTCCCCACAACTAAGTGGTTTATGGGTGGTTACAAAGGCCCAGTAAAAAACATATTCGAAGGGTAAGGTCTATGTTTTTAAAAATGAACATAAAGTAAACTGTAAAAAAAGAACAAATGTAAAACCTATAATGGAGAGTAATAACGGTCTACAACTACTAACATTTATTCTAAGAAGTCAAAATAAATGAACCTAAGTGTTACAACAAAAAATAGATTTATTAGCAAACGAATAACCATAAAAGTTTATATATGTATTTCAATGCTGTCAAAAAGTATTCAAATAAAAACTTAAAATACAAATACTTTCTACTAATAAAAACAATTTAAAACAAAATAGATTAAGTTACTTTTCGACAAGGCCATTGAAAGCATGGGAGAAAAAGGGGTGAATTCCCACTTAAAATTACGTTGCTTCGGTCAATTTAAATTTCTTTTATATCGCCAGGAGAAAGGTTTCCTCAAGTGCTATTCCGAATACGCAATTACATTAGGCATCGCTACACTAGTAAGCATTAATCTTACAGCAATCTTGTCTAAAATAGCGGATGAAAACATAACTGAAGTCTTAAAACTGCGCTTTTATAGCATATCGACATGTTGATAGTAGTAAAGTTGGCGAGAGAACGGGGGGTGTGGGGATTTTGTGTCCCATACGCTAGTGCAGGTATTGCAGGGGGTGTCGGAGTCAAACTTCCAGCCAAAAAGTAGTTCTAACCTCACTGCTTCTCGTATTGTTCTCCTTTTTGTGAAATCGAGCAAACCCAATAGAACTTCCTGTCCCAATTTCTTTTTTTTTTAATAATAAAATATTTCTTTGTCAAACGTTTTTGCTTTTCAAGATGAAACTTTTTAAACCAGGCTTTTCTGCCACAACTTTGATAATTGTATGCTACGTCGGCCAATGCTTGTAGTGGAAACACGAAAATTAAAAAATTAGCTACGCTCGATACGCTACGCCCGCCAAAGCTCATAGTAAATACGGGTCTTGTTATAAGCTAAACAATGATTCCCAAGATACAATCGAAATGATTAACAACACAAACCGCGAAAATCAAATTTGTGTGGAGAAAAATTACGTCTTCGGCATTTTAAGACAAGTTTGCAGTGAAAGCAATTGATTTTGGAGCCCAATGGTTAAATGTTGACTTATTTCTTCTTTGTCATTTAAAACGGTTTCACACATTCTCACGGCTTCTTTTATTTGTTCAATTGATTTTGAAGAGTATTGATTGACAAGTTTTGCATAGTTGAAGATGGACCAACACTCTTCTTTAAACTTTGGCTTGTAATTTGGTTTAGCTAAAAGGTCAAAATATTTTTGAAAGCAATTCAGTGAACTTTTATAGTTTTCTTTTTTAAAGTAATACTTAGCACAATAAATAATGCAGGACGAACAACTGGTTATTACCGTAGCATTTTCAAGCGATAATTTTAGTAACTCTGTGCAGTAATCATCCGCCTTATGATGAAGATATTGAGTTGATAATTTGATCAGTCGAATATTAAGTCTGACAATGCATTTTAATAAATAAATTTGCTTCTTCGTTGAAAGGGAACCATGCATTTCTTTAACTAATCCATTTTCATAAACCTTTTCACCTGTTTCTTTGGTTTTTAAAGCATCCTTACAAAAACTTAAGACTTCATTTAAATTTTCGATGGTACTGTTTTCGTCATGTAGTACAATTGGTATTTGACCTCCAACTCGAGAAAGATATTCTGTTAGTAAGCGTACCTTGTATCTTTCTCTGCATTCGCTTGTGATCTGAATACTCATCCAACTCATCCACAAGTAATCAATATCGAGCGAGCGATCCGAATCTGCGAATGAACCAAGACAGCTCCAGCTGTGCAAAATAGAAGCTATTCTTTCAGCGTAAAAAAACGGAGCATACTGTTTATTTGATAAAAAAAATTCTTTTGAGCGTAAGTTTTGAAGTAGAAATTTTTTATGACTAATTATGGGCTTAGTAATGTCGATTCTTTCAAAGCATTCAGAAGCTTTAAATTTGAGAAATTCCATTTCTTCTCTGTGAAAAAATAATTTTGAAACAAAATCTAATGTAAAGTCATTTGATAACTTTTCGCCTTTTTCTTTTGATTTTTCAATTATTGATTTTACCAATTTATTGCTAAATTCACCATTTCGTTCGAAAAGCTTTTCTTCCCAAACATATTTTACAGAAATTTCAAAATATCTCTCCTTTAAAAGCAGCCGAGGAGACACGTGGAGCATAATGGCCGCTGCAGTTTCATATAAATAACTTACAAGAGCTTTCAATAGCAAGGTGTTGCCTCTTTCTTTGTTGAACAAATCTTTTTCATACTTATTTATATTAAAAAGTAAAATTTGAATATGCCGTCTAAGTTGACATATTTTTTCGCACTGTACTTTTTGTCTCATGTCTTTCGATATTAATCCACACATTATTTCAATTGCCATTTCCAGTGGGTTGAATTCTTTGGTAGCACTCGACTGCTGATAAATCATAAATGCTTTGCTGACTACTTGGTGAAAAGTAATTTCGTCGTTGCTAGTTTTGCTGCACAAATTGTATTTCCAAAGCTTGTTAATGAACGCTCCGGCATCTTTTTTGTTGTACACATACTTTGTTTCTTTTTCACGAAGTACATGAAAGCAGTATTCAATAGCGAATCTTGGAATGCGATCATAATTAAAATACAAAAGACAAGATAGAACTTTCCAATCTAAGGGAGCTGTAGAAGTACCGTTTTTTAGTTTCCTAAAAGGCGAGGTTATGGATTGTAACACGTATTCGGCAGAATCGCCAAGTGCTTCTTTAATTTCTATTTTTTTACTTTTGTCAATATGCAATTCCTCCCAATAGTCAAGGTATTCATCATATTCAAGTCCTGTGTCCGCGCAAAAACCTTTAGCAGCAAATAGACACAGCGGTAAACCACTGAAACGTCTGTGCAATTCCCTAGCTTTTTCTGAAAAACTTAATTTTTGTTTTTCTTTTGACCTATTCTGGTCGTCTTTTTTCTGCTCAACTTTGTTATATTTAAAGATCAATTTCAAAACGTTTTCACAACTTTTTGTTTTCTTAATACAGCGGAGGCTACATTTTGAAAGTAAACCGAAATGTTCTAATATATTTTGAATTTTTTGGTTGTTCTTTATTTTCTGATCTATTTCTTTCAGCCTTTTATCTTCGATATTCCATTCATCCTCTTTTGTGTTAATATTGAACTCAAGTTGTATATATTTGGGAAATTCATATTTACAATCAATGTAGTACACTTTTGTTTGCTTCAATCTTATTTGTAAGTCCTGGAAAGCTTCAATTACTTCGTTATCGTTTAAAGCACTTTTATAGAAGCATAAAAATCTAAAAGTTTCTTTTTCATTAAATCCTTCAACACGTTCTTTCATGAACACTTCATTGTTGTTAAGAATTTGGCTTGATTCTTTTGAATCTACTAATGGTTCTACACAAGATGTAACATAAATATGAATTTTTGATTTGAGATTTTCTTTTTTGCATTCTACTATATCCCACAAAAGACTTTCTAACAAATTTTTTGTATTGTTTTGAGAATTTTCTTTTAATTCTGGATCTTCAATCACCAATACAACAGGATAAGAAAGTTTGACAAAAGTTTGTACTAGACTTTTTGAAAGCCCCTTATCAATATCTTTTTGAATGTTTTGGAGTTCATCTTTGTTGAGGTATGCTTTTAATTTTTTAACTAATTCCTTTAATTCTGTGTTAATCTTATCTCCACTGTCTTTGCATTGAATATGACATTTTATGACATTTTTAGAAGCTGGGTTTGATTTACCAACAAATGGAAAATTCTTGGCTAGCATACGAACAATTTCTGACTTTCCATTGCCAGGTAACCCATAACAATAAAGAATCGCAATTGGGATATTCTGAAGCTTATTGAAAATACTTGTAAATTTTTCTGTTTCTTCAAAGTATGGCACTGGTTTTCGCATGTCAAATACAGGAAATTCCGGAACAGGTTCATTATTTTTTGCAGCGTCTACAAAATAAAAATTTAATTAGGTATTTTGTTTTTTCATTACCATCAAATTTACTTTCAGGCATTCTGAGTAATCAAAAATTTTTCCTAATCAGCCATAAGCACAAACGGGAGCAGCAGGCAATACCGCAATAAAATGTAAGCATTATCAAACCAGCTTAGTGCAAAGCCAATTCTACAGTAATATCAGGATGACAATTGTTAAGCACTCATCGGTGAAAAACAATCATCATAATATCAGATAAGTGAAGCAATTGGCGTTGACTGGGGTTCCAGGGGTACCTTTGGAAACGGGCTTAAATATTTTCAAGACCTGTATTTTTGAAAAATATTACCATGGAATTCTAAGAACTTTGAGATGTAATAAGAATAAGTCTTAAATCGCACCAAAATCACAAAAAAAAGTTTTTTGTGTGAAATTTTAAAAATTGTAAAGTCCATTTTAGTAGATTCAAATAAATAAACATTTTCTGTCTTTTTTAAATAATTTAATTTTTAAATTCTGCTACTAAAGTTCACACAAAAAACTTTTTTTTGTGATTTTGGTGCAAAGTGCCGGGATTGATGGGTGGCAGCGTGGTCGAGTGGTTAGAGCGCCGGGATTGTGATCGACATGCTCTCGGCTCAAAACCTACTTGCGCCATTCTCCTGTGTCCTTGGGAAAAACACTTCACGGCAGTTTCCTCTGTTTGGCGGTCTTCGCATTTCAGTCATATCTCTATAAAACTAAAAAAAACAGAATAAAAAAAATTCAACCGCACAGCAATATCTTGGCATCTCTGGAATTGCTCAACCTATGTATTAGCGCCTGCAAACGCCAAGCGCCGCCAAACATCAGATAAGAATATGTACGCGACTATTGTTGTTAAAGTTTATATTGTTGAAAATGACCATTGTTGAAATCAGCGTAATATTGTTGAAATTTAAGTAAGCTTGTTAAAAAGTGAATACGTACCGATTATATTGCAGTTGTTGACAACTGTTCCTATGGTGACAACATCACCATGACAGTCTACCACGTCTCTTCCAACGTAATCCCGTGCGGCTGAAACGTTAATCATAAATAAAAAAATAACAGATTGGCAGTTTTGTTGAAAATAAACTGGCCAAAAAATAACAAGAAAAACAAGGTGTTTGCGGCTATATTTTTTACCGTTTTGTATCCGAACTATTTTAATTAACTTCTGCAGATTTTGTGTCGAATGCTGTGTAGCTTTATTTTTTCTCGGCCTTTTTAAGTACCATGATCCCCAAATGAATATTGGCAAGAAATTGTTTAATCATTTACTTGTTTCATGTCCAGATGTTTTCAATATTATTCAAATACAACAATTAAAACTCGGTTCTTGAACACAATTCGTTCCGGAAATCTGTTTTAAAAGCGAACTGTTCGAGAACCGAATCATATATTTCCATTAAAAATAACGAGCCAGATGGTAGGTGCTTTCACGCAGCCTGGGCCGTGAGTAAGTCTGTTCATTGATTTTAAAATGACAGACCGAAACCGAACCTACGTACCGAAACGGAAGGGTATCCACCCATTCCGATGTTTAGTGTGGTCGGCTAATCGGCAAACGTCCTTTTCAGGACGGGGCAATGACAGGATAAAACTGCCCTTTTCAGGGCACATTGCCAACAAGTTCCGAAGACCCACTATTCTTCAGCTGAACATCGAAGGCCTCACTGCAAGCAAGATGAACGTTCAGCATCATTTCGCTATGCAGTCTGAGGCAATCGTCATCCTACTGCAGGAGACCCACTGCACTGATGCAGAGAAGTTGGTACTTCCAAACTACCAACTAGCTGGGTCTTCTTTAAGCAGGAAGCATGGCCTTGCCACGTTTGTCCACGAGCGACTGAGATACACGCTTTTGGACCAATCTCCACCGACATCGGAGATCGAGTGGCTGTGTGTGGACGTTGATGGCTATAAAATAATCAACGTCTACAAACCACCGCCAACGCGATTGCGAACCCTGGATCTCCCAGTGTTTCCTCACCCCTGTCTTTACGCTGGCGATTTTAACTGTCGTCATGCTGACTGGGGTTACGACGACAACAGTCCGGACGGTGAGTGCTTGGCTGGCTGGGCAAGTATTAATTGTCTTGCCCTGCTATATAATGCCAAGGACGCTGCCAGTTATTATTCCGGTCGCTGGAACACTGGCACCAATCCAGATCTAGCTTTCGCTAGCGTAGGTCCAAACAGTCGCTTACCGGATAGACGTGTCCTTGACAAGTTCCCAGGTCACAACATCGACCTTCGCTTATTACACCACCAAGGTTTGCTATGGCAGTGCCAAGCATGCCTGTTAAGCGATGGAACTTCCGCAAGGCCAAATGGAGTCACTACCTTGCTTTGACGAATAAATTTGCAAAGACTTTGTTGCCGCCTGATTCACTTGATGTGGATGCGGCTTATAAGGACTTCTGTAACACCATTAAGCAGCCAAAAATAATATCCCACCCGGGTATCGAAATATCTATATTCCGTGTTGGGATGCAGAGTGTGAATCCCTCTATAAAACCTTTCTGCAGTCTCCTCAGGGAGACGACTCAAGTTGGGCTGCTACAGCTCTCCTTGCCAAGCTTGACAGAAAGCGGAGAGATCAGTGGTCTGAAGCAGTTCGGAGCATTGACTTCTCACACTCTAGTCGAAAAGCGTGGAGTATTTTGAACAACCTTACTGGTAGGTCACGACACTCTCCTCGTCATTGTCCCGTTTCAGCCGATGCTATTGCATCTCAGCTGGTTAGAAATGGGAAATACGAGGCTGTTGATCGCAAGTCATCTCGACTTGTCTCTCAAGAAGTGTCTGACCTTTGGAGGGCCACAACACCAGATGCAGTAAATATCTCTGACAATTTTTCACAGAGAGAATTTGCTGCTGCCCTTCAACACTTAAAACCAGGTAAAGCTCCGGGACCTGATTCCATCTGCCCCGAGCTTATACTCCATGCCGGAGCTGCTTTGAAGTCCTGGTTACGTGACTTCCTTTCTTCCTGTTTGCGCCGACTCAAAATTCCCAAGATCTGGAGAAGAGCGCTTATGGTAGCGATCCCAAAACCAGGAAAGCCCGTGGGGGACCCTAAAGAGTTATCGACCGATATCTCTGTTCTGTGTTTCCTACAAGATCCTAGAGAGACTTATCTACGCCCGCGTTGAACCATTAATCGATCCACTGCTCCCTAAAGAGCAGGTTGGGTTACGACGCGAGAAGTCAACCGTAGATCATAGTCAGATAGTCTGTTAACCCAGAACATCGAGGATTCTTTCGAGGCTAAAAAGAAGGCCGGTGCCGTATTTATCGATCTGACAGCTGCTTATGATACTGTCTGGCACCGTCGTCTTACCTGCAAGCTGCTGAGACTACTTCCGGATAAGCACATGGTCAAAATGATCATGGAGCTTGTCCGAAATCGAAGTTTCACCCTTACCACCGGTGACAGCAAGCAAAGCAGGCTACACCGTCATAAAAACGGCGTTCCTCAGGGATCGGTCTTGGCTCCCCTCCTATTTAACATCTACAGTGGTGGCCAAAAGTTTAGCAACATTGAAAATTTATTAGAAAAAAGCAAAAAACTAATTAAATTTGGCCTAATGGAATACAATTGACTGTTTAAAATATTCAAATATGCATTATTTTATTTGTTTGAAATGATAAAATCATTTACTTGATTAATTATTTATAATTATTAATTTTTTAATTATCTTGAGCAAAATGACACCTGGACAAAAGTATAGCAACATGTTAATTTTTTTTTATTTTTTAAATTTTCATCAACATTATTAATATTTTGTGCTATAACCGAAATTGTCTATCACAACCCGACATCTCTTTGGCACAGAATCAATGAGTTTTTGACAAAAACTGAGATCAATGGAATTGTAGCACTCAATCAAATTTTTTTGAGATCATTCTTGTTTTTCGAATTTTTTGAGCTCAGCTCGAATTTAATTCTGCGCCAGATGTTCTCGATCGGGTTTAGACCTGGGCTTTGGGCCGGCCAAGCCAGAACTTTCATTTTGAGATTCTTGAAAATCTTTAAAATCGATTTGGCAGTGTGGATGGGGGCATTATCCTGTTGAAAAATGCTCTTTCTGCCCATGGTCTTTTTCATGAATGGACTGACAGTATTTTTGACGATCTGTCCATATCTGGAAGCATTCATCCTGCCCTCCAATTTGACCATGGGCCCCATCCAGTGCCAAGAGAAACAACCCTAAATCATGACAGAGTTGCTGCCCATTTGCACCGTGGGCCTGGTGCACTTGATGGAGTGTGTCTCCCCCACCATGCGCCGCACACAGACTCTGCCGCTGCTGTGGACTCTGACAAACTTGCTCTCATCGGAAAACACATTTTTCCAACCCTCAACCGAAAAATGTGCATGTTGTCTGGCCATGTGTTTGGTCTGGCACATTCTCTGGTCATCAAGTGCAACAGGCACACGGTGCAAATGGGCAGCAACTCTGTCATGATTTGGGGTTGTTTCTCTTGGCATGGGATGGGGCCCATGGTCAAATTGGAGGGCAGGATGAATGCTTCCAGATATGGACAGATCGTCAAAAATACTGTCAGTCCATTCATGAAAAAGACCATGGGCAGAAAGAGCATTTTTCAACAGGATAATGCCCCCATCTACACTGCCAAATCGATTTTAAAGATTTTCAAGAATCTCAAAATGAAAGTTCTGGCTTGGCCGGCCCAAAGCCCAGATCTAAACCCGATCGAGAACATCTGGCGCAGAATTAAATTCGAGCTGAGCTCAAAAAATTCGAAAAACAAGAATGATCTCAAAAAAATTTGATTGAGTGCTACAATTCCATTGATCTCAGTTTTTGTCAAAAACTCATTGATTCTGTGCCAAAGAGATGTCGGGTTGCGATAGACAATTTCGGTTATAGCACAAAATATTTATAATGTTGATGAAAATTTAAAAAATAAAAAAAAATTAACATGTTGCTATACTTTTGTCCAGGTGTCATTTTGCTCAAGATAATTAAAAAATTAATAATTATAAATAATTAATCAAGTAAATGATTTTATCATTTCAAACAAATAAAATAATGCATATTTAAATATTTTAAACAGTCAATTGTATTCCATTAGGCCAAATTTAATTAGTTTTTTGCTTTTTTCTAATAAATTTTCAAGTGTTGCTAAACTTTTGGCCACCACTGTATACGTACGATCTTCCTTCCATGATTTCCAGAAAGTTTGCTTATGCTGATGATCTAGCATTGTTGCACTTTTCTGGAAACTGGAAGGACTTGGAGGGGACCTTAAGCCAAGACATGTCCACACTGTCAGCGTATCTCCAGACTTGGAGGTTGAAGCTCAGTCACACTAAGACGGTGACGGCAGCCTTTCACTTAAATAACCGAGAGGCCAAACGTGAGCTAAAGGTCTACAACAACGGTAGACTTTTACCGTTCTGTCCAACCCCTACTTATCTTGGGGTAAAACTGTACAGATCGCTCACGTTTCGTCACCATTTAGTGGCATTGCACAAAAAACTATCCTCGCGCGTCACACTGCTGAGGCGACTCGTGGGCTCGGGATGGGGTGCTGGTGCTAAAACACTACGCATAGCCACCTTGTCTCTAGTCTACTAAACATCTGAGTACTGTGCGCCAATCTGGTGTCGCAGTGCTCACACTTGCCTCATTGACAGTGTCTTGAATGACGCCTTGCGCATAGTTACTGGATGCCTGCGTCCCACTCCAACGGACCACCTACCTGTACTCTCAGGCATCCAGCCAGCTGAGCTTCGCCGACTGGGAGCGACACTCTCCTTGGCTTACCGTGAATCTCTGGATCCCGATCATATCTTCTATGGTCTTTTAAGTGGGCCCCCAGATACTCGCGAAGTGAGACTAAGATCCAGACACCCGTTTGTGCCAGGTGCGCGGAATCTTTTGGACAATCTTGCCAGACTTGGCATCCGCACCTCTGAATGGACAAATCACAAATGGAAAACGGAGTACTGTGAAAATGCCTCCAGGCTCCGTGCTTTTGTGCCCGGAACCAGTGCCAGGCCTGTTGGGATGGGCTTACCCCGAGCAGCTTGGGTTAAGCTCAACCGCCTGCGGACTGGTGTTGGGCGATTCCATTTGTCCATACACAAATCGGTCTCGCTCCTTCACCGAATTGCGAGTGTGGCGCCTCTGAGCAAACCGCAGACCATGTACTAACAGCATGCCCTATACATCGGGCACCACATGGAGCACGAGGTCTGACGGTTTTGGATGACGAAACTCGATGCTGGCTTAATGACATCACTGCCAGCATCTGATCCAGGCAGTGCAGCAGTCTAGTAAAAGGATAAACCTTCGGCCCCAGTCCTGTTTGTGTCTGACCTGTAGTGGATACCCTTCAAACGACGACGACGATCACTTCTTACTGTTTTAGCGTTGGATTGGGGTTTGATCCTTACTATCTATACGAGCGGTTTTCAACCTTTTTCATACTGTGGCCTACTTTCCAACCCAAGGTGACTTACTGACCCACTTCGGTAAACAGAATTTAATTTCAATCGTTCAACAGCTGAGTTGAAATAAGGAGTATTATTTGCTGTTCTTCTGTAAACTAAAAATTGAGCCTGGTCAATTAATTATTTCTGTCAAAAAATCAAACAGGATAACTCTTCAGCACTTGAAGATTATTTTGATATTAATTGGAAAGTTTAAGACAACTTTAAACTATTTAGTTAAACAGCTTTTTTAAAAAACTAGTTTTTAGTCATTCTATCTGAATAAGACGACATATACATCGATAAGCGTCTATTTGAAGAAATTAGTTTAAGAAAAGTTTAGTTAAAGTAATATTAAATTAATTTTAAGAGAGATCAGTGAAAAATTAACCTAAAATTAGCTAGAAAAAGCATAATTTTTAAAGTAGAATATCAACTAAAGAAAAACTTCTATTGAAAAGATTTACTTATCTATTGTGACGTATCAAGATGGCGAGAAATGCTAATCTAACAAGAATTCCAGTACCAGCAATGACAGCAATGCCAATAATGCAAATTTTAATGAAAATGATAGAAAGCGGTTGTATGAAATAAATATCACTGTAAAATTACTGGTTGAAGAGGTTAAATCTCTAAAAAATGAAATAGAAAGAACTAATCGTAAAGCAAAGCGTTTAGAAATTGAAAATGAAAGGCTGAAAAAGTCAGTTAATTTATCTCTGTTCAAAATCGATGCATTAGAGCAATACGGCAGGCGCGAAAACTTGAGGATTCATGGAATCCCTGAAAGCAAGAACAATCAAGACGACGGAGAAGAAATCGTATTGAAAATTGCAAAATCACTAAACGTTGATTTACAACCTTGTGAAATTCAAAGAGCTCACCGACTGGGCAAAAAAACCACCAATAACATTTCAAAACCAAGACCAATTATTGTACGATTCATCTCTCACAAAAAGCGAAATAAGATTTTATTCGCAAAATCAAACCTTAAAAAAACGCAAGAATTTTCACAAGTATTCATTACGGAGGATCTAACCCCTCTGCGCTCAAAGCTGTTGCAATACATAAAAAAAGAATGTCAAAATGATTTTGTTCTTGGTCACACTTTTAATGGTAACATCAGGATGAAGAGATCGGCCAAAAAGCAAGGTTTAATTGGGGAAGGCGAAAAAGATCAAGGCACTGGCGTGTGGTTGACTGTGAGCTCTCCGGACGACCTGTTTAATTACGACGTTGACATCAACTTTAAAACACTTAACTACAAGCCATTATTATTTAATTGTGATTCCTTAAATGAAGATTGTTCTACTAATAATGCTGAATAATTACAATTTGAGGTACTTGTTTCTACATTTACTTTTTTCTTCTAAATTAAACAGTTTCTAAGTAGCATAATTGCTTGCTACATGTATATACTGAGTTGAATTTTTTTTTATTATTATTATAATGGCATCCAAAACTAGAATTCATAAATTAGATGATGGAAATAACAAGGAGTTAAATGAATTCCTTGAGCCGAATAATGCAGCCACCCTGCGAATAAGTGATCATTCTCCTGAAAAAGCGTACGACTACTTTTTAAACTTTTTCAATATAAAAGCATGTGATTATTTTGATTTAAACTCAAAACGACCTACTTTTGATCCCAATCGTTCCCTGGTGCTTTTACATATAAATATTCGCTCATTGCATAAAAATTTTGATAATCTTTATGATTTTTTAGTTGAATTAAATTTTTTACCTGATGTAATATGTTTAACTGAAACACGAATTAAACTACACCCCCTATTAAACATTTCACTTCCTAATTATACTTTTTTTCATACTGATTCTACATCTAACGCTGGCGGTGTGGGAATTTACGTTTTAAATAAGTTTCAAGTAAAGAAATCTATTACTCAATATAACTTTTCAAAATCTGAATGTTTATGGTTAGATATTTCTGAAAACAACTTCAAAACTGAGCTTACTGTGGGTGCAGTTTATCGTCATCCAGGCCTAACTAAGATAATTGAATTTATTAATGAATTTACAAATTCCTTAGCAGACCTCTCTCAAAACAAAAAAGTTTATTATATCCTAGGAGATTTCAATATTAATTTAAATAGAGATAACCGTACGAATAGTGCTAACTTATATATTAATTCAATTTTAAGTCATGATGCTATACCCCTCATCACTAAGCCAACAAGAATATCTAATAATTCATCAACCATAATCGATCATATTATAACTAATGATTCAAAGCATGAATTGCAATCTTTTATAGTTAAATCTGACTTGACTGACCACTACCCAATTTTTTGTGTTATTAAAAAAATTCCACTAACAATAAAAAAAATATAGAGAAATTGTTTTATCGTGATAAAACAAAGTTTTGTACAGAATTGTTTTGTAAAGACCTTCAAACTGATTTAGACAATTATTTTAGTCATCGACCAACCCTGTCTAATGAAAATTTTAATGAACTATTTAATAGTTTTGTCCACATTATATCACATTCTATTGACACCCATGCGCCTTTGAGGCCAATATCAAGAAGAATGAAAAAACTCTTACAAAAACCCTGGATTACCAAAGACTTACTAACTTCAATTAAGAAAAAGAGAGGGATGTTTAAATCTCATTTTTTAAGTGGAGAAGAAAAAAAAAAATCGTTTTATAAAGTTTACTCTAATAAATTAACTAAACTAAAAACTTTATCTAATAAATTATATTATACTTCTAAATTTGATGAATGCCAGAAGGATGCTCGTAAAGTATGGAAAGTAATTCGTTCAACGCTTCCGAACTCTAAACCAATTAATGATACTCCTGACTCATTAGTAACTGACCGTGGCACAACCTCAGATTCTCCAAATATAGCTGATGAATTTAATAAATTCTTTTGCTCAATTGGCTCAAATTTAGCAAATAATTTTTCAAATACGTCCTTTAAGTCTTTTTCTACCTATCTAACCAAACGAGTTTCTTCTTCGATCTATCTGAACATACCCAACCACACAGAAATCTTTAACGCTATTTATTCTCTAAAAAATAATAAAGCAGTTGGCCATGACGACATTCCAGCTTTTTTTCTTCGAATCGCTTCTTCAGTTATTATTCCGTATCTTCAAGTTTTTATTGAGTTTTGTTTCACAGAAGGCGCTTTTCCCGAAAATTGTACAATTGCAAGGATAGTTCCAATTTTTAAAAAAGGAGAACGTGATAAACCTACAAATTATCGCCCTATTTCTATTCTTACTTGTTTCTCAAAAATCTTTGAAGGACTTTTATACAAACGTATAAATAATTTTTTAAATAAACATAATGTAATTATAAATTCTCAATATGGTTTTCAAAATAAAGTCTCAACCAATCATGCTTTTGTTGATGTTATCACACACTCCTATGACAATATAAATTCTAATCAATACACTGGTTTAGTTTTTCTTGACCTTACAAAAGCTTTTGATTCAGTAAACCATGACATTCTCCTTCTCAAACTTGATCATTATGGCATACGCGGCTCAACAAATCAACTAATTAAATCGTTTTTATCTCGCAAACAATTCGTTTCCATTAAGGGTGCTAAATCTAAGCTGTTACAAAATAATTATGGTGTTCCTCAGGGTTCGATTCTTGGCCCTCTTTTATTTCTCTTGTATGTTAATGATATGCCCCAAGCGGTTAACTGTACGCCAATACTCTTTGCTGATGATACATGCTTAATTTTTACGGCCCCTAACCTTGCTTCCCTTACTACAATTACGAATAAAGAACTTCAGAATTTATCAATTTGGTTTGATTCTAATAAACTTATAGTTAATCCCTCTAAATCCAACTTCCTAATCATACCTCCCAAACTAAACAAACCTTTCCCACAAACTAATGTTTTTTTAAATAATATTTCTATTCCACAATGCATGAATATTAAATACTTAGGTTTAACTATTGATATGAATTTAAATTTTGATTTCCACATTTCAAATATAGCATATAAAATATCAAGAACGGTTGGAATTATCTCTAAAATTAGACACTATCTACCAGAAACAGCACTATTAAAAATCTATTACGCTCTGATACATTCCCATTTATTATATGGCCTTATTATCTGGGGATCTACCTTCCCGACGTATCTTCAAAAATTGATAACTCTTCAAAATAAAGCCGTTAAATTTATATGTGCAGCTAAATTTTGTGATAATTCCTCACCTTATTACAAACGCCTTAAGATTTTAAAACTTAAAGATCTTTATAAACTAGAAGTTGGTAAATTTATTCATTCCAATTTTAAAAAAATGCTTCCCAAAAATTTGTCTAATTATTTTATTTTAACAGCCAGATCTCGGAAAAAAACACTAGATTAAATGAAAAATCAAAAAAAACTTTGCATATTCCCTTTTGTAAAACTTCACGATTACAAAGATGTATAAAATATCAAGGAGTTAAGATATGGAACGAAATTCCCATTCTAATTCAAAATGCTTCTTACCGTGTTTTCAAATATGAATTTAAAAAATACTTATTGAAACCTTATATTTAAAATAAAAAAACCTTATTTAAAACGAAAAACCCTCTTCTCTGCAACAGTTAAATTTTACAAGTTGTTGTATCTGTAGTTTTGCTCTCAAGGGTGGCTGCTGACTAGAAGACCGAAAGGTCAAATCGCAGTCTCCCTGCGGCTAAAAAAAATTTATTATTTTATTTTTTATTTATTTATTTTTTTATTTGATTTTAGTGTTTGAATTCGTTATGTGTTTTTATTTTTTTTCCCGCAAATAAAAGTATGTTGATTGATTGATTGATTGATCACTTCTTACTGTTTTAGCGTTGGATTGGGGTTTGATCCTTACTATCTATACGAGCGGTTTTCAACCTTTTTCATACTGTGGCCTACTTTCCAACCCAAGGTGACTTACTGACCCACTTCGGTAAACAGAATTTAATTTCCGGCGCAAAAATCTGGTGATCTTTAAAACAAGGGTCGGCAAATACTTTTTGACGTGATCCAAAACATCTGGACTTAAACTCTTGCGACCCACACTTTTCGTGAGAGGTAATATGAATAGAAAATATTTTCAATTAGTTAGGAATTTTAAGGCTACTATTCAGTGACGGATATTCAAAGTTAGGGGCCCGAGGCAAGGATTCCCAAAAATTGGTGTTTTCTAAAAAAACAAAGGGCCTTGATGTCGTATTTCCCTTATTTTTCCCAAAATAATGGTAATCTCTAAAAAAAAGGTCTTAAAAAAATTTTCTTCGTCCGATTTCGTAAGTTTCGTCCCAAAACTCAGGTAAATTCTAAAATAATAATTATGAATTTAATATTGCCTAAATATTTTACGTTATATATTACCTATAAAAACTCTTTGTGACCCCAAGAAAAAAGCAAAATGACCCACTTGGGAGTCGCGACCCCCAGGTTGAAAACCACTGGTCTATACAATTGCAAACTTTATTAAAAATCTTTAAAGTAAGCTTACTCCTTTTGTGGTATCTAAACTGAACCCGTTTTCAAACAGAAGAAAATAGTAAGGGGCATTCAAAAAGTAATGCACCCAACTTCATTATGTACAAACAAATTATAATAGCAAAATGTATTATACATCAAAAGAAAGGTACAAGTGTGAGGATTACATTTTTACTTCTCCACATAGTCTCCACCTCTCTCAAGAGCTACAGTCCATCTATGAACGAGGGCATGTATACCAGTGTTGTAGAACTCAGCCGGTTGATGTCTAAGCCAATTCAAGACAGCAGTTTTCACTTCATTGTCATTGCCATATCGGTTGCCCCGAAGTCCTTCTTTCATTGGACCAAAGAGGTGGTAGTCTGACGGTGCCAAATCAGGAGAATATGGCGGATGTGGTATCACAGTCCATCCAAATGAAGTGATGGCCTCCATTGTCCTGATGCTTGTGTGAGGACGTGCATTGTCATGCTGGAGGAGCACATTTGCCATGTCCAAGTTGGGCCGAACACGTCGAATTTTTGCTTTGAGCTTCCTAAGAGTCTCAATGTATACCTCAGAGTTAATGGTTTCCCCTTTCGGCAAAAAATCCACAAGGATTACACCTTGAGAATCCCAAAAAACCGTGGCCATAATTTTGCCAGCAGAGTTTTGGGCCTTGAACTTTTTGGTCCTTGGTGAAGTTGGGTGACGCCATTCCATTGATCTCCTTTTAGATTCAGGTTCAAAATGGTATACCCATGTTTCATCTCCAGTAATGATTCTTTCCAGAAAGGTGGGATCTCCATGGTGGTGTTCCAGAAGCTGAGTGCAGCAGCGAACTTTTTCAATCTTGTGGTCCTCCGTCAGCTGTCTGGGTACCCAACGGGCACACACTTTTGAATACCCAAGGGACGCCACAACTGAATGGGCACTGCCTATGCTTACATCAAGCTTGGATGCCAGCTCCTCGACAGTACTGCGCCTGTCAGTTCTTATCGACTCATCAGCATAAGTTTTGTTGTCAGGATTGACGGAGGTGGATGGGCGACCACTACGTGGCTTATCGGCTATGCTGACTTTACCCACCTCTTCATGGTCTTCAGTACTTTTTTTAAATCGCTGTACCCATCTTTTTACATTACTATAGTCTATGGTATTATCCTTGTAGACATTTTTAAGCCGGTTATGAATCCTCAGAGGGGTTTCTCCCTCTGCAACAAGGAATTCGATTACAGCTCTTTGTTTCTGACGAGCTTCAAGAGGGGCAGCCATTTAAAAAACTAGTTTAAGCTTTAAAAATCTGAAAATAAAAGAAAAACATATAACAATCGCAAAAAGGTGTGTCCTATCATGTTTGTGCCAAATATAAACAAGATTGGTAAAATCCTGTACGAGCAATGCACTTGAGTGCATTACTTTTTGAATGCCCCTCGTAAGTCTTCCTTCTCGATAACTAATCCCAATTCGGATTCTTTAATTGATAGCGCCACAACTAACCTGTAGAATTATAAAATTTTTATTATCGTTTTCGAATATTTAACAACGTTTCAAAGAAATTATCAGTGCTACTTTGTTCTGTTTTACTGAATTTTTAATCAAGATGTAATTATTAACCAGATTTGTTATTTTTAAAACTGCTCCTTTGCGTATTCAATTTTGTTTGTGGATATTGTACTGTAATATTTTTGAACATGTACTGCTGTTAGTTTCTTTTAACAGACGCAGCAATATCGACGATACAACGGTGATATCGCACGACACAACAGATCGTTGACTACTTCCTCTACACGAGACGCAGAACGAACTTACTGAAATGTTTGGTGCTCCGTCTAGACATCGCAGCAATTATATACGAATACATCGCAAGAGTTTCTTAATTAGTCAACGAACTAAAATAAGTTATTTTCTGTTCTAAGTCGCGCTATATTCATCTTTTTCTGGATTTACATGTATGTCCTTTTTCACCGTCGTGTCGTCGTGCTGCGGATTGTATTTTGAGAATTTCTGCTATATTTAGAAATTGTTTTTTTTTCTTATCCGCCGGGGGATATCTGTAGCGATTAATTGGATAGCTCAAATATAATTTCATATTTTCGTACGAAACACAACTTTACTTGTTATCGGAGTTATAAAATTTGGTTTAAAACGTTGAATTTTAACTTGCACATGTTCTATTTTTATGCAATTTCGAATTTTCACATCCTGCCGTTCCATATCGTATGATCACGTAGTAATACGCCCACTTGTATACAACGATGTGGCTTAGTCACAAATTGTAATATATTGAGTTACTCTTCGGCAGATATAGGTTAGATACGTTAACTTCTGTTATGATTATGCTATGCTAAATTGTCTGTATTATTGTAATTGTTTGTTTTAATTTTTGTTTCGTTTTTATTTCTATTTGAATAAGTGAATAACTGTGCTGCAAATAGAATCAAGTTAGTTTGAACTGCACCAATTAAACTTGAAGATAACGTTCTTAACCACTACAAAGCTAAGCAAAACTAGAATATCCTGCATAATCTTTTGAAAGCAAACTGCATCACAAAAGATCAGTATGATGTCATAATAAAAGCTATGATAAACTAGATAAATTCGTAGATAAAAAACTTGGAATAAAATGACTGTTACCCAGGCTTAAACAATGGCCATCGGGTGCCACATACAGCGCGAAAGCAGCAAATTTAACTAAAGTTCCAAGGTTTCGAGTTTTTTTAACTGTACATGTGGTAAAATGTACATAATGGTTTTCGCAATCGCTTTGGCAATTAAAACTAATCCACCGTATAGGGGTGTCTGTCAAGAAATGCACGATATTTAGTGTATAGCTATGGCATAACGCAAAATTTTTGTTGAACGTGGTAGATACTAAAAACGGCAAACGCCATTATAGATCAAACTTTTGTACAAACCATTTAAAATTTTTTTCACACATCTTGCCGAATAAGCTTAAAGTTTTTCAGACATTTTGTTAAAAATTCGGACGCTGTTCGAAAAATACACGAAGCGGAAACACGCATGTCTCTACGCTTTGAGGAAAGAAAGACAGAAACCAGTTATTACAGTTAAGTTGGCACGAAACGTGACTTTACTTATCACGCAAAAGTTTTATCTTGTTGCGTATCAGCGCGCAAAAGAGACTGAAATCTGGCAAAAAGAGGGCTGACATGACCTCCAAATCAGCCCTTTTGGTGCAGCTCTGTTCTTGTCAATTACAAACAATTTGTCAGATGGTATTATAATTCCAGCATCTTGAAGAGCACTGTTTGCAATAGCAGCTCCAGTTCGATCAGACACTTGATACCACTCACACATATATGCTAAATTTGGTGACAGTTTTTCATTCTTCAGTGGTTCTTCAAATGGTATTAAATTCTCATACTCATTTTTGGTGTATGATTGTACAGATTCAGTTTTCGATGAGAAGAGTAAATAATGTTGTCATGAACCTGTCCTAGAATCTGATGTTGAAAAACAACCTGAAATTGCAACTGGGTTTCCTTTCCTACCTTTGTACTGCTGGCTGAAAAAAATCTCCCGATTCTGGTGATTCTACTATATCAAGACCCTTTTGTTTACATTGGTTCTTTTGGTCTTCATAAAAAGAATCCTTGTCACTCATAGGTCTTGACGAAAATATCACAAAGTTTGTCCATATCAGCAATAAAATCTCTTTCCTTGCAAAAAAAATTTATTTCTCCTTTTCTTTGACCAACAGCCCAGCATGCTAAATTTCTTGATTAGATCCTGCAGCTGCTTAGCAATTGTTAAGGGATAGAGACAATAAATATTACACCACAACCATCTCTTTTCTAGCTCATTTACAACAATTCTAGCAGCCGACAATTGTAAAAAATTATCCTCATGTAGCAACTGCTCAATAACTTGTCTTTTAGTTGGTAGAATATCTGTTAAAAAAATCTGCAACACTTTTAAAAACTTGACCACTGAGCAGGATCTTTGTTCTTTTTGCAGAATAACTTTGTCGTAACATTTATACCATTCTATAAATGACTTTCTATATAAAGTATTAATAACTGTTTTACTAGACTACCTAACCTAATTACCTCTTATCGGAAAATTGTCATGCAGCATTAGTGATGTACCATACAAATGCTATTGTTGTAGTCTATTCAATTACTTATCAGTATGACAAAATTTAAAATTCTTTGCTAATTAATCAATAAAATGTCCAAAATATTATTGGCCTCTTTTTTTTGAAATTAAATGATTAGACAAACATTTTATCTGAGGTTAGAGTTGGCACTATTGCCTGAGAGGATGGTTTGAAAAATACTGTTACTATTGTATAGCCTATAACTTGGACCACATAGTTTAACCATTTCTGGTTTCAACAGTTGCTAGCATAATAATAGTAGTTGCTGCAAAGTGTTTTAAAAAAGTATTTAATTAAAGCTTATTTAAATAGCTCATTAAAAAGTAAAACAGCATGATAATTTATAAAAACAGATATTCATTTCATAAAAAAATCTGTAACTTTGTAAAATATAAGTTTTAAGGCTTGTAGTAGAGCTAAATAGCAGCTGAATTGGGTGAAAAATCAGTTTTTTGTCTACATAGATTGTCTGCATAAGCAAACTTTTTGGAAATCATGGAGAGCAGGTTATACGATGTTGAATAGGAGGGGAGCCATGATCAATACCTGAGAAATGCCGTTTTTTAGGCAGCATAGCCTGTTTTGCTTGGTGCCACCAGTGGTAAAGGCAAAAGTTTGGTTTTGTACAAGCTTGAAGATCATTCTGACCACGTGCTTATCTGGCAAAAGCCTAAGCAGCTTGCAGGTAAGGCCATGGTGCTAGACAGTGTCATACATTGTTGTTAGATTGACAAATATGACAGCAGCCATCTTCATAGCCTTAGCCTTATTTGTCCTTGCAGAAGTTCCATTGCTTAACAGGCATAGCATCAACAAAGCAAGCCTTGGTGGTGTAATATGTGAAGGTCAATGTTGTGACCTGGGAAACTTTTCATGGGAAACTTTTCAAGAACACATCTGTGCAGTAAGCAACTGTAAGGACCTGCACTATTGAAAGCTAGATCTGGATTAGTGCCAGTACTCCAGCAGCTGAAGTAAAAGCTTGTGGCATCCTTGGGATTGTATAGAAGGGCAAGACTATAAATATTTTCCCAGGCAGCCAAGCACTCACTATTGTTATCTGCACTGTTGTCATTGTAACTCCCCCAACGTGGCAACAGATAATAGGCATAGACAGTGGTGCAACCAGAAATTATCAAAGGGGGATGGCAATTAAAATAAAAAAACTTTTTTTAGACACACAATTTCTGCAAAGCTTAAGAATTTTATTATTGGCTACGCTTGCTCTCACCAAATTTTAAGTTTTGTACAGGTTTGTAGATGCTTTCCCAAACTCACCCAACTAGTGACTTTTCACCTAATCTGGCAACCCTAACTATGTGACATGATTGAAATTAGTCACATATCAGCACCTAGGTAAACATTTGAAGAGCATGTGATGTAATTTTACTTTTAACATACATGACATAACCACCAGTGACATAACAACGATCTAAAGTTTTGTACAAATTCAGCAGTTTTTCACATGCAGGTGGTACAAAAATTCATCCACTTTATTCATATCTTTTACTTACCAAAAAACTGTTAAGGTTTGATTTAGAGTGAAAGACTAAAGATTATGGTTTAATTAAGAGAGAGTTTTCTTTTTTGCCTTGGATGCTTTACATACAAAAACTAACTGTACAAAATTTTTATCAATTTTTAACTTTTTATTTATAAAAATTTTTTGAAAAAAAATAAGCATTAATTCCATTTTCAATATACTAGTTTGAAAAAGCAGTTACCAAGTTGGCAGAGCAGATCAAAAGACTGCCAACATAAAATTGCCGTTTGTAAGACAGTCTATCGTTTTTGGGTTTTTTGATAGGTATTGTAAAGGGGTATGTGACAATTTGCTGGGACCAATTTGGCAGCAAAACAAAGAAAAATAATTTACCTTCACTGGTGTTGAAGCGACAACAAGAAAGTTTTGTTATGTTACTAAGGAAATTGAAAAAACAATCGCAATGGTTCAGTTGATAAGAGTAAAAATTTGCATTTAAAATATTGGATCATGTCCCTTTTTTTCCTCATTTTATTTTCAAGTCCTTTTTCTCCCCTCAGATCTCATGCTGTGGTTGTCTACCTACATGAACAAGTCCATAAATTTTCCCACATGGGGAAAAAAGGGACTTGATCCAAAATATTAAATGCGTTAAATTTCGACACGTTCCTTGACAAATATTCATATATTTGAATTTACAATAGCTTAATTTCGAATATTTAACTTAAAAAAAGGTATTTTAATAGTTAAATTTTTGAACCAAGATCATTTAACACATATCTTTTATGAAAAAGTACAATAATGTAGTTTACTACAAAGACCACAGGTTTGAAGTTTTGCAGGCATGCGAAACTTATGACATCATAATAACCATTATACTATATATAAATATTTTTCGACAGATCTATTCTGGTGGGCGTGCACAAACATTTTTCTGCAGATCGGCATATCACAAAAATACTGAATGACGAATTAGTTAGAGCAGTTATTATATTAAACTATCAAACCATAAAAATTATTTTAACTATTTTTTATTAGCTCTAACAGTTTGTTTCGTCTATAGGGCTCGTCAGAAAGCATTCAAAAGTTTAAAAAACAAATAAAAAAAGGAAAGCTTAACAAAGCGATCAAAAGTCAGTAAAAGAATTTAAAAACAAAAAGGAAAATACGATAATGATTAAAAAGTCAAAGCGGTTACAAATTTTTTCGATTAAATTTCAATGTGTAAAGTTTTTTTCAGTCCAGAATCACTAATCATGAGTCATATATTCATATTTGAAAACATTAACATAAACAACAGAAAAAACTTTACACATTGAAATTTAATCAAAAAAATTTGTAACTGGTTTAACTTTTTAATCACTGTCGTATTTTCCTTTTTGTTTTTAAGTTCTTTTACTGACTTTTGATCGATTTGTTAAGCTTTCCTTTTTGTATTTGTTTTTTAAATTTTTGATTGCTTTCTGACTATTTTATAACCATCAATGTCCACACACAACCACTCAATCTTTGATGTTGGTGGAGATTGGTCCAAAAGTATATATCTTAGTTGTTTGTGGACAAATGTGACAAGATCATCTTTCCTGCTTAACCCTTTCAAACCAAAAGGACTATTTAGTCCCACACCACTATTTTTAAAATTTCTTCTATAATACTATAAAATTTTATGAAAAACTTTTTTATTATTCTTTAGCAATATTTTGGCAACCATGCTAGTCAATTGTAACAGGTGCAAATTCTTTTCTTTATGATTATCAAACCAACTAAACACATAAAATTTAGTTTAACCATATATAGTTTTAAAATTAAATTCGCAAATAAAATAATGTTTAATTTAAGAAAAGCTGGATAAAATTTACTATAAACAAGTCTTGTGGGATGATATAAAGCAAATTTGACTTTTTTACTAGTGTTTATGTTTAATTTATTTGCTTTTCAAACTTGGGACTATTTAGTCCCAACCGGTTTTATGCGTACTTTTTACTTGTTTTTTGTCGAATTTAGATGGCCTAGAAACAGACTAGATCAAGAGAATTTATAATTGGTGTAAATGAAGTAATGGAATTAATTACTGCTGATGAGTCCGATTCATCCAATAATAACCCTATAGATGAAAAAGATGTAATGTTTTTGGAGAAAGCAATGTCAGATACTGATAATAATATAATGGTAACAATCGATGAGGCCCACGCACAAAGTATTGAACCAAATGTTGTGGAGCCTTTACCTCATCTATTTTATTGGAGAAAGATTTGTACTTCTTTTAATATTCCGAATTGCTCTTTATCTGGTACAGTTAATTTAAATTATGAACATGGCCATGAGCCAAAACCAATAGAAATCTTTTCAGACACCATAAAGCTGGAAACACTAATGAATTTAGTCAGTGCACAGTGTGAGTTGTACATGCAGCAGAAAGGAATGGTTTTTAAAGTAGAAATTAATGAGCTAAAAGCATTTATTTTATTTATTTTATCTCTATATTTATCCTCCTGACTCGCAGGAAAGTGACGGAGGCGCTAATACATAAGGTAGGCAATCACCCCAATCTACTTCCGGAGATGCCAAGATATTGCTGTCCGCTTATAATTTAATAGAGATATAACTGCAATTTAGAACTGTTTGCCAGGACCACCAATCAGGGGAAAGTGCCTAAAGTGTTTTTCCCAAGGACACAACAGAATGGCATGAGTGGGTTTTGAACCGAGACAGTGTTGATCACGAGCCCGGCGCTCTAACCACTTGACCACTTTGCCGACAACTTCTTTTATGGGATATCATACCCTTCCTAGTATTCGCAATTATTGGAATAAAGATCGTGGTCTTGGTGTAAAAGTTGTGTCAGACGTAATGCCTCGAAACATATGCAAGATAAATTTCCTCACAGTGCGTGCTTGAAAACATTAAAGAACTTCAAGCACGACGTTGTTATGGATTTGATCGGGAAATTTTCAAGCAGAAAACGAGCAAGAAGTTCTTCAACTGTGGTTTCAAGATTTCCCTCAGACGGCTCCGATATTCATCAAGTTACACGAGTTTCTTATCAAGACCGTGTTAAATGCAAATTGTGTACCAAGCGGAAAATAGATTCTCGTACTTGCACATGTTGCAATGATTGTAATTTATTTCTTTGTCAAACAAATAAAAAAATTGTTTCAGGAAATGGCATTTCGGTGTTGAGAGGAATATTTTAGTGTAAAATATGTGTGTGCATTATTTCAATTCTTATGCTGTTTAGTAAAGCAGGGTAAAAAGTAATTATCATAACAACGAAAGACCACTATGGCAGAAAATCGTTAATAGACACAAATGCTCTTTGAATAATAATTGCTTAAATTCAAATGTTAAAAAAAAAACAGAAAGTTTTCATGATGTAATAAATATATCTATTTTTCTAAAACTCCAGATACCTTAAAGTTACTCAAATTCATTGAATATGACAAGAAAAATTAAAGCTAATATTTTGAAAAAAAGTACGCTTTGAACCGATTGGGACTAAATAGTCCCAAATATTTAAAGCCCCTATACTAATTTGTAGATGTGCCCTGACAAATTTTTTTTGTGCAACGGCATTTTGGTAACACATCCTTGAAAGAAATAATAAATTTACTATTTTATATTGTATAATAAAAGTTCAGGTCTGAAGGGGTTAAGGAAGACCTAGCTAGTTGGTAGCTTGGAAGTGCTAGCTTCTCTGCATTAGTGCAGTGGGTCCTCTTTGGTAGGATCACAAGTACCCCAGACTGTGAAGAAAAAGAAGAACATTCATCTTGCTTGCTGTGAGGTTTTTGATGTTTAGCTGAAGATTTGTTGGTCTTCAAAACTTGTTGACAATGTGCCCTAAAAAGGGCAGTTTTTTCCTGGCATTGCCCGGTTTTGAAAAGACATACTTGCTGATCAGCAGACCCTTCTGAACATAGGGATGGTTAGATACCCTTCCATTTTGGCAGTTTCAGTCTGTCATGTGTTATAACAAAAACTAAATTATTCACGACCCAGGCTGCAAGAAAGCAACTGCCATCTAGGTCTTGAAAGAACATATCTTAATAAGTCATATTGCTATCAACTGATTTAGATTTTTGGCTACCAAGATTGTATGGTCAACATTATGTCATCTAGTATGGCAGATGATAATTAATTGTTTTGGTTGGTGATTTGCAAAGTAAATTCCCTACACTACAGTGCACATAGCCATACCAGCTGAAAAAATTTTGGGGCAATACAAATTGCTTAGACTTTATTGACAATTGCCCAAATCATGATCTTGTAGCATTTTATGAAGATGACAAAATGTAACACAACTTTATCTGAAATAACTGTTGAAAGCTAAAAAAAGGTCTTCACTTCTTATTTGTGTTGAATTTCTCCAGTTTCATCACAAAAATCAGTAAAGACAAAGAAAAAAGATCGTCCCTGTAATTCTCTATTGCATTTCTTTATTCTTGTCAACAAAAACTAGTGTAAACTAAAGCAAAAAAAGGGTCATCAGTTCAATTCTCTATCAGGTTTCTTCATTTTCCTCTATATAAACTAGTGTAAACTAAAAAAAAGTTTTGTATATTTTAGGTTTGCACCTTTTAAATTAAAGTGGCTCAGTTAAAAGTACACAACCGATGGTTGAGAAGCAATGCTTTAAAACTGAGATGTATAGTTTTCTTTAGTTTAATCAAAAATGTTTATTGTTGCCAAAAGATTGAAAAGTGCTAAATTAAGAGGTTGACAGAAAATTTTATACTTGAATTAGAGGTTGACATGCACAAAAATTTGAGAAACATTGACATAAATAAATTTCTTAAATCACATACAAGGTTAAATTGAAGTCTGAGGGTGCAAATCATAGCATAAAAACTTTCAAATTTTTGAAAAACAACTTATACTTTGACTAATCTACAACCACTCTTTCACCCAATTTATAAAGAAACTTAAAAAGTCTACTTTACCATTGACAGAAGCATGTTCCATTGGATTGTTAAAGAATTGATTTCTTGCATTTACAATAGTCCACTATGAAAACTAAAATATGAATCCATTTTCAAAGTCAATCCAATTTCTCATAAATTTACTCTTTCCAAAGATAAAGAGTGACACATTTTTTTCAGTACCATTGCATGATAAGTTACTTAATTTACATCCAAATACCATGTATTTACCTATGAGAATTAATCAGTTTCCTAATAGCAAGAAATAAAACTTGAGACTTTTTATACTTATTTTTGGTTTCACATAAACATTTGTACAATGATGGCTTTAATACAGAGCAAACAAAGTGGTCATATCAATTCCCTCTAAAAAACATCATAGAAATGGCTGCAGCAAAAATTGTCTCCCCTTTTCATATAGTAGCAACATGACAACTTTGAAAAGTTGTTCAAAAGTAAAGACTTTTTTTAGTTATTATTTGTATGATATCTTATTTATTTATTAAACTAATGTTTATTTAAAACAGGGTAGTCCAACTTCTTTCCTCTTGCGGGCCACTTTTCAAAATTGTTCAAGCTTGTGGGCCTCAGCCAGCTAGAAATTGTTCCAAATCATGGTATTCTCAAAAAAAAGGTCTTCACTTAAAATCGGTCTCCAACTTTTCCTCTTTTGGTCCCAAAATCATAGTGTTCCTAAAAAAAAAGGTCTTCACCTGCAATCACTCTCCAATTCTCCTATTTTCCTCCCAACATCATGCCCAACATCATGCCAAAACTAAAATAGATATATTTTCAAAGAACCTTCCTTGTTTTATTTCAGTTGTGGCGTCATTAATGACTCTACCTGGAATAGAAATTGCAGAGAATAAAAAGAGGTTGTGGTTTGATGGTTTTATAACCTAAAAAAAATATGTTTAAGTAATGCTGAAAACAAAGTTTCAGGTGAATATGGATGGCAACATTGTTAAACAAGAAATATTTACTTTTACAGCTTTATAAATTATACCACAATTTTCTTTAATGTATTCAGTTTGCTTTGATTTAAAATTTCTTTACTTTGTTAATTATGTTGTTAATTTTTTAAAATTAAAATCATTTAAAATTACGACTGGAGGGGTGGGCGGGGCAGAAAATGCTCGCGCTGTTAAAACGCTGTTTGCTGCTCAAATACTACTCGCACGAGTGTCTTCAAATTTTATAACTTTTCCTGATTATTATTCATCTAAAAGTTGGTGCAGGTTTTGAAAAAATTGATCAAGTAACTTAGGAGTTATTTATAGTTTTTTGACACCTAGTCACTACTTTTTTGACTATTTCATAAAACGCGAGAAAAAACCAGCGAAAAGCGAGAGAAAGACGAGGTGTAAACTACTCATTCTTGATTGTGCTATGCTAATGGAAGGACGTGTGTAATCTCTGTTGACAGAAAAGCAGAAATCTAATCAGTGTTTTAAAAAAAAAAAAACAGAGATAAATTTCCGAGTTTTAAAACTAATTGATTACCGAATAGTTACAATGGAACAAAAACTAGATCGTATTTTGAAAGGAATAGAAAATTTAACGACAACAATAAATAAACTAGATTCTAAATTTGAACTGTTTGAAACCAGATTATTCAATCTAGAAAAAACTTTTGACGATCAAATTTATAAGTTGGATAAAAAGCTTGAAACCAAAGTTGACTGTACAGTTTTAGAAAACTTTAATCTCAGATTACTGAATATTGAGCAGCAACAAATTACCCAACAAACGAAAGACATAATGCAAGAGTCTTATGACAAAAGATTAAATCTGTTGATTCATGGAATAGAAGAATCTGATGCTTGGGAAACGCTTGAAAAAACCAAAAAACTAATCCATAATTTTATGAAAGATGGTCTTCTAATCGACGATCCATCAACGATTTCTCTTGCTGACTATCATCGACTACCACAACAACCGATTTCTAGAAACAATCATAAGGTACACCGACCAATTATAATTAAATTAGCTAACTCGACAGATAAAAAGCTGATTTTTACCAAACTAAAAAATCTCAAAAAATATAATGAAATAAGAAAGTCTGTCGATAAGAAACCTCACTATGTTACCGAGCATTTGCCCAAACAGTTTCAAGAAGAACGAAAAGCTTTGCTCCTTCAATTTAAAGAGGCCAAACGTATGAAAAAAAAGTAAGTTGGAGAGCCGAAAATGGTCATTATTGTTTATATGTTAATAATGTTAAAGTAGATTTTGTTAAAAGCTCTTCCTCTTCTTTTACTAAATTGTAAATCTAAATACTGGGTCAATCGTTGTATAATTTATCTTGTTTTTAATATAGTTAATTAGTTTGTTGTATTATAATGTAAGTGGTTGTTACTTATTACTCTTTAGAAGAATCGAACCTTGTACAGTTCTCGCTTATTAATTTTCGGCGACAAAAAAAATCTTTTTCCATTCGTGTAACTTTACTTGTTTCTCTGGTATATTTTAATAATTCTCAGTCTGGTTCTGTTTGTCAACAATTGCTTTGCGTATTCACTGTCGACTACAATTGATTGTTTAGATGATTTGAATTTATTTTTGGCTTCAAGTCGAGCAGATACAGATAATTTTCAGTATTCTGATGCAGAGCTTAGAAATAATTTAAATGATAACTATATTAATCAGGTAATTTCGGCAAATTTGAAAAATTGCGTTTATACAGATTTCTTAAATTTTGACAGTAGAGTAGATGTATTCCATTCTTTATTTATGCTTCATTTTAACATTAGATCCCTTCAAAAAAATTTTGAGACTTTTTATGAATCTTTGCAGTTGCTTCCGACTCTTCCACAAATTATTGGAATTTCCGAGACAAAAATTAATGATACTCCTCTTACTAATATTTCTATACCTAATTATATGTTTTTACATGCTAATTCTACTACTCGCGCAGGTGGTGTTGGTTTATATATTTTGAGTTCGATATCTTTTAACTTACTTGGTAAAAATCAACTTAGTAATGTTGGCTGTGAGGATCTCTGGGTTTCTTTAAATTTTCCGGGAGTCCAGCGCACAGTCGTAATAGCTGTCATATATCGTCATCCTAGATCTGATTCAAATGCTTTTATTGAAACCCTTAATAACAAACTGGGTGAAATTGACTGCAATAAGAACGATTTTTATTTAATGGGCGATATCAATTTAAACATTAGCGAAAGTGATTGTTCTTCATCTTCTATTAATTACTTATCTATGTTAGAGAGCAACGGTGTTTTTCAATTAATAACTAAACCAACCAGGGTCACCAAAAATTCAGCATCCTTAATTGATCATATTTTTACAAGCGCTTTATCTAATCCTATATTTCCGGGGATAATTCTTAATGATATCAGTGATCATTTTATTACTTACTGTGCAACTTCTCTAAAAAGTAATCCTGAATCTGTTAAACACAAAAAATATATTTGTAGAGACATTAAAAATCTCGATATAGAAAGTTATTTACTAGACCTTGATAAAAATATGAACGAATTCAAAAATTGTCTTGACTGTATAAATGCCAATAATTTTAATTTCATTTTTGATGATTTTATAAAAAGGGTAAGATTAATAATCGACTTTTACGCTCCCTTACGTCAAATCTCTCGCAGACAAAAGCGTCTTCGAGCTAAACCTTGGTTAACAAAAGGTCTTCTTGTTTCCATAAAATATAAGCAAAAACTTTACCGTTCCCACTTTTTGTCAAATGATGTAGACAAAAAGACATATTATAAGCAATATTCAAATAAATTAAATAAAAATTAAACCAAAGCTAAAAAAACGTTTTACTCCATATAAACTTAATATTAACAATCGTACCATAATTGACCCTACTGTAATATCAAATTGTTTTAATAACTATTTTAGTGAAGTCGGTCGAAGTGTTGTAAGTAATTTGTCGAATTGCTCTGCAATCTGCGTAAAGGGTTTTTTGATTAATAGAGTCACATCTACTATATTTCTAGAGCCAGCTTCCGTCAATGAAATCCTTAATATTATTAATGAATTAAATATTAACAAAGCTGCAGGTTATGATGATATCTCATGTTATTTTATTAAACTTTCTTCCACAGTGCTTACCCCTGTACTTTCAACATTGGTTAATTCGGCTATGTATTTTTCCTGAAAAATTAAAGCTATCCAAGGTAATTCCTTTGTTTAAGAAAGGTGATAAACTTGATGTAAGCAACTATCGCCCTATATCTATATTAACATGTTTCACAAAAATTTTTTAAAAAGTCATTTTTAATCGTCTCTTAAATTTTTTTATAAACATTCTGTTCTGGTTTCAAATGAATATGGTTTTCGAGAAAATTGCTCTACGTCTCACGCAATTCTAGATATAGTAACTTCAACTTATGATAATATTAATAATAACCAATATACAGGAATGGTTACACTTGATATTACTAAAGCATTTGATACTGTATGCCACAAAAGATTCTTGATAAAACTTGACCATTATGGAATAAAAGGAACAGCCTTTAATCTGATACAATCTTATTTAAATAATAGATTGCAATATGTGTACGTAAATAATATTGAGTCCAATCGAAAAAGAGTTATAATGGGTGTACCTCAAGGATCTGTTTTAGGCCCGCTTCTATTTCTAATTTATATCAATGACCTTTAAAATTGTTTGAAAAGTATCCCTAGACTCTTTGCTGATGACACTGCCTTGTTAATTAATGCTTCCAATATAACTGAACTCGAAATCAAAATAAACGATGAATTGTCTAGAGTTTCCCAGTGGATGAATAAAAATTGTCTTACTATTAATCCCTCCAAGTCGCAAGCTATAATAATACCGCCTTTGCTATCACAAGTAGTTTCGCCGAGCAATATTAATATTAAACTTAATTCTAGTATAATTGCGATTTCAGACAGTATTAATTATTTAGGCGTCCTAATTGATTCCAAATTATTGTTTCATGATCATATTCATAAAATTCGTAGCAAACTCTCTCGTGCAGTTGGTATTTTATGCAAACTAAAAAATTTATTTCCTTCTTGTATCTTAAAAAAACTTTACTTTGCTTTCTTTCATTCACACTTACTATACTGTCTTACAATATGGAGTGCTACATATAAAACTTATCTCGAACCATTAAGAAAATTGCAAAATAAAGCTATGCGAGTCATCAATAATATGCAATGGTCATCAAATTCTGATCCTTTGTTTAGAAAAAACAAAATTTTAAAATTAGATGACTTAATCAAGCTTGAAACTTCAAAATTAATATTTAATTTAGACAGATGTAAATTACCGACTTCTTTTACAAAATATTTCAAAAAGGTATCTCAAATTCATTTCCGTGTAACCCGTTCATCAGTCAATAATAAGTTATACTTACCAAGATATCGATCCAATCGTTTGCAAAGATCTCTTAAATATAGAGGAGTTAAAGTTTGGAATGATGTTCCTTGTAATTTAAAAAAAATTGCTACTCCATATATAATTTTGGCTACATGTATAAACGTTATATCTTAAATTCTTATCCTTAAATCCATTAATATTTCAAATCAAACTTATATCTACAGTGGTCCATTTTTTATCTTTTTCTATAACATACGTTTATTTTATAACTTTAATTAATCGGTGGCTGCTCGACTTGAAGACCAATTAATTATTTTTTGGTCACTTCGCAGTCTCCGCATACATTCTGTATAATTATTACCTTTTTACGTCAATTAAACGCACTCATTTTCTTCATTATAATTATTTTTACTGTTATTGTTTTGTGTGCATTATATATTAATACGGAATTGTATGAAATAAACCTGTCTGTCTGTCTGTCTGTCTTATGAAAACAATTTCAACTACATGTTTCATTAGCCTTTCCTGGCGTGTGGACCTATATAAGTCATGTAACTTGACTCAAAGTGAACAGAAAAACCAATTCGGCATATTTTTCTCTTTCACGGCGGGTGTTGTAGTATGAGGTTGTCTGAAGTCACTCATTGAGCACAAAAGTGCACTCGCTATATTTGTCTGGCAAAAGTTTGTAAATCTCTAGTTCAGTGCAGCGTTTTTCAAACTTTTTTTACTGCAACCCACATCAAGAACCCCAGTGTTCCGTTCCTAAAAATCGCCCAAATTATGTAGATTCACAATCTCATAAAAAATCTCTTTGATTTCGCTTTGGTCCGGCTCAAATAGCCGAAGAAATAACAGTTTTATAAGTAATTTAAATATTTATATTTATTTACAAGAAAAAATGGCAACACTGCTTAATTTCACGAACTTTGAAGTACATTCCAGAACTATCCGCTTGACCTGTTTTGACTATGACGTAATAGTTGTTGTTTGTGATTTGGATAATGTCAGAACATTCGAGTAACCTTACCGAATGGTATAAATAAGGTTCGCTGAAAAGCAGTAATTAAATTCGATGTTTCGTTGTGGTAACTAAAAATTGGAAAATTGTTAACTGTGTGAAGTCATAGTTTTTGAACGCAAGTCTTTGGTGGTGTACGTGATTGTGAAGAATTAAGCTATTGAATTTATTTGCTGTTATACTATTCGGGCTCCTAAGTGGATTGGAGCATATTTCTTAATAAAGAAGATATTGTGGTAGTCTGAGCTGTGATTTAGCTAGACTATATTTTTGCTGTCGCTGGTTCGAAGGTCAGATCCAGCAAGAAGATTAAGAATTTTATCGTTTAGTAGACACCGGGATTGTGTTATTGGCGAGGCCTTCTTTACAGGCGCCAAAAAGGTAGACGATTAAATAACGTACTAAGTTACCGAATAAATTTGCTACAAAATTTCAAAAACTTTTTAACATCGGAACAAAATTTCAAAAATTTTCCAAAATTTAGAAAACTAAAATTTGTGGAAGTAACACCCAGTTTGCATTGCGACCCATGATACAAAAATTATATATATATATAATTTCCAATATTTTCATTTTTATTAAACCACAGTGTTACGTCGTTCGCGTAAATTATTTGAGAATTAGATGTTGGGTACGGGTTTCGAGCCAGCGCGCCTTTTATATCAGCGCTATCTTTAATGCGTTCTCGCGCGGCTGTGGGCATAAAGTGATGCCACGTTGTTTGGTAAGCCTTTCGACTTGAGCTGACTGTGACTTGGCATTTGAACAGAGCCTTTAGATTGATTTGGCTGCTGTATTATTAGTCCCCTTGGACATTGGCTACATTTGGTAGCAGTTTGGTATTCATATTGTTGATTCTTTCCTTTGCTCGTCCGCCCAACATCGTTGGTAAGTTTGTAAGTGTCTTTACGCATTGAAACATATTGAAATTTGTGTTTATTTATTCAGAAAACCGTTTCCGACTAGTGCCGCAATTATCGTTTTGTTCTTAATAAAATAAAACCGTGAAGTCTGGTGCTGGTCGTGAAGCGTGTTTGGGCGGAGCGGGAAGGACGAGGCAGTTTTGCGACTCCGTTACACACAGTTTACATCGCGACCCATAACACTTAAATGTAATAAGACAAACTGTCTTTACTAGGTTCAATTATTCTGCATCGACAATTTATATGCATATTTTCATGATCTGCACATTATTTTGTTTATATGAATAAATAAAATATTATTAATTTTAGAAAAACAAATATGAAGAAAATTCCGACACAAAGGTAAAGTACACACGTAGCATTAAAAAAAAAAATTAATGAGATGAATGTGCTTCTTTATTAATAAGCAGGTGTTTCCAATTGGGAACATAAGAAGATCATAGTTATAATTACACTAATTTTCTCTCACTTGCGTATTTTTTATTTCCTTTCTTTTTTGTCACGACCCATTAAATTTTTCACGCGACCCACTGAAATGTCGGGACCCATAGTTTGAAAAACGCTGATCTAGTGTATATGTCAACATCTGTTTATAAACGACTGTGCGTAGCTACAAAGGAATTGTAAAATTTATTCATAATCTTCTATAATAAAGATGGGTCGTGACGCTTGTATCTACAATTACTTTTAGCTAAATGTACAGTTATTTTAGAAAATTTGATTGCCACAAATAGAATAACAGCACTTCTCAATTGTGTAAGTAACTTTTAGACGTTTATAGTCAAAAAAACGTCTTTGTTATATTATGTTATCCCACACCAGAGGTCGAAAACCCATGGCTCACAAGCCAGATGTGGCTCTTTTGATAACAGCATCTGGCTCTTTTGTTGCCAAGCATAAATTATCGTACATAAAAGAAAAAGATCTACTGTACACAAGATTTCGAAAGTGAAAACCCTTTTTTTTTGGAGACCACTACGTTTTTGAGCCGAATAACAAGAAATCAAAATAAGTTTACTCACGCCCAGAAACATACAGCTAAAAATTTGAGGAACATTGTTGGCTCTCATGGAGATACATTTAAAAATATGTAGCCTTTATGGCTCTCTTTATTACGTTATAATTTTAAATGATGGCCAAAAATAAAGATAATTTTGAGCTAAATACAATTTCGTGAGAAAGTATAAGAATCTTTAGCGAAGAAAGATAAAAATATTTGGAAGATGATTTACCCAAAATTTCTTTCCTTTTTTACGGATTATTAACGTTCGACAAACAGCCGAAGTCGTTCATTCTTTCAAATCGCTCTCTCGTTTTCAGCAAATTTACAAACATTGACCACCCTTTCAAAATTTGTTTTTGGAATCTTAAATAATGTTTAATTGCAACATTTAAGTATCTACATTGAAAGCGTATGAAATTCTCTTTCTATACAAACTTGAATGACAATTCTAGCGCTACGAATTGTCCAAATATAACCAAGCAAAAAGCGCGGGCGCTTTCCTCCCTGCCCCAGTCGTACAAAGTTTTAAAAAAACGCAGTCGGAATAGGGTTAAGAAACTATTAAGTATGAGGAATAAATAGAAAATAATGAAATGAAAGATTTACAAAATTTCTATCTAAAAGGTTTTTCACCAACTGCTTAAAAAACTCAAATAAATGTTAAAGTGATAGATTTCTGTTTCAAAATTGCCTGAAGTAAATGCAAAAATTACTTTAATACCTGGAACTTCACGATGTTCCTGCCATTGGTATCATAAGTAAAAGAACTTTTGGCTTTGACTCTTCCTTATTTTTGTCCATTAAGTGTGCCACAGTTTTGCCGCAAACACCTTTGTTATACCTCAGTGCAGGAGTCCTCCAGCCCATCTTAACTCTTACCGTAAATATTGCAAAATACTTATGTCCTTCAATAAAGTATAAGAACCTGAAAATAATTTTCTCTCAGTAAAAATTTGAAAAACTTTCTCAAACCATTGTAAAAACAGTTTTCTCAATACAATAAGAAATACTTTTTTCTAACATGCTTCAGATTTTCTGAAAAGTTCAATGCTATATTGGTGACAATACCAAACAAAAATCAGAAAACCAATTTTATTTTAACTGAACTCTCGTTGGTCAAAAATCGACGGACAACTTTAGAGAAAAAAATTTAACACTTACAAGCAACTGCTAAAAGCTTGTCATCATTAATCGTAAAAATGCACCCCCTACTTCGGAGACCAGAAGCGTTTGTTTATTGATCGCTACGGGAATAAAATTCAGAATTGAAAAACATTGCAATTGGCGATATTTGGAAAAACAAACCGAACATTGAAAAAACTGAACAACTTCCAAAGCATGCCGCCCTCAAGAACAGCGAATAGGAAACCTGAAACCACTCTAATCAAAAAGACATAACAGTCAAACCTACAATCCCACTATTAAAAAACTCAAATCAAAAAACCTAATTAAGAAAAATTGTAACTATTCACATTATAAAGTTGACAAGAACGCCAGCTAAAATATTCAGTTAAAATAAATAATTTTTTATCCTGTAGACCAAAAGAAAACAATTATCGCCCTTCCGTTTATTACATTCGATCTTAAATTTATAAACCACATTTGTACAAACAATTCTTTATTATAATCAGTCTCAACTACTAAAATAATTTTGTTTTTTCAAACTAGAATTAACTTGAGTTAAAATCGCTTCAATTGAATTTTGTGGCCTTTCTGTAATTTTGTGGGTTTTATAATTCCGTTCTGGTGCATTTTGTTCAAAAACTAATATGATGTCGCCGAAACTTGATTTTATATCTGAAATCTACGTGAACTTCTGATCAATGTGATATTGAATTTGGCATTTCAATCGATAGGGAACATGGTCAAAATAAACTTTCGAATAGCGTAAATCGAAATCACTTCAACTCAAAATGCTGTCGACGCTAATTGTTATCTGGTAAATCGGGGGTCATTCAAGTGCATTTCGTTGAAAAGTTAATATGGTGTCGCCGGAACTTGATTTTATATCTGAAATCTACGTGAACTTCTGATCAATGTGATATTGAATTTGGCATTTGAATCGATAGGGAACATGGTCAAAATAAACTTTGAAATAGCGCAAATCGAAATCACTTCAACTCAAAATGCTGTCGACGCTAATTGTTATCTCGTATAGCGGATGTCATTCAACTGTATTCTGTTAGGAAGTTAATATGGTGTCGCCGGAACTTGATTTTATATCTGAAATCTACGTGAACTTCTGATCAATGTGATATTGAATTTGGCATTCGAATCGATAGAGAACATGGTCAAAATAAACTTTGAAATAGCGTAAATCGAAATCACTTCAAATCAAAATGCTGTCGACGCTAATTGTTATCTGGTAAATCGGGGGTCATTCAACTGTATTCTGTTAGGATGTTAATATGATGTCGCCGGAACTTGATTTTATATCTGAAATCTACGTGAAATTCTGATCAATGTGATATTGAATTTGTCATTCGAATCGATAGAGAACATGGTCAAAATAAACTTTGAAATAGCGTAAATCGAAATCACTTCAACTCAAAATGCTGTCGACGCTAATTGTTATCTCGTAAATCGGGGGTCATTCAACTGTATTCTGTTAGGATGTTAATATGGTGTCGCCGGAACTTGATTTTATATCTGAAATCTACGTGAATTTCTGATCAATGTGATATTGAATTTGTCATTCAAATCGATAGAGAACATGGTCAAAATAAACTTTGAAATAGCGTACATCGAAATCACTTCAACTCAAAATGCTGTCGACGCTAATTATTATCTCGTAAAGCGGATGTCATTCAACTGTATTCTGTTAGGATGTTAATATGGTGTCGCCGGAACCTGATTTTATCTGAAATCTACGTGAAATTCTGATCAATGTGATATTGAATTTGGCATTCAAATCGATAGAGAACATGGTCAAAATAAACTTTGAAATAACGTAACTCGAAATCACTTCAAATCAAAATGCTGTTGACGCTAATTGTTATCTCGTATAGCGGGGGTCATTCAACTGTATTCTGTTAGGATGTTAATATAGTGTCGCCGGAACTTGATTTTATATCTAAAATCTACGTGAATTTCTGATCAATGTGATATTGAATTTGTCATTCAAATCGATAGAGAACATGGTCAAAATAAACTTTGAAATAACGTAAATCGAAATCACTTCAAATCAAAATGCTGTCGACGCTAATTGTTATCTGGTAAAGCGGGGGTCATTCAACTGTATTTCGTTGAAAAGTTAATATGGTGTTGCCGGAACTTGATTTTATATCTGAAATCTACGTGAAATTCTGATCAATGTGATATTGAATTTGTCATTCGAATCGATAGAGAACATGGTCAAAATAAACTTTGAAATAGCGTAACTCGAAATCACTTCAAATCAAAATGCTGTCGACGCTAACTGTTATCTCGTAAAGCGGATGTCATTCAACTGTATTCTGTTAGGAAGTTAATATGGTGTCGCCGGAACTTGATTTTATCTGAAATCTACGTGAACTTCTGATCAATGGGATATTGAATTTGTCATTCAAATCGATAGAGAACATGGTCAAAATAAACTTTGAAATAACGTAAATCGAAATCATTTCAACTCAAAATGCTGTTGACGCTAATTGTTATCTCGTAAATCGGGGGTCATTCAAATGCATTTTGTTAGGAAGTTAATATGGTGTCTGTCATAATATGTACTAAGTTTCGAACCTTTTTGTTTCTCTGTGTTGTTACTTTGTTAATCGTGTATTTGTGTTCTCTGCCGCTAGCTTGTTAATCGTGCCACTTTATTATGATTGCTTTGTTGGTCTCGCCCTTTTTAAACATCTTTAGTTGCTTGGATTTCTATCTGAATAAGATTCATAACGTGATCTTTTTTTTTTAACCTTATTTATAATTCTTGTGTTTCTTTTATAGATTTGTAGCGGCGTTTTCTTAGTTAAATAAAAGCAATACTTTTATGCTCAATGTTAAATTACGATAATTTATTTAACTAAGAAGTAATTCTAACTATGGATAAGTTGATGAGACCCCAGCATCTTAGTTTGGATCCCAACTCCCCGTCAGCGGGAAAAGAATGGAAGCATTGGATCCGAACCTTCGAGAATTATTTGGCATCGCTCCCAGAGAGAGCCGAAGATGAAATTCCTGTAAACAAGCTTCATCTTCTAACCAATTCGGTCGCTTATGATGTTTACGATTCCATCGAAGAATGCGTCACATATGAGAGCGCGATTCGCGTGTTAGAAAATCTGTATGTCAAAACACCGAATGAAATATTTGCCCGTCACTTACTGGCAACAGCTCGACAAGCTCCAGGGCAGTCACTTAATGATTTCGTACAAAAATTGCAAGGTCTCGGCAAAGATTGCAATTTTCGCCCTGTCACCGCTCAAGTCTACCGAGAGGAAATAGTCAGAGACGCATTTATCAACGGGATAACTTCAAGTTCAATCCGACAACGACTCTTAGAGAATCGCGAGTTAACTTTGAGAGACGCAATAACGCAGGCGAACACGCTAGAGTTGGCCCAGCAAAACTCGCTAGCCTATGATGTCCCGGACAATTTGACTCGCCACGTTGCTGCAGTCACAGAAAAGGATCAATTAGTATCCAAATCTCAATTAGAAGAAGAAGAAGAATCTCAATTGGCATCTGTTCAGCCAAGAAAGTTCAAAGAAAAAAAATGCTTCTTTTGTGGTACTTCCTTTCATGATCGCTCGTTCTGCCCTGCTCGAAGCGCTGTTTGTTATAATTGTAAGAAGAAAGGACATTTTGCAAGAGTGTGTAAAAGCAGACAGTCAACATCTCCCGGTGTATCTGCGATGGTTCCCACAAACCAACTGTGCGCAACTCAGCTAGCTCCATCATGTTTGCCTCATGCTACGGTGACTTCCAATATTAATGGACACGAGCTATCAACGGTTATTGACACAGGCAGTTCGCTAAGTTTCATCAATAAAGAAACGTTGAAGACTATCGGTTTACGAATGACACGTGAAGGACGAGACGTAACGATGGCAACCACAGACTTGCATTGTAACGTAATGGGCAGCTGCATAACAACTCTCAGTATCGGTAACAAAACTTACAGTCAAGTAAAACTTGGAGTTTTAGAAAACCTATGCAGCGACTTGCTTTTGGGGAGTGACTTTCAGCAAAAGCACGAAAAGGTCATTTTCAGATATGATGGATCAAAAGTAGAACTGGTACCTAAACCGGACGCTGGAATCTGCTCTACCGTGGCCTCAAGAGTCAAACCAGTATCACTTTTTTCGAACTTGCTTCCAGGCTGCCATCCTATAGCAACTAAATCGAGAAGACACAATACATTTGATTACTCGTTTATTGAAAAGGAAGTTGAAAGATTAAGGAATGATGATATCATTCGTCCCAGCAACTCCCCTTGGCGGGCGCAAGTACTGGTAATCAGGAACAAGGAAACACAGAAACCAAGGATGTGCATCGATTACTCTCAAACTATTAATCTGTTTACTCTTCTCGATGCGTACCCCCTCCCTAAAATTGACTCGGTTATTCACCAACTGGCGAAATACAGGCAGTTTTCCACGTTTGACTTAAGAAACGCGTATCACCAAATTCCCATTTGTGAATCTGATAAACAGTACACAGCCTTTGAAGCAGCCGGCAAGTTGTGGGAGTTTAATCGAGTCCCCTTTGGTGTAACCAACGGAGTACCAGTCTTTCAAAGAGTAATAGATGATGTTGTGGAAAAGGACTCTTTAAAAGACACATTTCCTTACCTCGATAACGTGACAATTGGAGGTTTTTCCAAAGACCAACACGACAAAAATGTTGAGCGCTTCTTGGAGTCCCTAAAGAAAAGAAATCTCTTATTAAACCACAAAAAGACAAAAATATTTCCCTTGGATGGAAGAAACGTCACCGAATTTGAAAGTCTGAAAAAGGAAATTGCTGGTGCTTCCTTATCTGCAATCGATGAAACCCTACCATTTGTAGTGGAATGCGACGCCTCGGAAACAGCAGTTTCGGCAACCTTGAATCAAGGCGGTAAACCAGTTGCTTTTACGTCAAGGACTCTGCAACCTAGTGAACGTCACTATCCGGCCGTGGAGAAGGAGGCAACCGCCGTTATTGAAGCCGTTAGGAAGTGGAGGCACTTTCTGGCTAGACAACACTTCCATATTGTTACGGACCAGCAATCAGTCGCCTTCATGTTCGATAGCAGGAAAAGAACCAAGGTGAAAAACAACAAAATTCAATCCTGGCGTCTGGAACTGGCATCATTTTCTTATACGATCCGGTACCGTCCAGGAAAGGACAACATCGCACCCGACACCTTATCTCGTGCAATCTGTGGTATGACTTGTGCAACTAATTTGTATAATTTGCATAATAATCTTTGTCATCCCGGTGTCAGCAGGCTGCTTCACTACGTACGTTGTAAGAATCTGCCGTTTTCTGTAGTCGATGTAAAAAATGTTTGTTCGTCGTGTAAAATTTGCGCCGAAGTCAAACCGCAATTTTATGCTAAGCCTAAATATTCGCTCGTAAAAGCAACACAGCCTCTCGAGCGCATGTCTATCGACTTTAAAGGTCCTTTACCCTCTTGTAGTCGTAACGTATTTTTACTAGTGATAGTCGACGAGTATTCGCGTTTTCCGTTCTGCTTTCCTTGCCCAAACATGCAAGCGCAAACTGTAATCAAACACTTAAATGAACTGTTTACGTTGTGTGGGGTGCCGGGCTTTATACACTCGGATAACGCCACCGCTTTTAAAGCAACAGCAATTAAAAACTTTTTAAGTTCAAAAGGGGTTGCTACAAGCCATAGCTCCATCTATCACCCGGAAGGTAACTCGCAAGTGGAAAGGAGCATCGGGAGCATCTGGCAAACGGTTAAACTCGCCTTAAAAGCACGTCATCTGCCGATTAATCGATGGGAGTCGGTTATTCCAGAAGTCCTACATTCCTTGCGTTCCCTTCTTTGCACTGTGACCGACGCAACCCCACACGAACTATTTTTTCGATTTCAAAGAAAAACCTTCTGCGGACCTTCCTTACCCACCTGGCTGATGCATCCCGGTCCGGTCTTGGTACGCAATTTTACCCGCGGAAGCAAACATGACGACCTTGTACAACAAGCCGAGTTGACCCACGCCAACCCAGCATATGCTAAGGTTCGATATCCCGATGGCCGAGAAGTGACTGTGTCGCTAGAAGATTTAGCTCCTGCGCCAAGAAACACCGTCGACAAAACACGCTTTAATGAAGTCAACGCTGACAGGTCACCCACTTAAACTGAAGTCTCATCAACATTCGATAACGCCGTTCATAACAGAGTCTTGTCCAACGAAGCTGCAGACAATAAGGAAGAAATTGAAAACCATGCTGCTGACGAAGTGCAATTCGTTCGTCCGAACGAATTAGATACTCCCCTCAGAAGGTCGGAGAGGCGCAATAAGGGCGTACCACCTATGCGTTATGGAGACCCCCTCTCTTTTTAGGAAGGGGAGAATGTCATAATATGTACTAAGTTTCGAACCTTTTTGTTTCTCTGTGTTGTTACTTTGTTAATCGTGTATTTGTGTTCTCTGCCGCTAGCTTGTTAATCGTGCCACTTTATTATGATTGCTTTGTTGGTCTCGCCCTTTTTAAACATCTTTAGTTGCTTGGATTTCTATCTGAATAAGATTCATAACGTGATCTTTTTTTTTTTAACCTTATTTATAATTCTTGTGTTTCTTTTATAGATTTGTAGCGGCGTTTTCTTAGTTAAATAAAAGCAATACTTTTATGCTCAATGTTAAATTACGATAGTGTCGCCGGAACTTGATTTTATATCTGAAATCTACGTGAAATTCTGATCAATGTGATATTGAATTTGTCATTCAAATCGATAGGGAACATGGTTAAAAGAAACTTTGAAATAACGTGACTCATTCATTTATTCATTCATTTATTTTTATTTTATTCTTGACCACCAACATGATCAGTAAATTTTACACATTTAAAGGTAGTCCGAGAGTCAAGAAAAAATAGACGCAGGAAAACGTCAGACATTAAAACATGCAATAAAACGGTACGGAAAAAAGTAAGAGAAAAGAAAAACTGGACCATGCCTGCGTCACCAAAAGAATAAAAGAAAAAGAAAAGAAAAAAAAAAAATTCAAATTGGTCATTCAATTGTATTTTATGGAACATGGTCAAAATAAACTTTCGAATAACGTAACTCGAAATTATTTCAACTCAAAATGCTGTCGACGTTAATTGTTATCTCGTAAATCGGGGGTCATTCAAATGCATTTTGTTAAGAAGTTAATATGGTGTCGCCGGAACTTGATTTTATATCTGAAATCTACGTGAAATTCTGATCAATGTGATATTGAATTTGTCATTCAAATCGATAGAGAACATGGTCAAAATAAACTTTCAAATAACGTAACTCGAAATCACTTCAATTCAAAATACTGTTGACGCTAATTGTTATCTCGTATAGCGGGGGTCATTCAACTATATTCTGTTAGGATGTTAATATGGTGTCGCCGGAACTTGATTTTATATCTGAAATCTACGTGAACTTCTGATCAATGTGATATTGTATTTGGCATTTCAATCGATAGAGAACATGGTCAAAATAAACTTTGAAATAGCGTAAATCGAAATCACTTCAACTCAAAATGCTGTCGACGCTAATTGTTATCTGGTAAATCGGGGGTCATTCAACTGTATTCTGTTAGGATGTTAATATAGTGTCGCCGGAACTTGATTTTATATCTGAAATCTACGTGAATTTCTGATCAATGTGATATTGAATTTGTCATTCGAATCGATAGGGAACATGGTTAAATAAACCTTCAAATAGCGTAAATCGAAATCACTTCAACTCAAAATGCTGTCGACGCTAATTGTTATCTCGTAAAGCGGATGTCATTCAACTATATTCTGTTAGGATGTTAATATGGTGTCGCCGGAACTTGATTTTATATCTGAAATCTACGTAAAATTCTGATCAATGGGATATTGAATTTGTCATTCGAATCGATAGAGAACATGGTCAAAATAAACTTTCGAATAGCGTAAATCGAAATCACTTCAACTCAAAATGCTGTCGACGCTAATTGTTATCTCGCAAAATCGGGGGTCATTCAAGTGCATTTTGTTAGCAAGTTAATATGGTGTCGCCGGAACTTGATTTTATATCTGAAATCTACGTGAACTTCTGATCAATGTGATATTGAATTTGGCATTCGAATCGATAGAGAACATGGTCAAAATAAACTTTGAAATAGCGTAAATCGAAATCACTTCAAATCAAAATGCTGTTGACGCTAATTGTTATCTCGTATAGCGGGTGTCATTCAACTGTATTCTGTTAGGATGTTAATATGGTGTCGCCGGAACTTGATTTTATATCTGAAATCTACGTGAAATTCTGATCAATGTGATAATGAATTTGGCATTCGAATCGATAGAGAACATGGTCAAAATAAACTTTCGAATAGCGTAAATCGAAATCACTTCAACTCAAAATGCTGTCGACGCTAATTGTTATCTGGTAAATCGGGGGTCATTCAACTGTATTCTGTTAGGATGTTAATATAATGTCGCCGGAACTTGATTTTATATCTGAAATCTACGTGAACTTCTGATCAATGTGATATTGAATTTGTCATTCGAATCGATAGGGAACATGGTTAAATAAACCTTCAAATAGCGTAAATCGAAATCACTTCAACTCAAAATGCTGTCGACGCTAATTGTTATCTCGTAAAGCGGATGTCATTCAACTATATTCTGTTAGGATGTTAATATGGTGTCGCCGGAACTTGATTTTATATCTGAAATCTACGTAAAATTCTGATCAATGTGATATTGAATTTGTCATTCGAATCGATAAAGAACATGGTCAAAATAAACTTTCGAATAGCGTAAATCGAAATCACTTCAACTCAAAATGCTGTCGACGCTAATTGTTATCTCGCAAAATCGGGGGTCATTCAAGTGCATTTTGTTAGCAAGTTAATATGGTGTCGCCGGAACTTGATTTTATATCTGAAATCTACGTGAACTTCTGATCAATGTGATATTGAATTTGGCATTCGAATCGATAGAGAACATGGTCAAAATAAACTTTGAAATAGCGTAAATCGAAATCACTTCAACTCAAAATGCTGTTGACGCTAATTGTTATCTCGTATAGCGGGTGTCATTCAACTGTATTCTGTTAGGATGTTAATATGGTGTCGCCGGAACTTGATTTTATATCTGAAATCTACGTGAACTTCTGATCAATGTGATAATGAATTTGGCATTCGAATCGATAGAGAACATGGTCAAAATAAACTTTCGAATAGCGTAACTCGAAATCACTTCAAATCAAAATGCTGTCGACGCCAATTGTTATCTGGTAAAGCGGGGGTCATTCAACTGTATTTTGTTAGGATGTTAATATGATGTCGCCGGAACTTGATTTTATCTGAAGTTTACGTGAACTTCTGATCAATGTGATATCGAATTTGTCATTCAAATCGATAGAGAACATGGTCAAAATAAACTTTGAAATAGCGTAACTCGAAATCACTTCAACTCAAAATGCTGTCGACGCTATTTGTTATCTGGTAAAGCGGGGGTCATTCAACTATATTCTGTTAGGATGTTAATATGGTGTCGCCGGAACTTGATTTTATATCTGAAATCTACGTGAACTTCTGATCAATGTGATATCGAATTTGGCATTTGAATCGATAGAGAACATGGTCAAAATAAACTTTGAAATAGCGTAACTCGAAATCACTTCAACTCAAAATGCTGTCGACGCTAATTGTTATCTGGTAAATCGGGGGTCATTCAAGTGCATTTTGTTAGGAAGTTAATATGGTGTCGCCGGAACTTGATTTTATCTGAAGTTTACGTGAACTTCTGATCAATGTGATATTGAATTTGGCATTTGAATCGATAGGGAACATGGTTAAATAAACTTTGAAATAGCGTAACTCGAAATCACTTCAACTCAAAATGCTGTCGACGCTAATTGTTATCTGGTAAAGCGGGGGTCATTCAACTGTATTTTGTTAGGATGTTAATATAGTGTCGCCGGAACTTGATTTTATCTGAAATCTACGTGAAATTCTGATCAATGTGATAATGAATTTGTCATTCAAATCGATAGAGAACATGGTCAAAATAAACTTTGAAATAACGTAACTCGAAATCACTTCAACTCAAAATGCTGTCGACGCTAATTGTTATCTGGTAAAGCGGGGGTCATTCAACTGTATTCTGTTAGGATGTTAATATGGTGTCGCCGAAACTTGATTTTATATCTGAAATCTACGTGAACTTCTGATCAATGTGATATTGAATTTGGCATTTGAATCGATAGAGAACATGGTCAAAATAAACTTTGAAATAGCGTAAATCGAAATCACTTCAACTCAAAATGCTGTCGACGCTTATTGTTATCTGGTAAATCGGGGGTCATTCAAGTGCATTTTGTTAGGAAGTTAATATGGTGTCGCCAGAACTTGATTTTATCTGAAGTTTACGTGAACTTCTGATCAATGTGATATTGAATTTGGCATTTGAATCGATAGGGAACATGGTTAAATAAACTTTCAAATAACGTAACTCGAAATCACTTCAACTCAAAATGCTGTCGACGCTAATTGTTATCTCGTAAATCGGGGGTCATTCAAATGCATTTTGTTAGGATGTTAATATAGTGTCGCCGGAACTTGATTTTATATCTGAAATCTACGTGAACTTCTGATCAATGTGATAATGAATTTGGCATTCGAATCGATAGAGAACATGGTCAAAATAAACTTTCGAATAGCGTACATCGAAATCACTTCAAATCAAAATGCTGTCGACGCTAATTGTTATCTGGTAAAGCGGATGTCATTCAACTATATTCTGTTAGGATGTTAATATGGTGTCGCCGGAACTTGATTTTATATTTCAAATCTACGTAAAATTCTGATCAATGGGATATTGAATTTGTCATTCGAATCGATAGAGAACATGGTCAAAATAAACTTTGAAATAGCGTAAATCGAAATCACTTCAACTCAAAATGCTGTCGACGCTAATTGTTATCTGGTAAATCGGGGGTCATTCAACTGTATTCTGTTAGGATGTTAATATGGTGTCGCCGGAACTTGATTTTATATCTGAAATCTACGTGAACTTCTGATCAATGTGATAATGAATTTGGCATTCGAATCGATAGAGAACATGGTCAAAATAAACTTTCGAATAGCGTACATCGAAATCACTTCAACTCAAAATGCTGTCGACGCTAATTGTTATCTGGTAAAGCGGATGTCATTCAACTATATTCTGTTAGGATGTTAATATGGTGTCGCCGGAACTTGATTTTATATTTCAAATCTACGTAAAATTCTGATCAATGGGATATTGAATTTGTCATTCGAATCGATAGAGAACATGGTCAAAATAAACTTTGAAATAGCGTAAATCGAAATCACTTCAAATCAAAATGCTGTTGACGCTAATTGTTATCTGGTAAAGCGGGGGTCATTCAACTATATTCTGTTAGGATGTTAATATAGTGTCGCCGGAACTTGATTTTATATCTGAAATCTACGTGAAATTCTGATCAATGTGATATTGAATTTGTCATTCAAATCGATAGAGAACATGGTCAAAATAAACTTTCGAATAACGTAACTCGAAATCACTTCAAATCAAAATGCTGTCGACGCTAACTGTTATCTGGTAAAGCGGATGTCATTCAACTGTATTCTGTTAGGATGTTAATATAGTGTCGCCGGAACTTGATTTTATATCTGAAATCTACGTGAACTTCTGATCAATGTGATATTGAATTTGTCATTCAAATCGATAGAGAACATGGTCAAAATAAACTTTGAAATAACGTAAATCGAAATCACTTCAACTCAAAATGCTGTCGACGCTAATTGTTATCTCGTATAGCGGGGGTCATTCAACTGTATTCTGTTAGGATGTTAATATGGTGTCGCCGGAACTTGATTTTATATCTAAAATCTACGTAAAATTCTGATCAATGTGATAATGAATTTGGCATTCGAATCGATAGAGAACATGGTCAAAATAAACTTTGAAATAACGTAAATCGAAATCACTTCAATTCAAAATGCTGTCGACGCCAATTGTTATCTGGTAAAGCGGGGGTCATTCAACTATATTCTGTTAGGATGTTAATATGGTGTCGCCGGAACTTGATTTTATATCTGAAATCTACGTGAACTTCTGATCAATGTGATAATGAATTTGGCATTCGAATCGATAGAGAACATGGTCAAAATAAACTTTCGAATAGCGTGACTCGAAATCACTTCAACTCAAAATGCTGTCGACGCTATTTGTTATCTGGTATAGCGGGGGTCATTCAAATGCATTTTGTTAGCAAGTTAATATGGTGTCGCCGGAACTTGATTTTATATCTGAAATCTACGTGAAATTCTGATCAATGGGATATTGAATTTGTCATTCAAATCGATAGGGAACATGGTTAAAATAAACTTTGAAATAACGTAACTCGAAATCACTTCAAATCAAAATGCTGTCGACGCTAATTGTTATCTCGTAAATCAGGGGTCATTCAACTATATTCTGTTAGGATGTTAATATGGTGTCGCCGGAACTTGATTTTATATCTGAAATCTACGTGAACTTCTGATCAATGTGATAATGAATTTGTCATTCGAATCGATAGAGAACATGGTCAAAATGAACTTTCGAATAGCGTAAATCGAAATCACTTCAACTCAAAATGCTGTCGACGCTAATTGTTATCTGGTAAAGCGGGGGTCATTCAACTGTATTCTGTTAGGATGTTAATATAATGTCGCCGGAACTTGATTTTATCTGAAATCTACGTGAACTTCTGATCAATGTGATATTGAATTTGGCATTTGAATCGATAGAGAACATGGTCAAAATAAACTTTGAAATAACGTAAATCGAAATCACTTCAACTCAAAATGCTGTCGACGCTAATTGTTATCTCGTAAAGCGGATGTCATTCAACTATATTCTGTTAGGATGTTAATATAGTGTCGCCGGAACTTGATTTTATATCTGAAATCTACGTGAACTTCTGATCAATGGGATATTGAATTTGGCATTTGAATCGATAGAGAACATGGTCAAAATAAACTTTCGAATAGCGTAAATCGAAATCACTTCAACTCAAAATGCTGTTGACGCTATTTGTTATCTCGTAAATCGGGGGTCATTCAAATGCATTTTGTTAGGATGTTAATATGGTGTCGCCGGAACTTGATTTTATATCTGAAATCTACGTGAACTTCTGATCAATGTGATATTGAATTTGGCATTCGAATCGATAGAGAACATGGTCAAAAGAAACTTTGAAATAACGTAAATCGAAATCACTTCAAATCAAAATGCTGTCGACGCTAATTGTTATCTCGTAAATCAGGGGTCATTCAACTATATTCTGTTAGGATGTTAATATAGTGTCGCCGGAACTTGATTTTATATCTGAAATCTACGTGAAATTCTGATCAATGTGATAATGAATTTGTCATTCGAATCGATAGAGAACATGGTCAAAATAAACTTTGAAATAGCGTAAATCGAAATCACTTCAACTCAAAATGTAATAGACGCTAATTGTTATCTGGTAAAGCGGGGGTCATTCAAGTGCATTTTGTTGAAAAGTTAATATAATGTCGCCGGAACTTGATTTTATATCTGAAATCTACGTGAACTTCTGATCAATGTGATATTGAATTTGGCATTCGAATCGATAGAGAACATGGTCAAAATAAACTTTGAAATAGCGTAACTCGAAATCACTTCAACTCAAAATGCTGTCGACGCTAATTGTTATCTCGTAAATCGGGGGTCATTCAACTATATTCTGTTAGGATGTTAATATGGTGTCGCCGGAACTTGATTTTATATCTGAAATCTACGTGAACTTCTGGTCAATGTGATAATGAATTTGGCATTTGAATCGATAGGGAACATGGTCAAAATAAATTTTGAAATAACGTAACTCGAAATCACTTCAACTCAAAATGCTGTCGACGCTAATTGTTATCTCGTAAAGCGGGGGTCATTCAAGTGCATTTCGTTGTAAAGTTAATATGGTGTCGCCGGAACTTGATTTTATATCTGAAATCTACGTGAACTTCTGATCAATGTGATATTGAATTTGGCATTCGAATCGATAGAGAACATGGTCAAAATAAACTTTGAAATAGCGTGACTCGAAATCACTTCAACTCAAAATGTAATAGACGCTAATTGATATCTCGTAAATCGGGGGTCATTCAACTATATTCTGTTAGGATGTTAATATAGTGTCGCCGGAACTTGATTTTATATCTGAAATCTACGTGAACTTCTGATCAATGTGATATTGAATTTGTCATTCGAATCGATAGAGAACATGGTCAAAATAAACTTTCAAATAGCGTAACTCGAAATCACTTCAACTCAAAATGCTGTTGACGCTAATTATTATCTCGTAAAGCGGGGGTCATTCAAGTGCATTTCGTTGTAAAGTTAATATGGTGTCGCCGGAACTTGATTTTATCTGAAATCTACGTGAAATTTTGATCAATGTGATATTGAATTTGGCATTCGAATCGATAGGGAACATGGTCAAAATAAACTTTGAAATAGCGTGACTCGAAATCATTTCAAATCAAAATGCTGTCGACGCTAATTGTTATCTGGTAAAGCGGGGGTCATTCAACTGTATTTTGTTCAAAAACTAATATGGTGTCGCCGGAACTTGATTTTATATCTGAAATCTACGTGAAATTCTGATCAATGTAATATCAAATTTATCATTCAAATCGATAGGGAATATATTTTAAATTAATCCTGAATAGTGGAAGATTGTTGCTCTCTTTTGTAACATAGAAATGAATGAATGTTTTCCTCATTTGCGTAAGGTTTTTCGCTTTTTTTCTTTTTTCTGTAAGATATGAGAGTTATTCTATTAGAATCACAGTGGTAGAAAGACTTTGAAAAACTCATTAAAAAAAATAGTTGCTACAGAGTACTTTTCAGTTAAACTTTAAAAAAAATTAAGAAGTATCTGCAAGTTGCTAAAATTAATTATTGAAATGTAATTACTTATTAATGGTTGGCAATTTTACATTGAGAGGATTTTCAAAAATTCATTCTACAGTTCTATGTCTGATTTTATAATCTGCTTTTTTGTTTTGCTTAAATTACTACTTCCTATATAAGAAAAATGGCGTTTAAAGTTTGGGTGCTTTTTTACAAAGTAACACAATAGGATATTTTGTAAAGAAGGTTTGTTAGGTAAGTAACAATAGTTGGTTCTCGTTCACTATTAGCCGAGTTTAGACCACTGTCATTCTGGCAGAATTTTCTCATTTCAACAAAAAGAAAAGAAAAAAAAAAGAAAAATCTTTAGCTTCTATAAAAAAAATTGCGGATGAAAACAACAACAAAAAATTCGTTATAAGGGCGCACGCAAACAAAACATAAAACCAACGGTTCAACACAATCAAAACCTAAATTTAAAGCCGTTTTTGGAAAATTCTCAAATGCAAAAATTTCTCAAACACTAAGTTGAATTTTATCCTAACTTTATAACTTTTAAGAATTAAACTTGTAATTTTAAGCTAAAACAAACAAATAAATAAAAAACTCAAAATTTTACTGCAAAAATCTATTAAATACAAAATTCCTCAAACTTTTAGTCAAGTTTATTTCCATTAGCTACCTTTTAACAGTTACAAAAAATGATTGTCACTTCATCAAAACCAAATCTACAAACTGGAAAAAGTTAGTTTAGGAAATTTATACCAACACCTTACCCAGTTTTAAGTAAATTAGACTTGAACATGGGTCACTTTACGTTAAACGCTATGTCGCTTTAAGCGGAAATGCGTCACATTGAACTCAAAATAAAACATGTTTCCGGTCATACTTGTATATCCACATATGCCGAACTGTTTTGAATATCTACACATCTTGCACATTACGAATATGCAATCGGTTGGTGTCAACACCATGCTCAGTTTTAAGTAAAATGAACTTGAACATGGGTCGCTTTACGTTAAACACTGTATCACTTTAAGCGGCAACGCGTGACATTGAACTCAAAATAAAAATGTTTCCGATTATATATCCACATATGCCGAACATGTTTCGATATCTACGTTTCCTTCACATTACGAATATGCATTCAGTTGGTGTCAACACCATGCTCAGTTTTGAGTAAAATAAACTTGAACATAGGTCACTTTACGTTAAACGCTGTATCGCTTTAAGCGGAACACGTCACATTGAACTCAAAATAAAACATGTTTCCGGTTATATATCCACATATGCCGAACATGTTTCGATATCTACATTTCCTGCACATTACGAATATGCATTTGGTTGGTGTCAACACCATGCTCGGTTTTGAGTAAAATGAACTTGAACATGGGTCGCTTTACGTTAAACGATATGTGACTTTAACTCTCAGAACGTTTTTGTTCTTTTTTGCCGTATGTGAAAAACAACCAGGATGCTTTCTCTAAAATACAAAAAAGATATAAAAATTTTTACTTAGTCTGATTTATTTATTTTTTTTATTTTTTATGGTGAAAATAAAAACTATGTACCTTTATGTGTGTTACCAAGTTCGACGTAGTTTTGCCCCTTGCAGATTTGATATTGAGCAATATTTGCACTTTGCTTTGTATGTACCTTCTTTTCTATCATCTGGAATATCATAATGTTCATAAACACTAGACTTAGCTGCCATCTTAAACAGGATTTCTAAACTTCAAAATCTGTTTGTCTAAAATAATTCGAAGCTAAAGTCTACCAGTGCTCCGGTATTGGCAGAATAACCTATATGTTAATAGGTACTTTGAACAAAAAAATGTAACTTGTAAATTTTAATAACCTATCAAACTAACTGTACAACTATAACTGTATAAACATGTTATATAAAGGTTACATTGCGAGATATTACCACAATAATGCCCTGATTAAGCACTAGTTAAAAAATAAAGTAACGTTTGTAAGGGAAAGTGACTCATTAAGCTCTTTCGCAACTTTTTGAACAAGGTTTCAAACTACTGCGGATTCTGCGGATATCTAATGAACTATTAATAAGCGCTTCACGACCATTTAATTTAATTCATACTATTTCGTATTTCAATTCAGTTCAATTCATTTTTATTTGTAACCAAGGTATTACGTTTCGAAGTTCTTATTGAAAAAGTAATTGCGAAATAGGAAACAGCGGCTAAACGATATACGTTATTACACGCACAACATCAATTGTGCGTGGTCGCCGTAGCTTTAAAACGAAGTAACTACTGTACGTTAATTTTTTTTTAAAAAAGAAAAAGAGAAAAAAAGAAAATAATAAACATAAATTTTTCAAAAAAATAAAAAATAAAAAATGTATACCAAAACGCAAAAGGTAGTAAAGATACTCTATCACAATAAAATATACACATCCGAGCAATATAAAGAGAATGTTGCATAATCATGGGTGGGAGAAACAACAAACTCTGTGACTAAAAGAGTCAGGACCCAAAATTTAACAGTAACAATTAAAGATAGCAGCAACTGATAGGTGTACTTTGTCGGCAGCGTAGTCGAGGGGTTAAAGCGCCGGGATCGTGATCGATATAGTTTCGGTTCAAAACCTACTCTCGCCATTCTGTTGTGTCCTTGGGAAAAACACTTTACTAAAAGAACGTGACTCATTTTCGAAATGATATAAAATTTAATAACAAAACGAAAATGACGAAATCGTTCGTCTGCAAATAAAAGAAATAAATAATAACACGACTCAAAGCTAAACACTACTAAGCTTACTAAGTCTGAACACAACTGTACAGGCAAATGACAAGGCAAAACACAACTGTACAACAAACCCCATTGTTACGTAATAGTATGAACTATCAAGCATTTGTACATTTACGGCACTTTCCCCTGCTTGGTGGTCTTGTCAAGCAGTTCTAAATTAAAATCATATCTCTTTTAAAATTTCAAGCGGACAGCAATATCTTGACATCTCTGAAAGCAGGTCGGGGTAATTGCTTTTGCTATTTATAGCGCCTCCGTCGCTTTCCTGCGAGTCAGGAGGATAAATATAGAGATATAAATAAAATAAAAACATGCATAACAATTGCCATACCTGAATAATACACATGTATAAACAATACAAATATATAAAACAACATTGCATGCATTATAATTATCTGCCACCGGGCACTTGCTCACGCTCTATTTCGTCTCATGGCATGATATAAACTCACTAACAACAAAGAACGCTTCTCATGCGGCCAAAGAGATCATATGTCTAAATAGCGCACAGGGTAAAGACAGCAATCGCTTACAACATAACTAAAGACGGGACTAACTATAGCTCACATAAAATCAACACTGTTACCAGCTAACTAGTTGATTTCATTTTCAAGTTACAATGTTTGTTCAAAAAACTGCTTAGTACAAGAAAAATGTTAGATAAACATATGACGCCACAAAGGCAATTGCCACACTTGAATGTAGCCCATGTAATCGATTACATTTAAATTTTTGTCAATGTATTCGATTACGATTACGATTACATCTAAGTTTTTGTCAATGTAATAAATTACGATCACTATTACATGAAAAAGCGTAATCGATTGTGATTGTAATCGATTACAATTACTGATTACGATTATCCCATGTCTGCAGGGCAGTTTTTGAGTCTGTCTCTCAGAATAAATACAATCTGTCCAATAGATTTATTAGAAAAAAACTCAGAGTATTATGAAATCTAAGCCAAATTTTCGTCCCAGTTTTAAAGATATATTTTTATCGAACCAGAACTCAACCAAAATTTGAAACTAATATTTTTTACGAAAACGATTACGCAACTTAAAAACTACATGTATTTGTCAACAAAAATCAGGAATGAGAGTTGAAAACGAAACTCCTCAAAATTATGTTGCCAGTTATAAAAAACTAGCAAATACTGATAACAATTCATGGCATTCATGATTACGTTTAGTAGTAAAGTTTAAACATGTCTATTTTATTAATAACCACGAAGTAAATTTTTTGTTGTTAAGAAATACAATGCATTGGTTTTCAATGTTTGTGTTCTACTTGAATGATCGTGAGTCGTAGTCGCCAATCACATTAACGAAAGTCATCACGTGAACTTTGACGTTGTCAATTCGCCATCATTCTATTTGACGAAGATTGACGTTTTTTAAGATTGTCAGTTTTGGTTAGTTTTGTGATCTGTTTATTTTATTTTTTCTTAAAGACTGGTTTTAATGTGCTGAGTGACATAAGATTTGTGAATGTAAATGATAGAAGAACATGCTATAATATAATAAGCCGAGATGCGCTTTATGAATGGTTGTATTTACATGACATAAATTTTAAAGTTAAAATTAACTTACCATTTAATGTAACTATTTCGTATATATTTTTTCTTTTGTTAGTACAAACTATTATAACACCATAATCAGAATTAATCGCTTTACATACTTGGGTTTCACCTAAACCATAATACCTTGATTGAAAAAAATTATAGTTTGATATTCTTTGTTTTTTCTTTTTAAAGAAAATTGTGAACTGTGATGCAAATAAAAATAAATTTTCTCTCTCTCTCTCTGATAAGTATTTGGTTTTAAAAAAAACAATAAGCTGATAAAAGTTGCCTTAGAATTTTGCTTTGATATAAGTTGGTGGGGTCTCCTTCACTATTAGCCGTTATTAATCTCGCACGCTTTAAAAATTCCCCAAAATTTAAAAGGCAATTTGAAAGACAATAAAATAATTCCCCAAAATTAAACTAGGCAAATGTGAACAAGAACCAACTAGGGCAGCTACATTTGATTAGGTCTAAAAAGCAAAATTTTTGGGGTCAGTAGTATATTTAGAGGGAGGAAGCATTGTGCCATGGCCCCCCTTGAGATCACTAATACAAAAAATCAAAAACAGATTCCAAGTAAAGGTCTTTTTTTGGAGGTCACCAAATTTTTGTGACAAAAATCAAGAAATTAGAGACTTGAAATTTCCTTTAAGCATAATTGATACAAAAATCGTTGGTGTGCCACTGTTTGGGGTTTTTTCATAAAGCCATCGTTAGAAATTTTTGTGAAACCAACCTGTATCTCCCTGTACAACTATTGCTTTTTGAAGAGATTCTTTTCTTCTTGGGTTCTTTTTTATTCTATCCTGTGCTGTAAGGGGGATTTGGGGGTTAGTTTTATCAAAATAATTCACTTACAATGACTTGTTGAAAAGACCTCATCCTTGAATAGACCTACTAACTTACCTGTTTACATATTCATGTAAAGAGCTATGATTGTTTGTATTACATTGAATTTTTGTTATATTTTTTAGAATTAAAGTCATGTTGACTGTTCATTCTATTAAAAGAATGTTTTTAGTCAATTCATATATCACTTTTTGAAAAAATGAGTCAAGAGATGACACAACACCACTTTTCACCAGAAACTCAGCAGGTTCAACTTTCATTCAAACTTTTATATTTGTGTATTAGTTATTAACTTGAAAATCAGTTGTGCAGGGTGTAAACGCCAAGTGTAGACTCATTTAAAACCTTATATCTTGTGAATTATAGAAGCAATTGTTTAAAGTAAGGGCTTAAAATAAAGGTATGCAAATACACTTTCAGATTTATCAACATTTATTCAAAATAACCCCCTTTTGCATGAATCATACATCAAAGTCTGTCAATAACCTGAGAACATGTTGCATGCAGAGTTTTTGGAGATATTTCATTCCAGCTTTTCTTTAATGAGTGCTTTAGAGCACCAATATTCTTTTGAGAAGTTGCACAGGCTTTGTGCTCCAACATAGACCAGGCTCCAAAGTCTATCGAGTTTAAATCTGGTGAGGAAGGGGGCCAAAACTCCTTTGACCAAAAAACCGTAAAATTTTTCTTACACCAGCTCCAACTGTTTTGGCAGTATGGGATATTGTCCCATCGTGCTGCAATGTCATACCACTATTTCCCATAGTTTTTTAACCCACAGAAGCACTTCATCTTTTAACATGGCCAGATTAATATCCTGATTAGTTTTTATACCCCCTTCAATAAAGATAAGGGGTGGTTTTTGGCCAGATGGATGTTTTTTAGTGTAAGGAGAATTTGGAGTTTTTTGGTCAAAGGAGTTTTGGCCCCCTTTCTCACCAGATTTAAACTTGATAGACTTTGGAGTCTGGTCTATGTTGGAGCACAAAGCCTGTGCAACTTTTCATAAGAATATTGGTGCTCTGAAGCACTCATTAAAGAAAAGCTGGAATGAAATATCTCCAAAAACTCTGCATGCAACATGTTCTCAGGTTATTGACAGACTTCGATGTATGATTCATGCAAAAAGGGGTTATTTCGAATAAATGTTGATAAATCTGAAAGTGTATTTGCATACCTCTATTTTAAGCCCTTACTTTAAACAATTGCTTCTATAATTCACAAGATATAAGGTTTTAAATGAGTCTACACTTGGCGTTTACACCCTGTATATGTGAGCTATTAATTGAATTTTTTATTTTGTTTGTTTGGAGTTTAATCTATATCTTGCATATAAACATAGTTAGTGAAACTAGTGGGTTTATTTGCTATTGGTGTATGACAGGGGTGGGCAAACTTTTTAGCTGAAGGGCTGCATTCAGAAGTTGAATTGATTTGTGGGCGGCATTATAGTAATCTCTAAAAATATTGATTTTCATTATGGGTCTGTCTCGAATTTTTTTGTTTTCCTTTAAAATCAAGGTCTTCTCTAAAAAAAAAGGTCATAGCTGGAAATAATTTTCTAATTTTCTACTTTTCATATTGAAACCAAGCTGTTCTCTCAAAAAAAAAAAAAAAAAAAAGTTTTTGTCTCTGATTGGGCTCAAATTTTTTAATTATTTAAACCCATCATGGGCCGCATAAAAGATCATTGCGGGCTGCATGTGGCCTGCAGGCCGTAGTTTGCCCACCCTTGGTCTATGATATACTTTTCATTGTAAAATACATAATATTGTTTGTTTTGTTTATGTTAAGTTGGATTTAATCTGAAATATGCAATATATTTACAGCATTGTCCAGAAAAAAAAAGAATTTTTGTTTAAATCATAATAGATGATGTGCAATTAAAACAGATTTTCTTCATTAGTTTTTTTTGAGTAAAGTTCATAACATATAGGCCTATAGCTTAGAAAAAAAGAGTTGTTGTTAAAAGAGTCTTGTAGCTAGTTGTAATAACAGAAAATTTTGTTGATAAGTTTTTCAGATTGTAGCTAAAATTTTCCAAGCTAATATATCAATAATAGCATATTTTCAGCTACAATTTTACAATTTCAATAAAATAAATAGCTTATAGTGAAAACATTATAGATATGCATTTTAAAAATCACTTGACTAATAAGTTTTTAGTTGAAATTTTATTTTCCTGTGTGAGTTTGCTTTTATTGTTTAGAAAGTCATTGCAAATTCTGGTGATTGTATTTCTAATGATTTATCTGGTTTGGATGATGCGTCACAATTAGAAAATGACAAACAATTAATAAAAAGGTATTTTATAAGTTTTGAAATTTTTAATGTATTCAGTTTTTTGTGTTATTTATACTTTGTTTATGCTTATACAATATAAATAAGTGTTTTTTTATTCTTCAAACATAACAAATTAAGAATAGTTATCATTTGAAAGACATAAGTAATTCTTATGTCATGCAACTTCATCTTTTAGTCCATTTTGGTTTTTAATTAATATTATAAATAACTGAATTCATTAGAAACACAAAATCACAGAAGAAGTTTACAGAAGTTTTTTGCAGCCATCCGTTATTTGTTTTATTGGAGCTGTTATTTAATAAATGTGAACGAGCAACACGAGGGGAAGAAGTACCTTCATCAACAACTTATGATGGTGATATACAAGAATTTGTTAGAAGACATGAATCTTCTCTCAATCCAATTTTCATTGACAATGTTGAAATTGATAATTTGGTTTGTATAAATATTTTATTGAATTTGTATTTTATACCATATTTTCTTTATATGATCAATCATCTGATATAATTAGCAATTAATTAACTACAGCATATAATGTAACTGTAAATGTTTTTGCTGTAATTACAATTAATAGTTTTTTTGGTTGTGTTGTGTTGTACTTTTCCTTTGCACCTCCAAGATTTAGTGAAGGCTTTTTTATTACTATTAATCAATGTTTTTTTAAAAATTATCCAAATCTCCACTATAAAAATAATCCAAATTTTGTTGACTTTCAAAAAAAAAAAAACTTAAGGGTGTATCCTTTGACTTAAAGATTTTTTATTCTTTAATTGACTTCAACTTTTGCAATAAGCAAAACATTTTGATTGCAAGCATAACAGAGAGCCACACTTTGCCACCATAGAACACCGCTATTTGGACCACAATGTCTGTCTATTGAGGGACTTTTTAAAATTAACCCAAGTCTTTTTAGAGTTTGATGCTCTATGCACTTGACTAGCTGATTAGGTACTAACTTTATTATTTTAAGAATATTTCTCAACTTCCAACAAATTATGTTCTGTTTGGTTAAATATTCACAGATGAATAGGAATGTCATTTTGATATTTATAAAAAAAAATTGTACATATGTATCTATGTGTGGCTGTTTATAAAATAAAAAAAAATTGTGGCTTTTTTTCAACTTCATGTGTTCCTATGCCTAATATAATATTACATGTTTTCTATTACTATCACTAATCATTTGGAAATATTGAGACTTAATGGGATTTTTTACTTGGTGTTTAACTATAGCTGCCTAATTATATAGACTTATGCCACTTCTTCTGTGGTACATATTTCAGTGCCTGCATTTATGCAAATTGCTCATGGTATTTGTTGAATTAGAATATTATGCATAGTATTGTGCATTGTTTTGCTCATGTTTTTACTCAATGTTTTTTATGTAAAAAAGTAAAATAATTTTTGTTTAAAAAATATTCCACTTGCATTTTAAGAATTTTAGGCTTGTATTGCATCATATTTGTAATCATTCACATAAAATTTTGAATTTAAACTATTGTAAAATTAGATTCAACTAAACAATGTTTATTTGTAAAACGATTATTTTCAAAGTGCTTTGAGTGTTCTGACAGTAGCCTTCTCTCAAGTACAACAGGCGAAGATGGATTTTTAATAAACTCTAACAGCCTGGTTGTTTAAATTTGTCTTAACTTTTCGATTGGTCAAGTTTTTAAATCAATTTCTAAGTCACTACAAAATGTTTATAACTTGGTAGTGTAATTTACTGAAACATCTTTGATCTCTATATCTATTAATTTTTATATCGCACACCACCGCTGTACTTAATAAGGAGTTTTTAAAAATATGTTATACTTAATTTTGATGTAATTAATTGTGAGACTTTTTTAATGTTTGATATTTTACTTAATTTACTTTTTTAAAATTAGTAATTTTGACAATTGCCTTCAGATGATCAAAGCTATTCAAGTTCTACGAATTCATTTGCTTGAACTAGAAAAAGTAAACGAACTTTGCAAGGATTTTTGTACCAGGTAAAAAATGTTTAAAGTAAACTTTTTCAGTAACCCATTTTTTTTTAATTACTGATTTTAATGTTGTGATTGAATTGTCTTGAAAAAAACAAAATTTGTTCCTGCTTCTATTAGAAAATCTGTCAATTTTAAAAGTTCTGAGTAAGGCTTATGGAATGATATTGAAAAATATGTTTTTATCTGTTTTTAACCGTTTTTTTTTAATTTTTCTTTAGATACATATCATGCTTGAAAGGAAAGATGCATAGTGAGAATCTTCTTCGGTCAGAAGTGGGGTCATTTGCAGAACCAAATATGCAACATCATTTGGTTCAGAGCAATGTGAGTTAACATACACATGTACATAAGTTTCTATGCTTACATACATGAAAAAAGAACAGTTGGAAAATGTAAACTCCTTAACCAGGAATTAAAAACTACTTATTTCTGTTCAATGCCACGTCGCGAGAATCTGTGATTATGACACAGGCCAATGAAATGTTTATTTCTAGTAGCTGGTTTCCAAGATTATCTTTGTACCAAGCCCCGTTGTGGAATTGCCAATAAATAGTTTGCTATACAATACGTTTATTCGCCTTCTGATGAATTTTCGCCATTCATAAGTGTCATTGCGAACATGGAATGACTTCCGCCAGAAAGTCGTCGATCAATTGCAGGCCACTTTTAATTGTTTAGCCTTATACTATTGTTTGGTTATCGCACAACAAATTTAATATTCGCTAATTAAAAAATTAAAGGTTAAATATTGAATTCTTTTAAACCTGATTAATCTTGACGTAGATGTTTATTTTAAAGCTGTTCAAAAATAATACGTAATTTGAATAAAATCTATTGTTTAAAACTTGGTCAGTTTACAAAAGAATAATGCCTATTTTAAATCGTTTCATTGTAAAAAAAAAAGGTTGTGTGGCCCAGTTCTAATTTAAAGTTTTTATTAGCTTTTAAAACATAAACTTATCTTTCATGTAAACCTACCTCTATGTTATGATATTTATATGTATGAGTTAAAAAATATGAATAAAATTGGAGTTAAGTAATATTTTTTGAATGCAGAGTTAAAGATAAACTTTTTGCTTGTATAAATGTATCTCTTTTTTTAAAATTTTTTGCTTTTATTGTTCAAGCATTTTCGACTTATAAGCTCGGTCTCTTTTTTTAATTAATAAATGTCTATCGAAAAAACTTTCAGAAATATTTGTATATCTTTCAGCTATCTTGGAATTCTGTACTAACATTGAATACTGATATATAAAATTTTATAAACATAGACAGCTTAGCGGCTTTTTTTATTGGGCAAATCCTTGTTTTCAAGTATGTTATTACGTAGAATTCTCAATGTATGGCCAACACTCCCAACTCGAATGTCACAGTCAATCATCAAGGCGAAATTGTTCCCCAAGGTACGTGTTTTAGTGTTCCTTTTGTGTCTGCTTTTGATATTTAAATTTATATTTTTGGTTTATTGAATAGTAAGTTTTATAAATTTTTGTATTTTAGGTATTTGTTTAGCTTGTTTTGGTTTTTATTTCATTTTTAGAGCGATTAAGAAAGGAATAATTTTTAGCAGGGTTGCGGAGTCGAAAGATTTAAGATCCGACTCCATCTTCTAGAATTTCTAAGATTCCGACTCCGACTCTCAGCTTCTAGATTTTCAAGGATTCCGACTTTGATTTTCTACACCAACTCCCCAATAAGGGCAATAGCATTATGCATAGGCATGCCATATTTCCGAAGGGACAAACCGGGACGCTCGTTAATAGAAAAAAATTCGTCGCTAAAAAATAGTCATCACTTCAAATCAGTCTCGGATTTCATGATTTTCGACCCAAAAAACAAGTGTTCTCTAAAAAAAAAAAAAAATTTAGTGTCCGTTTGGAATCTGTCCCCGATTTCTTGCATTTCGTTCCGAAAAAGTAATGTTCTCTAAAATTGGACATCAGGAATCAGAGTCAGTAAGTAGTGTTCTCTAAAATGTTTTCTAAAATTCTCTAAAATTGGACGTCCGATAAAATATTCCGACTTCGACTCTTTGTACTCTTAAGAGTCCGACTCCTTAAAACCTTCGACTCCGTAACCCTGATTTGCAGACGATATGACTCGAAAAAGTGACGGTTTTTGCTCATTGCTGTTTAGCTTTTCCATATTGAGTTTGATAGCTGCTTGATTTTTCAGTGAATTGCATTTGTTTTGTGAAGTTTTACGCGTAATCTTAGTTTGTAATGAATTATTTGCTTTGAAAAGAAGTTCTAGTTTCCTAGATTTGCAAGTTAAACATTTTGTTGCTTGTGAGCAGGTGCTATCTATCAACACTCCGCCTCATCTGAGGATCACGTGATGCACGGGGACAACGGAATTGATGGCTCCACACTCTTGTCACAAGTGGGGGTTATGTCGCCCCCGAGACAAGTAGGTTGCGTGTTGGTGTAAGTCTGCAACATTTATTGATTTATTGTATTGTAGTATATGTATTTATCATATATACAATATTATTGCCCCCAGCATTGTCGAGTCGTGGTTGGAGCGCCGTGCTTATGATCGACATGGTCTCGGTTTAAAACCTACTCGCACCATTCTGCTGTGTCTTTGGGAAAAACGCTTTATGGCACTTTTCTATGTTTGGCAGTCTTGGCAAGCGGTTCTACATTTCAGTCCCATCTCTATAAAACTAAAAAACAGAATAAAAAAAAAAGTTCAACCGCACAGCAATATCTTGGCATCTCTGGAAGTAGGTCGGGGTGATTGCTTGCCCTATGTTTAGCGCCTCCATCGCTTTTCTTCAGGTTAGGAGGAAAAGATAGAGATAAAAAAAATTGAATTATTTTATATTGCGTTCGAGTTAACAGAATTTTTTATACATTGTGGATAGTTATAATTCCAAGCGGAATTATCGCATCTCCACGTACGCGAACGCTCAAGGCTGTTATTGTTTGCGTATATCTGTCACACATCTATGGATTCACATTCCTTTCATTCCGGAACAGAACACAAGAAAATATTTTGGGGAGACTGGCATTTGACAGAAAGCTTTTGCACATCTGATACAAAGATCTTTATAATTTTTTAATTAATTTATCTATGCGGCCGAAAATTGCGACTCAAGACCTAAACCCGGCAAAAATTCTTTAAAATAGGATGGTCCTGCAACTTCTTTGTCATTTTGATTCCCGGTCCTGAACCTTGCTTGGAATAGCATGATGCATTGATGCAGTTCTATATGCAGGGTGTCCCAAAAAGATACATACACTTTTAAGCAGCTGGATAACTCAAATGTTTGTTTTTTATTTGCAGATAATTGTTTATTGTTAATTGGTTTGCTTTAATTCGTTTTGAGGTAAAACTATGATACATACACGTTTTAGCAGACGATAACTCAAATATTTTTTTTCTTTGCGAATTAAACCCATGGATCCAAATAATGGCAGCCAGACTAATTTGAAAGAAAAAAATGTTGTAAGATGCTACTGGAAGCATGAAAACGAAGTTGAAGTGCAAAGATAATTTAGGAGAATGTTTCAAAAAGAACCACGGACAAGAGTTACCATCACTCAAATTAGAGATAAGTTTTAAACAAATGGAACTGTTCATAACGTCTCCAAAAAGCATTCTGGAAGACCACGTACATCGACAAGTCCTACAAAGTTACTAGCGGTATATGGGTCAGAACGGACATCAGTTTGGGAACTGGCAGTGAAAAAATAAAAGAATAATGTCTGTAAATTGTTTTACATGTTGAAAATTAAATGAATAATGATAAACATCTGGTTTACAGTTATTTAAAATGTGTATACATCTTTTTGGGACACCCTGTATTAAACATTAATCAAACAAAATTGCTTATCTTCACTATAGCTAAGAGCTGACCCATTGTCAATTTAATGCAATTTGATGAGAAGCGTCTTTAACTACATGTTATTCAAAAAGTTAAACAGCTTAAACGGCCATAATGTCACGTGGTTATTTAAGCTGTGGTAATACACTTATTATTGTTTCGCCGAAAAAAATTTGAATTGTTTTCAGATCCCCAACTTCATTCCTCCCCACCAACAACAACTATACCACATCAACAACCAGGGCGTCTCATCCTCCGATGAAGGAGGGAAGAAGACGACGAAGCGGGGGGTTCTCCCTAAGGTTGCCACCGAAATTCTTCGTTCCTGGCTCTTCTCGCATATTGTAGTAAGTTGCTTCATGATGCCGTTGCCTTTGCTTTGAAAGTAAAAACAGTCTCCATTAGTGTAAAACAGTGGTTCTCAAAGTTTTTGCCGCATTCCTCACCTCCCTCAAAAAAAAAAGAAATCAATGATCAGAGTGAAGACTTTTTTTTTAAATTGTTTTTGCCTTTATCCAAATTCCAGTTATTTCAGGAAGTTCAAAAAAATTTAAGATTCAAATTTGAATTTGTCTCGAATTTCTCGATCTTCGTCCCTAAAAAGTAGTGATCTCTGAAAAAAAAACGGTCTTCACTTTCTCCCCGGGCTGATACGGCTATGATTACGAAGGACGTACCAGTTTTTTACGTCAACTTTCATTGTACCAAGATTCTTAAATCCCCCCTAGTGATTTTGCTCCCCTGAGATTTTAAATTCCTCCTTTGGGAGCCAAGAGGTTCACTTTGAGAAAAACTGGTGGAAAGGTATTAAAAGGTTGTTAAAATGTGACTTTATTGCCGGCGATTATTTGAATCATGGTCACTATCACATTTATGGTTGTGATTTCATACTATCTGATCATCAATCATTGGAGGATTTGTACGTGCGAAAGCTATGCGTTGTGGCTACGGTTATCTAATACTGGTGCGTCATAGCAGAATTAAGACCAATTTTAAGAAATAAACGAAAAAAAGCAACGAAATTTTTCTTTAAGTAGCTTGCCCATGTGTTCACACTGAACAATGAAGCCTTGTCCTTCTATTTTAGTTGATCAAACCAACCCGGGTTGTTGAAATGTTTACTTAGCGAACTTTAATTCACCTCAGCTTTTACGAATGAACGTGATCACTGTTTCAGCATCCTTATCCCACTGAGGATGAAAAGAAGAATCTGGCGAGCCAAACCAACCTCACCCTGCTGCAAGTAAACAACTGGTAAGTGTTTAATATATGGAGACTTCTTACTCGAACCGCAGAGAGATATGAAGTCGCATCATGTGCACGTGCCATACACATTAATCAAGTTTTGTCTTTGATATTTCATCACGTGCATTTGGCCGTCCTCCTTTAACTGCTTAGTTTAAATTTGCGTTGAATGTATTAATAAAACATCAATAAACTTCAAGTTATTTTTTGTATTTCCAGCAAAAGATTTATGTATTTATTTACTTAATAGCAGTAAATTACAACAAAGGCTTTGCTACAATATTATATGAAGTAACGATTGTAAATTAATTTAATTTACTTGCCCTTTGATTTTCAATTTGTGTTTATTTTGGCTTGTCTGGCCATGGATGTATAAAAACACACTTTTTTCTGATATCCAAAATTGAAAGATAAAGCCTTCAGTTGTTCCTTGCAATTGAAATATTGTTGGCAAAGCTTTTTTTGATTGAAGTTGAAGCTTGTAGATTGAAATTGACATACAAGTGCACTTGAAAAACGCTCGCATTGCAAGCTTTCTGAATCTTTTGATGGTGACTGGCCATTTACCATTTTATAATTATCGATTGGCTTGAATAGTTTATTCTCAGAGTATCGTGGTTACCTACTTTCAACATCAATGGTAGTTGCAGTGCAGCTTAGCACGAATTGCTTCTGTGTTTTTGTGTTTTAATTCGCGTCGTTGCGGCATTGCTTCGACTTGTAGGTTGCTGCAGTTGATTGATATACGTCATCCCTGGTTAAGTTCACTATCATTACAATCACGTGGCAGGTTTATTAACGCGCGGAGGAGGATTCTCCAGCCGATGTTGGACGCCAGCAATCATGAAGTGGGAACGTCCGCCCCGAAGCACAAGAAGGGCAAAGTGTACGTGAACCGGCCCGTCGAGAGGTTCTGGTCCAATTCCGTACCTCCCTCCATCGGCGAGAGCTCCCAACCCGCGGGCAACGGTGCTGCTCTTTGGTGCTGAGAAACTTTTCAGATTTTAAACGCCGAATGTTTCTTTAGAAAGACTCGAACCAAGTTTAACATTGAATGATGGCTCCACTTCTGGCGACCCTCATCTACACCCCCCTGCTGAGTGCTTTCACGACGCCTCCGCCAATCGGCTCGATCCACTTCATAGCGACGATTTGCGTCACTTCCGACATCCTGACGCGACGTCTACGTCGCGAGGACCAGGAACGCTAAACATGGTGAAGAACTAAGAGTCGGCTAGTCTCAAACCTCAATTTCTGCCCCTTGACGATTGTGCAGCGTGTGGCCGCCGACCTCATCCAAGGCCCCTACCGCCTTCAAACTTTCTATTACGTTGATCCTTTGTTTCACACGGTGCTAGCTCCGATGCTGTGATGCTCGTCAATTTTTTCACGCTGCTTTGCTGTGGTTCTTGGTAACAGTTGCTGTGAGTAAATCTCACGTGGGTGCTTCTTTCCAATCTCCTGGTACTAAACTTGTGATTTTCATCTGTAGATTTGACCATACTTTGTGCTTTGATATTGCTCAAGAAATAAATCTGATAAGTGATCAATTCAAATCGCATTCTACTACACTTGTTTGTGGTGCTCTTAACTTCGTCAAGATTTGATTGTACTGGATTCAAGTGATTTAAATTGTCGATATGCGCCATAAGTTTGTTGCTTTGTTAAAACACGATACTTGACAACACGATCTCGAGTTAGTGTGTATTTGGTTATTCGTGGAGTTGTTTTTACGTGAACTGTTTAGTTGTAGCGTTGACTTTTCTAAGTGTTGTTTATGTGCGATTGCTTCTTTTTTTTTTATATATATACTCGGCTGATTTCTGTAACTCGTATGGTGCTAGAAACGCGGAATCCCCTCCTTTATGCTGAGTTGCGTCGCGTGTCTTATTTCGCAGCACAGTATTCACGATCTCACCTTTCATTGACTTTGCTACTGTTGTTAACTTCTATCGTCACTGCTCTGCGCTTGCTCGCGATGGCTTTGTAACCGGATGTCACGTGACGCCGACTTCCCGCCTTCCACTCGCGTCTTGTTTGTATCATCGCTCGTCCTCGCTTACGGTCGACGACTCGACATTGTTTTCAATTAATTTCATTGCAACGACGCTTTTCAAACCGAATGGGTCGATCTCGTCATCGCTGCTGCTCGACACAATTGATCAGCTACTTACAGCTCTTGTTACCGCTTCTCGAAAACTTTATTCATATCAATTTGATGTAGAGCTGTTAAAAATGTGGTTTACGTAAAAGTCATGCTATTTTATTATATTTGACATGCTGACATAGTTATTCAACTTGAATTCAGTTAGTTATCTTTCTCACGTGAAATTCAGTTTTTAAAGTTACCATAATGAATTTCTTGATATTCATAGCATAATTTATTTATCGGTTTTCCAAATGTCGCGGGCAGCTTTATCACACATTTCACGGTGTCATCGTGCACAAGTTGAGCAGTTCCAAGTATTCTTTGGTCTCAGTTTTTATCAGTACTAAGTTGTCAACACATGGTTCTAAAGTATTCATCATCATAATAGTTTTTGTATTTTCTCCAGCATTCTTGTCTCTTTGCTTTAGACTTGTTTATAACTGTGATCGCATTGGTTTATTCTTATAACAGCTGATTATTTAAAGCCAAGGATAAAAACCACATTTGTTTTATAAAATTTGAGAACACAATCGTTACACAATGACATTTTTACCCATAATTATAAATTTTCAATGTTAACACTCACCTTTCTAGCGATACAAGTTCTGTATCATGGCATAAGATTTTTTTTCGTTGATGCAGTGATTTGTTAGTTTATCGTGTCTCATACTTTGTCGGATTACGTCATTTTAGCATTTTTTAAGTTCGAAATAAAAATTTTTACATTTAGATCGACCTAGTATTGCCAGCTTTGTGTAAACATCAAGCGTTGTAATAAAACAGCCGCAAAAAGGTTTTACAATTCCTGCCAAAAAGTTAAATAAAAATCACAGTGTCTCCAAATTGATGTTTGCTGAATCAGTGGTGCTTCTTCTAGTTTTAGGTTTTTCTTTTTTAACAAGAACTTTATTATCAACCTAATAGTTTTGATGCAATAACAAAAGTTCTAATTAAGTTGTAATTTAAGTCGAAAATTAAGTTTGACAACATTTAAATAATTTTGATGCCTTGTAATATAACCAATATAGTATCGGATTTGGCCGTGCTGTTGCTGTAGTGCCTAAGGAAAATCATACATCGCTCCGTCATCCTTCACAGTCTGAAGAGCAATTCGAAATTACACTTATGTCGCTTTATTAATACGTACAATATTTCAAGCAGAGAGCAGATTTTTGGCATCTCCTAAAGCTGCTCGAAATGACGGCTCGATGATTGCTGAAAGTTTGAATTCTCGGACGTTATCTTCCAAAAAATAAAATTTTCGCAGTAGGCCTATTAATATTGTTTTAAGATGGTCTTAGTATCTTGAAACCTTCACTAAAGAAAACTCGACTCTATATTAAAATTATTTAAATTTTTATTTGCCGACCCCTAGTCACAAATATAAAACTCAGTCACCGTCCAGGAAAAATTTCTCTTTGGGTTTTTTGTGCACCCGTCCAAGATGGAAAAAAGCTGATCAAGATCAAATGAAGGCACAGAAAAAATAACGTCTTGAGTTGTCGATAAGCTACAAAACTACCTAAAAATCGCCTAAGAAGAGGTTTTTAATCATGAAGATTTAAAAAAAGTTTCCATGTAAAATAATAGATCATAAACTCTGGCTCTTCCAAGAACAGAAAATTTAATAAATTTAAACTTTATTAGAATCGGTCTCTACTTCATCCACCATTACAGAAGATACAACTAGACTCAGACTTGATGGTTATTAAATGTTAAAACTCTGACTGAATCGAGTTCTTCAAATGTTAAACTCGTTACAAGACTGTATTTAACCATGCAACTGAACTTTTAGAAAGTGAACTTGGGGTCACACGCAATTTCGTTTAAAAGACGCTTGAGATAGGCTATATTTTAAACCATTCAATAAATTGTAATTTGAAAAATATTTTGAAGTCAAAATATAAAATTTTAGAATCACAATTATAGGTATGTAATTAGGCTTAACTTTGTTTATTATATTGCTGAGCAAAACTAATTAAAAAAGTTGTTAAACCAAACAAAGTTTTCTTGTTTGATTCTTTTTCCTAAAGTTTTATCTTTTTTTATCAATTTCTATAATTGTTTAATTTTGTTGATGTGAATGAGCAAAGATGGAAATTATTAAGGAGGAATGGGGTGATTACATGACAAACGATTACGATTGTGATTACTTACCCATTCTGCAATTACGATTGCGATTAAGTAGGCTTGTCATACGTCCCAATTTTTAGGGTTTTGGCCCACCGGGTTTGTCAAAAATCGCGCCAGAAATCCAAGACAGATTCGAAGTATTTTCTTTTTTTCCGAGAACATTACTTTTTAAGGAAGAAAATCATGAACTCCGAGACAGATTCGAACGTGAAGGCCTTTTTTTTAACACTACTTTTTAGGAACGAGTTTTTTTCTATTAACAAACATCCCGGTTTACCCCTTCAAAAATATGGTATGCCTAAGATTAGGCTACTCAAATTTTGAAAGTAACCGATTACGATTACTTACCCATTTTGCAATTACGATTACTCAAAATGATCATGTGTTTTTTGAATGCTACAACAGAAATTTTGAAATACATAGGTAGAATAATTTTTTTTTAATCAGTATCACGATCAATGTTGCCTCTAATTTTTAGCTATGTGTGTGCGCAAAAATTTGTTCGTGTGCAAACTTTGCTCTTTTATTGCAAAATATACTTATAATATTGGCTCTAATTTCGCACAAAAAAGTAGTGATCTCTAAAAAAAAGGTCTTTCAATCTGACTTTGATTTCTCGATTTTCGTCTCAAAAACGTAATGATCTCTTAAAAAAATCTTAACTTTTGAAATTTTATGTGGCTAGTTTTAATACATTTGTGCGCGCGCATACGTACACAGCTTAGGGGGAACTTTGATCACGATTAAAATTGAAGTATTTGTTACATTTATAAAAATAAGTTTTGATTTCGTTTATCTAAAAGACTACAACATGTGACTTCACAAATGGGGCTCCCGCTCTTGAATGCTAGATCAATGTAATCAATTACATCTAAGTTTTTGTCGATGTATTCGATTATGATTACGATTTCATCTAAGTTTTTTTTAAAGTGCAATCGATTACGATTACATGAAAAAGCTGTTGCGACGGATGATGCGCCAAGCTGTGAGGTCCCGTCAAGAAGGCGAACAATAAAACCTCCCGCTTGGCAAAAAGATTATTATATGTTTTAAATTTGTTATATATTGTTTTAACTTTACCGTTTTTGTTGGATTTGAACTCGCGTCGCTAACTCTTCAACTTAGTTAATCAAAATTGTAATTTGTTTTCTTTCTGTTCGATCTCTCGCGGCGCGTAATTATTGTAATTTGTTTTCTCTCTGTTCGTTCTCTCGCGGCGCGAATTTTGTTCTTAAAAAGCTTTGTTTAAGTAACTTTTCCATAGCATTTCTTAATTTAGAATTTTCCTTCGTTTGACTTAAAAAACAGTTTATATCGCCGTAAAAATGCATTGTATCTGGGTTTTTCATCCATTCAACTTGGTCAATTTTAGCTTAGCTAGTTTAGGGTTAGGTTAGTGTTTGTTTATACGCTGATTTAGCTAGAGTAGGGTTAGGTAAGTGTTTATTTGCGTTAGTGATGTTTTTCTATTAATCCTTTTGTATTTATTTTTTTCTATTTGAATAAGGTCTAGATCATTTGTTAATTCTAGATAAATTGTTTCTGATTTCAAATAGTTTCCCGGTTAAAAATTGTGTAACCGAAATTGTTTTGTGTCACATTTTTAAACGCTATTAAATCCTTTGTTGATCCAAAACAATTTGAATTTTCGAATACCTGACTGCGCAGGTTTAGACGAGTCATTCCCCCCGTCCGTAGAAACAAAAGCGTAATTGATTACGATTATCACATATCTAATATGTTATTGAGCACACCAAACGCTGACAAAATTTATTTTTTGAGTCTTCTTATTTATGTACTTTTAAAGCTGAAATTCGCGTCAATGCTGGGGTGCATAAATTTTAGTTTAAATGGAGTAAAATACTGTTTTAGGCTAATTGTTGTTAATAAGAATTGTTGACGTCCTCAATGTTTTAATTTTCCACACGCATAGCCGTACGAGGCGGGAGACAGGGGCAAGAAATTGCTTGGGAAAAACCAGAATTTTTTTCGGCACCGATAACGAACTACTTGCGCGGGAAAAATTAAGTTCCCAAGATTTGAGGTAAAAACCTTTTCTTAAGTCATCACTAATGTTTTTGGGACAAAAAAGAAGAAATTTGATACAGATTAAAAGTTAAGACCTTTTTTAGTTTTTTGTGACAAAAATGTCTAGGATTTTGCAGTGATGGTCTCACAAAAGAGGGCTCGTTCGAAGAAAAAAAGGGGGCCCTTTTTTCCGAAATATAGTAATCTCTAAAAAGTTTATCACTTTCAATCAATGTCCAAAATTTCCACCTTCGTCCCAATAAGGCAAGGTGCAGACAGGGGGCCACCGTCATAGTACTACTAGAAAAAAATAGAGCAATATTTCTTAAGAGGAACCACTTTGTGTTTTTTTAGGGGGCCCGGTGCATCCGCTTCGTTCGCTCTGTACTAAAGTCATCACTGGGCTTTGCCATATCTTTACCGATGCTACAGCACCATGATTAGGCAACCGTCATTAGAATTTGCGAAAAACAAAATGGGATGGCATATCCAAAAAAAAGAAAAAAATTTGAAAAAAAGCATCCTTGGTTGACGACATTTTGCACACTACATACTACAGGTTGAACCTCCTTAATCCGGTATTCTTTCATCCGGCAATGCCTGTAATCCGGCAAAATTTTTGTTTTGTTTTTCCTCGTCTTATTTTATATTTTTCTTACTTCCTGGTGAACATCATTGTTGCACAGGTACAGGTACAGTACTGTAACTATTTCGTTATGGTATATAATTCTGTAGCACTTACTGGTAATGATGTATTCTAGATTATTTTCTTTACAGTTTATCTGCTTGTCTAGCTGTAAAAATAAATCCATAAGTATTCTTTCAATGTGTTTTTCTATATACTTCTGTATGTATATTTTCAAGTTGTACAACTATCAAATATCAAAACAATGTTACACTGCACTTATAGAGCAAAATGCAGGGCAAATACATGTATATAGAGGGTGTTTTGGAGATCACCTATTAGTTCGGAATTTTCCATGGTCTGGCAAGTCTAAGGTCCAGTGGTTGCCGGATTGGGGAGATTCAACCTGTACTACAATTCGAAGTGAAGACCTCTTTTTTTTTTTTTTTTTAGAGAACACCATGATTTTCGGAGGAAAATTTGGGAAACATGAGATGGATTTGAATTGAAGACCTTTTTTTTTTTTTAGTGATCACTTTGCTTTCATATACTAAAACTGCTTCAGCTACCTTTTTTTAGGACACTAAATAGTGACCCCCCTTACTTTTCTTGCACCGGGGCCCCCTTTTTGTGAGGCCATCACTGACGGAAACTTACTTGGACATTTTTAGAAATCTCAATACTCGTTAAAAACGATCCGGTGTGTAAAACCTACTAATAATTTGGTTAGTCAGCTGATCGGTAAGTAATCGGTCAGATAAGCTTATGTGCGACGTGTGATTTATGAATGTTTGGGGAAAGAGGAAATGACTACTGTCATTCTAGCAGAATGATTCTCTCGTTTTCGAAAAAAAAAAGCTAAATCAGCGCAACTAAAACAACTTAAAAAATTCTTTTCCAAAATATAAAAAAAAAATAAAACAAAATACAAACAAGAACCACATAATTAACACACTTATCGATATTTGCATTTACTGCAATTACAAATATGCATTCGGTTGCTGTCAACATCATGCTCAGTTTTGAATAAAATGAACTTGAGCATGGGTCGCTTTACGTTAAACGCTATGTCGCGAAAAGCGGAAACGCGTCACATTGAACTCAAAATAAAACATGTTTCCAGTCATACATCCACATATGCCGAACATGTTTCGATATCTACGTTTCCTTCACATTACGAATATGCATTCGGTTGGTGTCAACACCATGCTCAGTTTTAAGTGAAATGAACTTGAACATAGGTCGCTTTACGTTAAACGCTATATCACTTTAAGCGGAAACGCGTCACATTGAACTCAAAATAAAACATGTTTCCGGTCATATATCCACATATGCCGATAGTGAGTGGTAGGAAATGTTATATTTTTAAAAAACACAAATAAACAATTTTTGATAATTGGAGGTTTAAATTCAGATTTAGATTTTTTGTTTACCCACCACTAACAGCATTTGAAACGTAAATGATAACTAGTCAAGATAGCAGACATTAAACGTTTAACTAAACAACAGAGATAAGACCATAAGATTTATCGTGTTGACTGCCACTTTTATAGAAAAAACTAATCATTATTTTAAAATTATAAAAAACAATTTTAAATATCAAGTGTAACTGAGAAAAGTCTTTAAGACTTAGTTATCGCTTTTTTAAAAATTGATTCCAGCAAATTTCTGATCAGCGATACAAAAAATTTTTTAAATAAATTATGTATGAATGGAATTTTTTTGTTTTTAAAGCAGATAGAGTATTATGTAAAAACGATTCAGATTTTTAAGAGTTTTCCGAATCTTTTTCCTTGAATAAAGGGGTCTCTTCAGGAAATAACCGTAAGCAATCGGTTTTTTGTTAGTAAAACTTAACCGGAATTTCCTTGTAGCTACTATCGCTTCTTAAAAGAGATTCTTTTTTTCTTGGTTTGTTTTTTTATTCCCTCCTGGTGTTGTCGAGGGTTTCCAGTTAGTTTTATTGACAAAAGACAGATCGCTTAGGGTTGTTTTATTTATTTTTTTTTTATTTTTATCTCTATATTTATCCTCCTGACTCGCAGGAAAGCGACGGAGGCGCTATACATAGGGTAAGTAATTACCCCGACCTGCTTCCGGAGAAGCCAAGATATTGCTGTCCGCTAGTAATTTAATAGAGATATGACTGTAATTTGGAACTGCTTGTCAAGACCACCAAGCAGGGGAAAGTGCCGTAAAGTGTCTTTCCCAAGGACACAACAGAATGGCGCAAGTGGGTTTTGAACCGAGACCATGCTGATCATCAGTCCGGTGCTTTAACCACTCGACCACGCTGCCGACAACGTTTCTTGGGATCTCTTCAAGAAGTCACCATAAGCAACTTTTGTTTGTGAAACTAACGGGGATTCCCCCTGTGGTTACTATCAGAGATGAGCGGAGTCACTTTTTTTGGGGTCCGAATCCAGTCCGGCTCCATTGATTTAAACTCCAACTCCAATCCGACTCCAAGAATTTTTTCTAAATCATGATCCGATTTCAACCGACGCCATGTTAGTAAAATTTCATATATACAAACAAAAAACAAAATCTTGTAACAATAAGCAAGTTGGTCGTAACTTACTAATTAATCAGCCAAACAATGATGAAACAAAAAAACAATGATTCACCAATGTTTCAAAAGGCATTCCAAAGTCTGATAAACTTTTAAAAAGTATTTTTTCAAGGTTTTCTGCTGTTTTTGCCTCAATAAATTCTTTCACACATATCACTCTTAATTGAAGAAGATTGCTGCTGATAAAATGTATGGTGATAGAATAAAAGTTACGTGATCTTAGATCTGTTCATAAATCTGTGGTAATACCAACTAAACTATATTTTTTAATAGCCTTATTTACTTCCTCTATCAGCTTTTCGCTTGAAGATGATGCACTTTTTTCTGTGCTTCTTTTTATAGTGAATCTGCAAGGAAGTATTGGTTTTTCATCAACAATGCCATGTGTAGCTCCAACTTTTATCATTGCATTTGCAAACTGTATTAATCCATCACCTTCCCCTGCACTTAATGGTCTTACATCTGATACAACAAATTCAACTGAACTATTTAACACTGTGTCTTTTATAACTTTTGACAAGCTCATGTCAGACATACTAAAATATGCTGTTACTTTAGGAGCTTTTTTGCACTATATTTGCATCGTTTTAAGTGATCATTTAAATGTGTTGTTCCACTAGTCGACTTATTATGTTTTAATGCTTGCTTACAAGTTTTACAAATTACGCATCCAATACAATCTTTACTTTCAATATGATTTAAATATAAAAATTTTTTCCAAACTGTGCTCTTTCCAGAAGTGTTAAATGTTTCCAGCAATTTGTTATCTTCAAGAAGTTTGCAAACTTCATTGGAAGAAAAATTCATGTTTTTGTTAAAAGTAATCAAGGCTTCTCAAAATAAATACCCTAGATATATCAAATCTATTTTAACTAAATGTAATAATATTTTATCTTAGATTAAACTTAGCAGCTTAAACTTAACATTGGCAAATATCACGCAAGTATACAAGTAAATTTGCACAAGCTTAAACTTAACATTAAAAAAAAATCATAGTGTTGTGATATTGTGCAATAGATGACGTAGTGTTTTTCTTAAACGCTCTAATCTTAATCAGCGCCTTCTGCTCAAACAATTATTGGACGCGCGCGTCTCCAGGCATAGTTGTTACTAGTTAAATATGCGCCTTTATTTTGGTTTAGCAGTCAGTTCAAAGCTATCAAGCTACTACAGCAAACTAACTAATAGCATTATATTTCAATACGGTTGTTTTTTGGCTAAGTACTTTTGTGAATATTTACTATTGTTTTTTAATAAACCTGTGTATTCGTGCAAAAATACAACAGGCAAAAGTGGCGACGAGGATTCAAGGAACTCAACTGCGTCAAGAAAGAAAAAGAAAATTTGTTGAATCTGCATTAAAGCTTGAATTGTCGATATGAGTGAAATTTCTGAACTGATTTTGTTGTTAAATAAGCAACACCAAGAGCAGAACAAGCAACACCAAGAGCAAATGACAATGCTTCAAGAGCAGCTGAAAATTTTACAAAGCAGCTTGAACAACCGGCGAGAAAATGTTCCAACACCGATGGCAAGTTTTCAACCATTCGATTCCACATCTGAGTTATGGACTGATTATTTGGCAAGGTTCCGAACATTCGTCACTGCTAACTCCATTCCCGACAACAAGCAAGCACAAATTTTTCTTACCAACCAATCTAACTCCGTTTACAAAATGCTTAGCAACTTAGCGGCTCGGCAACAACCTGTCAAAAGCATACATGAGCTAACCATGAATGATATTCAGACGTTTATGGCAGAGCAGTTCGACCCAAAACGATTTGTTGTCAGAGAACGTTTCAAGTTTTGGTCTGACATGAAACGCAAACCTGGCGAAACCATTCCTGAACTGGCAAGCAGAATACGACAAGATGCAGCTACATGTGATTTTCAATCCATTAAAGATCCTTTAGATGAAGCCTTGCGAACTAAATTCATCTGTTCAGTACACAACGAAGCAGTTTTGAAGACACTCTTCAAGCTCAAGGACGATGAACTGAAGCTTAGCAACGCCATCAGAGTGGCTCAAGAAGTGGAAGAAGCAGCCAAGGTAGCAAAGGAAACCGTACACGGTCAACCTTCTACGTCGGTGCAGAAAGTTTATCACGCAAAGTCCAAAACTTCCAAGACGCAAGAAAAGAAAACCGCCTGCTTCAGGTGTGGAAATTCTGGACATTTTAGCAAAGCTCGTCCCCACATTAAAGCTATTTGCAGCTTCTGCAAGAAAACAGGTCATCTGCAATCTGTATGCATGTCTCGACTAAGAGATAATAAGCTTGTGAAACAATTGGTGCACAAAGTCCAATGTTCTGTTTCACCCATCTATCAAACTATTAGACTTAATGACCGCAGAATTAAGTTTGAAATTGATAGCGGAGCCAGTGACACATTTTGCTGTGAAGCGACGTGGCAAACGCTGGGTAAACCCACTCTACAACCTGTATCAGTTCAATATCAAGTTGCTGAAGGTAGCCCGCTACCCGTCGTGGGACAATTCCAATCAACTGCAAGTATTGATGGAAAATCACCTGACGTGACCTTTCCTGTAATTGTCACTAAGGTGCCCAATCTAAATTTACTAGGTCGTCTGGCGATGATGAAGTTGAAACTCACCAACTTAACTGATCACTTAGCTGACACAAGTTTTGATGGGGAGGAGATGGAAGATGATGTCGATAGCGTTTGTTTAGTTCGAACAATCAGTCGTCAAATCAATCCTGACAATCCATTGCTTGTGGTCAGAGAGACTGCCAAGGATCCAATTCTTTCCCAACTAATGCGATTTGTGAAGGAAGGATGGCCGCATGCATTTTCGGAAGAGCTTAAAGACTTCAAAAAGTTGGAAAATTCGTTGTCAACAGAGAATGGTTGCGTTTTTTACGGCTTACGGGTAATAATTCCTTCAACCCTACGTAATCATATTCTTAAATTATTACACCTTGGACATTTCGGCATGCAACGGATGAAACAACTTGCCAGGTCAACTGTCTATTGGCCAAGAATTGACTTTGACATTGAGGATTTATGTCGCAAATGCACTTCCTGTGGCCAATTTCAAAATAAGCCGGATAAACCTTCAATCCATCCGTGGATGATGCCAGAAAAACCATGGTCAAGACTCCACTTGGACCATGCGATCAACTTTCTGGGAAGAAACTGGTTAGTCCTTGTAGACGCTTATTCAAAATATCCTTGCATTCATCCAACAACCTCAACGTCTTCGAAAAGTACTACTGCTATACTTGAACAAGAATTTGCTCATTTCGGATATCCCCACACGTTGGTGACCGATAATGCCACAACATTCATGTCTCAAGAGTTCCAAGCTTGGTGCAAACAACGAGGCATTGTACATCTCACCGGAGCACCTTATCATCCAGCAACAAACGGTGCTGCCGAGCGTTTGATACAATCCTTCAAACAGGCATTGAGAAAATCCTCGTTACCTCCAAAGGAATCTTTGCAAGAATTTCTAATGCAGTATAGAAGAATTCCTTTTGGATCGGGACTGTCACCAAGCGAATTGTTGAATGGAAGAAGAATTCGCACCAAAATTGACACTTTGGTTCCATCCATTCCGCATCTCCTGCAGGGAAGACAGTGAAGACAAGCGAGCAAGCATTCAAATACTGAAGACTCGGAAGTGGTTTCGAAAGTCGAACATCATTACTCACTAGGAGACCCTTGTTACGCACTGTACTTCGGCCCTAGAAGAGATCGTGACCCACGGTGGGTGCCTGCGATAGTTACGAAAGTCCATGGTACACGAAGCGTCAATGTACGAGTCATTCCTCGTGGACCAACTTGGAGAAGACATCTTGATCAACTTCGACCTCGATACGGTTCGGATCAAGATGATGATCCCTGTGAAATCCCAACGAGCGTTTTGTCTACAGAAACACTTCCAGCCGGGACTGACCACGCATCTAGTTCTTCTTCGATGAACCAACGCAACAATCCGAGACTACCAACCGGAGACGAGTACGGGCGACACAATCTACGACGATCAGCGAGAACAAAGAGACCTCCAAAAAAATATTGTTGCTAAAATGTATATATATTTTTTTCTCGTAGTTTATTTGGGGAGGTGTTGTGATATTGTGCAATAGATGACGTAGTGTTTTTCTTAAACGCTCTAATCTTAATCAGCGCCTTCTGCTCAAACAATTATTGGACGCGCGCGTCTCCAGGCATAGTTGTTACTAGTTAAATATGCGCCTTTATTTTGGTTTAGCAGTCAGTTCAAAGCTATCAAGCTACTACAGCAAACTAACTAATAGCATTATATTTCAATACGGTTGTTTTTTGGCTAAGTACTTTTGTGAATATTTACTATTGTTTTTTAATAAACCTGTGTATTCGTGCAAAAATACAACACATAGGTTATGACCATGGAAAAAAAATCTTTGCATTTATACCATCTTTTTGGTGACAAGACAATCTTTATGCAGCAGTGGCGTGCGGTCAGGGCATGCAAGTCATGCATTGCATGACCAAATTTTTATGGATTGCATGACGAACTTTTGCGCAATGAGACGTATATTTTTTAATTTAAGAGGAATTGGTACTGATTTGAAATGAAATTAGAAAAATTTGAGGCTGATTCCAGGCGAACACCTTCTTTTTAGGGAATGCTACAATTACAGGACGAAAACCATAAAAGCGGAGAGTAATTGAGAGGGAAGACCTTTTTTTTTTAGAGATCACTGCATTTCTAGGACATTAAGTACATTATTTGGGACGATTTCAAGTGATAAACTTTTTGAGATCACTGCATTTTTAGGACAGAAAGTGCATTACTTGGGAACAATTTCAAGTGATGATCTTTTTTTTTTGAAGATCACCTTGAATCTAGGACGAAAATTGATCTTGATATTAGGATTAAAAATTAGAATCTCACACAAAATTTTTTTCCTACCAGTAAAATATTGCATGTCTTACTCATTGACTACCCATAAAATACCCTATTGCATGATCCGATTTCGGCATGTCAATTGCATGACCAGTCTGAGAGGTCACCGCACGTAACTGTTATGCAGGCTAGAAATACATATACAATAAAAACTAATATAATACCAGCTACCAGTATATTAGACAGGGTGATACGGACTCATTTAAAGGAAATCATGTAAAGGCAAGCGTTACGGTTAAGATTAGGTTACGCCGGGATTTGCTTGAACAATAGCGATTATTTTACATGTCAATTTTAAATAATAAAAAAAGAACTAGCCGCAAGTGTCGGGTATGAGTAATAAACTCAAAATAAATGCCAGGAACAAAACATTTTGAAGATCAAAAAAATATTTCATGATATAAAGATGTTTCTTCTAATATTTAAAATTAATTGATTTTTAAAAGATAGACTCCGACTTTAACTCCAGTCCAACTCCGACAAAATATGCCATACTCCGGCTCCAGTCCGACTCCTACTCCAGTCCATGCTCACCTCTGGTTACCACTGCTTTTTGAAGAGATCTTTTCGTCTTTGTTTCCTTTTTGTTCCATCCCAGTGCTGTAGTGGAGATTCCGGGTTAGTTTCACCAAAAAAATTGCTTACGCGACTTTTTGAAGAGATCTGATTCTTGAAGAGACCCAAATAAAGAATAAAAACTTTTATGATGATACTGGAGATACTGAAGATATAAAATTTTTCAACCATTTAACCTTCTTTGTCCATATTGTCGGCAGCGTGGTCGAGTGGTTAAAGCGCCGGGCTTGTGACCAACACGGTCTTGGTTCAAAACCAACACGCGCATTCTGTTGTGTCCTTGGGAAAGACACTTTACGGCACTTTCCCCTGCTTGGTTGTCCTGGCAAGCAGTTCTAAATTACAGTCATATTTCTATTAAATTGCAAGCGGACAGCAATATCTTGGTATCTCCGGAAGCAGGTCGGGGTATAATCGGGGAAATTGCCTACCCTATGTATTAGCGCCTCCGTCGCTTTCCTGCGAGTCAGAAAGATAAATGCAGAGATAAAATAAAATAAAAAATAAATGTTTTAAAGCAAATTCAGAGAGTTGTGAAAAAATTACAATCACAAAAAGGCTACATGATTCAAATTTTTACAAAAAAAGTAATTTTTTTAAATAATATTTTCTTGATTAGAGATTTATTGAGTTCATTCTAAAGCAGTTACACTGTAAATGATAGTCCTTTATTCTCTTAAGGTTTTTGGTTGAACTAGGATCAACAAAATGTTAGTTTAAAAAGACATGTATTTAGTTTTATTTGTTATAGGCTAATTGAAAGCATTTAAAATAAATGAAAATATCAATGCTTAATCTTAGTAAAGAGATAATATGTTTCCTTACTTTAAATCTTGTATTTTTTAAGCTGTCTAGATTATACTAGAAACCAAACAGCTTAAAAATAAGAAGCACCGGACTGATTCAATTCACAGTGAGATATGCATCACTGACGAGCTCTAATAAGAGTGAAACTCGAGTCTGGTGCTTCTCATTTTTAAGCAGTTTGGTTTCTAGTATTATCCAAAATACCTCATGCTAATTATAAAATCCTGTCTAGATTATTAATTGATATAAACATCAAATTTTCTATGATTGATACTGTAGGCCTACAAATTATTTTAACAATTGAAAAGGCAATCAAATGATAATTTGTACTATTTTGATAGTGATCACTTTCAACATAGTCATGATTTAACTCTTACCTTCATGATGTTATTTTGTGGAAATCAATTTCTTGTTCATTTCCTCTTATTACTGTTTATAATTGTGGAAAAGTTTAAAGCAAAAAGTTATATTGAAGTAATTTTTAATAAATTTTTATGCTCATATTTATTTAATGGGTCCATATTGCTTTTTGTGCTTTTTGTTATTATTCATTGAAATATTGCACTTTAACTGATAATTCTAGTTTCAGGCTAAGATCTTGTTGTATTGAAATAAATCCTATTTGATTTTATTTATTTAAGAAAAAATAACTAAATTTTTAAGATACTATCAAAAGTTTTGTTGCAAAAATGTATTTGTTTGAAACTGTATAGTTGTCTAATTTTAAATTTATTATGTATAATACACTAATGTAATTTCTCAAGTTCAACGAAATGTGGATATTTGGATATGGATCATTAATGTGGAAAGTTGATTTTCCATACTCAGAACAATTAATTGGCCATATATCAGGCTTTAAAAGAAGGTTTTGGCAATTAAGCACTGATCATCGTGGAGTACCAGAAAAAGTAAAAAATTGCATATAGTCAATTTGATAATAAATTTAAATTTTTAAATCTTAACTACAAAAACATTAAAAAAATTTATTTTTAAATTATAGTTTTTATACAAAACTTTATTACTATTGAAATTGCTTAATGGCTAATTTTTATGGTAATCTTACAGTTTAGGTGCATGAAATAAAGCTAAGACTCTCCTTGACTAATTATGTTTGCTTTTTTAAATATATAAATTTACACACCTAAAATGTAACAGACAATCTTTCTTGGTTACTGAAAATACTTCACTTACATAAACTGTATGATTGCCATTTTATTATGTTTGGTTTCATTTTTCATTAAGGTAAACTACATGTATATTGTTGGCAGTTTGATCAAGGTGTATCAAGTGTTTTTAAATGGCAATCACAGTCACAATTTACTGGTCACAGTTTAACTCCTGCTCTTGTTATATCATTGTGTGCTTGAAAAAAGCACTTTCATCAGTTTTCTCTTGGCAGTTTTAACCAGCTTGTTAGAAATTTTAGTCATATTATTGTTATGAAACTAAAAGCTAAATAAGTTTTTTTCTGTAATGTTGTGGGATTTTCAAGCCTAGGTAATGTTGGCATAGTGGTTTAAATTACAGGGTGTAAATGCCATGTGTAGACAAAATTTCAGATTATTTTTTAAAAATAGTTCTAGAATCAAATGTAAGAAGAAGCAAATGTAAGCCATATAACAATACAAAAAGGCTTTAAAAAGGATCTCAAATGTTTTTAGTACAAAAGAGTAAAGCAACTGCTTTTGTCAGCTTCAACTTGTAAAAAAAGCCTGAAAAAGGCATGACTACTTCTCCAACGTTTGAAGGATAGCACACAACCAACTATTCTGTGGACTAACAAGAAGTTGTTTTTGGTTCATGCCGTTCATAATCCACAGAATGACTAGATTTAGTGCAACAATATTAAGAAGATACATGCAAAACAATACCCATCATTTTACCACCAGAAACTAGCTGGGCTGGTGTGACATCATGTGGGAAGAAAACACCCCTTGTCTTCATTAATCAGAGTGTTAAAATCAACCAGCAAGTTTACTTGGACATGTTTAAGAATACAGTGGTTTCCTGGGTTGAAAAGCCATGCGAGACAGTGAGATAACACTTTAGCAAGACGGGACAACCTTCCAAACTGTCAAATTGGTTCAGAGATTTTTGGTCAAAGTAACTTTGGCTCCCATTTTTGCCAGATATAACCCAATAGACTTTGGGAATGTGGTCAATATTAGAAGAAAAGGCTTCTGCGATCTTTTATAAGAATGATGCTTACATGCTGGGATCAGATAGACACTAAAACCTTGAATGCAACATGTTTCCAGTTTCCAGCAGACTCCGGCATGTAATTCATGCAAAAGGAGGTTATATCAAATATAACTTAATTCAATCAAATTTGTCTTTGCCATTAAATTGATCCATAATTTAATAAAATCACTTGAATAATAAAATATTTGTGTGGTTTTGAAATTGTCTACACCTGGTGTTTATACCCTGTAGTAATATTTGCAGTAACTTAAATAATCATTAATTTTAGTTGTATTGGTGATAGTGTTGGTTTTACCCTTAGTTTAATATTATCTTGCTGATTTGCTTATGATATAGTATCATTATGAAACACATTTGTTTTAATCACCAAACACTTAGCTCTTTTAATCTTATTAACCCGAACTATCCCAATGACTACATTTGTAGTCATTTGTAGTCATTATTTCAAATGCATTTTCTAACTAAAAATAACTGTTTTTTTTATTATTTTAGATTATGAATAGCTTTGAGATATATAAAAGTTGTAAAATATCTTTACAAACACTGTTTTAAGTTGTGCCATAGAATTGTACAGCCTATCAAAGTTTTTAATTTTTAGTTTTTTAGTTCTACTTTTGGGTTAATATGGGTTAAGGGAGTTTCCTCTTTCAGTTATTTGTGATTGTTCACCATGTTGAGATATATCATGACAAAAAACAAAAAGTAATTCAGCTGTAGTAGAGGCCCTGAAGTCAAGTGAAGACTTTTTTAGATCTTGACTTGACTTTAGATAAAAAAGTGTTCTCTATAGTCTTTGCCAGTTCTCTATAATTTAAAGTGAAAAATGTGTTTTCCAGTAGTCACTAGTTTTTCTTGGTGGCCTTTGGGTAAAAAAGATTTTTCACATATACGTTATTACATCAGTTGTGGTATTAACTAAATAGAAATCAGCCAACTCCAACATCATGTTTGTGCACTTATGCTTTTATGTATTTTCAGCCTGGAAGAGTGGTTACCCTTGTTCCGGACCCAGAAGGATCGGTTTGGGGCGTCGCATATAAAATTCCACTTGAAAGCTGCGAAAATGTTCGAAATCATCTTGACCACCGGGAGCGCGGCGGGTACACTCGCGTCTACGTCACCTTCAACCCACGTGAGAAAAACATAAAGCCTTTTAAAATCATGCTGTATATTGGAACTTCTGATAATCCCCAGTATATGCCTGCCGACGATGAAGAAATTGCTAGGGTAATAAAAGATTCTATTGGACCGAGTGGTCCTAACACTGAATATTTATTCAATTTAGCCGAATACGTCCGAAACAATATTCCCGAAGATCAGGACAGTCATTTATTTGGAATAGAAAGATTAGTGAAGGAAAAATCTTAACTAAGCTTTGGCGCTAAGCGATTATTTTTGTTTTGTTTAGACAGTGTCGTGCAATACGCTATGCATTATCAACGTACTTACCACGTTTATTGTTTTTCAGCGTACTTTGCACAATCAACCAGTGTTTATATCTGTGCTGTTACTGTTACACGAGTAGGAATATAGTCATGTTGCATTATTTGGTGCTAGATTTAAATTTTTCGTTTCAGTTTTATATTTACATTACGTGTTTTTTGATTTTGTCATTCGATTGTGTGTTCAAAATTAAAAGTTTTGCCTATTTTTGAATCATTAATTATAGTGTACATGGTCGGCAGTTTAACTTCAACTCATTGCTATTATTTTAAGTTTTTATATGCTTAGTACCGATCGAGTATCAGTATCAGTAACCCTTGAAACGAGTACCCTTGAAAAATCGATATCGGTTTGATACAGTTATCAAATACATATATCGATAGAAAATTTCAAACGATACTATGAGACTCTAAGAAATACTTTTAATTGTAAGCTTGAAAAACTAACTTTACCACGCGTTCTCAGCGCAACATTTGATCACTTTTATAATCAAGTTTAGAATTAGGAACGTAATGCTGGATCCTTGTCGTTTTGACTAAATAATATGCTGTTTTTTTTGCGACATTTCCTAGAAAATTGTCTTCATCGGCTCGCCCACCGTGCCTTTTTCCTTTCATCGTCTGTTCAGTAATTTATCAATAATGTTATTTTGTTAATTTTTTTGCTAAAAGTAGCATAGTTTAAGTTTTATAAAAAAAAAAGTTTTCAGAACTAAACATTTGGTGGTACAGAATTTGAAGATTGCTTGAAGTAAAAGATTTTTCTTCCCAAAGCTTTTCATCTGATACTCTTCAGGGGAAATCGTCAGAAGATTTGACGATTTCCCCTGAAGAGTGTCAGATGAAAAGCTTTGGGAAGAAAAATCTTTTACTTCAAGCAATTTTCAGAACTAGCTTAGATAAAATGTGGACCTAAGAATGGATGATGAAACTTTTTACTGCCTGGCAATAGCCTGACAATGTATTAGTAATCACTAAAACGTTCCACGGACTTTACTGTGCATCGGTGTTGGTCGAGCGTTGGGTTTGCTAAAACTTCTTTTAAATAAATTAAGTTAAAAGACTGTCTTTTATAGCAAAAAAAATGTGACTTTTTTAAAAAATAATTTGAGTATTATATTTGGAGAATCAAACATAGGATAGAGGTGGGCAGCGCAAGTTGCAATCCCTTACAAAAACTTGCGGCCAGTGATATAGTCGAGACCGAGGCCGAAAATTTTTATGTAAAATTAAGTGAATTTTTGGTAATCCAAAAGCAATAAATTTTTCCAAAAAATGTACGGTTGTGTTTCAAAAAAACACACGTCTTTAACATGTTAAAAAAGCCTTGTTTTGTGAAGTCGTATCACACAACCCGAAGTGAAGAATTTGTTTATTTATTTAGAATAAAACTGGAATGCATAAAGCATGGTTTAAAAAGAACAAAACATTCATTAAATTTTTGTTTCAAACCTCGAAAATTTTTGTTCGCTCGGTCAACATTAAAAAATATAAAAGAGTGTGAATCAACTGTCTAATTACTTCATAGCAGAATATAAGAGTGGTACTGGGTCAAAAATTGACGCAAGCCACTTTGTTAAGGTTGAGTTGAGCCAATCATGGATTGAATCGGTGGTAATAATAAATCTTTTTTATAAGTCTTGGGTAACCCATGCAACCGAGGTTGTTCTAATAACTTTGTTGACACTAGGTGGTAATAGACAAATCCTTTTTCAATTGTAAAAGTCGAAGTTGTATTTTGGACTCAACTTTAGCTGTGTTGTCACAATCACAGAATGGGCCAATCAACTCAAACTTGGTGGTATCATGCAAAATTTTTTCCATCTTAAGGATGCAGTTGCTTTTATCCATAACGAAAACGCTAGAGCCTTTATCCGGTTTAATTATTAGAATATCATTGTGCGAGCGAAGAGACTTGAGTGCTTGTAGACATTCTTTCTTCGTTAAACAATCGCAAAAAAACTACTAGAGTGTTACAGTATGAATGAGCTACGTTATTTAATTTTGCTCGGAAGGCTGACCATTGTTCATTTAAATGAGGCTTGTTATAGCTGAGCGAAAAGAACTTTGAACTTAGCAAAAACCTCAAGTCTTTTCGCATTTCCCGGTGGCAAACAAAAGTTTAATCCATGCTTCAATGCGAATTCCTCGGTTGTAATAAGCTTGTAGTTGATAAAATTGAAGACAATATTTTTAGTGAGAAGAGCAAAATCACCAAACCGATGTCGTCGAAGAATTGCAAAATTGGAACTGTTTTTATTTTTTATTTTTAGTGATTTTGCTAATCTCACCAAAAATATTGTCTTTAATTTCCCACCTTCCACCCGGCTTGTACAGTTATGCGTTAGAAATTCACAAAAATAAATTATTAAAGTGTGGAATCATAGATTTTTGTCATTTAAAATAGCAACAAAGCGGGTCAATCGAATGTGGCTCCTAACCAAATTGCAAAAATCATGACAGTTACATTAAGCAAAAAAATACCAAAAAATGTCCGGTCTCTATAGACCAGTGGTTTTCAACCTTTTCTGTACCGTGGCCTATTTTTCAACCCAAGTTAACTTCACAACCCACTTTGGTCAACAAAATTAAATTCCCATCCCAAAATCATAGTGTTGTCTAAAAAAAAAAAAGGTCTTCACTCGGAATTGCTGTCAATTACCCTATTTTTGTCCCAAAATCATAGTGTTCTTTAAAAAAAAAAGTCTTCATGTGGTTGACTGCACAGGACGCCAGAAAAATGCCTAAAAAATGGGACGGATGGCAAGCCTAATTATACATATATATTATACATATTGCTTTCATTTTGATTTATGCTCCATGGCCCACTAAAAAAACCACTGTGGCCCATAGGTTGAAAACCCCTGCTATAGACCAATATAAAAAAAATATGAGAAGGAAACACGTCAATTTGAGACTGAGACCGATATCATCAGCACAAGCTCGGGATCGAGACCACAAAAATTGGTCTCAAGACCGTCATCACTTCTTGCAGCCCAAACTCAAGTTATGCAAAATTAATTCTTTCGCCGCACAAAAATTAATAATTTAATATTATAGTTTTTCTTTAAAAAATATAGTGTACAAACAATACTTTATTTTAAAAAAGCAACGAATGAAATTTATTAAGCAAGTTTCTAAAGTGCTGAAATAATAGCTAATCATTGAATAAATTTTACATTTAAAATAAAAAACAATATTTTGAAATGGTCATCAATCAATTCTCAAACGCATATTGTGGTACGAGTAAAATATTAATCAAAGTAAATATTTCTAAGTAATAGTAGGTTTACTATTTTATTTTTTATTTTATGTTCACATTTATCTTCCTGACTGTGGCGTCGAAGGCAGACTGTGGAATTGTTTAAAATAATGTCCCGGTTCCAAAAATTTTATTTTTAGTGGTTCAATTCCAGTTCAGGTTTAGTAAATTTTATTTTTGTGGGTTCAGTTCCGGTTTAACTCCGTTTCGGGTTAAAAAAACCATTAGAGGTTAATACGGATTTTCAATTCGGGTTGGATTTATTCTCCAATTTTATAAAATAATTTTTCTGTCCATTTTTGCGAGCGTATATACCAGGGGTGAGGAACCGGCGGCCATTTTATAGTTAATGTGCGGCCATATTTAGCTTCGTAAATAATTGCGTCGTACATTGTGTTAATTTCTAAATGTAAAAGGAGTCTTTGTATAAAGTAAGTGATTAAATAAACAAAATAATAGAAAAACCTTAGTTATGTTGAGTTTTTTCATTATAAGAAAATCGTTTTTAAATGTTTTTAAACAACATTTTTTCAGCTGAGGCTTGAATTACGAAATACCTAATGTCATAAGTTTACTTGTTTTAATTTGTTATGTCATAATGCTGCTGCGATTCTTTTAGGAACTGTTCGTTTTATCCTCTTCGCTTAGTTTTGATTTGTAAGCAGGTTTCTATATCAGTAGAATTAGCAGGTTCTAAATAGATTTATTTGGGTATCCAAATTATTTCTTTTTAGCTTATTATTTAAGTTAGATGCAGAAAGAAACGAAAACATTAAATTAAAGCAAATTGTTTATAGACCTACTTATTGTCAGTATCGCGTCTAATTTGTAGCGACTTAGTCTAATCTCTTTATCTTGTGTTGATAAACTAGCCGTATGTTAGTGTGATTAAGTGATTTGTGTTATGTACATAATAGTAATTATTCTTTAAATTTCAAAATAGCCTGAAATGTCGCTATAGATGTGGCCATCTATATAGACAAAACTCTTTTATAAAGAGAGGGTAGCCTTGAAAAAGGCTGTTTAAGAAAACTCAAACGTTTTCGTGTAGCTCTCATCGGGAGAAATCGCTACAATGAGTAAAGAACTGAAATGTCGAAATTATATTGCTTAAGATTGTCGTTTCGCCGAGTAAGAAATTATACTGAAGCGCAGTTGATTAGAAGCATCAGCCACCAAGCGGTCGAAAAGTGAAAAATTTTTGTCGTTTCGTCGAGTTAGAAATGGAACAATTTTTATTGGACGGAATTTGGATGTTTAACTTGCCAAAATTATAGTTGTAATTTGAAGTCTGAAAAAGAATAAAATAAAACCAATATAATTATGTTGATAATTTAAGCCTATAAACGAACTCTTTTTGACGGCACAATGCAGGTTTGCTTGAGGTTATGTGGATGGATTCTAACACAGCAAGATGAAATTCAGATCTGGCTTTGGATAGAATTGAAAATTGATTATCATTGTAGTGAAGGGCGCAATTTGGATGTTTTAGAAGATGAGTGCCAATAGCCGAATCACAATTAGGTGTGGAGGAGTTTATTTTACTTTTTCGCGTTGGCTGAATTCTTTCTTGATTGGTTTTGTTGCGGATAGTTTTCGGGACATGTTGGCGGATTCTGTCCTGCAGACGTTGAGAAGTTCTGCCCACGTACCGGCATTCGCAGCGGCACACGTATTGGTATACGACCATGCTTAGTTGAGAAGCAGGCAGAACGTCTTTGTGAATTGCAGGAAGAATTCGTCTGGTGGTGAAAATAACTCGCGGTTGAACTGTTGAAAAACAATTTAGAATGCTACTCTTAATTTTCTTTTCAAATATAACAGAAGTTTCACCAATCCACGGTAACTTCAAGTAAACGGGGCATCGTTGAGGACCTTCTATCGGATGTTTATGAAATTGTAGGATTTTCTTTGAAATTCTTGCATTGATCACCGATTCTGGGTAACCATTTTTAAGAAATAAAGATTTAATAGTGTCCAGTTCTTGTTGGAGGGAAGATTGTGAACAGATTTTCAATGCACGGTGTGTTAAAGTTGCGATCAGGTTAGTTTTGCGTGTCTTTGGACCAAACGAGTTCCATCTAATATATTCACCAGTAAATGTAGCTTTCCTGTAAACCGATGTAGTAAAATTGTTGGTTGATTTGGTGACTAATACATCCAAAAACGGTAGTGATTGGTTAACTTCTTTTTCACTTGTAAATTTGAGCGAGGTATGCAAAGAATTTAAATTAGTTAAAAATGTTTCAGAATCCACTTCATCTTGGAAGAGAGCAAATGTGTCGTCAACGTAACGATAATAGATTTGAGGTTTGGAAATTTTGTCGAATAGTTTAGATTCATAAAATCCAACAAAAATATTTGCCAAGGCCGGACCAAGCGGACTGCCCATAGCGACTCCATCAATTTGCCTGTACATACAAATTATTAAAACTAAATTCAACGGAAGATGTTGCAATTTTCATTAAATCAGTAAAAACGTGTTTTGGAATGATTGGCTCAGGAAAATCACCATTGTAGAGAGCTTGACTGCAAATTTCGATCGTTTCAGCTAGAGGAACATTGGTAAATAAACTGCAAATATCATATGAGCAAAGAAAACATTTATTAGGATTGATCCTATAAATGTTTTCTTTGCTCATATGATATTTGCAGTTTATTTACCAATGTTCCTCTAGCTGAAACGATCGAAATTTGCAGTCAAGCTCTCTACAAT